>CM076582.1:1085554986-1086183680 GCA_034641835.2 Pinus albicaulis
AATATTAATAAAAACAATTATTAAATATTTATAAAATAGTTAAAAAAATAACTCCTCGTTCTCAATAAATCCCAAGCGGAAAACTAAAAGTAATAACTCAAATTTATACTTCAAATTTATGAATATTTTTTTATTTAAATGTAAATATTTTAATAAATAAAATTTTAAAATTAATAAGAATAAAATTTTAATTTATTTGTAAAATTTTAATTTATTCATCCATTTAGTTATTTTAAAAATTAAATGGAGATTATATTTTATATAATTTTTTTTAAAAATAATATACAAGATCATGCTTTAATGTTAGAGCCTTTATTTACTAAAATTTTACAAATGTATTTCAAATATTTCAAATTTCTTAACAAATATTTTATATCAAAATATTAAAATTCAAATATTTTACATATAAAATAATAATATTAATAAAAAAAATTATTAAATATTTATAAAATAGTAAAAAAAAGAAAAACTCTTCCTCAATAAATCCCAAGTGGAAAATTAAAAGTAACAATTTTTTTAAGAGAATCTACAAGATCATGCTGTAATGTTAGAGCCTTTGTCTCCTAAATTTTACAAATGTATTTCAAATATTTCAAATCTCTTAGCAAATATTTTATATCAAAAATATTAAAATTAGAATATTTAATATAGTAGTAATTCAAATTATATTTTATATAAAATATTTTAAAGAATATACAAGATCAAGCTCTAGCCTTTGTCTACTAAAATTTTACAAATGTATTTCAAATATTTCAAATTTCTTAACAAACATTTTATATCGAAAATATTAAAATTAAAATACTTTACATATAACTCAAATATAGTTTAAATTTACTAATAATTTTTTATTCAAATATAAATATTTTAATAAATAAAATTTTAGAATTAATAAGAATAAAATTTTCATTTATTTGTAATTTTTCATTTATTTGGTTATTTCAAAAATTAAATGGAGACAATATTTTAGATAAAATTTTATAGAAAAATTAAACAAAATCATGCTCTAATATTAAAACCTAAAATTTTACAAATGTATTTCAAATAATTCAAATTTTTTAACAAATATTTTATATCACAAATATTAAAATTTAAACATTTTACATATACAATAATAATATTAATAAAAAAATTATTAAATATTTATAAAATGGTTTAAAAAAACAACTCCTCGTAAATCCCAAGTGGAAAATTAAAAGTAATAACTCAAATTTATAGTTCAAATTTATGAATAGTTTTTTATTTAAATGTAAATATTTTAACAAATAAAATTTCAAAATTAATAAGAATAAAATTTTCATTTATTTGTAAATTTTTAATTTATTCATTAATTTAGTTATTTTAAAAATTAAACTCAATAAATCCCAAGTGGAAAATTAGAAGTAATAATTTTTTTAAAAGAATATACAAGATCATGCTCTAATATTAGAGCCTTTGTCTAGTAAAATTTTACACATGTATTTCAAATATTTCAAATTTATTAACAAATATTTTATATCAAAAATATTAAAATTAAAATATTTTAATATAGTAATAACTAAAATTATATTTTATATTATTTTTCTTTTTAGATATACAAGATCATGCTCTCATGTTAGACCCTTTGTCTACTACAATTTTACAAATGTATTTCAAATATTTCATATTTTTTAACAAATTTTTTATATAAAAATATAAAAAATAAAATATTTTACATATAACTCAAATATATAGTTCAAATTTATGAATAATTTTTTATTCAAACATAAATATTTTAATAAATAAAATTATAAAATTAATAAGAATAAAATTTTGATTTATTTGTAAATTTTCAATTTATTCATCAATTTGGTTATTCTAGAAATTAAATGGAGATTATATTTTATATAATTTTTTTAAAAGAATATAAAATATCATGCTCTAATGTTAGAGCCTTTGTTTACTAAAATCTTACAAATGTATTTCAAATATTTCAAATTATTTAACAAATATTTTATATCAAAAATATTAAAATTAAAATATTTTAATATAGTAATAACTCAAATATACAGTTTGAATTTATAAATAATTTTTTATTCAAATGTAAATATTTTAATAAATAAAAATTTAAAAGTAAGAAGAATAAAATTTTCATTTATTTTTAAATTCTTAATTTATTCATCAATTCGGTTATTTTAAAAATTAAATGAAGATTATATTTTATATAAATTTTTTTAAGAAAATATACAAGATCATGCTCTAATGTTAGAGCCTTTCTACTAAAATTTTACAAATGTGTTTCAAATATTTCAAATTTCTTAATAAATATTTTATACCAAAAATATTAAAATTAAAATATTTTACACATACAATAATAATATTAATAAAAAAAATTTTATTAAATATTTATAAAATAGTTTTAAAAAAATAACTCCTCATTCTCAATAAATCCAATTAATCCAATTGGAAAATTAAAAGTAATAATTTTTTAAAAATATATATAAGATCATGCTCTAATATTAAAGCTTTTGTTTACTAAAATTTTACAAATCTATTTCAAATATTTCAAATTTCTAAAAAAATATTTTATATCACAAATATTACCATTAAAATATTTTACATATACCATATTAATATTAAAAAAATCAAAAAAATTGATTAAATATTTATAAACTAGTTTAAAAAAAATAACTCGTTCTCAATAAATCCCAAGTGGAAAATTAAAAGTAATAATTAAAATTTATACTTCAAATTTATGAATAATTTTTTATTTGAATTTGAATATTTTAATAAATAAAATTTTAAAATTAATAAAAATAAAATTTTCATTTATTTGTAATTTTTAATTTATTCATCAATTTGATTATTTTAAAAGTTAAATAGAGATTATATTTTATATATATATTTTTTAAAAGATTATAAAATATCATGCTTTAATGTTAGAGTCTTTCTCTACTAAAATTTTACAGATGTATTTCAAATATTTTAAATTTCTTAACAAATATTTTATATCAAAATATTAAAATAAAAATATTTTACATATACAATAATAATATTAGGAATTTTGGCTTCTATGATCTATAAAATGTGTATAAGAAATTTTCGGTGAAATTCACATGTAAGAAATTTTTGTCGACCGGTTTGGAACCAGCCAGTGTGGTTCATCATCAGGACAAGATGAGATATCTGATTAAAAAAACCTATTTAAATAGATAAGGACAACCCCAACTAGCAGTTAAAAAATGGACTAGTTTGAGTCGAAAAAGAATTGAACAAATTTTTAATTTTAATTCTAACATATTTTAACTTAATTATATTTTAATATAATTTAATATTAATACTTTTATATAGTTTAATATCAATAATTTTATAAAAATAATTTAATATTATTTTTATTTTAAAACTTTAAATTATATGTTCTCTAATTTAAATAAAATAAATAAATAAATAAAAATAATAAATAAATAAAATAAAATAAAATAAATAATAACAATAATAATAATAATAATAATTAATTTTCAAATTACATCATAAGGATAATACTAATAATAAAAATCATATTAATCAAAATTAAAATAATAAAATAAAATGAATCAGGAGAGAGGAATTAGGAGCAAGAGAATAAAGAACGACCAGAGGGAGCAAAAGGGGAAAAACAGAACTAAGAGTGAAGGGAAGGAATCCAGAATTTGCTAACACTCCACCCATCATCCCTATTCAGGTTAACCGACCTCTTTTCAATTTCCAAGGCTGCCCTCAACTTTCGGTGGTGGAAATGATCAATACTTGCAATAACCTCAGTATATTCAATACAAATATGATGATTTGTTATTTTAGCATGCTCTGCTAAGGCAGAAAATTGAGATCTACCATTTATAAGTTTAGCAACATGTTCATGAATTCTTTGATTAATTGATCGACCAGTTTCACCTATGTAATGTGTCCCACAGGAACATGGAATCAAGTAAACACCCTTACCATCTATCGGGCCAATCAGGTCTTTAACCGATCTAAGCGAACTTCGAATAGTGCAGAGAGGCTTGAATGTTGAAGAGACATTATGTTTCTTCAATATCCTAGTGATTTTATTAGTAGTACCTTTGATAAACGGAAAGTTAACTCCAGATAATCGATCACAAGGATCTTTCTTAACCCTAGGACCTTTTTTAGCTTTTTGAAAAGCTCTAAGACATTGAGCCCTGCTATAACTATTCTTACAGAAGACATCAAAGAGATGTGATTTTTCACCTCCAAAATGGTGAACATCAAAGCTTCTAAAGGCTCTTGTGACTAGGGTACTGAGAACCCCAAGTTTCTCAGCTAGGAAATGATGAGAACTAACATGTCAATACTGCTCAGTATGCATCCTCTTTCTAAAGACCTGATGAGAGAAGGAACCATCATCATTTTTCGAAGGAAGGAAATCAAGAAAGGGTAGGCTACCATCCACTTCGAATTCCATGGTAAACTTAATGAAGTCACATTGATCATTAAGATGCTGGAAGAAAAGGTCCAGTTTCTCTTTACCGTGGGGCCACACCACACAGGTGTCATTAGCAAACCTTTTCCAAAGCCTAGGTTGAAAAAAAGAGGAGGAAAGGGCCTTTTGTTCAAAGTCTTCCATGAATAGATTAGCAACCATAGAGGAAAGCGGGGAACCCATGGCCACACCACAAGTCTCTTCAAAGAATTCACCCTCGAAACTAAAGAAGGTCGAGGTTAGATAGATCTCCACGAGATGAGCAATATCAGGAGCCATGATTCGAGAGATGACATCAATGGCTTCCTTAATGGGAATGCAAGTATATAATGATACAACATCAAAACTTACAAACCTATCATCTGGATCCAACTTAATGTCTTTCAATTCATTAATAAAGGAGGAAGATTCTTTGAAAAAGGAGTCAGTGCGACCCACAAGGGGCTTCAGCTTACTCGCTAAAAATTTAGTGAGCAAATAAGTCGGACCACCTATGGTGTTGACAATGGGGTGAAGGGGAGCACCATCCTTATGAATATTAGGAAGACCATAAATCCTTGGGGTGAGGGGGTTACTTTCAATAAGCTTTTTACTAAAGGATCCAACAGTGCTACTCGATTTTATCGCCAAAGCAACCGCTTTAGACACTTTTTTAAGGGGATTTCTGTCAAGCTTCTTGTAGCTTCCGCTATCAAGAAGGTGATCCAACATCTTATTATGATAATCCTCCTTGTTTAAAATAACCATAGCACCTCCCTTATCCGCCTTAAGAGCGACAATGTCCTGGTTATTGTTTAAGGTTTTAAGAGCCTCAATCTCCGATTTTCTAATGTTGCTCTTAGGCGGCTTAGCTTTTCTAAGGATCACAGAGCAGTCTTGCCTAATGGTATCTTTAGTAGCATCAGGAAAATGTCTAATCTCGTATTCTATATCACAAATGATGTCTCGAATAAGAATTTTTTTAGGAGCAAGAGCATAATTAAAGCTCTTATCCAATAAACTATAAACATGATGATCAAAAGAATAATGAGAAAATTTGATAAGAGTCCTCTTTAAAGAAGAAGAAAAAGAATTTATATTAATATTATTGTTTATATTATTATCCTTAATAATCTTATTATTATTTATATTATTATTAATATTATTATTGTTAATAATATCAATCCTATTATTTTTATTGCTATGGCAATTAATAATGTTACTATTGTCATTAAAAATATTATTAATATTAACGGAAAGGAAATTGTTACTAAAAATATTCCTTTTTTTATTGGTACCATCCAATACGGGCTTATCAGGAAGGAATTTGGAGGGATCATGGAAAGAAGGTAAAGCCAAAGAACCATAAGGAGAAAGAAAAGATCTCGAAATTTTTTTTTATTAAATATCTATAAAATAGTTTTAAAAAATAACTCTTCGTTTTCAATAAATCTTAAGTGGAAAATTAAAAGTAATAATTCTTTTAAAAGAATATATAAGATCATGTTCATCCTCTACTAAAATTTTACAAATGTATTTCAAATATTTCAAATTTCTATATCAAAAATATTAAAATTAAAATATTTTAACATAGTAATAACTCAAATTATATTTTATATAATTTTTTTTAAAAGAATATACAAGATCATGCTCTAATATTAGAGCTTTTATCTACTAAAATTTTATCAATGTATTCCAAATATTTCAAATTTCTTAACAAATATTTTATATCAAAAATATTAAAATTAAAGTATTTTACATATAACTCAAATATATAGTTCAAATTTATGAATAATTTTTTATTTAAATGTAAACATTTTAATAAATAAAATTTTAAAATTAATAAGAATAAAATTTTCATTTATTAGTAATTTTTTAATTTATTCATCAATTTGGTTATTTTAAAAATTAAATGGATATTATATTTTATATAATTTTTTTTAAAAGAATATACAAGATCATGCTCTAATGTTGAAGCCTTTGTCTAATAAAATTTTACAAATGTATTTCAAATATTTCAAATTTCTTAACAAATATTTTATATCAAAAATATGAAAATTAAAATATTTTAATATGGTAATAAGTCAAATATATAGTCAAATTTGTAAATAAATTTTATTTAAATGTAAATATTTTAATAAATAAAATTTTAAAATTTGTAAGAATAAAATTTTCATTCATTTGTAAATTTTTAATTTATTGATCAATTTGGTTATTTTGAAAATGAAATGGAGATTATATTTTATATAAATATTTTTAGAAGAATATACAAGATCATGCTCTAGTGTTAGGGCCTTTGTCTACTAAAATTTTACAACTGTATTTTAAATATTTCAAATTTCTTAACAAACATTTTATATCAAAAATATTAAAATTAAAATATTTTACACACAATAATAATATTATTAATAATAAAAAATTATTAAATATTTATAAAATAGTTTAAAAAAAATAATTCCTCGTTCTCAATAAATCCGAAATGGAAGAAAATTAAAAGTAATGATTCTTTTAAAAGAATATACAAGATCATGCTCTAATGTTAGAGCCTTTGTCTACTAAAATTTTACAAATGTATTTCAAATATTTCAAATTTCTTAACAAATATTTTTTTTTTTTTTTTGTAAATCAACATCTATATTAAAGAGAAAATATTATACATAGTGATACAAAATGGTTATGCTGGTTGAGGTTCAAAAAGGGAACCCTCTCAACCAGACATAATGAGTGACAGAAACAGTGCACACTCAACAGACCAGACATCTTTAATACATTGCGCTTTTCCCCAAAGGACTTATAAAGCCACTGATGGTTCCCACAGACCCTGGTCAACCTACTAGGTAGGAGGCCATCACCAACCTCCCAATCAATGGCACTGGTCGCAAACACAAAATAGAAAATCCAGCAAAACATAAGAAGATTGATATCACCCAGGAGGTTAATCATGTTTACCAGCGATCTCTTCCTCATTGCTGGTAGCACCTCTTTCCTTGCCTTCATGGGAGTCTTGACTGAGACCCCTGATCTTGCCAGTAGTCGGATCGGTCGCACCTCCACCACTTAGACCAACATTCTCCTCTTTGACAGAACCAGTTCAGCATTTGAAACGGCGAATCACCGTTGTCTTATTGGTCTCGTCCAACAACTGGATGGACAAATTTTCCACATACTTCAGATATATCTCAAACAACTGAAGAAATCCCTCGAGTCTCCTCGACTGTTCATTAATCACCACAGGCAGATATTTCAGAGTACCTTCCACACTATCTAGGCGAGCCGAATTTTTGGCTTAGTCATCTTTGCACACCTTGATGGCCTCACAGATGGAGGCCTCCTGCGGGTTCATCGACTTGCCCAGAAAGGTCTCCATATGCCAAGCCGTGGCCTGGTTATGAAGGACTTGCATAGCTCTAGTAGAAGGGGTGTCTGGGTCAATTAACCAGTCGACTTCCTCTTTAATGGTCTTCTCATCCACACTGTCTCTCATGTTGCAGACTTCGGCTTGTAGGGTTTCCAAAACCTTCTTACCTTTGTCCAAAACACAATTGAGATAGCCTTTTTCCGCCTCCTGAATCTTTGTTTCTGCTCGAGAGCAACGGAGGGAACGCTTATCCATACTACTCAACCAAAAGCTCCTCTCAAACTTACTACAAATGGCAAAGAGAAAATGGGAATGGTGAATAGTAACTGACTCCTTCTAAGGGGGTATTGTGCCTTCACACTCGTGACCGTTACATTTATTTATATTGTTGAGAAACTCAATCCAGAGGCTGACATGAGTGGCGACCCACTTGCTATGATCATCCCTGCTACCTAACCATCTAATCATAAGATGGTGGTGATATTCCATCCTTAGGTGTTTATACATATTAGGAGTGCCTCAATTTCTCATGATTATATTTTGAAAAATATCAGTAGTACAGAGAATGAGGTGCCTAACCCTGTCCCTACTATTAGTGTTTTGGTTACTCACCTACCTCTTCACATGCCTCACACAGGAAAGAGGACTTTGGTACCTGTGCTTGGGCGTAAATAGCATAGGGTAACACATCCACCTTATTTATCTTCCTCGTGGGAGCTAGCCTCTCCATTTACCATCCCACTTAGATCCTTGATGGCCACATTCTCGCACTCATTTTGAAGGATTTCTCTTGTCACATCGTGCTAGCAGGCATCGAGATCCACCTCCGGATGGTTCACCGCATGGTTAGCCAACGTGTATGCCAGGAAGTTAGCAGAGTGAAGAACTACTCGAAATACAATACCTTTGAAAAGAGCCATGTGGTTAAGGATATGCAACGTGGCTTACGAGAGACACCAACGTTTGGTTAACTTAATTTTCTTAGCGCCATTCTGCGAGTGTTTTGCTGCACTGATCGCCAACATTGAATCGCCTTCAACTATGGTATTCCCGCTGCTTAGACAAACGAAAATCCTTAGGCCTTGCACCGAAGCTGTAATTTTCGTTTCATTATTTATTTATTCTCCCAGCAAGCTACCATAGATGTGCATAATTTCACCTTTGTCATCCCTGATAACCCGTCCATAACCAGCCAATCCCGAATTTCCCCTCGAGGCACCATCAAATTTTAACTTCCAGTATCCAGTGAGGGTGAGCTTCCAAGTATAATTGGTGGAAGGAGATGCAGGGCGTAGGTTAGACGGACCAAGAAAACTCTCCGTACTGAGGCCAAAAATCTCTAGGATACGTTGCTCCATTGCCAAAGGTCGATATGTCTGACTCCCTTTTAACTTGTTAAGTGTCGTTTCTCTCATGTTTTTTAGGGTCTCAATTTTAAGCTAATCCATTTGGTGCACTTCATCCTGGAAGATTCTTTTGTTTCTTTCTTTCCACACTGTCCAAATAAGGAAACCAGGGCTGAGACGCCATAAGAGGTTCATTGTTTCGTGTTTAGCACCCTTATGTGGGGTGGCAGTTTTAAATTCAATACGATGTGGTGACCCTTTAGCTGAGATGGTGCTTAACCCTTCGGTTCCACTTTTTGAGAAAATGGGGTACCATAAAAATGGGGAACTTGAAACATGGGGCACCTTGTGGATGGATTCTCTACTGCAATCAGTTTGGCAAAAGATCTCTGCCATCGAATCCCAAAGACTAGCTTCCAACTTACAAAAATTTAGGAGATGGTTCATGGTCTCCTCCTCCACTCCACAAAGGCAGCAATGCGAAGGGCCTGTGAACCCTTTCCTTAAAAGATTTTCCCAAGTAAGGATTTTCGTATGAATCATAAACCATAGGAAAGTTTTGATTTTAGGCCAGTAGATGGAGTCCCATACATTGTCATGCCATTGAACCTTTTCCCCTATTTCCCTATTTTCCAAATAATTTCTGGCCTCTCTTAGGTTGAAATCCCCTCCCTCCATTCTTCCCCAGCATAGCTCATCTTCCTCCCGAGAAACACGCAACTTTATTTTCTCTAAAAAAGGCCACAGAGAGGTCATTTGGTTGAGGAACCCTTCATCCTGAGAAGGAGGGTCTGCAATCCAGTGGTGCCACTCAGGTTCAAATTATCTATGATCCAATAGTGATTGAAATTTATTCTGCCTAGCCTTTGAAAACTCCGCTGCACTAACTGGTGCTCAGTGTTCCCAAATTTAAGCATTTACTAGCACGCATCCTCCCAGAAGAGCGCGGTGCGGCCATTCCTTATTTCCCAGAAGAAATGATCCCGAATAATAGATTTGTTTCCCCAAGCTAAGGTGCAAATAGGGGAACCAGTGATATCCCCTGTCAATCTAACGAGTTCATGGGGTCTCCAGCCCTCTGTGTATTTAGATTTCCAGAGAACATCCCAAGGGGTTGTGTTTTCCTTAAGCCATCTCCACCAAATCTAGGCCCCACAAGCCTTTTTCACACTTTCAGGGTCCTGAAGGCCGAGGCCTCCCAAGATCTTTGGCTTACAGACCTCCTCCCATGCGACAAGGGCCCTTTGCTTATTGTTAGCTTTTCCAACCCATAGAAGCTTCCATTCGATGTCTTTAATTCTCTGAAGGATACCCTTCGGCACATGAAGAATGGAAAGAATATAGTGCGAAATGGCCTCAAGAACCGCCTTCATCATGACCAGGCAACTAGCAAAGTTAAGAGCACGATTCGTCCAGTAGTTTCCTCTATCTTCCAGAGAAGATATAAGTTTTTCCCAGTGAGCCCTCTACCAAGGCTTATCCGTTAGAGGAACACCCAAGTATTTGGATGGGAAGCTTCTCCTTTGGAAGCCTAGAATGGCCGTAAGGTTCCTCTAAATGGAAATGTGAGTACTGAAGAAAACGATCATTGAATTATCATAATTTAATCCATACCTGATGCCCGACCAAAGAGATCCAGAATGGCTTTGAAACCCTGGGCTTCTTTGATAGTAGGGACCCATGGAGCATTATATCGTCCACGAATTGCTAGCGAGTAGTAGATGGCCTCGCTTGATGGGGCTAGAGACCTTTTATATCAGATTTTGCTTTGGCATCTTTGATAACATGACTTAAGACTTCCATAAGGATGACAAAAAGAAAAGGTGATATTGAATCACCTTGCCTGATGCCCCTTCAAGGCATGAAGGGGTTGGAAAGGGTCCTATTAAGTAGGATCGAGAAACTAGGGGATTTAACCAAGGCCATCATCCAAGTAATCCATCTTTTCCCAAAAGAAAAATCTTCAAGCACTACCTCCATATACTTCCATCTGACTTTGTAATGCGCTTTCGATAGATCCAACTTGATTATCATTCCCACTTTCTTTTGGGACTACAATGAATGTATCATCTCATGCGCGAGAAGGATATTATCCAAGATATACCTACCTTCCAAAAAGTCGACTGCTCTTCTGAGATGATCAGAGGAACGATGGTCTTATATAAGAAGAGACAATTTTATATAGGACATTGCACAGACGTATAGGCCGAAATTTAGTTGGAGTGCAGGCTTTAGCTTCCTTAGGAATTGGGGAAATAAACGTATAATTCAGGGATTTTAGGATTGAGGAAGACTTATGGGAATCCTCGACAGCCTCCCAAATATCATTTTGAACCATATCCCAAAAAACTTTGAAAAAAATGATGGTGAAGCCATCCGGGCCAACTGATTTTCCATTTGCAATTTCCTGAACAACTTCTTCCACTTCAGCCTTGGAGATGGGGTGATCCAAATTCCTGTTGTGCTCCTCTATTAGGATCTTTGGAATGAAGGAGACCACTTCCCTACCGGTCTCATCCCTATTAATGGAAGGCTCCTCTACTATGAGAGAAAAGTGATTACCCAAGAGGTTGGAAATATCCCCATCAGACTCAAAAGAGGTCCCTTGATCATCCTTTAATCGAATGATCCTGTTAGTCCTTCTATGGTCAAAAGCTAATATATGGAAATATTTTGTGTTCTTTTACCCTTCCTTCAACCATTGAACCCTAGAATTCTGTCTCCAAAGGGCTTCCTCCTGCTGACACCTCTCATCCCATTCTCTCATAAGGTCTTGCTCTTCGAGTTTGGTTTCCTGAGTAATACCCTCACTCATTTTTTTCTTTTGTAGTATCTCCAATTTTCCTTCCATAGCTAACTTCTCTTTGAAAATGTTCCCGATGACCTCCTCATTCCAGATCCTGATTTTAGCTTTGATGTGTCACAACCTTACTTGAATTCAAAAAAATTTAGTGCCTCTAATCATAATGGGTTCCCGCCACCACTGCTTAATCTTAGATTGAAAGTATAGGTGGTCTAACCAAAAATTTTCAAACCTAAAAGGGCGATTTTTGGGAGGACCCAATATTGTAGCATGCAGAGTAATAGGCCAATGATCAGAGCCACCATTAGGAAGAATATTAGTCTCCAGAGCAACCCCTACCATGATAATGTCTTCCAAAATAGGAAAGTGGTCTAGCTGAGAGGCAATTTTCCTATCACCTCAACGTTATTCTAGGTATACAACTCGCTCCCCGGGTGGATATCAATGAGATTAGCTACATTGATGAAGTTCTTGAAGGCCTCTGCATCTCGGTTTAACTTCCTCAACCCACCCTTTTTCTCTTCTAAGGAGATGATCATGTTGAAGTCACCTCTGTAGATTCCTTTAACCACATTATGCCTAATTTGAAACTTGGAAAGGTTCTCCAGAATTCTTAACTTATCCTCCAATCTTTGAGGGCCATAAATATTGGTACAGAGGTACGTACCGTATTCGCCTATAATTTTCATTTATACAGAAACAAAAAATATTGTTTCGTATGCATTTATTAATTGGAGTGACTGTGGGTTCCATAATATATCTAGCCCTCCTTCATTACCTTGGCCTTCCACATCTAAAAACTCCATCCTCCGACAAATATTCCTAATACTAATACTAATAATAAAAATCATATTAATCAAAATTAAAATAATAAAATTAAATGAATCAGGAGAGAGGAATTAGGAGCAAGAGAATAAAGAACGACCAGAGGGAGTAAAAGGGGAAAAACAAAACTAAGAGTGAAGGGAAGGAATCCAACATTTGCTAACACTCCACCCATCATCCCTATTCAGGTTAACCGACCTCTTTTCAATTTCCAAGGCTGCCCTCAACTTTCGGTGGTGGAAATGATCAATACTTGCAATAACCTCAGTATATTCAATACAAATATGATGATTTGTTATTTTAGCATGCTCTGCTAAGGCAGAAAATTGAGATCTACCATTTCTAAGTTCAGCAACATGTTCATGAATTCTTTGATTAATTGATCGACCAGTTTCACCTATGTAATGTGTCCCACAGGAACACCGAATCAAGTAAACACCCTTACCATCCATTGGGCCAATCGGGTCTTTAACCGATCTAAGTGAACTTTGAATAGTGCGGAGAGGCTTGAATGTTGAAGAGACATTATGTTTCTTCAAGATCCTAGTGATTTTATTAGTAGTACCTTGGATAAACGGAAATTTAACTCCAGATAATCGATCACAAGGATATTTCTTAGCCCTAGGACCTTTTTTAGCTTTCTGAAAAGCTCTAAGACATTGAGCCCTGCTATAACTATTCTTACAGAAGACATCAAAGAGATGCGAATTTTCACCTTCAAAATGGTGAAAATCAAAGCTTCTAAAGGCTCTGGTGACTAGGGTACTGAGAACCCCAAGTTTCTCAGCTAGGAAATGATGAGAACTAACATGTGAATACTGCTCAGTATGCGTCTTCTTTCTAAAGACCTGATGAGAGAAGGAACCATCATCATTTCTCGAAGGAAGGAAATCAAGAAAGGGTAGGCTAACATCCACTTCGAATTCCATGGTAAACTTAATGAAGTCAGATTGATCATTAAGATGTTGGAAGAAAAGGTCCAGTTTCTCTTTACCGTGGGGCCACACCACACAGGTGTCATTAGCAAACCTTTTCCAAAGCCTAGGTTGAAAAAGAGAGGAGGAAAGGGCCTTTTATTCAAAGTCTTCCATGAATAGATTAGCAACCACAGGGGAAAGCGGGGAACCCATGGCCACACCACAAGTCTGTTCAAAGAATTCACCCTCGAAACTAAAGAAGGTCGAGGTTAGATAGATCTCCACGAGATGAGCAATATCAGGAGCCATGATTCGAGAGATGACATCAATGGCTTCCTTAACGGGAATGCAAGTATATAATGATACAACATCAAAACTTAAAAACCTATCATCTGGATCCAACTTAATTTCTTTCAATTCATTAATAAAGGAGGAAGAGTCTTTGAAAAAGGAGTCAGTGCGACCCACAAGGGGCTCTAGCTTACTCGCTAAAAATTTAGCGAGCAAATAAGTCGGACCACCTATGGTGTTGACAATGGGGTGAAGGGGAGCACCATCCTTATGAATATTAGGAAGACCATAAATCCTTGGGATGAGGGGGTTACTTTCAATAAGCTTTTTACTAAGGGATCCAACAGTGCTACTCGATTTTATCGCCAAAGCAACTGCTTTAGACAATTTTTTAAGGGGATTTCTGTCAAGCTTCTTGTAGCTTTCGCTATTAAGAAGGCAATCCAACATATTATTATGATAATCCTCCTTGTTTAAAATAATCGTAGCACCTCCCTTATCTACCTTAAGAACGACAATGTCCTGGTTATTGTTTAAGGTTTTAAGAGCCTCAATCTCCGATTTTTTAATGTTGCTCTTAGGCGGCTTAGCTTTTCTAAGGATCACAGAGCAGTCTTGCCTAATGGTGTCTTTAGTAACATCAGGAAAATGTCTAATCTCGTATTCTATATCATAAATGATGTCTCGAGTAAAGATTTTTTTAGGAGCAAGAGCATAATTAAAGCTCTTATCCAATAAACTATAAACATGATGATGAAAAGAATAATGAGAAAATTTGATAACAATCCTCTTTAAAGAGGAAGAAAAAGAATTTATATTAATATTATTGTTTATATTATTATCCTTAATAATGTTATTATTATTTATATTATTATTAATATTATTATTGTTAATAATATCAATCCTATAATTTTTATTACTATGGCAATTAATAATGTTACTATTGTCATTAAAAATATTATTAATATTAACTGAAAGGAAATTGTTACTAAAAATATTCCTTTTTTTATTGGTACCATCCAATGCGGGCTTATCAGGAAGGAATTTGGAGGCATCATAGAAAGAAGGTAAAGCCAAAGAACCATAAGGAGAAAGAAAAGAGCTCGAAATTTTTTTTTATTAAATATTTATAAAATACTTTAAAAAAATAACTCTTCGTTTTCAATAAATCTTAAGTGGAAAATTAAAAGTAATAATTTTTTTAAAAGAATATATTAGATCATGTTCTTTCTCTACTAAAATTTTACAAATGTATTTCAAATATTTCAAATTTCTTAACAGATATTTTATATCAAAAATATTAAAATTAAAATATTTTAACATAGTAATAACTCAAATTATATTTTATATAATTTTTTTTAAAAAAATATACAACATCATTCTCTAATAGAGCTTTTATCTACTAAAATTTTATCAATGTATTCCAAATATTTCAAATTTCTTAACAAATATTTTATATCAAAAATATTAAAATTAAAGTATTTTACATATAACTCAAATATATAGTTCAAATTTATGAATAATTTTTTATTTAAATGTAAACATTTTAATAAATAAAATTTTAAAATTAATAAGAGTAAAATTTTCATTTAGTAAATTTTTAATTTATTCATCAATTTGGTTATTTTAAAAATTAAATGGATATTATATTTTATATAATTTTTTTTAAAGAATATACAAGATCATGCTCTAATGTTGAAGCCTTTGTCTAATAAAATTTTATAAATGTATTTCAAATATTTCAAATTTCTTATGAAAAAATTTATATCAAAAATATGAAAATTAAAATATTTTAATATGGTAATAAGTCAAATATATAGTTCAAATTTATAAATAAATTTTATTTAAATGTAAATATTTTAATAAATATAATTTTAAAATTTGTAAGAATAAAATTTTCATTCATTTGTAAATTTCTAATTTATTGATCAATTTGGTTATTTTAAAAATGAAATGGAGATTATATTTTATATAAATATTTTTAAGAGAATATACAAGATCATGCTCTAGTGTTAGGGCCTTTGTCTACTAAAATTTTACAACTGTATTTTAAATATTTCAAGTTTCTTAACAAACATTTTATATCAAAAATATTAAAATTAAAATATTTTACACACAATAATAATATTAATAATAAAAAAAAAAATTATTAAATATTTATAAAATAGTTTAAAAAAAATAATTCCTCGTTCTAAATAAATCCCAAATGGAAGAAAATTAAAAGTAATGATTTTTTTAAAAGAATATACAAGATCATGCTCTAATGTTAGAGCCTTTGTCTACTAAAATTTTATAAATGTATTTCAAATATTTCAAATTTCTTAACAAATATTTTATTTCTTTTTTTTGTAAATCAACATCTATATTAAAGAGAAAATACTGTACATAGTGATACAAAATGGTTATGCTGGTTGAGGTTCAAAAAGGGAACCCTCTCAACCAGACATAATGAGTGACAGAAACAGTGCATGCTCAACAGACCAGACATCCTTAATACATTGCGCTTTGCCCCAAAGGACTTATAAAGCCACTGATGGTTCCCACAGACCCTAGTTAACCTACTAGGTAGGAGGCCATCACCAACCTCCCAATCAATGGCACTAGTCGCAAACACAAAATAGAAAATCCAGCAAAACATAAGAAGATTGATATCACCCAGGAGGTTAATCATGTTTACCAGCGATCTCTTCCTCATTGCTGGTAGCACCTCTTTCCTTGCCTTCATGGGAGTCTTGACTGAGACCCCTGATCTTGTCAGTAGTCGGATCGGTCGCACCTCCACCAATTATACCAACATTCTCCTCTTTGACAGAACCAGTTCATCATTTGAAACGGCGAATCACCGTTGTCTTATTGGTCTCATCCAGCAACTGGATGGACAAATTTTCCACATACTTCAGATATATCTCGAACAACTGAAGAAATCCCTCGAGTCTCCTCGACTGTTCATTAATCACCACAGGCAGAGATTTCAGAGTACCTTCCACACTATCTAGGCGAGCCGAATTTTTGGTTGAGTCATCTTTGCACACTTGGATGGCCTCACAGATGGAGGCCTCCTGCGGCTTCATCGACTTGCCCAGAAAGGTATTCATATGTCAAGTCGTGGCCTGGGTATGATGGACTTGCATAGTTCTAGTAGAAGGGGTGTCTGGGTCAATTAACCAGTCGACTTCCTCTTTAATGGTCTTCTCATCCACACTGTCTCTCATGTTGCAGACTTCGGCTTGTAGGGTTTCCAAAACCTTCTTACCTTTGTCCAAAACGCAATTGAGATAGCCTTTTTCCGCCTCCTGAATCTTTGTTTCTGCTCGAGAGCAACGGAGGGAACGCTTATCCATACTGCTCAACCAATAGCTCCTCTCAAACTTACTGCAAATGGCAAAGAGAAAATGGGAATGGTGAATAGTAACTGACTCCTTCTGAGGGGGTATTGTGCCTTCCCACTTGCGACCGTTACATTTATTTATATTGTTGAGAAACTCAATCCAGAGGCTGAGATGAGTGGAAACCCACTTGCTATGATCATCCCTGCTACCTAACCATCAAATCATAAGATGGTGGTGATATTCCATCCTTAGGTGTTTATACATATTAGGAATGCCTCAATTTCTCATGATTCTATTTTGAAAAATATCAGGAGTACAGATAATGAGGTGCCTAACCCTGTCCCTACTATTAATGTTTTGGTTACTCACCTACCTCTTCACATGCCTCACACAGGAAAGAGGACTTTGGTACCTGTGCTTGGGCGTAAATAGCATAGGGTAACACATCCACCTTATTTCTCTTCCTCGTGGGAGCTAGCCTCTCCATTTACCATCCCACTTAGATCCTTGATGGCCACATTCTCACACTCATTTTGAAGGCTTTCACTTGCCACATCCTGCTAGCGGGCATCGAGATCCACCTCCGAATGGTTCACCGCATGGTTAGCCAACGTGTATGCCAGGAAGTTAGCAGAGCGACGAACTGCTTGAAATACAATACCTTTCAAAAGAGCCATTTGGTTAAGGATATGCAACGTGGCTTACAAGAGACACCAACGTTTGGTTACCTTACTTTTCTTAGCGCCATTCTGCGAGTGTTTCGCTGCACTGATCTCCAACATTGAATCGCCTTCAACTATGGTATTCCCGCTGCTTAGACAAACCAAAATCCTTAGGCCTTGCACCAAAGCTGTAATTTCCGTTTCATTATTTATTGCTTCTCCCAGCGAGCTACCATAGATGTGCACAATTTCACCTTTTTCATCCCTGATAACCCCTCCATAACCAGCCAATCCCGAATTTCGCCTCGAGGCACCATCAAATTTTAACTTCCAGTATCCAGGGAGGGGGAGCTTCCAAGTATAATTGGTGGAAGGAGATGCAGGGCGTAGGCTAGACGGACCCAGAACACTCTCCGCACCGAGGCCAAAAATCTCTAGGATACGTTGCTCCATTGCCAAAGGTCGATATGTCTGACTCCCTTTTAACTTGTTAAGTGTCGTTTCTCTCATGTTTTTCAGGGTCTCAATTTTAAGCTAATCCATTTGGTGCACTTCATCCTGGAAGATTCTTTTGTTTCTTTCTTTCCACACTGTCCAAATAAGGAAACCAGGGCCAAGACACCACAAGAGGTTCACTGTTTCATGTTTAGCACCCTTATGTGGGGTGGCAATTTTAAATTCAATACGATGTGGTAAACCTTTAGCTAAGATGGTGCTTAACCCTTAGGTTCCGCTTTTTGAGAAAATGGGGTACCATAAAAATGGGGAACTTGAAACATGGGGCACCTTGTGGATGGATTCTCTACTACAATCAGTTTGGCAAAAGATCTCTGCCATCGAATCCCAAAGACTAGCTGCCAACTTACAAAAATTTAGGAGATGGTTCATGGTCTCCTCCTCCACTCCACAAAGGAAGCAATGCGAAGGGCCTGTGAACCCTTTCCTTAAAAGATTTTCCCAAGTAAGGATTTTCGTATGAATCATAAGCCATAGGAAAGTTTTGATTTTAGGCTAGTAGATGGAGTCCCATACATTGTCATGCCATTGAACCTTTTCCCCTATTTCCCTATTTTCCAAATAATTTCTGGCCTCTCATAGGTTGAAATCCCCTCCCTCCATTCTTCCCCAACATAGCTGATCTTCCTTCCGAGAAATACACAACTTTATTTTCTCTAACAAAGGCCGCAGAGAGTTTATTTGGTTGAGGAACCCTTCATCCTGAGAAGGAGGGTCTGCAATCTAGTGGCGCCACTCAGGGTTCAAATTATCTATGATCCAATAGTGATTGAAATTTATTCTGCCTAGCCTTTGAAAACTCTGCTGCACTAACTGGTGCTCAGTGCTCCCAAATTTAAGCCTTTACTAGCATGCATCCTCCCAGAAGAGCGCGGTGTGGCCATTCCTTATTTCCCAGAAGAAATGATCCTGAATAATAGGTCTATTTCCCTAAGCTAAGGTCCAAATAGGGGAACCAGTGATATCCCCTGTCAATCTGATGAGTTCAAGGGGTCTCCAGCCCTCTGCGTATTTAGATTTCCATAGAACATCCCAAGGGGTTGTGTTTTCCTTAAGCCATCTCCACCAAATCTAGGCCCCACAAGCCTTGTTCACACTTTCAAGGTCCTGAAGGTCGAGGTCTCCCAGGATCTTTGGCTTGCAGACCTCCTCCCACGCAACAAGGGCCCATTGCTTATTGTTAGATTTTCCAACCCATAGAAACTTCCATTGGATGTCTTTAATTCTCAGAAGGATACCCTTCGGCACATGAAGAATGGAAAAAATGTAGTGCAGAATGGCCTCAAGAACCACCTTCATCATGACCAGGCAACTAGCAAAGTTAAGAGCACGATTCGTCCAGCAGTTTCCTCTATCTTCCGGAGAATATAGAAGTTTTTCCCAGTGAGCCCTCTACCAAGGCTTATCCGTTAGAGGAACACCCAAGTATTTGGATGGGAAGCTTCTCCTTTGGAAGACTAGAATGGCCATAAGGTTCCTCTAAATGGAAATGTGAGTACTGAAGAAAACGATCATCGAATTATCATAATTTAATCCATACCTGATGCCCGACCAAAGAGATCCAGAATGGCTTTGAAACCCTGGGCTTCTTTGATAGTAGGGACCCATGGAGCACTATATCGTCCATGAATTGTTGGCGAGTAGTAGATGGCCTCGCTTGATGGGGCTACAGACCTTTTATATCAGATTTTTCTTTGGCATCTTTGATAACACGACTTAAGACTTCCATAAGGATGACAAAAAGAAAAGGTGATATTGAATCACCTTGCCTGATGCCCCTTGAAGGCATGAAGGGGTTGGTAAGGGTCCTATTAAGTAGGATCGAGAAACTAGGGGATTTAACCAAGGCCATCACCCAAGTAATCCATCTTTTCCCAAAAGCAAAATCTTCAAGCACTACCTCCATATACTTCCATCTGACTTTATAATGCGCTTTTGATACATCCAACTCGATTATCATTCCCACTTTCTTTTGGGACTACAATGAATGTATCATCTCATCCGCGAGAAGGATATTATCCAAGATCTACCTACCTTCCAAAAATCCAACTGCTCTTCTGAGATGATCAGAGGAACGATGGTCTTATATGATAAGAGACAATTTTATATAGGACATTGCACAGACGTATAGGCCGAAATTTAGTTGGAGTGCAGGCTTTAGCTTCCTTAGGAATTGGGGAAATAAACATATAATTTAGGGATTTTAGGATTGAGGAAGACTTATGGGAATCCTCGACAGCCTCCCAAATATCTTTTTGAACCATATCCCAACAAAATTTTCAAAAAATGATGGTGAAGCCATCCGGGCCAGCTGATTTTCCATTTGGAATTTCTTGAACAACTTCTTCCACTTCAGCCTTGGAGATGGGGTGATCCAAATTCCTATTGTGCTCCTCTATTAGGATATTTGGAATGAAGGAGACCACTTCCCTACTGGCCTCATCCATATTAATGGCAGGCTCCTGAACTATGAGAGCAAAGTTATTAACCAAGAGGTTGGAAATATCCCCATCAGACTCAAAAGAGGTCCCTTGATCATCCTTTAATCGAATGATCTTGTTAGTCCTTCTATGGTCAAAAGCTAATATATGGAAATATTTTGTGTTCTTTTACCCTTCCTTCAGCCATTGAACCCTAGACTTCTGTCTCCAAAGGGCTTCCTCCTGCTGACACCTCTCATCCCATTTTCTCATAAGGTCTTGCTCTTCGAGTTTGGTTTCCTGAGTAATACCCTCACTCATTTTTTTCTTTTGTAGTATTTCCAATTTTCCTTCCATAGCTAACTTCTCTTTGAAAATGTTCCCGAAGACCTCCTCATTCCAAATCTTGATTTTAGCTTTGATGTGTCACAACCTTGCTTGAAGTCAAAAAAATTTAGTTCCTCTAATCATAATGGGTTCCCGCCACCATTTCTTAATATTATATTGAAAGTCTAGGAGGTCTAACCAAAAATTTTCAAACCTGAAAGGGAGATTTTTTGGAGGACCCAATATTGCAGCATGCAGAGTAATAGGCCAATGATCAGAGCCACCATTAGGAAGAATATTAGTCTCCAGAGCAACCCCTACCATGATAATGTCTTCCAAAATAGGAAAGTGGTCTAGTTGAGAGGCAATTTTCCTATCACCTCAACATTATTCTAGGTATACAACTCGCTCCCCGGGTGGATATCAATGAGATTAGCTGCACTGATGAAGTTCTTGAAGGCCTCTGCATCTCGGTTTAACTTCCTCAACCCACCCTTTTTCTCTCCTAAGGAGATGATCATGTTGAAGTCACCTCTGTAGATTCCTTTAACTACATTATGCCTAATTTGAAACTTGTAAAGGTTCGTCAGAATTCTTAACTTATCCTCCAATCTTTGAGGGCCATAAATATTGGTACAGAGGTACGTACCTTATTCGCCTATAATTTGCATTTATACAGAAACAAAAAATCTTTTTTCTTCTGCACTTATTAATTGGAGTGACTGTGGGTTCCATACTATATCTAGCCCTCCTTCATTACCTTGGCCTTCCACATCTAAAAACTCCATCCTCCTACAAATATTCCTACACACTTCCTTCATCTTTTGGCTTGAACATTTCGTTTCCTGTAGATAGATCATATCTGGATTTTCCATTTTGACTTCCTTTTTAAGAAGTCTCTATTTTCTAAGGTTATTTAGCTCCCTAGCATTCTAGGATAAGATATTCATTAAAAACTAAAAATTTAAGAAGAGGATGTGAAAGCCTTTAGGGCTTTCATCTTACTTGAGTTCAACAACATTTTGCCTAACTCTCGAAGAGCCTCATTATTTGATTTACGACCCCATTTGCAGTTTGGTTTGTCTTTTGTTTTGTTCTATTGTGATCCCTGCACTTTAATTCCCAGACCTTTAGTCTCCCCGTGTCCCCTTTTCTGACCCTTGCCCACTACCTCCTCTTGTGCTAGGAATAAGAAATTTATCCTATCAATTTGTTCTTCCGGAATGTGTTCCATTCCAAGTTCTTTCCACTGTTCCACCATGTTGATCAAGTCCATGCCTTCCCTGTCTAGAATTTCCCTTACTTCTAGGTCCTATGTACACGCTCCACTCATTGTCATTTCCGCATCCCCTTCTAAATAAAAACCTTGTTGGGATCCTTCAACGGTCTCTTCTTTGTTTTGCATTTGAGAGCTCAGGGTCTCCTACGGAGTAGCTTCCACTAGATCAGGCTGTGTCTCTGGAGGGTTTGATTCTTCTCCTGTTTTGTCCTTCCCACCCCAGAGTTGCAAAGGCATTACCATTTCCTTTATTGGTTTGCATTGGTTTTGGCTAGTTTCATCGTTTTGATCTATGTCTCCTTGTGGGATGGACGAAACGATATTTTTCTTTAGGCGTATCTTCTTTTCTTTGTTTTGGATGATTGTTCAAAGGACATTCCTGGAAAAGGTTCCCATGTTCATGGCACCTGCGACATCTAAAGGGGATATGTTCGTAGTCTATAGCTTGAAAGAAAACTTCTTCACAGAATTCTAGCCATAATCTTTCAGGTAGTGCTCCTGACACATCCATTTCAAAAAAAAATTTAGCACAGGAGGTATACCTCTTTTGCAAGGTTGCTTCTGAAGCTTGAAAAAAATTCCCCAGTTTTTTTCCAATCTGTTCTAGCGCTGAGGGCCTCCAGTAGTCAATGGGCAGTGAGAAGAGTTGGATCCATACCAACACATGGGTGAAGGTCTCCTTTTCTGGAGCAAGGTTAGGTTTCCACGACCTCATATATAACCCTACCTAGGCATAGAAATATGGGCCTCTATTGAAAATATGGTCTCTATCTTCTAGGTTTGAAAAAACCACCATGAAAAAACCCTTAGAGCCTAGGTAAAGCTGGATATCACCTCGGGGTATCCACTGTTGCTTGATCTAAAGGCACATGGCTTTCTTTGTAGGCCAAAAACCCTTAAATTTGCAGATTAATGATCACAGTATTCCTGCATTTCTGGATCTGTTATTATGACCCGAGGAATTTTCGTTGTTTTTTATTTGCAGCATCCTTTCTCCACTGGTTTTTGGCCTCTGGTTCCAAATCCTGATGGATCTGAGCCCTACAGGGTTTGAGCCTGATTCTCAGATGTCATCATCTGCTCCAAAGTCATGTTGGGGGACTCCCCCTTAGGAGAGGGTCTGAAATTTCCTCTGTTTTCCATTATTTTAATTCCTACTGTGGTCCTTTGACGTGGAGTCTCCTTGGAGGTTGCTCCGTCCTTCTATTGCTTACCTACAACTTCTGACCTTGAAATTTATACGCCTTCACTGCGGCCCTTACCTCTGTCTAAAATCATTTGTTTGTAGGAAGGGGCCCCATTTGCCATTCCTCTTCTCATTTGATTGGCCAACACTAACTCTCGACAGAAGAGCTCTACAAAATGAGCCCTTCGGGCTGCCAGAGCTTATTGCACCACACAGAAAAATCCAAAACCTACCCAGGAGCCTCAAACCCTAGCATACCACTCTTAACAAATATTTTATATCAAAAATATTAAAATTAAAGTATTTTACATATACAATAATAATATTAATAAAAAAAGATTAAATATTTCTAAAATAGTTTAAAAAAATAATTCCTAGTTCTGAATAAATCTCAAGTGGAAAATTAAAATTAATAACTCAAATTTATACTTCAAATTTATGAATAATTCTTTATTTAAATGTAAATATTTTAATAATTAAAATTTTAAAATTAATAAGAATAAAATTTTCATTTATTTGTAAATTTTTAATTTATTCATCAATTTGGTTGTTTTAAAAATTAAATCGAGATTATATTTTATATAAATGTCTTTTTAAAGAATATATAAATTTTCAATTTATTTAATAATTAGATTATTATAAAAATTAAATACATATCAATAGTATATTATTTTTAATTGGATTTATTTAAGGTGTTTGGGAAGAATATTTCTCCTCTATACTAAAATTAAATTTCCAAAAATAACATAAAAAATTTTACTACGCCGTAAGGCATTTTTATTTGAAAACAACTTTCCTAGTTGCCATCGTGTCTTAATATACAATGTCCGATCAAATGTTAGATGATTAAACATTTATATGTCGTTGGATTAATAATCAGGAAAAACAGTCAAACAAAAAGTATCATTATTGCCCAGCAAGAGAGGTTCCCTTTCCCTTCCAAATACAAAGAGCTTCTCACATGCCATGTTAGACGATGCTATTTCATTAACCAGCTTCTGAAATTTTCACCACAATTCCATGGATCCCACTGCATCCTCAAACTTGATGTACTCTGTTTCTCATCCCAGCAGGTGGAACCGACCGTTAGAGGCAACGCTGTGGAAGGAGATTTCGTGCACTTGATGGAAATAGAGGAAAATGGTATAGACTCAAAGGAAAATAGGGCATGTCTCAGATAGTAAGGCACCAAAAAAAATTCTTCCATGTTGTGGGAGTAAGTTATGGTGGTTTTGTAGCTTACCCAGATGTAGTTCAGAAGTTGACCATTGTTTCTTCCCAAGTTTGTTTGGAAGAGAAGGATATGGAGGAAGGGCTTCTCAAGGTATCTAACTTGGCAACCGCCGGAAGCATTTTACTGCCACAGACTACTGCTAATTTTAAGAAAATATTGGAAAATTCCTTTGTTAAGGGTCCTAAAATGGTCCACTCTTGTCTACTTCAAGATTTTATAATTGTAAGTTTAGTAATTTATTCTTTCCTTGAGTCTTGAATATGTAAGGCTTGTATTTATTGATTACGTATCCTACTGTTACAATGCTAAGCATATTTATTGATCACGTATCTTGCTACACTGCTAATTATCATTCTAATGGTTGTTGCAGATAGAAAACCAATATGGAAAATTGTCGATTATTTCGGAGCAAAGGGGGAATTATACATCAATTGGGCAGCTAACATGTCAATGAATCTGAATACTGGTGTTCCTTGGACAACGTGAAAAGATTTACATGCGCCCAAGTACATGGTTAGTAATTTCTACTTTTTTTTTCTAAGAGCCAGCATTTGAACGCTTCTTGCAGTATAGATATTTTTCTTGCCCCTTAGAAATATTCTACTACTGTCAAAAGTTTTAAACAGTACCCAATTTATGATTTTTCAAGCTTTTTACATACACTAAACAGTGGAAAGCCAATAGTGGTGGACGAAATTTAACCATTAGGAAAGTATGTCACTATTGAGCCATCTTTCACTGGCATGGACCTTATAATAATCCTATCCAAAATTTAATTATGTTGCCAATTCAAGGTAATTATTGAAGTGTATTTAGGGTAATCATCCATCATTTTCTTACCAGCTTTTCAAGTGGGTCTGGTTCCAAAGAAGATTTCACAATAATGATGAGTTTGTTTACCATGAGGTTGTAAATCTCGAGGTTGTATATCTTAAATTCCAATAGTTGATACATATGCCATTTGATGTGTCCTCGAGCTTTGCAGCCTTGAGGTTCTTGTCAAATAAGGGTTTAGATAGGTCTGTGCTAGCGGCCAGATTTCATACACCCATTGCATTGTGTAAATTTTTTACTACTACACACTGGAGGTGTTAATTTTTGAAGTGTATTGTGTCATGTACATGTCATATAACATAAATAGTTGTAGTATAACTTAGAAGAATTGGCCATACCTTTCCTACCATTTTTTCAAGTGGGCCTGGTCCCAAAGAAGAGGCTAGTAATAAATCTAGGTTTGTGCAGCATAAGGTTGTAAAGTTTGAGTCTGTATACATTGAATTCCAATATTTAATATATATACCATTCGATATGTCCCTGAGCTTTGCAGGTAGGTGCTTGTCAAACCTCGGGTCACATAGATTTGTGCTAGTGTATAGATTCCTTATACCCATTGCATTGTGCAGATTTGGCACCGTCATACACTTGAGTTGTTGATGTCTCCCACCATCCCCACTTGATTTGTAGAGCATCTTGCTTCACCCAGTGTAAAAGTTCTCCAACTAGGAGCTCTTAAGAATAGATAGACTCCACCCAAACTTTCACATAGTCTGGTAGACCTCTTGTCTTTGAAAAACGAGAAGAAATGCATTACATCATCTTCAATCTTCTTTTGTATTTTTGGAGATTGGTATATTTTTATGTTCCCACTTTTCAGCTACCTTTGTTCAGTAAAGAGCTCTATGAGCTAACTGCTAATACATCAAATTCTCCTTTGGCTTCCCATATTTCTGCCATATCCAACTCTAATAAGAAGTAAATCCCAATTTCTTGACATGAACTCGTCCTTCAAAGGTTCTTTTACAATGTTTTTATGGTGAAGGAAGTGTGTTTCTACTTTCCAGCTAGTCCTTGCTCTATGTAGGCCTTGAATCTTTCCTAGGAACATTAGGAGAAGTTTTTCTTTTTCCTTGAATAGATATTATTCTCTTTCACCCTTAACCAACACTTAGGATATGCAAGGATCATCCTATCTTGATTCTTATCATTAAAGATATCTCTAACTTATTTTATTCCATGTTGCTCCAAAATGTCTCTTAGCTTAGTTGTGTCTGCTTCTTCATGTAACTGACCAGTGACCAGTATGCTGCCTTCTTCATCTATATTTGCGCACATTAAGTCCCGCTCAATCATGTATTCAAGCAATCAGCATCCCTTGTGTTCCAATAGTTGATTATGCAACTATTGAAACTTTCAATTGTTGAGCTGAAGAAGTTAATTCACTTGCTTTAGAAACAAAAGCAACATTGGAAATGGTGCATGGGAATATATTCATTTCACCTTTTATCTTAAAATGTGCATCTTGAAAACATGATGTGTTGTTATGAAGAGATGAATTATTTAATTCCTTATTTCTTTATATTTCCCTTTCATATACAAGAATGTGTTCCCCTTCTTTCCATGCAGAAAACACTGATAATATGGGGGGAGCATGATCAGATCTTTCTGCTTGAGTTGGGGAATAGGCTAAAGAGGTTTGCACTCTTTGATTGTTACATGTCTTCAGAATGTTAGTTGTTTTCATTATTTTCATCTTCTTAACGTTGTTTGAGTGTGGCGAGCATCTGGGTGATGGAGAAAAGCTTGTATTGTTTAAGGATGCAGGGCATGCTGTGCAGACATCTGGGTCATGGAGCAGAGCTTGTCTTGTTTAAGGATGCAGGGCATGCTATGCGAGAATTTGGGTGATGGAGCAGAGCTTGTCTTGTTTAAGGAGGGCATGCTATGCAGCTTGAGAAGTCTTCTATGTTTAACAATCAGTTGAAGAAATTTTTCCTGGGCTCTTAACAAAATTAATTTCGATTTATTGACTGCTAAGTATTCACATGCCTTTTTTAGTATTGGGATTTGGGATTTAACAAACAATTTATTTATTTAACAAGTAAGATTTCAGGAACAACATATTTTACTTTCCCTCCACAATCAATACTCAAATTCTGTAGAGGATTCGCGGAGGGATTCTTTGGTGCGACAATGAATCGTAACAGAGCACCGCATTTCTGGGATACAAGGCATCGAGTATTCTCCATTTTCATTCAATACATGCTATTTTTTTTTTCAATTTTTTCCCTGTTTATTGAGATATGTAGACGGGGTTCTATATTTTTGTTTAATTTTTTCCCTTGAGGGATATAGATAGGGTTTTACCTTTTGTAGCTTGCACAAAGGATGAAAAAATTACAGGGATAGCTACTATGAGATAAAGTGAAGCAGAACTCTTTTCTTGTGAAGCAGAACAACAACAACAGTATCATGAAGGTACAGTTAAATGAAGACACCAATAATATCTGCAAGTTTCTTTCATTCAAGTTTTCAGGTATGGATTGTCCTTCAAGTTTTCATTGAAGTTTGTGGGTATAATATGAAATCTTTATTTATATAGTACGGTCATTTATTTTTGAAGTCTCAATAGATATTAAAACATAAAAGGAAAGTAGAAAAATGAATTAAAATGGAGATTACATACTCAAAAACTGTGTGCCTCATACTTTGATTCTGCATTATAGCCTATAGGGTTTTATGATATGTAAGATATGTAAGAATTTATATTTAGTTGGAATATTACAACAATGGAAAATTCTTGCAATATTGTGCTCATAAAGGTGTTGGTTATAGCGCTGTGAATTTCAATAAAGGTGTTGAAAACTACGACATCAATGCGGTTTCCCTTCCCCTTTATATGTACTTTAGGGATCACTTCCATTAATTCATGATGTTTTCTCCGGCAGGTGAACCATATAACTATGTTCTTCCTCATTATTTGTAAGGTGAAACATATAAATATATTCTTCCTCATGCCTGAAAATAAGTTCGAGTTGCTAACATAATCAAGATAACTAATCTCCCCCAAAGTGTGTTGAGCCTTGCCTTGAGGAAAATTTCGAAGATGAAAAGCAAAGAAATATGCAGGTGAGTTACATCTCCTTGATCCACCTTACACAATACCAAATGCTCGAATTCGAGCATAATAGATGATTGCTTAATTAGGTTCCTGTGACAATGAGAACAACTATGACACACATGATTTTGTTTAAGGCAATGTGCAAGAGTATTCAAGAAATTATTCCCAAAAAATTGTGGAATTTAACTTGGTTATTTTGTTTTCTAAAAGTTTCAAGTAATTTTTTTCCATGGTAACGTTTCATAAACATTTTCTTTGCATCATTAGTGCCTCATAGCTGGCATTCAATGAAATACATTCTTATTTTTCTTTTCACGATAATTGCAATGGATTCATTCCCCTTACCATGTTGTTTTTCCCTCTCCAGCAATACAGGTTTACATTGTAGGGTCCATATGCTTTGACTGGTGCACACAATATTGCAAAATACATGTGGTCGGTGCCAGTGATAACCAGTGGCCAAATTATGAAATATTAGTGAAGTTATATTAATGGTAAGTGATGCTTAAAGCTATGTTCAGGTTTTTACCAATAATTTTGGATGGAAGTTGTGAAACATATTTATGTTGGAAGGTGTAGTGGGGCGTTTATAATTCACTTTTCATTCATCTGTAATGAAATGAGCATGTTAGTTGGTAAATTAAACATTTTTTTGAGTGTGACTTGAGGTCTGGAAATTTTGGATGGTAACTTAGACGTATGATCACCACTTTGTTATTATGCACGGAAATCAATATGATTTTTTAATTAAACTATCGAAGGTATATTAGAAAATAAATACCAATTCACAGTTATATGTTAAAAGAAAATGATATGTTTTAGGAAGTAAATAGTATTATCATGGATCGTTGTCATTCAACTGCTTCCAGAATGAAGGTCAAGTTTTATTTATCAAACTCTAACACGTCGTTCACCCAACACCTTGGCCTTTTGTCGTTACTGTTCGGGCCAAATTTCTTTCTTGCCAAATTTCTTTCTTGCGTAGCACCTCAATATCTCTCTACGATCTTCATTGGATTCATTCTGTCACATTCTAAAAAAACTTCGGTCAAAAAAAATACTAGCCACATGATAAAGGATTCACGCCTAAGGGAGCAAAGGTATAAAAATACTATTACCAAAATGTTGTGGATTATATTTTAATTTAATCTATGGTTATGCGTGGATGATATAAAATTTCCATTCAAGTAGCGTGGCAATTAATATGGTCTTTTTTCTTTTTCTTTTATTTTATTTTATTTTTTTTTAAATTTTATCTATTAAATATTTTAGAGTTTTGAATTATGAAAGAATTTGTTGGATTGAAACTATGGATATTTTTTTGTCGTTCTTTTTTAGTTACTACTTTTGTCTCAATCTTTGTTGCACATACATCGGTGTTTAGGATGGTCAATTATATGCTGATGAATAAGCTAGTAACTCAAGAGATAGGGTAGTTCAAAACTATTAAAATAGCTCATGTCGAGTGTTAATTTAGGTGGTCGTTAGTTTATTACACATTATCATTGGTACTATGAACTTTTTATTGTTCTATGAAATATTTTGTCATTCTCGTATTTGAGTAGAGTGAATGATGTTCATATGCTTTGCTTTTGTAAAAGTTTGGTAAAGAAAATTTCCTTCATGGTTGAGGGATATTTTCGATATACTGAACATTATCAACTGAATTGCATTGCTTTCCCATCAAAGTTGTGTATTTTACACCGAAATGTATGAATAATTGAAAATTGATGTCTAGCTCATTTTCCTCTTGGTGGTGATGAGGTCTGAAATTTGTAAGGTTGTGATTCAAATTTTGATTTGGAAAGATAGCCATCATGTTGTTTATGAATTAATATTATTTTATTTATCTTATCTGATGTCTACTATCTATATTTTTTCAAAAATATATGAAATCTGTGTCTATTGAAACAATTAAGAGACAATCTATGTAGGAAAGGTTATAGAATGAAAGACCATCTTTGAAAATTAAGAGACAATCTATGTAGGAAAGGTTATAAAATCTATAAATTTGGGATAATGTAACTGAGTTCTCCTTACCAAATGATGATTGTTTTACTAAGTTCTCCCTTTTTAATTCTAAATTATATGCAATATAGATAAATCTTCAATGTTGTTTTATATGTCATGATTCTTCTCGAATTAATGACTTACTAAGTTTCCTTTACAACATTTGGTGCAATTGCTAGTTATAACTATTTTGAATTTCATTATTAAATTTATTAAATTTGAATAATTTCTCAAAACAAACTTTTAACCAAACAAAAAAATTTGTAATTTTTTAATTTAATTGTTAACTTTATTATTATAAAAATTAAATGGATGTCAATAATATACTTTAAGTATGAGGAGTTTCCCCAGTGCATTATATTAGATATTATTTTTAGGATTCAACTACGTTAAGTAAGTCATTCATCTCAGGAGCTCTTCTTGAATGGTTCATGAGGCACAATACTTGCTAAGGTTTTGCAAATTGGGTAGCAAACTAAGTGGCTTGATTGTGGGTAAAATCTCCACAGTTAAGCCCTCTTGAGCCAAAAGAGTTCTAGGATGGGAGACCTAGTTACATGGAATTGGTTGTAGATGAATAATTTCCTTAGTGCACTAGAATCCCAAAAATGATATCTAATAATTTACTTTGTTTAATTAAATTTAAAGTGATTGAGAAAATTAATTATTCTCATCTCCACCAAGTTCAATTTTCCAAAAATAATATAATAAATTTTGTTATAATTACATTGAATTTTATTATTAAATTTAAATAATTCCCCCAAAATAATCAAAATATAACATGTAGAAATAAAAAAGATACCCTTCTCATTTGAGTAATCCTATTCCGTGTCAGGGATTATAGCATTTCCTGCTGCATTTTTACCACTTTTCAGGAGGATAAGGCATTGATCGGACAAAGGAAATAATATAACATATTAAGTCCAATCACCCAATCCAGATGGGCACGCATTGGGTGGATAAACGTTCACGTGTACACTCATGAGGGCCGGTCATTGCCTACACCACCAGGCTGGCAGGTTCCGACGAGGCCAATGTGATAAAGCCCAATTCACTTAGCCTGTTGCAGCCTGCAGGCATCTCGATTTAAAGGTACAACCAGCTTTTCGTGATCTATTCATGCGCGGCGAGCCTTATTTCAGCTGCCATAGGCCCATTAATGCGGCCCAGGCCGCTGATGCCCACCGCACGATGGTCTACACCTTTAATCTGACGGTGGGCATCAGCTGCCTGAGCCGCATTAATGGGCCTATGGCAGCTGAAATAAGGCTCGCCTTCATGCGCACCATATATGCATTGCCGTAGAGATGACGTTAAACGGTCAACATCATATATATATATATATATCCCTGCAGCACTCATAATTAAACTTTTACGGGATACCTACGGTTTACCTCACCGTACAAATCGGAATGACTATATTTTCATCGCCATAATCTCCCATCTTCCCCACATAGCAAAAGTGTACACGGCGAAAAACGCGTTCGGAAACTTCATGAATTAACGCAACGTGCACCATGCTACATCCGTGGTGATTATGACATAAAATGAAAAAAACGTTCGGAAGGTTCATGAATTAAGGCGAGGTGCACCATGCTACAGCCATGGTAATTATGAATTAAAATTACTCGTCCGACTGATTCACACATTCGGGAGTCGGGGAGCCACACGATAAAAATACATCATTATCTGAGTTATGTGGGAAGGTGATGTGGATCAACGTTGTTATCAGGTGGATAGTTTTACAGGGAAAGTTGCACAGCTGGGAAGAAATTTTCAATGAGACGTATTCACCATAGAACAATTTTTTGGTGGAAAGTTAAAACAAAATATTTTCAGTGAATGTTCAGCAGTAGGGTGAGAATTTTTATCCGGATACGACCATTTCAAAATTGACAAAGTCAAATTAATGTAGTCTATCGTGCTTGTTGCTGCAAATGAATTTCCTATGTCATATTCATACGCAAGGTATTCCACTTTGATCTGCCTTATATAATGGTATTTGGCCTATGGCAATATGCATATTGAGATTTGCGTTGCATATAATTGAACATCTCGCTTATAGCTGAAAATCAGAAAATCGTTAACTTGCCCGGTCTCTCTTCACTTAAAACCATAGAAAATCAGAAAATATGTTTGGAATCGCACATCACCTGTTCAATACTACCAAAGATGAGGCTGCTCCCTTCGTCCCCAAAAACTTCGAGCTGCCCTCTTTTGTAGGATGATTTGATGAAGCCTGCCAGCTACGAAAATATACCACTTGCGGGTATGTGGCAAGATATTCAAGGAGAAAATTCTTGGAAGGGGTTATTAGATCCCATAAATCCTTTTTTGAAAAAGGAGATATTAAGATATGGTTATTTTGCAGAGTTATGCTATGATGCAATTGATAGTGAACTTTCCACCAATGATTTAGGAGGGTGCAAGTACAGCGTCGATAAATTGTTTGAGAGTTGTGAAAGGGCTCGTCATTTCTGTAGTGCTGGCTATGAAGTGACCAAGTATTTGTATGCGGAAACTGATGCACTGGGGAGGCCGATAGAGCAATCTGTTTTGAGTGTCTTTATTGTTACGCTCCTTCTTTCAACTAGAGTTATTTCTGGAAACAACTGGAGTAAAATTTTGGAAATCAACTGCAGTGATTTCCTTAATTTATGGAAACTAATTGCGGTAATTTCCTTAAATTATGGAAATCAACTACAGTTCATTAATTTCTTGTTGAGAGCGGTTCATTATTCGCACTGTAGTTCTCTACCATGATCAGTGAAACATTTGACACATAGCCAACAGAAGCTTGATGGAAGCTAGACTATAAAATTTATGTTTGGTCCCCAACCTCACTAATTTTTCATTCCCTTCAGTTTTACACCATCAACTAGAATTAGCAGAGCTTGGAAGCCTTTTCATATTTCAGATTGAAAAGCCTTCTATCTCTGAACTGCCGTATTCAAATTTTCTGTCTGCAAAGATTGTATTACAATATGCAGATTATCAAAGATTGTCTTACAATATAAGTTGAACCATATACACATATAGTTGAAACACATATGCATATACCCAGAAGTAAAGAGATGACGTATGCGTGAGAGTTGAAAGAGTTTGTTTTTGAAGATATTGTGTGCAATAGAAAATGGGGACCGCGTGATGTTGGAGTTTCAATAGCAGCTGGGCTGCAAACAAATTTAACTATTTTAGAGTTGAAACCTTTGGATTATTTTTGAATAACAAAAGAAGTTTAAAATTTGAGTTTGACTTTGGAAAATATGTGGAAACGGAAAATTTGAGGACCATTTGATTTTTGCAAAGTGACTTTCTTGGAATTTCTCATAGGAGTCAGATTTTGTGAAGCATCAATGGGTGGAGGTATGTTTTTACTGGGCATTACAGTTTTATATTCCACATTAAAAAAATTTATTTAGTTATTAAAAACTAACATCTGGTGTCAAAACATTTTTATCTCTGCCTTGGTGTTTAGCTAAAAGATTTATTTTATTTTTTATTTAAAAAAAAAAATTTTGAATTAAAACATTTATTTAGAAATACGTCTACTCAATTTTTATGGATATAATATTTATTTAGTTTAATTATATGCAATTTGAAAATATGCTCATATTTAGTTATGCATGAATTAATTATTTAAGATTTAATTAAAACATGTTATTATGAATGAGTATACGAGACCTATGGTTAAATGTTATGCATGAATATTGTAGTTTTATTCATGCAAATTATGAGTTGATTTTATGAAAATAATGTCTAGTGATTCATATAATTTTTAATTAATTAGAGAATAGCCACAACATCTCTAATTAAATAAAATTATATATTATGATTAATTAGGATCACATAAAGAATAGACATTAATTGTAATTAATTATATTAAATATAATAAATTTTATTCCACAGGAATTTTATTATATTTAAGTAATTAATTACGATAAAATATTCATAACTTACCCACAGGAGTTATGAATTAATATGTTTCAGAAGATTAATTGAATCTGCTTGAATTAAAAATTTAGTCCACAGACAATTTTTATGTCATTACATTCAATTTTTTTTTTTTTTAAAGCATGATTTACATTGGTAAAGCATGAAAATTTTATGTATGCCTCAATTTTAACATAAGCATGTAATTTTTAATTTTATGCAGTTGTACAACGTGCAAATTTCTCTAAAATTCGTACTGATATCTCTGAACTTAAGGGAGATAACTATAAGGTCTGGAAGGAGAGAGTTCTCCTTCATTTGGGGTGGATGGACATAGACTACACTATTAGAAAAGACGAACCACCGGCACTCAATAAAACCAGCACTGCAGCGGACATCATGCTTTATGAACGATGGGAACGATCTAATCATCTAAGCGTGATGTTCATTAACACTAAAATTTCAGCTGGTATTCGTGGTTCCGTTGAACAACATGAAAAGGTCCGAGACTTGCTAAAAGTCATTGATGATCAATTCGTCACTTCAGTTAAGGCACTAGAAAGCACCCTAATTATGAAGTTCTCATCCATAAGGCTCACCAGTGTAAAAGGTGTGCGCGAGCACATCATGCAAATGAGGGACATTGCGACTCAATTGAAGAAACTCGAGGTTGAAATATCTTAATTTTTCCTAGTGCACTACATCCTGAACACCCTTCCACACCAATACGGACCCTTCAAAATCTCATACAACGCGCATAAGGATAAATGGTCAATTAATGAACTTATGACCATGTGTGTTCAAGAGGAAGAGAGACTCGTGATGGAAATGGGAGAAAGTGCAATGCTGGCAACGCGAGGAAAGGGAAAATCTCAAGCCAATCGGAAAGGGAAAGGTAAAATACCTCCCCAAGCCAATATCAAGAAGGATTCCAAGTGTTTCTTCTGTAAAAAGAAGGGACACATGAAGAAGGAATGCGCCAAATTTCAGAAGTGGCTTGCAGACAAAGGTAATCCAATCTCGTTTGTTTGTTATGAATCTAATATGGTTAATGTCAATATGAACACATGGTGGATTGATTATGGATCAACAATTCACATTTCGAATTCCTTGCAGGGTTTGCAAAACCGAAGGAAGCTAGTGGAAAGTGAGCAAAGCATCTTCTCAGGAAACAAGATGGGCTCGCATGTGGAGGCTATAGGAACATGCTATTTAACTTTAAGTAGTGGCTTTGTTTTAGAATTAGAAAAGACCTTTTATGTACCAAGTTTCTCTAGAAACTTGATTTCAGTTTCAAGGCTTGTACCTTTTGGATATTCCTTTAACTTTTCAGAAACATCCTTCAGTTTATTTTATAAATCTGATTGTGTTGGGAATGGTATTTTGTCTAATGGTCTTTACTGCATAAATTTACAAAACAATGTCACTTACGATTCAATGCATGTTCACACTGGTATTAAAAGATGTGTTACTAATGAAAATTCCTCTAAATTATGGCACCGGAGACTAGGTCATATCTCTATAGAAAGAATTAAAATATTGGTAAATGAAGGGGTACTTAATACTCTGGATTTTACTAATTTTGAGACTTGTGTGGACTACATAAGGGGAAAGCAGACCAACAAGTCAAAGAAAGGTGCCAATACGAGTTCAGACATATTAGAAATCATACATATTGATATATGTAGTCCAGACATGGACTCACATAGTCATAGATACTTCATCTCCTTTATAGATGATTACTCACGATATATGTATATCTACATGCTTCATAAAAATAGTGAAGCATTAGATGCCTTTAAAATCTTTAAGGCTGAAGTAGAGAATCAATGCGGCAAGAAAATTAAGATTGTGAGATCAGATAGAGGTGGAGAATATTATGGTAGATACATAGAAGATGGACAAGAAGCTGTGCCATTCGCTAAATTTCTTCAAGAGCATGGGATTGTTGCCCAATACACCATGCCTGGTGCACCCGACCAAAATGGTGTAGCAGAAAGAAGAAACCGAACATTATTGGACATGGTGTGGAGTATGCTTAGCAGCTCCAATCTTCCTAAATTCTTGTGGACTGAAGCACTTAAGATGACAGTGTATGTATTAAACCGAGTTCCAACCAAGGCTATTGCTAAAATGCAATTTAAATTATGGAAAGGTTGGAAACCGAGTTTGCGACATATGCGCATTTGGGGATGCCCATCTGAAGTAAGAATATATAATCCACAAGAGAAGAAGTTGGACCCAAGGACCATTAGTGGGTATTTCATTGGATATGCTGAAAGGTCTAAAGGTTACAGATTTTATTGTCCATCTAACAACACTAGGACTGTGGAGTCAAGAAATGCAAAGTTTCTTGAAAATGACTTGATCAATGGGAGCGATCAAACCAGGAACCTATTTTCTGAGAAGGATCATTCAGAATCTCAACCTTACACCTCAAGTGAAAGATTTGTTATTATTCACAGCACCCCTCAAGTACAAACTGGTGTTGAACAACCAGTTGTTGAAGTTCCACAAGCTACTGACGACATTCCAGTAGATCAGATAGTTAAAGAATTGCCAAGAATTTTGAAACAACTAGTTGAACCACATCTCAGGAAGATGGTGAGACAACATTAAGAAGATCTACTAGACCGAAGAGATCAACAATTTTTGATGATTATGTTGTGTATCTGCAAGAATCTGACTACGACATTGGAGCCAAAAATGATCCCGAGTCTTTTTCACAAGCCATGAGTTTCAAAGAATTAGAATTATGGTACGATGCCATGAAGGAAGAGATGAATTCTATGAAGAGTAACGAAGTCTAGGATCTTGTTGAGTTGCCTAATGGTGCAAAAGCCATTGGATGTAAATGGGTATTTAAGAAAAAGAAAGACTCATTGGGCAACATTGAGAGATACAAGGCAAGACTCATTGCAAAAGGATTCACTCAGAAAGAAGGAATCGATTACAAGGAGACTTTCTCTCCTGTATCAAAGAAAGAATCCTTGCACATTATTATGGCATTAGTAGCCCATTTTGACTTGGAGTTACATCAAATGGATGTAAAAACGACATTTCTCAATGGAGATCTAGAGGAGAAGGTTTACATGAAACAACCTGAAGGATTCTCTTCTAGTGATGGTGAGCATTTGGTTTGCAAGCTGAAGAAGTCCTTATACGGATTAAAACAAGCATCCCACCAATGGTATTTGAAATTTAATAATGTAATTTCTTCTTTCGGTTTTGTAGAAAACATTATGGATGAATGTATATACCTTAAAGTCAGTGGGAGTAAAATCTGTTTTCTTGTTTTATATGTGGATGACATTTTACTAGCAACCAATGATAAGGGTTTGCTGCATGAGGTGAAACAATTCCTCTCTAATAATTTTGATATGAAGGATATGGGTGAGGCATCTTATGTCATTGGCATTAAGATTCATAGAGACAAATTTCGAGGCATCTTGGGTCTGTCTCAGGAAACCTATATTAATAAAATTTTAGAGAGATTTTGGATGAAGGATTGTTCACCAAGTGTTGCTCCCATTGTGAAGGGTGATAGGTTCAATTTGAACCAATGCCCGAAGAATGACTTTGAAAGGGAACAAATGAAGAACATTCCATATGCTTCTGATGTCGGAAGCCTAATGTATGCTCAGGTCTGCACAAGACCTGATATTGCATTTTCTTTGGGAACATTGGGACGATATCAGAGTAATCCAGGTTTAGACCACTGGAGAGCTGCAAAGAAATTAATGAGGTACCTTCAAGGAACCAAAACTACATGCTTATGTATAGACGGACGGACAATTTGGAAGTGATTGACTACTCAGATTTTGACTTTACTAGATGTGTTGATTCACACAAATCAACTTCAAGATACATTTTTACGATGGCCGGTGGAGTTGTATCATGGAGGAGTGCCAAGCAGACCTTGATTGCCACTTCTACTATGGAAGCCGAATTCGTCTCCTGTTTTGAGGCTACTTTAGATGGTGTATGGCTTAAGAATTTCATTTCTAGGCTTAGAATTATGGATTCTATCTCTAATCCATTGAGAATATATTGCGACAATTCAACTGCTGTTTTTATGGCTAAGAACAACAAAAGTGGGAGTCGAAATAAACACATCGACATTAAGTATTTAGCTATAAGGGAATGTGTTAAAGAAAAGAAAGTGGTCATTGAGCACATTAGCACTGAGTTGATGATCACTGATCCTTTGACTAAGGGCATGCCACCATTTAAATTCAAGGATCATGTAATGAATATGGGACTTGGTTCCATTATGTAGATTCTCATTGTATGAATAATGTTTTTTTTTTTTTTTCTAAATAAGACTAGATTCTATTACTGTAAAAATATGGTAAATACAGAGGTGTGCCTTCGTAGGCGTAAGGAGTTCAGCATAATATCAAAAATAGCGCTCCCCAAAGGGGGAAACCAACCCAGTAAAAGTTTGATTGCTACCTCTAATGAGGAAACCAGCATTAAGCAAAAAACCTTAAAACTGTAGTAGTACAAACCAGCATTAAACAAAAACATAGGACTGTAACTGTGCTTTGTCAAGCCCACAGCCCAGGATTTCTGAAGACACCATCCAGTGAAAAAATCTGACCTGAAAGACACAGAATAACTGAGAATCCTAGATACCATAATCGTCGGAGGGGGGTTCTTCTTCGATTCTGCATCCGAAGCCGTCATCATCATCGTCCGGAGTGGGATTTGCTGTCGCGCCTGCTTCGTGCTGCTCCATGGGCGTGCCTTTGATACTGGAACTGCCACCGCCATGATTGCCTCCCTTAGCGTCATGTGAGCGGTTCTGCGCATCAGTTTGGATCGCCTGGTCAGACCCAGGGGTGTGAAGCTGAATTCCCGGATGCGCAGGAGGTAAGGTCATTGAACCGAATTGAGGGAGTTCCTTGAACGTTACAGTAATCGTCGCCACCACCATGGGCTGGGAAGTGAGGCAGGGGAAGTGAAACAAGGCCGTGGAAGGGTTGACCAGGTGGGACATTTGCATCGCGTGGAGGAAAGGGCGGGTGATGGACATGCGAGGAGGGGCCACGAATTGTTCGGCGCCTGTTAGAAGCTCGAGGGGATGCACTATGGGGGGAGTCAGAAGCCGAGGAATTCGAATGGCCGGAGGGGGAGCGACGCCGAGAGGCTGGCCTGGCTCGAGTGCTGACTCTGCGGCATCTGAGCCTGTGCCGAAGCCGAGGCATTTTCTCACTTGGAGAGCGCAAACGAGCCGAAGAGAATTGCAGAGTGACAGGCGAAATAGACTGAGGCAGGCCTGCATGAAGCAAGGGGCAAAATGGGCTTTGAGAGTGATGAAAACCAGGAATGAACTCCACACAGCAGTAGAGATTACACCTTCGTCCCAGTGCAGTGCGGGAGCTGGAAAGCTTGGCTTCCGGAGGACAGCCAGAGCAGAGCGGAGCGATGAAACTATGCATGGTGACGAGCCAAATAAATTGCAGAGCCCAACAATGAAGCATCGAGAAGGAGAAAATGAGCCTATAGCTGGAGGACGGCGTCGAGTTATGGAGACAGCCTCATCTTCCCCACCGGCTTGAATGCCAAAACGGGTGATGGACTGTGGTATAAATGCATACAGTGCGACTTGAATGCAGGTGGCTGGCGGCCATGTGGCCTTGCCACGCGCCAGCCTGACCACCGATCTTCCCCATATCAACTGGATACACCCGCATCCGGGGCATTCTATGAATAATGTTATTTTTAATGAAATTATTAATTATTGTGATGTTTTTCTCATATTTATTTACACCTTAATTTGATTTGAGAGAATTCATCTCTGTAGGACCAAGAATAAACATGGGGTTTATTCATTAAGAAATTGTTGCCACATAAATTTTAATAAGAATAAATACATAGTAATACATGAAAGATAATACTCATCATTAGAGGACTTATCGCCATGATTCAAGTATCTATTGCTTAATACAGATTATCAATGGGTTTTTAAGATGAGACATTAATTTTGGGAGTATGGACCAAGTGGGAGAATGTTACACTCCCACTCTCAACTGGACTTATTTCTGGAAACAACTGGAGTAAAATTCTGGAAACCAACTGCAGTGATTTCCTTAATTTATGGAAACTAACTGCAGTAATATCCTTAAATTATGGAAATCAACTGCAGTTCATTAATTTCTTGTCGGGAGCTTCTGAAGTGGTCCATTACTCCCACCGCAGTTCTCTACCATGATCAGTGGAGCATTTGACACATAGCCAACAGAAGCTTGATCGAAGCTAGGCTATAAAATTTATGTTTGGTCCCCAAGCTCACTAATTTTTCATTCCCTTCATTTTTACACCATCAACTAGAATTAGCAGAGCTTGGAAGCCCTTTCATATTTCAGATTGAAAAGCCTTCTATCTCTAGATTGCACATCGTAAGTTTGTTTTCAAATTTTCTGTCTGCAAAGATTGTATTACAATATGCAGATTATCAAAGATTCTATTACAATATAATTTGAACCACATACGCATATAGTTGAAACACATATGCATATACCCAGCAGTAAAGTGTTGATGTATGCGTGAGAGTTGAAAGAGTTTGTTTTTGAAAATATCGCGTGCAATAGAAAATGGGGACCGCGTGATGTTGGAGTTTCAATAGCAGCTGGGCTGCAAACAAATTTAACTATTTTAGATTTCAAACCTTTCGATTATTTTTGAATAACAAAAGAAGTTTAAAATTTGAGTTTGACTTTGGAAAATCTGTGGAAACGAAAACGTTGAGGACCATTTGATTTTTGCAAAGTGACTTTCTTGGAATTTCTCATAGGAGTCAGATTTTGTGAGGCATCAATGGCTGGAGGTATGTTTTTACTGGGCATTACAGTTTTATATTCCGCATTAAAGAATTTTTATTTAGTTATTAAAAACTAACATTTATTGCAGTTTCCACATATCTTCAATAGATAAGAAGACTAGGACTCCACGATATTATAGTAGCGTGGAGAGGAACTAAAACACGCCAAGAATGGATACAAGTTGCTAGATAATTTTTATTTCCTCCTTGATTATCTTTTAGTCGTTTCAATCACAAGGTTGTGAGAGCCCGATTTCTTGTTGGAATTTTACTCCCAACCACCGCTATGAATGAGAAGCAGCCCACAAATTTCATCAATTTTGACAGCAGAGAATGACAGCATCAAAGCCAAAGGATTGGAGGCATTTTCATGCAATCCACACAAAATAGGCAAACAAAGTACAGAGCCTTTTACTCTACGTTTATTTCCAACCACCACATTTTGACTTACCTTTTTTTAAGCCGCCCGTAGAGTGCACCTCGCAAATTTTAAGTTTTAAACTTTATGCCGTCCGCAACTTATTCTATTTTGTTTGCAATTCGATCGCAAGAGGGTGAACATGTCAAGCTCAGGAAGGCAGCGCATTTCGCGCGTCGTAAGTTTTACCACTTACATTTTTCGCAGTCGCAAGCTACGTTATTTGTTTTGCGATACGATATCACTATCACATATCGCATTCGCAAATATTTAAGCTTATCGCCAAACTGCCGCAAGCTAAGTTATTTTGAGCACGATGAGATAAGTGCTACATCACTATTGCATGTCGCAGTTCACAAAGTTTAAAGGAAAGCGCCATAAGTAAAAAGTTATTTTTTCTGATTTGCGTAGATGCGATGTGGACCAGAACCATATTGCATAAGATTTAAGATATACCCTTTTGTCTGTTTGAACTCGTTTTCACATGCTTTTTTGTATAAGCAGAATATGGCTTGCGTGACGATTAAATGTAGAAATGGGTCTTTTGACATCCCAAGGACAAATGTTGTTGAACGTTCATTCATGACATTGAAGTAGCATTTCTTAGATTAGGTTTTTACAGGCTTCAACCATTTTGATATAAGTAATGTAATTTCATTTTGGAGTGATGGAATAGAAACATAAGTTTGTTCTGCTCCTGTGTTTTTATGTTGCCTGTGTGTTGACTGTTAATTTCGAATTTTTTTGTATTCTCTGTGTTTGGGGAAACAAATTTCCTCTGTTTGATTGTATTCAGAAATTTTCAACATGGTATCAAGGCTTACCATTGGAAATTTCAACATGGTATCAAAGTAGGTCTAGACTAGAAGCACAAGCTCACTCTCTTTGTTGTAGAAGCTGTAAGATTGATTTGAGAAGCATGTTTCTCCAGCAGTGAGAAATATTATATTTGACACAGTCAAGGTTGATTGTTTGTTTACACAGTCACGATGGCAGTAGCAGGCACCAGCCTGACAAATCCCCAACTACCACAGTTTAATTGGAATAATTATGATTATTGGGTCATTACAGTAAGAGCCATGTTTTCTTCACAAGGTATAAGGGAGCTGGTGGACCAAGTCTCACAAGAACCAGTAGACGCAGCAGTGCTAGCTTCTTTTAGAGGAGCACAAAGAGAATTTTTGAGAGATAATAAGAAGAAGGACTCCAAAGCCCTCTTCTATCTCTTTCAAGAAGTGCATGAGAGTATTTTACTAAGGATTGCAGCAGCAACAAGGTCTAAGGAGGCATGGGATATTCTCAAGATAACCTATCAAGGCATAGAGAAGGTGAAGACAACAAAGCTACAAATGTTGAGGAGAGACTTTGAAACTCTCTATATGAAAGAGTCTGATAACATAGACGCATTATTCATAGATGTGATTGGGTTGTTTACCTAGATAAAGTCCCATGGAGAGACACTTGAGGAAAGAAGAATAGTGGAGAAAATATTGGGAAGTCTACCCTCAATATTTAATGCCATAGTAGTGGAAATAGAAGAGACAAAGGATCTCTCAATATTTTCAGTGGATGAGCTTTGTGCATCCCTAATGTCTCTTGAACAAAGACTGAACAGAACAACGAACTCTTCATTGGAGCATGATTTCGAGACACAGATGTCTTTTGGTTGAGGTGAAGGTCAAGGAAGATCAAACTACAGAGGAAAAGGAAGAAGCCCAAAGATAAGTGGAAGAAATAGCCCTGCAAGCACAAGTGGAAGGGCCAGCAACCAGAATCAAAGTGAAGGCTCAAGCCAATACCAAGCACAAGGAAAAAGGTATGATAAATCCCAAGTCCAATGTCATTATTGTAAAAAGTATGGGCATTATGCCAATGAATGTAGAAATAAACAAAATGACATCAATACTAAGCAAAATGTTAATTTTGCAGAAGAAGATAAGAACCAAAGTAATGTGCTTTTAACATGTCATGTAACACAAGAAAAACAAGAATATGTATGGTTCTTAGACTCCGGTTGTAGTAACCACATGACTGGAAAAATAGCAATGTTTTCCAATCTGGATGAAAATGCGAAGTCTGAAGTGACAACACAGACTGAAAGCAAAGTCTCTGTCATGGGAAAAGGAAGAGTGTACTATCATGGAAATCCCTCTAAGTACGAGGGTCATTGCAGAACTGCAGATGAAAAAGAATAGGAAGTTTCCTCTCAAGCTCAGAACAGAATTGCAGGAAGGAGGTGTGGTAGCAGTAATCACACAAGAGGTCTTTCGAGAAGAAGTGAAAGAAGAAAACTGGTTATGGCATTTGAGATTTGGACATCTCAATTTTGGAGGCTTAAATCTCTTGAATAAGAAAGGGATGGTAAAAGTATTACCACTCATTGAGAAACCAGACAGCCTATGTGAAGGCTGCATCTTAGGAAAAAACACAGAGAAGCATTCCCAATAGGAAAGGGTATAAGGGCGAAGGAACCCTTAGATATTGTCCACTCAGATTTGTGTGGACAAATGAAAACACCATCTTTAGCTGGCGGCCATTATGTTTTGACATTCATAGATGATTACACCAGAAAGACATGGGTGTATTTCTTGAAACAGAAGAGTGAAGTGTTTGAACAGTTCTACCACTTCAAAGCTCTTGTTGAGAAGCAGAGTGGGCACTACATCAAGTGCTGAGAACTGACAGAGGTGGAGAATATATCTCCAAATATTTCCTATATTTATGTAGGGAAAATGGCATACAAAAGCAGTTTACCACAAGGTACACACCACAGAAAAATGGTGTTGCAGAAAGGAAGAATAGGACCATCATGGATATAGTCAGAAGTATGTTGAAGGAAAAATTTTTTCTAAATGAGGATTGGGCTGAAGCTGTCAATTGTGCTGCATATATTTTGAATATATTCCCAACCAAATTTCTTATGAATAGAGTTCTGGAAGAAGCATGGAGTGGAACAAAATAGTTTGTCACTCCCATGAAAGTATTTGGATGTGTGGCTTATGTACATGTCTGATATCAACTAAGGAAGAAGTTGGACAGCAAGGGGGAGAAGTGCATCTTTGATGGATATAATGATGAGTCCAAGGCATACAAAATCTATAATCCATACACCAAGAAAGTTATAATCGGCAGATTTGTGTAGTTTATTGAAGAAGAATCTTGGAATAGAAGCTTAGAGAAAACAGTGAATGTGAAGACATGTGAGTCTCATGAAGAGCAAGAGAAATGCATAGCAACAAATAATTCCTCCACGGTGGTTCCTCCTCCACCTACACAAGCACAACAATTCACACCACAAGAAGGAAATAGAATAGCCTTGAAAAATCAAGGAAATTCTCCTCTAAGCACACCACAGGGATCATAAACTCCTTCGATTTTAAGTGGAACTCCAAGCACACCAAGAAGACCAAGATTCAGAAATTTGAGTGAAATTTGTGAGTAAGAAGCTAATAATAATAATGGTGTGAACACTTTATTTGCTTTGTATTGTCATTTTTATGACCCAATTCATTTTGAAGATGAATTAAAACAAGAATAATGCATTGAAGTAATGAATGAAGAGATTGGTGCAATTGAAAAGAATGACACATGAGAGTTAGTGGACCTCCCACAAGGTAAACAAGTCATTGGAGTAAAATGGGTCTATAAGACCAAGAGAAATGCTGAAGGCAAGATTGAAAGGCACAAAGCAAGACTTGTTGTGAAAGGATTCAAGTAGCAAAAAGGAAGAGACTATGAAGAAACATTTGCACCTGTTGCAAGGATGGAGACAATGTGGATAGTGTTGTCCATAGCAGCACAACTAAAGTGGAAAGTCTACCAAATGGATGTGAAATCAAAATTTTTGAATGGAGTGTTGAAAGAGGAGGTATATGTTGAACAACCTCCAAGCTATGAGATTGAAGGGCAAGAGTACAAATTGTGCAAGTTGAAGAAAGGTCTTTATGGGCTGAAGCAAGCACCAAGGGCATGGTACAGCAGGATAGATGCTTACCTGATATAAAATGGGTTTGAAAAATGTGATGGTGAACCCAAACTCTACATCAATTAGAATGATGGTAAGATCCTTATCGTTGTTTTATATGTAGATGATTTAATTTTCACAGGAAATGAAGTTTCTCTCATTGCTAATTTTAAAGCAGTCATGAAGAGTGAATTTGAAACATTGACTGATTTGGGTTTATTGAGATACTTCTTGGGCATAGAAGTAAAGAAAAATGAAAAGGAAATTTTTATATACCAAGAAAAATATGTTATAGAATTTTTGAAGATGTTTAACATGTAGCACAGCAACGTAGCAGTAACTCCAACTTTCACAGGGTTAAAGTTAATAAAAGAAGATTGCAGCAAGAATGTCGATCTGACATTGTACAAGAGCATAGTTGGCAGTATAATGTATTTGACTGCAACTAGGCCTGATATTATGTATGTTGTAAGTTTAATTTCTAGACTCATGGAGACAGAAAAGGAGACAGATTGGCAAGCATCCAAGAGAATATTGAGGTATGTGAATGGAATGAAGGAGTATGGTGTTCTATACTTCTCAACTGATAGTTTTAAGTTGATTGGTTACACTGATAGTGATTGGGCTGGAAGTGTAGATGACAGAAAGAGAACGTTTGGGTACATGTTTCATTTGGGATTGGGAGCCATTTCATGGGCTTCCAGGAAGAAACCAATAGTTGCTTTATCAACAATAGAAGTATAATATGTAGTAGTAACAACATCAACATGCCAACCGGTTTAGATGAGAAACATTAGAGATTTATGTCACGAGCAAGACAAAGGAACCACAATTTATTGTGATAATATCTCCGAAATTGCATTTTCAAAGAATTATGTTTCCCATAAGAGAAAAAAGCATATTGATGCAAAATATCATTTTATAAGAGAATTGGTTAATGATGGTGAGATTTTTTTGTAGCACTGCAGGACAGAGGAACAAATTGCTGATATCCTCATAAAGCCATTAGCACAGAAGAGTTTTGAGTATCTCAGACAGTGTCTCGGAATGACCGATGGCGACAATTGTGATTAAGGGGGAGTGTTGGAATTTTACTCCCAACCACTGCCATGAATGAGAAGCGGCACAACCCACAAATTTCATCAATTTTGATATCAGAGAAGAACATTAGCAGAGCCAAAGAAATCAAGGCATTTTCACGCAATCCACGCAAAATAGAGTACCGAGCCTTTAACACTGCATTTATTTCCAACCACCTCATTTTGACTTACCTTTGTTTAAGCTGCTTGTAGAGTGGACTTCACAGTTTTTAAGTTTTAAACTTTATGCCCACCATAAGTTATTCTATTTTGTTTGCGATGTGATCGCAAGAGGGGGCATGTGTCAAGCTCAGGAGGGCAGCACATTTCGCACGTCACAAGTCTTACCACTTACTTTTTTCTGTAGCCGCAAGCTATGTTATTTGTTTTGCGATATGCGATATTGCATTCGTAAAGATTTAAGTTTATCGCCAAATCGCCGCAAGCTAAGTTATTTTCAGCACGATGCAATAAGTGCCACATCACTATTGCATGTCGCAGTTCGCAAAGTTTAAATGAAAGCGCCATAAGTTAAAAGTTATTCTCGCCGATCTACGCAAACGCGATGTGGACCAAAACCATATTGCATAATATTTGAGATCCACCCTTTTGTGTGTTTGAACGTGTTTTTGTGTATAAGAAGAATACGGCCTGTGTGCCGACTTAATGCAGAAATGGGTCTTTTGACAACCCAAGGACAAATGTTGTTCAACGTTTGTTCACAACATTGAAGTAGAATTGATTAGATTAGGTTTTTACAGGTTTCAACCATTTTGATATAAGCAATGTAATTTCATTTTGGATTGATGGAATAGGAACATAAGTTTTTTCCTCTCCTCTTTTTTTATTTTTCCTATGTGTTAACTGTAAATTTTGTATTTTTTTTTATTCTCTATGTTTGGGGAAACACATTTCCTCTGTTTGATTGTATTCAAAAATTTTGAACATCGTATCAGAGCTTTCCATTGGAAATTTCAACATTTCCAACTACTTCTCCTTTGAAGAACAAAGGCCTGGGACACCGCTTATCAACTACAACTAGTTTATTAAGCAATAAGGGTGTTCGATTAGAGAAAGGATTTTTATGCTGCTACATCTCTTAAGGAGAAGATTCAAGATGTTCTAGAGACACTATTATTTCTGAGATTCTAAGACTGGTGCATAAATTCAAGGATGAAAGTTTGAGCATGAATTTCACTGGACACAGCTTGGTAGCTTCCCTTGCAATGTTACATTAATATGACAAACTTTCTAGCATTGCCTATACCTATGACTGTGTTTTCATTCGCAAGTCCGCGCATAGGGAATAGAGAATTTTCCCCATGAATGGAGGAGCTAGGAGTGAAATTGTTACGGTTGGTGAATAAGAGGGATGTTGTTACCAAATTTATTGGATTTGTTTTCAATGAGAATTCATGGCGATGATTAACAAAACTATTCTATTGGCTTCCTTGGACATATTTCCAGGTTGGTGTGCCGATTGTTTTGGACAACAATGACATCCACAATATTGATCCTTCTTACGTACACGGTTTAATGGTTTATATTCATTTGATTAAATTTTATGTCGGAGAGGGTAGGTCTTTAAAATATTCAGGGAAGAGAGGGCCTGCTCTAGTTGCCGCAACATATTAATTGAATACCATGGTATATAACATAAAACTAGTTAGATGATTCTGTCCAAATTAAACCCCTTCTCTATTCTTCTGATAGCTTTTGTAAGAGACCTAACACTTATCTAACAGACTTGTTAAAAATGTCGATTACACCATAGACTTAAAGATGTTAAGGAAACATCATTGTTGATTTGTTATTCATCAGATTTTATGATAAGACTAAAATCCTAATTATATCATTTTAATGCAAGCTTGCTACACACCTTCATACAATTTAGGTCATCATATATGGCACTATACTCTCAACTATGGAAATTCTAGCCCTTTTGGGTTCTTTAATATTTATTTTAACTAAGGGGATTTTCTCTTAGAGGATGTTGCAAAGCTAGCCCAAAAAACACCTAAAATTTTAATATATAAATAAGGTTTATGTTTTAAAATGTAATGTTAAGTGACAACCTCTCTCTTATATCTTATATTGGGCTGTTCTTTAATCTTTATTGGGTTTTTTTTTAATCTTTATGGCATAGTTGTTTATTTTAAGCCTCGAACAACTATTTATTGAAAAATTTAATGGATTAAACATCCACGCCTTGAAAGTAAATGTCCAAATGAATTTAATGCATACAAACTTATGGGGTTTATTTAAAGGATTCAACACCTCAATACCCTAAATTGTTAGTTGATTGGTTGAAAATGGAAGAGAAATATGATTCTAATATATGCATTTTCATTGTCATATTCACAACTTCGTGTCATAGAATTTGAAAAATCTTTTCCATAAATATGGGAAGAGTTAAGAAAAATATTTGGGGAAAAGACTATGAATGCAAAATTTTACTTAAAATTAAAAATATTCAAAATTAAAATACATGAGGGGGTATCATTGTCTACACATATCTATGAATTAAAATCTCTCATAAGGTAGTTGGGGAAAACTAGGGTAAAAGTAGAAGATGGAGATGCTAAGGCTATTTTGACAAACAATTTATCTCCAAATTATGATAATGCTATTTTCACATTAAGTCATTTTTCCTCATATTACTACGTATTTCAATTGGTCAAGAGCCTCACAGAGTAGAAAGAATGGCTAAGAAAGAAATTGGATACTTATACAAAGTGAAATGTTAACCAAAATTTTCTAGTTAAATTGAATGGAAGGAATTATGTCCTATTAGGTGTAATCGAGGTGTTCAACATTATTTTAGGTAGCAGATATTAAAGTGTAGTATTCGCGTCAAAGAAGGAACCATATTGTGTAATGGAAAAAGTGAGTCACATTATGGTACTAAGTATAATGGATACTTAAGTCAGCACCATAGCAGAGGCACAACCATCCTCTATGTGGGGACCTATTACAAACTTTGAACTGATGCGGTACTACATATAACAAGAACAATAAGGTATATGCGAGTATAGTAACCAATTTACCTACAATATGACCATAGGGACCGCTAGAGAAAATGCTCATTTATTCATTACAATAAATGATTATGTAACACATTTAGAAAACGAAGAAAATGATATAGTAACGAATAATAAACATCCAACTAGTTAAAAAAAAGAAACAAATAATGATTATGGGACACCTCAGCCATAGAATGTTATAAAATTTCATTATACCCATTTTTTGGCCAAGTCGGTCCCATAAATTTATATAATTTTAAGGAGTCATGTGACTTTTAAAGACCGAGAACCTATAAATTTTCTTTTAGAAAAGTTAAATTAATAAGCAATTATTAGTTGTTGTTAACCCCAACCGAATGATTACTTGAGTGTGGTGTTCCCAATATACATAGTATAAAAACAACGGGGGATGCATGATAAAAAAACCCTATACTAATACATCAAACTTCCGGGTAGGGAAGACGTAGTCTCAAGGGTTTGGGGGAAAGACACCTTGTTCAACATAGAGTAATCTAGATTGTATTGCAACCTTATTTTGAACATCTAGACCATGTAAAATGTGAAGAAGTCTGTCATGCAACATATTCAACAATAATTATAGGTGGGAGGTGAATCCTTCTTCGAGTATATTGAAGTTGATCCACCATTTATGAATACCAACAACCAGACAAACGAGGAATAGATGGATATAGGAATGGAAAAATATCGAACCCAAATTCATAAAACCCATAGAAAAGTCTTGTATACATGTATTAGAGAAACCCCATCCATTTTCATATTGACGGTCATAAGAAACCCAATCAACATTTTGGACCACTGTTAGTTCTCTCTTGGAACTAGGTGGAAGGAAAAAAGAATAAAACTAGAGGCCAAAGAATGGTAGGGAGACATAAAAAAAACAAATAATAATACCTAAAGTTGTGGTAAAGGAGAATAGTGCCAAAAGAGTTCCCACTATCAATAAAGGGAGCATGATCAACCACATCAGCTATTCCAATTAGGGTAAATGGGAGGAAAAAAAAACTGGTAGGTTTCAAAAAGCAATATGATTCAAAAATTGATGAAGACCAAAGGGGATTTCACAACAACAAAGAAGATAAAATATTACCCGATGAGAAATTGGTGCAACTCGCTTATGGGAATTTTTGACACTACCAAAGAGAGTGTCCCTATTAAATTTTAGAGGAACTTAGGCAGTATAAAATAATAGTGAGGATTGAGATATGGATAAAAAAGAGAGTAAGAAACTGATCTTACCATGTTAACGTTCTCTCATAGTAAATTACAGATAAAAGGAGGGATGGAGTGGCCATGAGGTCGAGGGTGAAAATACAGGAACCTATGCACTAAAATCCCTCTTGTTGATACTCTCTACTCCCAACACAATTACTCTAGAGAAAATAAAACAAGGTAAGAGTAACATGTGAATGCAAATTAAAATTCTACCCAATTCACGATATCTAAGTGAGTAAATGGAGAGAGAAATTAGTTTTGATACCTGAAAGGGTATGGATCATTAAATACAAGGAAGGGATAAATAAATGGGGAAGAATATGTTAGGCCTAGATTTTCAGGTTTAAAAAAGCCTTGCCGAGACTCTGCGACATTGCGGAAAACATGTGGGTTGCGTAATACCAAGATCGATATGAACTGATTTGGAAACACAAGATGAAGATATGACTCTAGATTTATTGTAGGGTTGATAGATTTCAAGAAACCTCGGGAAAAAAGTTCTAATATCCTCTTGTGGCAATAAAGAAGTGTCAACTTGCACAACATATAAATGTGTTAAAAAAGATCAGGAAAAAACACATAGAAATATATGCTACCCAAGAAACCACAAATCAAGGAATTAGACTCCATACCACATCCATAGAATATCATAATGTCATCATATGATGAAGGATCCCTCATAAAGTATCACAAAGGAAAACAATGAGAACATCTCCAAAATTTGAGCTAATACATCGAAATAGGCATTAGGGTTAGCTAGGCATAATTACCACCTTCCATTTCCAACAGAAGATTGACTCCGTTCTCCATTTGGAGTCCAAATGGAATGTTCCTTCACATGGGAGAATTAGGGTGTAAATCGCTTATTAGGCAAGATGGTCACAAAGACGATGCATCGCATGAACTAGGTATACCCTGCATGCACATCAGAAGTGTACCTAGGTGCTATACAAGTGAATACATGTGAAATGGGTCTACCAGTTTATGTGTTGGCGACATTAATGAGGAAACATGAGGTAGATTATAATTAGTATTCTAAGCAAAAGAACTAGTCCTTTTTTTGTAAACCATGATAATGAAGCGAAGGGATAAATAGGATTGAGTCCCCATACCCTACATACCCTGAAACACAAAATATAAAATTTGATAGGGAGAAACATTTGACGAATATATATATATATATATATTCTAGAAATGCTCAGAAAAAAATGTATCCATGTGGACAAGGTTGGGAGATTGCTAAAAATAACATGGTGAAACTCAGTTGAAAAATAATAATAATAATGGGTATGAAAAATAGGGTACGTGACACCTTCACACTTTCGATGGCCAATATGGCTAAGATATCCCTCCGTACCTCAAGAGGAACATAATTGAAAGTTGTGGCCACTGTATCATAGGAAAAATAGTGCACACTTTTATGCCCAATATTTCCTCAATCACCTCACTAACTAATCATTCTTTTCCTTGGAGCCATGGGCATAGCTACAGATAAAAAATGAGAAAAACCACTAAAAATATTTACAAATAAAAAAAAAGGAAGGATAATGAAGGGTTCCCTGAATTATAGATGTATAGACTATAAGGTCATCAATAAAAACCAAGTCCACAAGCCCAAAACCTAGAAAGTTAGCAAGCTCACAACACTTTAATTTCCTAAACAGTTGTTTACAAACAAAACTAGAAACCAAGGTAAAATGGGCATAAAACAAAAACATAGACCCATACAATGACTCAAAAGGTAGAGAGAAACAAAAAGAAATTTCAAATTACAATTGAATTGGGAACTAAAATTACTAAATAATTGAATCTAACACCAGTCTATAAAAAACCAATAGCTAGTAGCCAAAATAATTCAAATTAGTGACCACAACATAAGATAGGGCACTCGCGATGTGTTATAAAAAGAGAAATTAGCAAAATACCCACCTAAATAATAGAAAAATTGGATGAAATATTGTTAACAACAAAGTAAAAATATCCTAGGATGAAGGAAGCTTGAGAGATTCGAGCAACCAAGGCTACCACCAAACTTGAACATAACACTCCCTAGACACCATAGAGTGAATCTAAAGGATTAATAATCGATATGTACGTCTCAAAAATTACCACCACACAATAATTATCAATAAGAAGTAACCAGAGATGGAGTTCAAGGTGACAACCTTGCATCTCCACAAAAAAACTCGTAGTTGTTGTCCATCCATCATCCTTAACCTGCATTTAAAACTCCACGTAGAAGACATAGTAACACTATTGCATTAACTCCTTCTAGCAACATTGTCACATATGGAAATATAAAAAAAAAAATTGCAAGATACATTAATTTTTACCTTACCCTACTAACACATCTCTAAAAAAATACTTAGCTCCTCGAAAGGATTTTCCCAAAGTAAAATTATAACCATATTATAAGGTTTTCATTTTCCTTTTAATTTTAAACTGACACATATTAGTTTATATGTTTATTTCAACCATAGCCCAATCCTTGGTTTAACTTTGGTCGCACACAATTCGATATTATTAATTGTCTTGGTATGGTGTTGTACCGATTGTAGCTGTCACGTACAAGTGTTGTTAATGTGGCGCTCAATTGCATATTTTCTTGGGATTGGACCTTATTCTCGATGGGCCACCTGCCCCTTCGCACACCGTCCGATCACAAGAGATCGACGATGGACTTCCTTGGTGGGAAAAAGACTTGGGGTAAAACCCACTTGCCCCTTCTCACTCCTCATTTTCTCTGTCTCGGCTCTACGAAGGAATGAGGGTTTCCAAGCCATCCCAATGAGGACTCTGGAGTCACAGGGTCTCGATGGCGAAATGGTTATTGCAAGGATTACACCACGTGGCACCAACCAGCTCGATAACAACTCTTCCAGTTACTTTCCATAGGGTTTAATGAGATTATTCATCACACATGTAACAAACTTCTTCGGTTAGCCCTGCTTAAGTTTTCAATATGTAGCTTATTACCTTGTTTTCTAGCTAGTGAATCTGTTCCATTATATCCTTATCGTTTTAATGGTGACTTTAGTTTCATGAAACTTCCTATGCTGTAGTTCTGTGGCAGCTTTAATTCCTACAGGTATTAGGAACTCCGAGTTTGTATTTTTCCTTCATTACACTAAAAAATTAAATGTTTATTTTTTCGTTTCACATATGTTTTAATTCTGGTTTAATGATTAACTTCCGCCCTCTTTACAAGTGCATTTTCATTTGGCATAACACCATAACCCTTTTCCTCATTGAGCGGTGAGGCTTTTGGCTTCCGTTTCGGTTGACATCACCTTTTTCCTTCTCCAGGTACTCTGTCTCTAAACGGCTTCTTCATTCTTCTTTTGCAAGCAGTGGAAATCCCACTCTATGTTTCGACTCCAGTTACTATAATAATAGATGAACTTATTTTTTTTAAAAGGACTGCCATTCCTTCCCTTCAAGTTTTCAAGGTCATTGGATAGAGACTCTCGAAAATGTTTTGTGTATATTTATTTGTAATTAAAAATATAGGTTTCCACTACCCAGTCTTAATCTATATTTGATTTTTGGAAATGTTGGACTACCGTTACTTAACATGAAAGAAATACCTTACTCCTTTTTATAATTTTGGTAACCTGTGTTATTTCAATGTTGTCTTTGCTGCTCTTTAAATATCTTGTATTAACAGTGTATGGGTTTAATGTACCTACTCATTGCGTTTCTTTGGTCTCTGAGTTTCGCATGTACATTTGATAACCTTAAATGTCTCTTTCTTTTGGAAGTCAGGTTAAATTCTATGTTTTTATAGCTTATTACTTCTATTTGTTAAATGTGTGACACGAGCCTCTGGCCGGCACACTTTTGATGTTTGTAATAAATGAATACTCTAGCATAAATGTTCATTTACTGTTATTTAATTTGTTTTAAATATTTACTACTTAATACATTTACCTGAGCATATGTTACTTATACCATAACTGTAAAAAAAAGTCTGTACAAATAAAGGTTTTTACATTCTTCGAGGGTTAGGTGACTGGACCACCCCATAGTGTTTCTGAGTATAGTTAGAGAAGGAAGAATGATGCATTATGGGTTTTCTTCAATTACCCAGAATCAATAGTTCTCTCCGACAGTTAAGTTAGTTTTTCTTGAGTTTTTTTCTTTCGAATTTTACTTGGAATAATAACTTCTTTCTCCTCAGATATCCGTTACTCTTCTTTCTTTGTACTCTAAAATTGAATAAAAATTTACTGTTAAATTCTAACAGATTCCTGCTTCTATATAGGAAATCTGTCCTACTGTATGACTCTAGACGGTGTTGGTTTTCTTTGAACATCGTTGTTCTACCACCTTAGTTTAACACAATAAAACGTCTTATCATAATTTTCATAGAATAATAAATAATTTTTCTAAAGTTATAAATAAACATAGTACATATTCATTTTCAAACCTGGACTCAATTCAGTACAGTTTCCAAGAAATTCATTTATTCCAGTGTTCAAATTTCCATAACATTGTCCCAGTTTACCATACTACCAAAAGTAAATCTGATACTTATCTAAATATAAAAACTACTGCTGATGTTCCACCCAACCTTCAAGAGAGACAATGATGTCTTGCTCTTCCCCTGTGCTTCCACAGAAGGTACAGGTTGACAATAGATTTCTGCTATGACCTCAGGACCCAAAGTTCAGTCAATACCAAAATATTTCAGGAAAACTGAGAGATTTTCCACTGGTGTCTACCAGCTTAGGAAAAATTTCCACTCTCTTCCTTAGTCTCTGAACAGAACCCCCATTCCTCACTGGGTTGAGTCTCTTATCCCCAGAGGAGCAAGTAACTGTCCAAACTGTCCAACCACCTTTCAGTTCTTGGAAAATATTTATCATCAACCTTTTTAATTTTTATGGAACCACTTTCCATAACCAATTTTATCTTTCACAATAATAATAAAGAAAAATAAACTTTCCAGAAAAACATTAAGTTTCTTGGTCTTTTCTTAAAAAAATAATAAAATGTCATTTAACTAGTTAACACTAAATGTAGCTGTCACAAACATCGACCTGTGATTAATAAAAGTGTTACGATGGGGTCCTCTCCAAAGAATCCATAACCACTATATGTACAAACCCATCAAGGATTTATTTATATTTCTCTATCAAACTATGGATAGCCTGCATTTCATCTTTTGATGTAGTGAGAGGCCATAATACATATAAATCCAAACCTTTGTAACAACATCACATATTGGCCAAAAAATCAACAACCTTGTTACATGCTCTTCTAGTATGTTGAACGATTACTTAGTCCACATTACCAAGAAAAGCATTAGTATCTTCACTAGAATTCTCTCCAATCTCCAACTCTTCACTATAGTTTCTAAACACATAATATTGTAATTTAAAATTTGAAACCCCTTGGGAATAGCTATTTGAATGCCATTATCCAATGACATGAACTCTTCGAAATTGTTACTTGCTAACCCATAATTCACTACAAATACTCTCAAAGGAGAAAAATTATCATCATGAAAAATATATACTAAACCTAATAATATGGGATTACCTTTAGATTCCCCATCAAATTTCAATTTAATAATATTTCTTCAACTAAGGTTGAAAAAATCATTTGAAAAAAACTAATAAATAATATATAATCCCTAATTATTATATTTAAAAAATCACTAGTTAAAATTATTATAATTAATATATAATATTGTGAAATGTTAAATTATAAAGAAGTAGTTATCCAGTTTTTGAATCAAAAGGGAAGGTGTCATTGTAAATTAAAAAATATCCAAGTAATCATTAAAAAAACAATTATTTTCTATTGAAATAAAAATTCAAAATACAAAAATATATAACAATATTGAAATGAAAATGGTTTCACTTATTTTCATCGGTTTGGAAAAAAATTATTATATCTTTGATTTTACAATATATTGTTTTTATTATTAATTATTTTTTATTTTCATTATATAACAAACATAAGTTTGGTGGGATGCACGATCGTCCTTTTCCATTAACTATATATATATGAGTAAAAATGAAACAAATTTTGACAAATATGAACAATAGAATTTATTTACTTTTGTCATTTTAATTTTTCAACTCAATCTTCAATATTTTTGTACAAAAATTTGCATAAATAAATCATGTATAAATCAACTCATTCTTACTTAAATATTATTGCATATAAATTCTACATAAATAAATCACGTGGTTATAAAAAAAAACTTAAAAACATAAATTTACAGTGGATATTAAAAGTATATTTAGTTATATAAATTAAATCAAATGGTTGAAAAAGTAATTAGTCATCTATTTACTATTTGTAAATATGAAAAATGTGTAACTTGGAGAATGAAAATATGAAGCAACATATTTATAAATAATTGATTTATAGACACAACTAAAAATATTTCACACATAGACATATATATTAATTAAAAAAAAATGTAGATTTGGAAAAAATTATTATGAAGAATAGACTCTGTCATAATGTCATGAAATCGTTAATATGTAACTTTGAAAAGTGAAAATAAGAAATAAAGGTCTTAGAGATGCTTGATTTATATACACAACTAAAAAATTCTCACATAACTCTAAACTATACATAATTTTAGATTCCATTAAACTTATTCTAAAAAATAAATACCTATATCACTTGTAATAATAATCTGAGCAAGATATCCTAGGTAAATTATCAACATTTCCCCACTTAAACATGAGATCATCTATTGTAGTGCAATAAAAAAATACATTATTTACATTATAATATTAATATGTAAGATAAATAGAACTATAATTCCTCTAGGAACGGAGACACAAATGGAAATACATTATTTACATTATAATATTAATATGTAAGATAAATAGAACTATAATTCCTCTAGGAACGGAGACACAAATGGTTTTACAATGTAAGAAAAAAATTATTGTAAGATGATTGTAGGAAAGAGTCTTTAACGAATAAGTTTAGCTCGTGAAGATGATAAAATATCAATATTCCACTGTAAATGAAATCTAAGGAAAATGAGATGTGAATTTTGGATAAACAATATTCAAAACAAACAAATTTATTCCACTTACTTTAAAATATTATTTTTAAATCTTCAAATTAAGGGAAACAAAAATAATTGTAACTTTTTATTTTGTTTTCAATCATTTTTAAAAAAAAATGTATAATCTGCACTTATATATTTACTTAAAGCTACTTCACCTTCTCAAAACTACTCAAACAAATTTCGCATTATGTTACAAATTTGTTGAAATTAAAACATGTTTTATGTATTTTTTTTTGTTAGTAAGTCATAAAATTATGGTTTAAAGACTTACAAAGACTATAAAATATCATTATTTCACTCTAAAACAAAACCAAGGCCAATGCACTGTCAATTTTGCATAAATTATATTCAAAATAAATGAATATAATCTAGCTACTCTAAAATATTAGAAATAAAACTCCAAATTCATCCAACAATAAAAATAATGGAAAATTTCATATTTGTTTTCAATCAAATTAGTTGGAATTCTAACTGAAAATGCATCATATGCTTAAAAAAATTAGATACTTTACATGCCTTTATAGAACAACACACCAATTTCTCTTAATGTTATAAATTTGTTCATATATATATATATATATCAAAATAAGCCATAAAGTTATAGTTTAAAGATCCAAAAAAATTCTAAAATATCAATAACACACTATAAAACAAAACCAACACAAAGGCACTACTAATTTTGCATAAACACTATGCAAAAAAATTCCAGTTACTTTAAAACATTCACGTTAAAACTTCAAACTCTCACCTGAACTTCAAACTCTCATCTCAGAAAAATAATAGAAAATTCTAGTTTTTTTCAACAAGTTTGTTTTTGAAAATAAAAATGTATAGTAAGTAAAATAAATTATATATTTAACATAAATTTATATATATATAAAAAAAAAAAAACATTCAAATTCTTAATCACATACTTTACAAAATTCTTTTAAATAAAAGATGTCACAAATTTGTATATCTTATCTACTTTTCTTGAAATAAACAGTAAAGTGATAATTTAAAAACTAACAAACGCTCTAGAATATTTACAATTCATTTTAAAGCACAATAAAGCACCTTCTAAAACAAAATAAATCACCTTCTATTAGGGCACTGACCACCTCATATTCAGCAAGATTACGGCTCATGCAACCATAATAATTTGAAAATGACATTTTCGAATGACATTTCATCTTTCCTATTCTACATTTTTTTTTTGCAGTTAATAATTTATAAATTATTTTTTTTAATTATAATAAAAGATATGTGATTTATTTCTAAATTTTATTTGAATCATAATAAAAAATATATATTATTTATAGTTGAAATCAAACGTAATGCAAATCTATCCCTAGAGTGATGCATAAAAAAAATGTTAGCAATTTTTAGTTATGTTAGGTTAATTTAGCAAAATAATAATCTTTTTTATTAGTATTTTTTACTTCTTTGTCTCTTTGTTCTAGAATTTATTAAAACTATTTTTTAAATTATGATTTTCTTTTCTTTTTAATTTATATTTTTAAATATATAAATCAATTTAACACCAAAAAAATTCCAAAAATATTAAAACTGTAACTAAAATAAATCCTTACCAACTCTCTGACAATTACATTTGGAAAAAAAAAATTATTTCCAATCTCTTCAATCCACTAACATAATATTTCAGACGAAAAATATATGATATTCTTTTATTTATATTAAGATATTATGTCATATTTTTATAATGATATTTAATATTTAGATTATAGTTTAACTATGATATTTTTTAATGTAATGTTGAATTTCTTCATCTTAAATTATTATTATATAATTAAAAAACAATTCAATTATTAAATTTTATATGTTTTAATAATGTACCAGCTGATTTAAAAGTTGATGATTAAGTTATATTGTTAAGACACTAAAACATTAATTGTTATATGTTTTGGAAATAGTACGTTATGAATAGAAATTGATTTTTATGAAATATAATTAATTATGGAAGTGATTTTCATAAAAGAATAATAGATTGATGGTAAAAAGTAATTTAAGAGATGAGAATTGGTTGAACATAATCAGTTCAAACAGTTACCCCAACCTCTAAGGATAAAGGCTTATCCGAGTGAGGAAGAGGGGTTCTGTTTTGAAGAGAAGAATTCCCGAGCTGATGATAACTAGTGGAATACTCTGATTTCTGATATTTTGATTGGAATGGTAGACTAAACCGGAATGTCCCCAGGTCTCTTCCAGTAATTATATCAACTCACAAAGCTCAGACTTGAGCACGGGGGCACGGGGAAGAGACGAGGACGTGATTGCCTCTCTAGAGGTAGGGAGGAAAAGCATGAATCAGAAGTTGAAGAATACCATTTAGAAAAGAAACTACAAATAGGGCCATGCAAAGAATTAAATATATGATTTGAGCATTGTAAATAGAAATGCATTCTTTTAACTGTATTCATATATGTCATTATAAAACAAGAAAGAAATTAACCATTCTTATGGGAAAGATGACACTTTGCCGTGAAATGCTAATTTTGGAATCTAAATAAACAAGCTACACAATCCTTTTCTAGGTTCATAATCGTAGTAAAAAGACTAGAGTAAAACTTGTCCACTGTATATTTATATTTTCTTTAGTAAGAAAGTTTTAAATGTTAAATTCTGTGCTATACAATTCCTGTAGACCGAAAAGATACAAACATAATTAAATGCAACTAGTATTGTTGGTGCCAAATTTCACTACGTTGTAGATACAAGATATACTGTAATGGCACAACAGGAAAACCATAAGGACAAAAGAATAGCACATAATTGAAAATAGTATTTTTTTCATAGTAAGAATTTTCGTTATAAATTATAATTGAGAAACACCTCACCTAGTGAGGAAGAACCCAGAACAGTTTTTCACTTAAAGTTTTAGGGTTCTGAGGGATTAAGCCGAGTCCTCATAGCAACGTGACTACGTTCATGTTCGGAAAAATAATTAAATTTAAACCTAAACATCTACAGCGATACCAACTAGAAAACACTTTCAGAACGAAGTTCCGTAAGCCTCGGTATCTAGAAAACAAGGCATAAAGACAAATTTGGAGTGAGAACAAGAAACACATGTAACTTGATTGTACGTGAAGTACCTGTTGAAGTAGGTTAAGAAAGTTAGAAGTCATCCGAGAGAGGCTTAAGGAGAATATTTTGCCACAACGCCAAACCCAAAGAATACCTACACGAAAAAAAAAATAGTAAGGGTTAATACCAAATTGCATACACCCAATAAATGGAGCGGGAAAGAAAAATTTGAGTGGGAATAGAGGATTCACCAGGGTGAGATACTTCTAAAGGTGGATAGTCCAAGCTGCAAAGAAAATGGCTAGAATGGTGAATAGAATGATTCCGAGGATTCAAAATACAATTCTCAAAGTTATAAAGCGTTGGGGTGAGGTTTTTACAAGAGGTTCCATCGACAGCTTGAATGTTGAGAGTAGCCAGCCGGAGAACAGCTCCCTTATGCTAAGGTGACCTTGAAAAACGAGAAAAAAGATTTAGAAGCCGAAAGATTAACAATGTAGTGATTTACATAAAGACAAAAACTTGAATCAAAACCCTTCCTCAAGCTTTGTATCACCTCCTCACTGTAACTTAAATGGAGGTACCACAGTAATGGGGGCGGAGAATACTTACCGGCGGAAGAGATGCCGAAAGGCCCAAACGATGCGGAGTAATGGACCTGTTGAAAAAATGTTGCAGGTAACCTATGGGCACTCCGACGGAGCATAGAGAGAAATCACAAATGACCAAAAGGGTTACAACAAACAAAGTCATTAACTTAGCTTGGAAACCCTAATTCAAGATAGTTGTGGGATCTCAATGTCACAAGATCTATGGTGGAGGAATAAACCAGCTATTCACCACATGAAAATTGCTGACATCACGAGCAGAGCCTCTAGCATTAAACCAAATATGCACGAAATCTAAATATTGAGATAAGGAGATAAAGCGAGATCTTGGTAATACGATTTCATAAATAAATTGTTACTACAAAGTATAAGATATCAATAATTATAAACTTGTATCCAAAAGTAAACTGTTGTCAGAACACCAACCAAACCTTTGCTAATGAATTAGTTGACTCTTAATTTGTGCTCATGAAAATTGGTTAAGATATGTAATTCTTTACATCATGGTGGAGCTAATTATTATAAAGTTTAGAGACTATTGTAACCTTTGTAAAAGTAATGATACTGTGTTGTTTACAATCCAGTTATAATGTAGTTAAAAAGTGTAAAGGTATTTTTTTTTTATGTGATTATGAATGTATGTTACAAGTGGTATCAGAGCAGCGTGCGCACGCTGGGACCCTATGGGTCATCTAACGATTTAAGCTATGTATACTGATGAAAAAAATAGAGATCAGAATCTTAACAGGATATTATGAGAAGGGGGCCAACACAACGACCACCATAGAACACTGGGGAAACCCAAACCTAAACATAAATGAATCCGAAGATGTGGGTGCAGTTGAGTGTGGATCAACACCAGCAAACAAGTAGACTATTGGAGGAACAACAACACCAAACTAGCATTCTTTTAAATACAGTACATAAGCTACAAGAGGAAATGCTGAGGGTTCAAAGTGATAATGCGCGTTTGATGCAAGAACAAGAGAGGATATTAAAAATCCTTTCAGATAAATAGAATCAGGGGATGGAACAACCTAGGCCTAACAGAGACATGCAAGAAGGAAATGAGCAACAAGAAAGAGACCAAACCACTAACAGAATGGAAATAAGTCAGTCTCAGCGGAGTAATAGAAATAAAAACTAAAATGAGGTTGAGTCATATAAGGAAGTGGAACTACAAGGTGAATTTGGAAAGATAAAACCACCTACGTTTGATGGAGTAGAGGAAGAGGTGGCTGAGGCATGGCTGATAAATATGAACAAGTATTTTTAAGTTTACAAGTATAGTAGCAATATTAAAGCTAGATTGGGCATTTATCAGTTGAGGGAGAAGGCCACACTATAGCGGGAGGAAGTGAAAAATTTCCGCAGTATAGATGATCAGGATATGACTTGGGATTCGTTCCAACAATATTTTATGGATAAGTACTTAACTGAACACTTCTATGATGAAAAATCTAGATATTTCCTTGAATTAGAGCTGGGACAAATGATGATGGATGATTACATCACCAAGTTAACCTCCTTACTCCTTTATGTTCCTTATTTAAGGGATGAAAAGCCAAAAACACAGTGGTTCCTGAGTAGTTTTCTGACTCATATGAAGGAGTGAATTGAGTTTGTGAATCTGAAAACTATGGAAGAGGTAATTTGGAAGGCAAGAATGTGCTAGAGCAAGCTAAAGAAAAAGGAGAGCAGGGTAAAAGTTGGCAGGCCAAGACAAAACATAAGGGAAGTTCTAGCTTCAAGAAAAATAGAACCAGTAATTTCAAGAGTGCTTCCAGAAGCTTAGTTAGCAAACAATTTAGAAGGAATCCTCAAAGAAAAATATGGCCTGCGGAAGATAAACCCACGGAAGCTTCCAACAAAACAGATCAAGCACAAAATCAGAAGCCACCCCTATATTGCTGGGGGTGTGGTGAGGCACACTACTACAGAAATTGTCCACAACAAGGAAAGAGCGAGGCGGTTACCAACTTACAAGAACCCTCAATAGTAAGAGTTGTGGCCAGAAATATACCTAGAATTAATGCAACCTTGGAATATCGAGAGGCAGATTACCAACCGACAATGATTGAATTCGAAGGTAAATTACTCTCTCAACCTGTTTTTATTTTGGTAGACTCAGGTGCAAGTTTAAGTTACATAAGTCCCAAAGTAGTATAGATTTGTAAATTTTGGAGTTAGAAATTCATAAATTCACGATTTGTATAGTTAGCTACGAGAGCAAAGAGAAACGTTTGTGCCAAGATTATGAACTGTGAACTAGAAATTAGTGAACAACGACTAGCTATAGACCTGAATATATTACCTCTGAGATCCTATGATGGGCTACTTGGTATGGACTAGTTGGAGAAGCACTGGATGTTAGTAGATTGTAAGGAAAACTCTATATATTACAGAATGCAAGATGGAACCCGTAAGGAAATTGAAGGTATAAAGAAACCTCTGCAGCTGCGTCCTATTACAACATCTCAAAGGGGTAAGTGCATGAGGAAAGGATGCCAGTTATATGCCACCCAAGTGGGCTTTACTAATTCCAAAGAAAAGGCTCCAATGATGGAAAACATTCCAATAGTGTAGGAGTTTATGGATGTATTTCCAGAGGAGATACTAGTTTTCCACCCAGAAGGGACATTGATTTTAATATAGATTTGATACTTGAAGCATCATCGATTTCAAGGAAACCATATTGAATGAGCGTACCAGAATTGAATGAACTAAAGATACAGTTACAAGAACTATTGGATAAAGTGTACATCTGACCAAGTGTATCTCCTTGGGGAGCTCTAGTGCTATTCGTGAATAAGAAATATGGAACCATGTGAATTTGTATGGATTCTCACCAGATCAAAAATTGATTGTAAAAAACAAACACCCTTTACCACAGATTGATGATATGTTTGATCAAGTGAAGGGATCTACAATATTTTCGAAGATAAATATAAGGTTAGGATACCATCAGATTCGGATAAAAGACAAAGACATATTTAAAAATTCTTTTCGTACCAGGTACAGACACTACCAGTTTGTGGTGTTACCATTCGGATTGACTAATGCAGTAGCAACCTTTATGAGGCTAATGCATGGTATATTTCACCCCTTTCTGGATAATTTTGTGTTAATATTTATTGATGAAATTTTAGTTTATTCCAAGAATGCAGAAGAGCATAAAGAGAACTTATGTATTATGCTGGAAATGTTATGGAAGCATCAGTTGTAAGCTAAGTTCAACAAGTGTGATTTATTCAAGTAAGAAATAAAGTACCTTGGTCACGTTATTTCTGCTGAAGGAATCGCAGTTGGCCCAGAGAAAATCAGAACGATTATGGAATGGAATATACCCCAAAATGGGGCAGACATCCAATCCTTTATGGGTTTGGCCAGTTATTATTAGTGGTTCATTGAAGGATTTTCCAAAATTGCCTTCCCGGTTACTTCCTTACAAAGGAAGGGAAAAATATTTAAATGGACGAAATAATGTAAAGACAGTTTTGAAAAGTTAAATTTTTATTGAATATAGCTCCAATGTTAAGGGTAGTTGATCCCAATAAAGAGTTTGAAGTTTGAACAGATGCGTGGAAACGAGTTGGGGCGATTCTATCACAAAAGGGTAAGGTTGTTTCCAATGAATCATGGAAACTAAAAGAGCATGAACAACTAAGAACACATATTTATGGTGCTTCTGAGATGTGAACAAAGAAATCATACGAATAGAACACATATTTATGGTGCTTCTGAGATGCAATATATTCTGAACAAAGAGATTGGTGGTTGAGAAATTATCTCAACCAACTAATAAACCAATTTTTTTTTTTTTTGTAAATTTGGCGGGACCTTACTATTTTCTATTTATAATAAAAAGATAGGCTACAAAATATAAAATTCATGTTGTGGCCTCAATCTGCCTGGAGGAAACTAGGTCTGTTGGCCACCTGAAAGCGTGAAAAGCATACCAAAACTGAAATTGTTTCATCCGTCTGTACTAAACATGAGCTATCTGTCCTCCTACTGCAGTGTCTACCTTCCTATAACATAAAGAAAGTTCATATACATATAAACAGTGCATAAAAAAGTGAATGCTGAAATCAACTAGCCATCAGATGAGGAAACTAGAGCAGCGTCCTTCACTGTTGACCCAGGCATATCTACTTGCTGCATCTGCTGGAGAATCTTCTCTATGCGGCCTACCCGATCATCCATTCTACTAATGCGATTTGTTGCCTGATATTGGGTGATCTTAATGTGTCGAAATTGGTCCTGGATGTCCGTCAGCAGATCTTGAATGCATGGTTTTATCTTTAGCTGGCATGCCTTAACGTGGCCAAGTGGGAAACTCTGCATTGGTTTTGCTATAAGGCATTTTACTATCCAGTATGTGTAAATAGTTTGATTGAAAAGGGCAAGCCGGCCACAAGTGTTTCCTGGGTCGGTGATGAAGTCTAATATCTTTGCTTTTGTTTCATTGTCTTCCGGATCAGTCTGTATATCTCTTTCCCAGCCTCGTATTTCTTGATGCACAGTGGATGAATTTCCTAAGACATAATTAGCAACAAGAGTTTCCAGATGCTCCTGATTTGTCTTTCGGCCATGTTTCTTTGGGACATGCTCCAACTGTATCTTCTATTTTCCTCTCTATGACTCTGCCCTTGTTCGTATTTTCCCCATGTCTGGAGGAGTCCTATGCATTAACAGAAAATGGCATGATGATATAGTAAGGAAGTTTGGACCAGTAACTAAACCGCTGGTGTAAGTCTTTTGCAGATATCTATCATTGCTATCAGTAGAGCATAACAGATATACCAATTGTACATAGTTTGATAACCCATGCAGATAGACTGAAAGGCTTCCTAGAGCACTGGGAACCGCAAGCCCCTTCGACCTGTGATGGAAAAAGTGGCTAAAAAGAATAGGACTAATAACGAGAAACAAAGTTGACCACTTAGTAGCGAGGGTGGGCAAGCGCGACACAAAAACTATATGGGAGTTAGAAAAATCATGGAAACTGTGAGGCGGTTTCGAGGAACAACGAATCCTCACCGAAACCAAATTCCTAACATAATCCCAGTGACCACTAAGTGTGTAATTTGGGAACAGGGGAATCCAGCATGCGCAACCCAGAACCGGAAGCCCAACCCTATCTCCCTCCCGACACAGCTAAGCCATGAAAAGACAAATACAAGACCCACGTAGATGATTCCTATGATTTCCTGAAGCACAGAGCATTATTAAGGGTCATAACCTGCCCAGAATGATAACAAAAGGCGAGGTATCGGCAAGCTGAAGACAGGGGTCTCGAAAGCAGGGTGGGACTGGGTTTAATAAAGGAGTGTAAAACCAAGCAATCCATAACGAGACCAAAACCGCCATGATTGCCAGTAACCTAAACGAGACCATGCCTAGAAGCATCTTGAAAACAAAAGGGAAGACATAAACATACCTTGGCAAAGTAGCAAGGTTGACGGAGTGAGTAGTGCGCGGCGTCCTCCTCTGCTGGCTCCAAGTGTTTGCATGCAATGAGCAGTGCATGAACAAATGGAGTGAGGGAAGGAGCCCACTTACCTTAACAGAAAGCTTCCTTCGCTACTCTGACATACCAGCCTGTCTGCAGTGCGAAAAAATCATGAGGATCGATATGGTCGCACACTTCATTGATCGAGTATGGCGGTGGTTCATCAATACTCTTAATTACCCAGAGGAAGGATTGACGCCGGGTTACCACTCCGCTCTGCCACTTGTACACCCCGATCGGGGGGTTGAAGATCCTTACTCACAATCAACTGTAGGGAATGCAGCTCCACATCCCAGATAGCATCAGTGGGACGAGTATCTATGGGGCGCACTGTGTGTTGGCACCCCCAATTAGCCAAATAATCTGCCGTTGCATTGCCTTTTCTCTGGATGTGTCCTGGAAGTAAATACTGAATCTGTTTTAATAGTTTACTTACTTCTTCGATGAGTGCCGCAGTTCTCCAGCTTTGCGAAATTTTCTCCCAGGGTGTGCCTTGCTGCAGTTTCTGGAGAATACCTGTTACCATTGCAGAATCTCCCTGAACAATGAGTCTTTGATAATTTTCTCTGATAGCTATGAGGAGAACTTGCTTAACTGCCATGAGTTCTGCTTCATTATTTGTGGCGTGGCCTAAATCAAAAGCATAAAAATGGCAGACTGCCCCCTGGGACTTACAGAAAATCCCTCCTGAGCCAGCTTGCCTCGGATTTCCTTTGGAGGCCACATCATAATTAAGTTTTAGAAAGCCTGGTTGAGGATGTAGCCAGTGTTCCTCAATGGATTGATTAGGAGGTCGGTACTTCCATAAACCTTTGTGAAGCATCTGCGGTTTAAGTTTTAGGTACTCTAAAATTTGAGATTCTATAACCTCTGTTTGCCAATCTTCATCTGACGAAATTTCTACTAAGATGGTTTCTCAAATATTTTCTATAGAGCGCTTGCAAATGTGGTGCATTGGTTGTGCAGCTTCTTGAAAAACTCGGTGATTCCTCTCTTTCCAAATGTTCCGGAGAAGGAAACCAAATGAGAGGGTCCATGCTTGATTGATCACTTGACAATGATATCTTCCTTTTTGCCAATTGCCAATAGTGTCTAGAATGTTATGATTGTTTTTATCCATTTGCTTAAACACTTGTTCCAAGTTTCTCCAGAGCGGCTGCACCAAGGGGCATGAATTGAGCATGTGTTCTGTTGTTTCAATCTCAGACTGGCAGAAAGGGCATCGAGAAGGGCCTATCATTCCTCGTTTATGCAGGTTATCCCATGTCAATATTTTGCGATGGCTTACCAGCCATAAGAAATATTCCACTTTAGGCCAATGTTTCAATGCCCATATTTTTTTCCATAACGGTCGAGCATTGTTCTGAGCTTGTTGGGATTGAATATAATATCCTTCTTTGATTGTGAACTGCCCTTTTGTCGTATAGCCCCATCTGAGGATGTCCGGTCCAGATACTCTTATGATTTTACGTGTTTTGAGTTCTTTATGAAGATTATCCCATTGTTGCGTTGTTGGAGCTGTTGGCCACCCATTCTTATCTTTCCATTTCCACCACAAGTCATTATGGTTGGGCACCCAATAGTGTTGCACGAGCCTCTGATTCGGGGTGTCCATTTACAGGAAAATTTCACCCAAGTCCAGGCGACTAAACAATTTTTCCTGTTGTTGCCAAGAATCCTCCCAAAACAGAGCTGTGCATCCTTCCGTGATTTCCCAAAAGCTGTGGGTATGAATTAAATATCTATTCATAGCTGCCAGGTTCCAAATTGAGGAGCCTTTGGGGACGTTATCTACCTTCAATCGTGCTGAGACTGTGAGTGGCATGGCATATTTTGTGCGCCAAATGTTTTTCCAGAGGTCTGGTCCTCCCTAGAGCCAGCGCCACCACAATTTAACTCCCAGCACGTTATTCAAAATGAACGGGTCCCGGAGGCCCAATCCACCAGCTGCCTTCAAGTTCAGTAATTTGTCCCAAGATAAGAGAGCCCATTTCCTATTGGCTTGAGCTCCTTGCCATAGAAATATTTTAAACATGCTGACCAATTGAGTGCAAATCCCTTTCGGGCAGGCCCTTCCGCACAGTTGATATATTGGTAAAGCTTGAAGCACTGATCTTAACATTATGAGGCACCCAGGTGCATTCAAAACTCTAAAAGCCCAGTTCTGTATCCTTTTCTCCACTCTTATAATGATATCTTGCCAATCTGCAATACGAATTGGGCCTGAATTAGAAACATGCAAAGGTATTTCAAAGGGAAGGAACCTTGTTGAAAACCCAAGGTCCTTGCAAGAAAATTTTGCATTGGAGCGGGACAATTGAAGAATAAGTCTAATAAACCAAATTTATTTATTATAGTAATATTTATTTCCAATTGTTATTTAAATGAAATATTGAAATATTTCACTTATGGTTGAGATTAAAATATTTTTAAATATTTATTTTATTAGTAATGTATTTTTGTTTTAAATATACACGTAACATTTTTTTCTCATACGAATGTAACTTTTCTTCCCCATACTAAAGGTTTTTTTTTTTTTTTTTTAACTTGTAGTTACTTTGTATCTCTATATAAACTTATGTAAAATTAAAATGTAAATTGAAATATTTTAATTATACCACATTAATTTCTTTTGTTATTATGTTTGTGCAAGTGACATAAACATAAAAACATATACTTTATTTATATATTAAATGTTTATCTATTTACATGTAATTTACTTTATATTCTAAATAAATTACTTATTGAAATTCACTTTGTAAAATAGTATAAATAATATTTCATTCTTATATGCAATACTATCATGATCTTAACCAAAATGTGTCTCCTTATGATGTTATATAATGTTTTGATTGGTTTAACACAGAAATAATGAAAAAAAAAACTCTAATATGTAATTATATTATGATTGCTCAATCAAAATGTGTCTTTGTCAAAATTACCTTATCATGTGATAATGTTTTGATAGGTTTTACTCATAAATAATGGAATAAAAAGTAATTAGTGAAAAAGAATATCAATAATTATATTAATATAAAAATAGAGATCATTCTCAAGGCTCATTGAATTATTCTTTGTTAAAAGTGGTGGTTACTAGTTGTTGCTTTACCTTTTATTCATCATTCATAAAAGTTGAAATTAGTTGTGTTTTAGAAAAGTTTTTATTCTTTAAATTAAGAATAATAATATAAAAGTAAAATGTATGATAATGTTTTCATAGTTTTTACATAAAAATGGAAAAAAAAGGTAATAAGTGACCTAAAAATACAAGTAATTTAGAATTAAGGCACCAAAAAAGTAGAAAACATTGCCAATACTCATTGAATTATTCTTTATTATTGATTAAAAGTGATGAGTATGATTGGTTTTTTTTTTTTTTAATCCTCCATCAACCAAATTTGAAACTGGATGTGGTTTGTATTATTTCATAATTGCATAGGAGGAACTATTTTAATTATACTCATAAATGTGTATATTTTATAACTCGTATTTTAAATAACTTAAGATTGTTTTAGTTATTGGGAATTGATAAACTATTATATTGATAAATCATAATATTGATAGATAATATTTCTATATCTATATCTATACATATATATATATATATATAATTATATAAAAATATTAAAAAGACATAATTTAAAAATTTTAATAACTAATTATAGGTATATCTCCATTTCCATTTCCTTTTAGGTGTGAGGACATTAGCTCAACCGGGGAAGGTAATTTACTTGAAACACTTTAATTTAATTTAATAATTAATTATATGTATATCTCCATTTCCATTCCTTTTTCTTTTAGGTGTGAGGACATTAGCTCAACCGGGGAAGGTCACTTACTTGAAACACTTTAATATATAACGTTCGGTTCATCGCTCTAAACATCGTCGGACAAAAATAATCCCGGAGTTAAAATAAAGATTAAAGAACCCAAACGGGCTAAAATAACGTTGAAAGTTCAGCTTAGTGCCATATCTGACCTAAATTGTTGTAGTGAAGAAAAAGATCAACTAGTTGTTCAGGGTGTGTAGCGAGCTTGCATTAAAATGATATAATTAAGATTTTAGTGTTATCATAAAATGTTATGAATAACAAATCAACAATGATGTTCCCTTAACATCTCTAAGTCTATGATGAAATCGACATTCTTAACATGTCTGTTAGATAAGCGTTAGGTCTCTTACAAAATTACAAAAGGTATCAGAACAATAGAGAAGGGGCATTAGGTCTCTTACAAATTACAAAAGATATCAGAACAATAGAGAAGGCGTTTAATTTGAACATAGACATCTACCTAGCTTGATCCTATACCAATAATTTTTTTCCTGATCACTTGATTTGCTCACAAGGTCATAGTGATAACAAAGAACAGAAAATCAAAACAAAATAGCAGCAGTGATCTTACATTTTCTTTCTCTTTTCCAGATTTATTAGTCTGATCTTGATGGCGGCCTTCGTACTGGTGCTGCGACTAATAAGGCGAATGTCATGGTCTTCAATTAATAGCCACAGCAACTGGAGCAGGCCCTCTTCGCCCTTAAGATTTGAAAGGTCTACCCTCTCCGACATAGCCTTCAAACAGATGAAGATAAACCATTAAACTGTGGGCGTAAGCAGGATCAAGATTGCGGATGTCATTGTTGTCCAAAACAATGGGTACACCAACGTGAAAATATGTCCAAGGAAGCCAATCGAACAGTTTTGTTAACCATCGCCATGAATTCTCGTTGAAAACAAATCCAGGAACTTTGGGGACAACATCCCTCTTATTCACCAACCGCAACACTTTCACTCCTATCTCCTCCGTTCGCAGAGCAAATGCTCTATTCCCTACGCGCGGACTTGCGAATGCAAACGCAGTCACAGCTATACGCAGTGCCGGAAAATTTGAGTTGAGAATTTTTTTTATGTCATATGAACTTAACGTTGCCAGGGCAGCTCCCAAGCTGTGTCCTGTAGAAGTCACGCTCAAACTTTCATCCTTGAATTTATCCACCAGTCTTAGAATCTCAGAAATAACAGTATCTCTGGCACATCTTGAATCTTCTCCTTTAGAAACGTAGCAGCTTAAAAATCCTTTCTCTACTCGGACACCCTGATCGCTTAAACTAGCTGTACTTATAATCGGCGTCCCACGCCTTTTTTACTCAAAGGAGCAGTAGTTGGAAATCCGGCTTTGAAAACCTTGTGTTTGAAACGACTAAAAGATAATCTAGCAGGAACTAAAATATCTCTAGCATCCTGCATCCATTCTTGGCGCGTTTCAGTTCCTCTCCAGGCTACTACAATATCCCGGCGTCCTAGTCTTCGAATCTCTTGTGGATCTGTGCAAACTGCAATAAAGCCAATCCAAACAGATTGCTCTATCGGCCTCCCCAGTGCATCAGTTTCCGCGTACAAATACTTGGTCACTTCATAGCCCGCACTACAGGAATGACCAGCGGGCCTTTCACAACTCTCAAACAATTTATCATGGCTGTACTTACACCCTCCTAAATCATTGGTGGAAAGTTTAATATCAAATGCATCATAGCATAACTCTGCAAAATCACCGTATCTTAGTATCTCTTTTTCGAAGACAGGGTTCATGGGATCTAATAACCCCTTCCACGAGTTTTCTCCTTGAATATCTTTCCACATATCCGCAAGCGCTATATTTTCGTATCTGGTGGGGTTCTTCAAATCTTCCTGCAAAAGAGGGCAGCTCGAAGTTGTCGGGGGCGAAGGGAGCAGCCTCATCCTTCGTAGTATTGAACACAGGTGATGTACGATTCCAAGCATAATTTCCGATTTTGTAGGGTTTAAGTGTAGAGAGACCCGGCAAGTTAACGATTTTAATAGCAGCTTAACCTTTGCAGCTGTAAGCGAGATGTTCAATCATCTGCCACAGAAATCCCAATATGTATATTTCCATACGCAAATACCATTATATAAGACAGGAAGTGTATCGACATGAGATAGGAAACTCATTTGGAACAGCAAGCAGGATAGTGTACATGAATTTGAGTATGTTAAATTTGAAATCGTCGTATCCTGACAAAATTTCTCACCCTACTGTTGAATATTGACTGAAAATATTTTGTTTGAACTTGATGAACTTTCCACCAAAAAATGGTTCAATCGGAATACGTCTCATTGAAAATTTCTTCCCAGCTTTGCAACTTTCCCTGCAAAACCATCGACCCGATAGCAACGTTGATCAGCATCACCCTACCACGTAATTGGCAAATTATATTCCAACCACTATAGATAAGGATGTATTTTCCCCATGTGGCTTACCTCGCCGATTCCCAAAAGCGTGATTGAGTCGGACGAGTAATTTTATGTCATAATCACCACGGCTATAGCATGGTGCACCTTGCCTTAATTCATGAACCTTCCGAACGTTTTTTTCACCGTGTATCTTTAACCTCCACATACTGTGCCTATGTGGCGAGAGATGGAGATCCTGGCGGTGGTTAGTCCGACTTTTACAGTGAGGAAATACCTATTCCTGAATATTAAGCATATGTTGGATGAGAATAACATGAGATTCAACTTCAACTGGAAAGATTAATCGGTTTATTTATTATACGGTACTTAATATTTGTCCAAATCAATATATTTTCATTAATGAGTAAGATTAAAAATGTAGTAGATGAATTACACTATTTCCATGGTTACCTAACTAATATCCCACTACCTTAATATTTCCAACACTTCCATAATTTTCTATTACATTTTTATAAATTATTTCATTTTTATATGCCGTAAGACCTAACAACTAAAACCAAATTAAAAATTATTTCATTTTCAATATTATCCGGGTTCCCCAAGATAATCTCTTTCTTTAAAACTAAATAAATATAAGGATGATAACTTTTGATATTAATATAAAATAAATTAAACAATGATGACATGATTATACTTACATTATTAATTTGTTTTTTTAGTTTTTATTAATTTTCATAATAGGAAAGGAAAAGTAATATTAAAGACAAGAAATAAGTTAATAATTATGTGGATTTAAAGATAATTAGCCTAGAGTTATCTTAAATTCACATCGATTATGGGCAGAGAGGCATCAAATCTTGTGGTGCAAACTTCTTTTCTGAGTGGAGAACTTGAGGAGAGTTTTGCATCTAGAGAGATTTGATCCTCTCGGCACTTCATAGATCCATGGTTAAGATGGATCTAGATTTGTTTTAGTGTTGTGAGGCCATGGAAAATTTGTGAAATGATTAATTATTCACATCATTTAAGTATGCTAAATATGTAAAATTATTCTCATCATTTTAATTATGCTAAATATGCCAAAGGATTACATGGTCATTTTAATTTTAAGCTTTCTTAGTTACATTAGTTTGTTGACATGATAGAGACAATTAATAACTTGAATGATGAAATTGATGAAATAAATTGTTTGAATGCAAAGTGACAGTGTCACTGTGTTGAATGATAGAAAATGTGAATAATTTAATAATGTAGTCAGTTACATATATTCTTCATTGCAATCAATCTCAAACTATTTTCTTTTATTGTTCTTATTGTCACACATGTTAGTTCCGCCACCTTTTCATATAGATTATATGAAAAGGGTTGTTGAAACATAGACCATTCAAATATTTAACATGATATATTGAAGTAAACATCATACTCTCCAATATTAATAGTATCTTTATCCAAACTGAATCATTGTGACTTATGGAGTGCTAAACACCAAGTAAGTTTCAATGGTAGTTGTTTTATATTGCCTTGCTTGAATGCAAAAGGAATAACAATGTTGAATGATGAAAAATGGGAGTAATAAGAATCTAGTCAATTACAAATAGTTTACAATCTCAATAAGAAAACATTTCAGCTAATTGAATATTTTATTTAAGATGAGAATTCAAGTATTTTATTTATGGTTGAATTATTATAAGACAAAATCAATGTACATCATGGATATTTATTATGTTCTTACACTGAAATAAATGCACATTGTTAATATAATTACTTTGAAATTAAATTACATCATACATTTAGTTAAATCAAATCAAAAATTAACATCCACACTAAAATCAATGTATCTAGTGAAAACATTAAAATATAATTAGAAATGGCCATCTACATTGAAATCAATCCATCTAGTGCAAGCATTGAAATATAATAGAAATCAAAATCTAAATTGAAATCAATGCATCTAGTGCAAGTTATCAAATAGGATTATTAATAAGCATGTACATTGAAATCAATGCATCTAGTGCAAGTAATCAAATAGGATTATTAATAAGCATGTACATTGAAATCAATGTATCTAGTGCAAGTAGACAAATAGTACTAGAAATCGACATCTACACTAATATCAACTCATCTATTGCAAGAAATAAAATACAATTATAAATAAAAAACTAAAATAAAATTATTACATCTAATGTAGTGAAATGCAATCAATCAAATAGGATTAGAAATCAACATCTACACTGAAATCAATGCATCTGTTTCAGTGAATAGCAGTGTATCCCCCACCTCACCCCCCCTCTCTCCCCCATCTCCCTCTGTATTCCTCTCCCTCATTCTATCTATATTTTATTCGCTCTCTCTCCCCCCACAATCTATATCTATATCTCCCTTCATCTCTTCTTCTCTCTCTATATCACCCCTCAAACAAACGCTTTCTCTCTCTCCATATCTATCTATCTCCCTCTCTCTCCCTGTATTTTTCTCTATCTTCTTCTAACTCTCTGCCCTCTATATATATATATATATATATATATATATATATATATATATATATATATATATATATAATATAGCCCTTTTTATCTCCTTATTTCTATCTCTATATCAATCAAGAAAGATACACACTCTCTCTCCATATCTCTCTCTCTTATCCTTCTCTCTCTCTCTCTCTCTCTCTCTCTCCCTTTATTATTATCTCTCTCTTCCCTCTTGCTATCCACTTTCCCTCACTTTCTACATCTCTCCCTTGTCACTCCCTCTCTCTTTCTTTCTTCTTCCTATCTTCTCTCTCCCCATCTAAATCCATCTCTCTCTCCCTCCCTCTTTCCTACTTTCTCTCATGTCATTTCTCTCTTTCTCTCTCCCTTTCTCTTGCACTCCACTTTGTCCCCCACCCCTCTCTCTCTCTCTCTCTCTCCTCTCCATTTATGCCATCTCACTCTTAGTCTCTCTACCACTTCTATCCCTCCCTCTCTCTCCTCTCCTCTCCCTTCCCTCCTTATCTCCTCTCTCCCTCACCCTTTTTCCATATATCCCCAATCACTCTCTCTCTCTCTCTCTCTCTCTCCGCGTCTATCTCTATTTATTTGTTCTCCCCCCTCTCTCTCCCCCTTCAACTCCATATCTCTCCCTCTATTTCTTTATCTTTATCTGTCTCTCTCTACCTATCTCTTTATCACATTATTTTTCTTTATCACTCTCCCTCCCATCCACATGATTGAAAATTGCCACTTTGTGTAATTAGTAATATATGTAAGATATAATATAATAATATTTATAATAGAGACAATTATTATTATAATATAGTCAAATAATAATAATCAATATTATTAGTTATTATACCAATAATAATATATAAAGAGATAACTTGTTAAAGAAATAACAATTTGTTAAATTTACATTATAGACATAATAATTTCTTCTTCTTATCAAATTAGTAGTTATGTGTCTTACGTTTTACATTACATTTTACATTTCCTTACATTATATATTATATTTTATCTTTTATATTACATTTTGAATTTTGTATTTTACATTACATTGCATTTCACATTATGTTTTACACTTCAAAAATTCTTATTTTAATATAAATATTAAATAAAACATATGAAGCCGACATCTTATTTTGTTTATATATATATACAAACAAAATGAGTTTATATATATATACAAACAAAATGAATATTATAGTGAAACTAGATTAAATTTATTAGCCTCCAATAATTATTATAGGAAATTAACAATGCATTTGCCCTGGTTTGGTTTTACAATGCAGCATTGATATTTTACACTCTTTAAACTTTAATTATATTGCCTATTTTCAAAAATAGATTAAATATGTTCTATATATCCTAAAAATAGATTAAATATGTTTATGTAACATCAAAAGGAATTTGTTTCACGAATTTTGAGAAGGCCTAGTAATATTTATGGAAATATTTTTTAAATGGTAATTTATTTAATGGAATTTTGTAAATTGTGTGATTCTTATTCTAAATTAGGGGTAATTCATTATATTTTAATACATGTAACGTATAGAATTTGGGTTCGATATGATATATTGTTATCTGAAAATTTTGAGGAAAAAAAAATTTAATTATTTTTGTTACCCTTAATTTCTTTTAAAGAGAATATTTTAGAGTAAGTCAATTAAAATTATTTTTTTGCTATTATTTTATGAAGAAAAATTAGTTCATAATACTATATTCTTCTCTAGCTAGAATTATCCCTAAATTAATATCTTACAATAATACTATAATAATTGTTTTCTTAAAACGGAATAGCTTAAGTAGAATGGTAAACCCAGTTTACTATTTGTTCTCCCGAGTTCTATGTATCTTAGCTATTAGATATTAATAATATAATGTAAATAATATAAAATATCGTATTTTTATCATTGCTTTTACCTAGTTTGGTGTTGAGGTGGTTTCACACTATTATCATAAGTGACACAATTTCATCGCACGGTTTAATTAGAATATTTTTTTTCAGAATTTATATTTAAAATATTAAATAAAAAATATGGATACTGTCGATTTATGTAAACATATTTTCAGTTAGGTATATAAATCAAGAAATTTTAAATATGTTATTTTTTATTTTCATTTTTCAAGTTAAATATTTACAATTTCATTACAAAGTTTAATTTTTAGATTTTTTTTTCTAAATTTACATTAAAAAAAATATTAAATAGTTTAGATTTATGTGAAAATATTTTTAATTATTTATATAATTAAATTTTCTTATTTTCAGAATTCAAGTTATACATTTTCAGATTGAGAAATGGTAATAAGCATTTTGACGACTCAGCCATTCAATTTAATTAAATTTATATAAATAAATATATTATTAATATCTGTTTGTATTAGATGCAAATTTATGTGTTTCATTATTTTTGATTGCCACGTGTTTTTTATGTACAATTTATGTTCAAGAATATTAAAGATTAAACTATCTAAATTAAAAAACAACATAACTAAATAAATTTTAATATTGTTACTACTATTAAATTTCTCAATTCTTATCTCACTTTTACTATATATATATGATTGTTAATTAATAAAAATACTAAGTTGTAAAATAAAATATATAATACAAATTTTCTTTACTCCTAAAAATTAATGTACCAATTGCTCATGTGGTGTAGAACAGTAGGTGATGGGTGCACTGTTAAGGCACTCCCTTCTGTAAGGTCATCCGTTCGAAACCCATGGGTGGGATGGGAGGAGAAAAAATGGAAAGATTAAGATTAGTCTAAACAAGAATAAAAAATAAATGTACCAATTTTCATTTGAATATTCTTAATTCTTTATTGTAATTTTAACTTTTGTTTGAATTAAAATATGTCTTTATAATTTTATATTTTTATAATTATTTAGAAAAAAAATAATTTAATGCTTTTATGATTGTTTAGAAAATATTTAATTTAAAACTGCATCTTCAATTTTAATTCAATAACTGCATGTTTATACATTAGTATTTTAAATTAATATATATTAATTTTCATAATTTTAATTAGTACGAGTGATTTTTTTCATATCTGCTTGTTTATACATTAGCATTTTAAATTAATATATGTTAATTGTGATTTTTTCATATCTTATGACGATTAAATTTTGATAATCCAAATGTTAAATATAATTTCATTAATGAAATAGACAAAATTGAATTACCAACAACAAGCTTTTCACTGAATTTATGAATTTAATTGAGATATTTATGAATTTAAATAAAACTTAAAAAAACATAAAAGAAACCCACAACTATACCAATTTTTTATTGAACGCACGCATGGTCTTTGAAATTTCAATTTTAATAACCATTAATATAATTTAAAAATATTTCATCACGCCAAATAAATCTATTTTTTTTTATATTTCCAAATGTATCTTTTAATTTTTCTCTCTCTCGGCTAAACCCTCAAGTTTCGACGTTTCTTTAACGGCCTACCATCTCGCCTTTGGTTGCTTATGGTTTTGAGCTCAACCACTTTCGGTAATTACATAACTAGCAGTTGTTCCTGAAGGTGTAAAGAGAGGTAGATAAGAGTATTATCTTGAAGTATTCACTTGAAGTAATGGTAGAAGTATTCCCTTGAAGTAATTGTAGTTTGATTTGGAACAATAAACATTATAATAAATTTATATTGTTTTGTGTATTTTCTTTTGTTTTTTTTTAATTTATAATGTGCAATATCATGAAATAAGTCAATGATAATTTAATTTCTTACTTAGTAAATGATAGAAAAAAAATTCCCAATTGAAAGGAAGCATTTGAAAGGTGGGAAAAGGCTTGCATTGTTGCTAATGTCTTCAAAAGAATCAGTTATGATATGAGGGGAAATTCCTAAAAATTTAGGGAAATGTGTGAATTTACTATTGCTAGATAACCTCTTCATTTAGGGAAATGTGTGAAATGTGTCAAACATGAATTGTCAAAAGATAGAATTTCTTTGAATAGTTTTTCTTTTAGAATTAGACAAGAACATGTGGCATTACAAAAATGAATTGGTTGACGAAAAAAAATAGTTGATTTAAGTGAGAAGGTAGCCTAAATATATATATTTTATAAAAAAAAATTTTAAACAATATTTGATAATTACTAATAATAATAAATAAATAAATTATAATAATAAAAAGAAAAAAAAATGGGGTCATGAAACCCTTTGCCCCACTTGGCCCTCTTTCCCTTTTACCGGTCGAACAAATGATCAGGGTACCGACCCTCGTGGCATACTCCAACCTCTCTATTGCCATACGGCTGGCTCCAGCTCCAAAGTCTCCTCTCTTGTCTTCACTCGCGGCATCTGCAGCAGAAAACACTCCAAAGCCCATGGCCATACTCTTCCTATGGCCACCATGCCCACGCAAACCCCTGCCCGAAACCCCAACCACTTCTCGCTCACAATGACACCAGACCGGACGACACTTCTGTTAGTTGATGCGAGTTGATCCATCCTCTAGAACCCCTGAGGAATTCACGACCAGGAAACTCGCTCCCTCCACACCGGGCAGATCCGTTAATCTCGAAGCACTACGAGGTTCAACGATCCGGCCAAGTCACCTTGATAAAATCAATCAGATTTTCTTCAGCATCCTAAGCCATGAACTGGACCAAAAAGCCCTCATTTCTTTCTCGACACTGCCAAAGCACCAAATTTCAATTGAGCCAACCCCATTTTTCTCGAATAGCCAAGCCAAAATTTTCATTGAGCCACTGTCTGTCAACTCATATCCAAAACTCGTTCTAGCAAACGAATCCATCGGTTCAGGCATCCAGTTGTCATACGAATTTCCTTATGTTGACATTTTTAGGCAGCTTTCACAATAAACTTGCATGACCTAATCATATCCATAATCCACCTTATTAAAGATATCTTGGGGTGTCACGTTATTGGGATAAGGAATGACATGTTTGAATGGTTCCTAAAAGAAATAAATCTTAACCTCATATTGGAACAAGTTTTATAGTACACAACAATCATTTCAAATTTAAAGCTAAATAGGTTTATGGAGCTATGCACTTATCTCCTCTTTGACCCAACTCTCTAGATTATAAATTAGATAGAAAAAATTAGTATATGTATACCCAAATGCATTAATGGTATTTGAATTTTTCTCTTTTTGGAGTGTGTATATATATTATCATATTGCCATATCCCAATTGTATCATGCTATTTGGAATGAATGAATACCACTTAAATATATAAATAAACAAATATTGAAAACCTATGCTATGTATAATAACTATATGATGCTTTGCATTTCTATAACTCATTAATTTTCCTGCCTAAGATAAATCACAAGCCAGTTGCCTTACAAGCCTATTTCCTTCAACGGAAAAATAAATGGCAATATTACGATTCATCCTATCTCGAAGAATCCAGCAAGAGATTATTGTTGTCATCCAATGAGCTTGCGAGATAGGTTGATCGTCTAGAGTAGCTTGATCTTGAATAATATTCCAACGATCTCCTCTGGATTGGTTTTGAGATCCATGCCCAATCTGAGGATTTTGTAAATTATTTGATCTCCTCGTAGCCCTTTTTCACCATGTTAAGTATTCTAAAAGGAATGAATTCATTCTCATTTCTATGCGAGAGCCAGAAAACAATGAAAGTAAAATAGCATAAATAGCTTGTAACGAGAGCTGCAAATAAAGAAATTTTAAATCGACCAATGAAGCTAATGAGAAAATCTAGTATGCACCTAATGTATACATAAGTAATTGCATATTTTTAAGTACTGAAGTTATGTGCACAGACAATTACAACCGCAAATTGAAATATAGAATATGCCCAGATATATTCTTTATTCACTGCACATAGTAAAAAATTGATTTGAAATTCAAAGTAAAATATTTAGATGCATATTTCAAGGCTTTGGTTGTAAGAGCAGCCTTTTACAACATAAGAGATGACGAGCATCTATCATCAATTTTCAAGAATGGGTATCACCTCCACGACATACCCTGATATTAAAACAAAAATTTAGGAAAGGGGATCTCCTCCATGCCATACCCATAGATGAGGCTGTGACTGATGAAAAGAAACCTAATATACATGCAAAAGGCAATGAAATTGTTGTTTGAATTTCCGAGAATTCCAGAACAATACGGAGAGAATAATACTCCCCTTCTAACACAGAGAATACTTGGACATATATTGCAGAATAAAATTTCTTTACCGCTATTTCATTAACAAACAATAAAACTATTACAAATTTCTTCCTCACTGGAGGGATTCACAAAATATGATCAAGACTGCTACAGACTCAGTGCTCTCAAAACAAATCTCTCTGTCTCTCAAAAAACGCACACACAGTGCTCTCTGGTCTTGTGGTGCTTTCCTTTGCCTGTGGGCTTACACAGCAATACAACACAACAATACAATACAAATTGATGCAATGACCGACGGGATTTTTCACTTTTTATATGACACGGTGGAATAAAACATAAAAATAAATAAAATGAAAATATATTGCGGAACATAAAACTTTAACCTAAATCTTCTTTGGTGTGATGTACCAGTGGAGCCCACTTCACAATCGACGATTGGCGATCGGCGGAACAAAAGGGTGTGGCGGAATGAACACACAATTTTCGATTCGGCGATGTTGTGATTAGCAGTGTTGCGATTGCGATGTGAGATGGCGCGACAATCGCAATCGGCAGAAAACATATGCGGAACGGTTTGAACAAACAAATGCGATGTTGCGATTGCAATTGGATCACATCGAAAAAATTACAATGGAACATAATCAAATGGCGGGGAACTCTTTATGATATTATGATTTTTGATTCGCAATGGTGTGACAATCGCATCGCAAAACATTACAATGTCACATGAAATTGCAATTGCGATTGTGGTGGGACCACATCGCATTGCATCACGATACTCTTATATCTGCAGAATATATATACACTGTTCCTTTGTTATTGCGATGATCACATTGCATCAAAACAATCCATATCAACAAGACACTTGCAAGTAAAACTTGCAATTGTGATCAAGCACTGATGGTGGGGACCACCATCGCGTGCCTTTTCAAAAACTTAAAGAACTTTGCCGTTTAAACACATTTTCTTCAATTTTGGTTGTTGAGGGCTTAAAAGCCTGAAAAGACTTCTCTTTAATAAAACTGTGCTATTACGTGGTTGAACCACAAAAGTCTTCATTTCTCTGCAAATTACAGCTACGCCCATAAAAAAAAATTAATTCAACTCTGAAAAATCAGCGGCTGCCCATCAACCATTAATTCCTTCCTTATGATCTTCTCCATTCTTCTTGAATGTGGGTACCGTGCACGCAAGCTTCTTTGCTGCCCCTTTGTACTATGTTTCTACCTGCTCAGGGCAAGAAGGTGACTTTAATATTTTCAACACTCCCCCTTAAAGTCAGCTGCTAGGTTATCAGTCATACCCAAGCATTTTCTTAAATATTCAAATGTCTTCTTCCCCAATGGCTTTGTTAAAATATCTGCATATTGTTCCTCTGTTCTACAATGTTTTAAAACAATTTCTCCATTATTCACCAATTCTATGATATAGTGAAACTTAGCATCTATGTGCTTCGTTCTCTTGTGAAACATAGAATTCTTTGATAATGCAATAGCTGAGCTATTGTTGCAATAAATCACTGTCCCTTTTACCTTTTCTTGGCATAAACTTCTCAAAATTCTTCTCGTCCATATTGCTTGACACGCTGCTACTGTAGCTGCCACATATTCTGCCTCTGTTGTAGATAATGCTACAATCAGCTGTTTCTTAGAAGTCTATGAAATGGCTCCTGTACCTATATGAAATACATAACCGGATGTGCTTTTTTGATCATCTACACTTCCAGCCCAATCACTGTCAGTGTATCCAACTAACTCTAAATTTTTTGAAGCAGTGTATAAAATACCATATCTTTTAGTTCCTTTAACATACCTCAGAATTCTCTTTGTTTCCTGCCAATGTGCTTCTTTTGGCTTCTCCATAAATCTGGAAATCAAACTAACAACATGGATTATATCTGGCCTAGTTGTAGTCAAATAAATGAGGCTGCCAACTATTCTTTTATACAAACTTGGATCAAAATCCTTGTTGCTGTCATCTTTACTCAACTTCAATCCCATTACTGTGGGAGTAATTGCAGCTTTTCACTCCTGCATATTAAATCTTTCTAAAAATTGATTCACATACTTTTATTGTGAGATAAAAATCCCATTTTAATTCTGTTCTACTTCTATTCCTAAGAAGTATCTCAACAAACCCATGTCAGTCATTTCAAATTCTTCTTTCATGTCTGTTTTAAAATTTTCACTGAGATAATCATCATTACTAGTGAATATTACATCATCAACATATAACACAACAATGAGAACTCTACCATCCTTTTCTTTGATGTACAAAGTGGGTTCTCCTTCACATTTTTCGAACCCATTTTCTAGAATATAGGAATCTATCCTGCTGTACCATGCTCTTGATGCTTGCTTCAGCCGATAAAGAGCTTCCTTCAATCTGCACAGTTTGTGTTCTTGGCCTTTCTTCTCATAGCCAAGAGGTTGTTCCACATATACCTCTTCCATTAGCACTCCATTTAGAAAAGGAGATTTTACATCCATCTGATATACTTTCCATTTGTTTTGTGCTGATATGGACAACACTGCTCTAACTGTCTCCATCCTTGCAACTAGTGTAAAAGTTTCTTTAGAGTCTCTTCCATGCTGCTGCTTATATCCCTTGACAAAAATTTTGGCCTTGTGTCTTTCCACCCTTCCTTCAGCATTACTCTTGGTCTTGTAGACCCATTTAACTACAATCACTTCTTTTCGTTCTAGGAGATCAACCAACTCCCATGTTTTGTTATTTTATATAGCATTAATTTCATCATCCATGGATTCTATCCATTTTATATCTTTAATAACATCTTCAAAATGAATAGGGTCATCAAATTCACAATATAAAGAAAATAAAGAATTCATACCTTCATTTTCCACTTTTTACTCATAAATCTCATTAATATTTCTGAACTTTGTTCCTCTTTCATTTGGTGTAGTCGTGCTTGAAGAAGCACTCAATTCTACTCCATGTGGTGTGCTTGGAGATGCACTCCCGTTTCTTCTGAAGGGTGTTCTCACTGCTGCTTGAGGTGTCCCTTGTTGTCCTTGTGTTGGTGGAGGTTGTGCTATAGATGAGGTATTAATTTCAACCACATCTTCCTCATCTTCATCATGAGATAAACAACTTTTAACATTAATTGTTTTCTCAATGCTTCCATCCCATGCTTCCTCTTCAATGAACTGCACATCTCTACTTATCACAAACTTATTTGTGGATGGGTTATATAATCTATATCCTTTAGAATCTTTACAATATCTAAGGAAGATGGAATTCTCCCCCTTACTATCCAACTTCTTCCTCAATTTGTCTAGAACATGTGCATATGCCACACATCCAAAAACTCTCATGTGGGTGACTTCCTGTTTTCTGCCACTCCATGCTTCTTCTGAAACTTTTTTCATAACAGCTTTTGTAGGGCATCTATTTAAAATATACACAACACAATTTGCTACTTCTGCCCAATACTCATTCGGCAAGTGTTTTGCCTTCAACATACTTCTTACCATTTCCATTATTGTTCGATTATTCCTTTCAGAAATTCCATTTTGTTGAGGTGTATGACTTGTGGTAAAATGCTTGTGTATGTCGTTCTTTCTACAAAAACACAGAAATTCTTTTGATATATATTCTCCTCCTCTATCAGTTCTGAGAACTTTGATATGCAGCCTGCTCTGTTTCTCTACTAGAGCTTTAAAATGAAAAAATTTCTCAAATACTTCACTCTTATATTTCAGAAAATAAACCCACACTTTTCTGGTAAAATAATCTATGAAGGTCAGCATGTAATTGCTACCTGAAACTGATGTTGTTTGCATCGGTCCACATTCATCTGAGTGAATGATCTCTAAGGGTGCTTTCACCCTTATGCTTTTCCCTGATGGAAAATTCTCTCTGTGTTGCTTTCCCAAGATGCAGCCTTCGCATAGGCTGTCAGGCTTCTCAATCAATGGTAAACCTCTTACCATTCCTTTTCTGTGCAACAAATTTAATCCTCTGAAATTGAGATGTCCAAATCTCAGGTGCCATAACCAGTTTTCATCTTTCTCTTCCTTCTGAAAAAATTCTTGTGTTACAGCTGCTACACTTTTCCATTTTCCATTCAAGTCAGTGTTGAGCTTGAGTGGAAACATTATATTGTTGGTCATCTATATTTCAACAAAGATTTTCTTGCTTGGAGGTATATCTTTTATTGTGTACACATCATCCTTGAAAATTACATTGTAACCTTTGTTTATGAGTTGCCCAATGCTCAAAAGATTACACTTCAAACCAGGAACGTAATACACATCTGGAAAAAAAATTTGTTCACCATTTCTTGCACGAATACTAACTCTACCTTTTCCTTTGACAGAGATCTTAGTATCAGTCCTTGTAGTTACCTCTGATTTAACTTCTTCATCTAGATTGGAAAACATTGCTCTGTTTCCTGTCATATGATTACTACATCCTGAATCTAAGAACCAAACATCATCTTCTCTATCTTGTGCTACATTACATGTTAACATCACACTACTTGGGTTCTTTTCTTCTTTTGATACATTAGCATTCTGCCTATTTTTCATGTCATTTTTCTTTTTCCTACATTCATTGGCATAGTGCCCATATTTCTTGCAATAATGACATTGGACATTGGATTTGTCATACCTTTGTCCATGTGCATGTTGGTGTTGATGTCCACCTTGTTGGATGTTGCATTGGCCATGGCTATGATTTTGACTGTTGCTCCTTCCATGTGAATGTGAAGGGTTGTTTCTTCCACCTCTGTTTTGGCTTCTGCCTCTTCCTCTTCCTCTGCCTTGACCTCTTCCTCTTCCTGAAGGCATCTGGGTCTTGAAGGCGTGCTCTAGAGATGGACTTACTGTTCTTTCAAATCTCTATTCATGAGTCATCAACGAAGCATGAAGTTCATCCACTATGAAATTTGAGAGATCCTTGGTCTCTTCTATGGTGGTAACTATCACATCAAACCTTGAGGGTAAACTCCCCAAATGTTTCTCCACAATCCTTCTTTCTTCAACAGTTTCTCCATGGGACCTTATTTGATTTACAATCCCAATCACATGTGCGAAAAATGAGTCTATATTATCTGACTCTTTCATGCATAAAGTTTCAAAATCTCTCCTCAACAACTGTAGTTTTGTTGTCTTCACTTTCTCCATACCTTGGTATGCTACCATGAGAGTACCCCATGCATCCTTGGATCTCTTAGCTGTTGCTAACTATTGAGATTTTATTTCTTATTTTTAATTAAATCTGGAGGAAAATCTCATGTAGGTGACAACAATAAGATTTGTTGCTACATTGGCTCCATCAGTTTCTGATGAGGAGTTAATGCATCCTATATTTGTTGTGAGAGAATTTATGAGTTTGTTTTCATTCACAGCTATAAAATGTAAGCCCGTAGAGGCAAGTGAGCATGAGGAGGAATGTGTAGTGAGGAAGGCTGAGCAGATGAGAAACTCTGCTATTGTATTTCTGCAGTTTATTAATGAGATAGTCGATGCCCTATTAGGTGGACGTAGCCCAGATTGGTTGGGTGAACCACGTTAAATCTGTTGTTCTTTATGTGTGTTTGAATGCTATGTGTGTCATTCGATTTATATTTCTGCTGCCGTATCTCTAACAATTGGTATCAGAGCTGGTCGATATTAATATTGCTGCTGTTGATGTGAAGAAGCAAGCAGAGCCGTGAGCTGGTTCGATAAGAAATTGGGCTGGCCTGTGTTAGCGCTGTCATTTTGTGCAGAGGCCGAGTTTGAGATGATTGCAGAAGCCGTGGCCAGCTGAAAGGCCGTGAGCCCAGTTTTGATGAGCGCGGAGAATAATGGTTGAAGTCTTAAGCAGTGTTGGAGAAGGCTGTTAACTGGTGTTGAACAGAGGCAACGTTGAATGGAGGTGAGATGTCATTTAAAACGAAAATTCGCGTTTAACAATGCGGTGGACTGCGCGCTGAGAACGTTGAATGGTTGGTCAAATGCCATTTAAAACAAAACTGGGTTTGCACTTTTTTTTTAAGAACTATTTAAAAACAAAATCGATTATTTTTAATGCCATTTTCAAATTGATTCGATTTTGCATTACTATGCAATAATGCAATTAAAAATCGATGTCAATTAGAATATCGATTTGAAGTTGAAGTGGAGTTATTTGAATTTTTTCATAAAGTTACGAAATGCCTTTGGAAAAAAAGGAACGATTTGTATTAAAGTGTGATGCATTAAAGTGTGATACAATATTGAAATGTAATGGTATTCAAATGCCATTTCTTTTTTTTTTTTTTTAAATTGATTTCTTAAATGGAGCTTATAAGGTGACACTTTATTCATTTAAGAGGAGGTGGCCCATTATAAATCATTTTTAAATGATGTCATAAGTTGGAATTTCATATTGTACAAGTTTTTTTTTTTTAAATCGATTTGTAATTTTAATGCCATTTGCATATGGTATTAAGGGAAAGGCACTTTAAAGGTGAAGGGTATTTTTTTTTAAGGGCATTCTTTATTAAAAAGTTGCAATTGGAGATTTTGTGACATGAGTTACTAAACATGGAAAAAACACAAAGTGCCCGTTTTGAGATCGAGAAGTTCAATGGAAAAAACAACTTCGAGATCTGGAAGGTGAAGATGTATGATCTGCTTGTGCAACAAGGCGTGGTGAAGGCGCTGTTGGGAAAATCCAAACAGCCTTACACCATGACAGATGATGAATGGAGTGATCTGAATGAAAGAGCACTGAGCGGCATTCGACTATGTTTGGCGGATGATGTTTTGTTTAACATCGTGTCAGAGAAAACTGCTACTGGTTTGTGGAAAAAGCTTGAAAAGCTGTACATGACAAAATCCTTAACCAATAGGATTCTTCTGAAGCGACAGTTGTACAGCTTGCGCATGAAAGAAGGTACGACGATAACTGATCATCTGAATACCTTTAATACTCTCCTAGTGCAGTTAGAAAGTATAGAAGTAAAATTTGAATCAGAAGATAAAGTTGTAACTTTATTATGCTCGTTTCCCGAGTCATGGGATCATTTTTTTACTTATATAAGTCTTAGCTCATCAGAAACCCTTGAATTTGATGATGTTGTTGGAGCTTTGTTGTCCGAAGAAACAAGGAAGAGGTCAAATTTAGAAACCTCCACATCAGAAGCAATGATGGTCAGAGGTCGTTCTAAAGAAAGACGCTTCAGTAAGCACAACAACTCACGTTCGAAATCGAAAGGGAAGAAGAGTAAGGTGAAGTGTTGGTTTTGTGGCAAATCATGACATTTGAAGAAGGATTGTTGGAAGAGACAGCAAACATCCAAAGGAGACTCTTAGACAGAGAAGAAAGAAGCAAACACGACATATACAAGTTTGGCATTGATTTCAGGTATGAGTGATGAAGTGTTATCAGTTAGTTTGTCTAATCATGATTAACATTGGCTGTTAGATTCTAGTGCGTCAAATCACATGTGCATTCATAAAGAGTGGTTTAAAACTTATAAATCAATCAATGATGGAGTGGTTTATATGGGAAATGATGCCTCATGTAATGTTGTGGGAATTGGAAGCGTCCAGATTAAAATGTTTGATGGGACAAATAAAATTCTAACTGATGTAATACATGTACCTGAACTAAGAAAAAACCTCATTTCACTAGGAGTACTAGACACTAATGGATATAAAACCTTTATTCAAGGTGGAGTAATGAAAGTTTATAAAGGAATTTTACTAGTAATGAAAGCAAAGAAGGTTGGAAATATTTTTCAGTTAGAAGGAAGAACAGAGTCAGATCATGCTTCTACAGTATCTGAAAATGACAGTAATTCTATTCGTTTATAGCATCAAAGGTTGGGTCATATGAGCGAAAGAGGATTAAAAATTTTATCTGATCGTAAGTTACTTCCTAGTTTAAAATATTCTAAGTTAGATTTCTGCAAACATTGTCTGTTTGGGAAACAAAGCAAGCAGAAGTTTAAAACTGGAAAACATACTAGTAAGGGAATCCTTGATTATATCCATTCTAATGTTTGGGGTCCATCTCCTATAACCTCATATGGAGGATCGTCATATTTTGTATCTTTTATTAATGATTTCTCTAGAAAAGTGTGGGTCTACATGTTAAAGAAGAAGTCTGATGTATTCACAGTTTTCAAACAGTTTAGAGCATTAGTTAAAAACATCACTGGAAGAACCATTAAATGTTTAAGAACTGACAATGGTGGTGAGTTTACTTCAAAGGAATTTGATAATTATTTCAAGGATGCTGGGATCGAAAGACATAAAGCCACTGTATATACTCCTCAGCAAAATGGAGTTGCTGAACACATGAACATGACTCTCTTAGAGAGAGCAAGAAGTATGCTTAGTAATGCCAACTTGCAGAAGGAATTGTGGACAGAAGTGGTTTCTACAGCTTGTTACTTGGCAAATCGATCACCATCAACTGCAATAGGATGCAAAATTCCTCAAGAGGTATGGAAAGGTTATCCATGTGATTATTCTAAACTGAAAGTTTTTGGTTGTGATGCATATGCTCTAGTTCCGAAACATCAACGTTCTAAGTTAGATCCTAAATCAAAAAGATATATCTTTGTTGGATATGGTGATGGAACTAAGGGATACAGGTTGTGGGATCCTACTACTCACAAGATCATCATTAATAGAGATGTTAAATTTAATGAATCCTCACTTGAAAATCCAAATGTAGATGATGAATTGAAATAGGATAATGAACCTAAGCTTCAACACATTCAGTTTGAAACCAGTTCAAATACTGATGATAGTCTAGATGAACAAGTTTTAGATTCAGATCATGAACAAGTTTCAGATGCAGATCATGAACGTGTTTCAGATGCTGATCATGAAGAAGTTCCTACAGATAATAATCAGCAAATTGTGGAAGTACCAGAAACATCTTTAAGGAGGTCTACGAGAATCAGACGACTTCCTAAAAGGTATGATGATTATGTTACTTCAGTTTCTTTAACTGCTAACGATGATGAACCTTTGTGCTATCAGGAAGCTATACAAGGTTCAAACAGTGGTAAGTGGAAAGAGGCTATGAAGGACGAGATGAAGGCTTTAGTGAAGAATGCCACATGGGATCTGGTAGAACTTCCTAAAGACAGAAAAACTGTGGGATGTAAGTGGGTTTACAAGTTGAAGAAAGGTGTTGATGATACAGAAGACAAGTACAAAGCGAGGCTGGTCGCAAAAGTTTTTTCTCAGAAAGCAGGCGTTGACTTTCATGAGATTTTTTCACCAGTTGTGAAAATTGTTTCAATTCGGATTGTGTTAGCATTAGTTTCTTTACTTGATTTAGAATTACAACAACTAGATGTTAAAACTGCTTTTTTACATGGAGATTTAGATGAGGAAATTTACATGGAACAACCGGAAGGGTTTGTTCAAAATCGCAACAGGAAATTTGTCTGCGGGCTCAAGAAATCATTGTATGGTCTGAAGCAGTCGCCTCGACAGTGGTACACGAGATTTGATTCTTTCATGATGAGTCAAAATTATATAAGAAGTGAATATGATCATTGTGTTTACTTTAAGAAATTAAGTAATGGCATGTTCATTATCTTAGTGTTGTATGTTGACGATATGCTTTTAGCAAGCAAAAGCATAATAGAGATCAACAGGTTAAAGGCTCAAATGGCTAGGACGCTTGATATGAAAGATCTAGGAGCAGCAAGACAAATTTTGGGCATGGAGATTTTCAGAGATAGGAGCAATGGTAAGCTGTGGCTATCACAACAGAAGTATGTTGAGAAGATACTCTTGAGGTTTGGTATGAACAATGTGAAGCCTGTTTCAGTCCCTTTTGCTTCCCATTTTAAGATTTCTTCAAGTTTATGTCCTAACACTAATGAAGAAAAGGAATATATGTCTCGAATTCCATATGCCAATGTAGTAGGTTGTTTGATGTATGCGATGGTTTGTACTCGACCAGATATTTCACATGCAATTGGGGTTGTCAGCAGGTATATGGCAAATCCAGGAAAAGAACACTGGTCAGCAGTGAAATGGGTGCTTCGGTATTTGAGAGGCACAAGTGATTATTGTATCACTTATAATAGGAGCATTGAATATGTTTGTGGATATGTTGATTCTGATTTTGCAGGTGATTTGGATAAGAGAAGGTCAACTTCAGGGTATGTCTTTACTCTTGCAGGTGGAGCTATTAGCTGGATTTCAAAGCTACAGAACATTGTTGCTTTATCCACTACAAAAGCAGAATACATAGCTGCTTCGCATGCTTGCAGAGAAGCGGTTTGGTTGAAAGGTTTGTTTGGTGAGTTTGGTAGGTTGCAGGACAACATCAAGTTATTTTGTGATAGTCAAAGTGTAATTCACTTGGCTAAAAATCCTGCCTATCATAGTAAATCAAAGCATATACCTATCAAGTACCATTTTGTAAGACAGGTTATCACTGAAAGGGGAGTGTCTCTTGAAAAGGTTCATACAAAGGAAAACTGTGCGGACATGTTCACGAAACCAGTTTTGTTAGAGAAGCTACGATGGTGTCTGGCTTCTCTTGGCTTGCAGAAAAGATAAAAATAATAATGAAACAGGGTATCAGGCTAATTTTTGTCAAGGTGGAGATTGTTGAGATTTTATTTCTTATTTTTAATTAAATCTGGAGGAAAATCTCATGTAGGTGACAACAATAGTATTTGTTGCTACATTGGCTCCATCAGTTTCTGATGAGGAGTTAATGCATCCTATATTTGTTGTGAGAGAATTTATGAGTTTGTTTTCATTCACAGCTATAAAATGTAAGCCCATAGAGGCAAGTGAGCATGAGGGGGAATGTGTAGTGAGGAAGTCTGAGCAGATGAGAAACTCTGCTATTGTATTTCTGTAGTTGATTAATGAGATAGATGATGCCTTGTTAGGTGGACGTAGCCTAGATTGGTTGGGTGAACCACGTTAAATCTGTTGTTCTTTATGTGTGTTTGAATGCTGTGTGTGTCATTCGATTTATATTTCCGCTGCCGTATCTCTAACACTAACCTTGGAAACACACTCTCATTTACAACTTGATACAAATAGAAGAGGGCCTTAGAGTCCTTCTTTCTATTTCTCTTCAATATATCCCTTTCTTCCTGAGTTAAGGCATTAAAAGCTTGTTCATCAGTTGCTTCATCAAAACCATCTTCTACAAATTCCCATAAGTCTTGTGAGACAAACATGGCTCTCATGGTAATGACCCAATAATCGGAATTCTTTCCATTAAATTATGGACGCTGAGAATTTCCAATGCTCATACTAGTGCTTAGTCCAGCCATTGCTTTTAAAATGAACTCTAAACTTAAACAAACTGTCTTTCCTTCTATAAAATACAAACTCTTTCAAACAAAAACAACAACTCTATTTTCTTTTGAGAAATAGCTGAACTTTATATTCTGCTGAGCTTTCACTCTGCTAGAAAACTGCTGCAACAAATCTTATTCTTTCTTCAACTTCTTTGACACCTTCAAAGAGCCTGAATTAGCTGTGATACCATGTTGGAATTTCTAAGAATTCCATAGCAATACGGTGAGAATAATACTCCCCTTCTAACACAGAGAATACCTGGACAGAGATTGTAGAATAAATTTGTTTTACTTATTTTTCATTAACAAACACTAAAACTATTACAAATTTCTTCCTGACTCGAGGGATTCACAAAATATGATCAAGAATACTATAGAGGCAGTGCTCTCAAAAAAAATCTCTCTGTCTCTCAAAATACGCACACACAATGCTCTCTAGTCTTGCTGTGGGTTTCTTTGCCTGCGGGCTTACACAACGATACAACACAACAATACAATACAACTTGATGCAATGATCCTATGGGCTTTTTCACTTTTTATATGGCGCGGTGTTATAAAACATAAAAATAAATAAAATGAAAATACATTGCGGAACATAAAACTTTAACCTAAATCTTCTTTGGCTCGGTGTACAAGTGGAGCCCACTTCGCAATCGGCGATCGGCGATCGGTGGAACAAAAAGGTGTAGCGGAATGAACTTACAATTTGTGATTCGGTGATGTTGCGATTAGCAGTGTTGCGATTGCAATGTGCGATTCCGCGACAATCGCAATCGGCGGAAAACATATGCGGAACGGTTTGAACAAACAAATGCGATGTTGCGATTGTGATTGGATCGCATCGCAAACATTACAACGGAACACAATCAAATGGAAGGGAACTCTTTATGATATTTTTATTTGCGATTCGCGATGGCGTGACAATTGCATCGCAAAATGTTACAATGTGACATGCGATTGTGATTTAAATTGTGGTGGGACCACATCGCATCGCATCGCAATACTCTTATATCTGAGGAATATATATACACCATTCCTTTGCAATTTCGATGATCGCATCGCATCGGAACAATCCATATCAACAAGACACTCACAAGTAAAACTTGCGATTACGATCAAGCACTGATGGTGGGGACCACCATCACGTGCGTTTTCAAAAACTTAAATAACTTTTTCGTTTAAACACATTTTCTTCAATTTTTTTTGTTGAGCGCTTAAAAGCCCGAAAAGAATTCTCTTTAACAAAACTTTGCTGTTGCGTGGTTGAACCATGAAAGTCTTCGATTCTCTGCAAATTACAGTTACGCCCATCAAACAAAATTAATTCAACTCGGAAAACTCGACTGCTGCCCATCAACCATTAATTCCTTCCTTACAATATTCTCCATTCTTATTGAATGCACAGTACTGTGCACGCAAGCTTCTCTACTGCCCCTTTGTTCTCTGTTTCTACCTGCTCAGGGCAAGCAGGTGACTTTAATATTTTCAAAAATTGCAAGAGCATGGACCTTCATGTCATCCACCTGCTAAAATGGTATCACAGTAATAAAAATGATCTTCTCTGAGAGTAAACCTGGGAAAATAAAGTAATAAAAAAAAAACTCATCTGAAGAATGTCAGATTCATATATGTGCTCTTACCAGAAGTTGTTTAAGAAAATAGAAATAGGTAAGCATGTTATATGGGAACCTTCTAGTTCAAATTGGAAAACTTATAAGTTTAGGGCTACTTTCTATAGAGGAAAATAATATTTCTTGAAAGATCTCTGATTCTATTGCCCGACATTTAGAAAGCTGAGATTTCTATATCTTCAAAAGAATTAATTATCAAGGGAAATTCCTAAAAATTTATGGAAATGTGTGAACTTACTACTGCTAGATAACCTCTTCAGTTACGTCTTCATTTAGGGAAATGTGTGAAATGTGTCAAACAGGAACATACAGACAAAAATCCTAATTTTCAAAAGACATAATTTCTTGAAATACCTTTTCCTTTTAAAATTAGACAGAAAAATGTATCATTACAAAAATGAATTGATTGACGAAAAAAAAGAGTTGATTCAAAAGAGAAGGCCAATAGGCCTAATTAGACTCCCAGTAATCATTTGAAATGTTGTGATTGGTTATTAATTTGAAATATAGTGTCCCTATTTAGTCATCTTATTTAGATTTATCGGTGCTTCAGAGATTTTTTTTCGAACACATTTCCTCAGTATTTTAGCGCATACCTGGAATACATTAAGTTATAATAATATTTATTTGATGCCTTAAGAATACTATGTTTTCCTATATAAAAGTTCATAAAATAAAGTTGGGAATTTTATTATCACGTGAGTATATATATGTTATGAAATACAGTTAACTCGGCTAGAAATTGTGATAATCATTAAAACAAAATTTTGTAAAAATCAAAATTATTTTAAGTAAATATTTGGTAATATGTATAATGGATAGTAGTATATGTGGTATATGATGTTGATGATGATGGTTAACGTACACTAAGACCAATATTTGGTCTATCGGACATAAAGAAAAGAGTTATTTAATTTGATTTAAGATTTTATTCCCATGTTAAAAACGATTAGAGAAAAAGCCTCCCGAGCTCACTATAATTTTGACATCTTAAATGGCTAGGAAGGTCAGTATTGCAACAAAGATTATGAAATTGAGCTCTAATTTGGTTGTATGTGGGGCACTCTAAGAGGAAGTGATTTTCATCCTCGATGTTCATATTTTCACAGAGATGGCAGATCCTTTCCATCCATGGTGTTTTAGGAACTGTCCAATGACCCGTTTCACTATGGAGCTCATGACAGTTCGTTCTAATCTTGGCTATATTATTTTTCTTCTTTGAGCTACTTAAAACAGAGAGATACTTCTGATTTTCTAAGGTGGGGTTGACGACCTCCTTATAATACCTTAATTTTATTTTAGCTACTAGATCTTCCTCACACCACATTTTTTCTTTGAACTTAGAAGTAACAATTTTTTTAATGTTATTGATGTTTTTCAGTGCAAAGTCGATCTCCCAATGGTTTAACCAGGCCCTAGTGTCTTTATACCAACCTCGTTTAAGCTTTAGGTGGTTTTGGCTGGAATTTAAAGCTAGCTTAGGAATTCTATGCTCTCGTATGCTATTGAGCTTGTGCTTATACAACATAAGCCAAGTCACAGCTAGGATTTTGATAGGGGAAAGACCCACTTCTATAAGGAGAATAGGATAGGGTGTATTGCTTTTAATTTGAACATTAGACGCTATAAAATGCTTCTCGATTTTCTCAATCTTTCTCCAGGATTCTATAGAGATGCTGCAACCCTAAATCTCACATCCATATAAGATAACAGGAGTGACTAAATCTTAAAAGAGGAATTTCTTTCTATCCCACATTACGAGGTATGATGTTTTACAATTATTTTCAAGACCAAAATAAGATTTCCACCCCCCATTAATCCTTTTCTGAATGCTATAGTTCCAGTTGAGCTTGTTATGAATATCAATTCCCAGGTACCTGGAAGAAGAAACTTCCTCAAATTTATTATTGTCATACATAAAATTAGCGTAAGTGTCCTTCTTGGATTTGATAATCATAACTTTTTTTTTGTCAGTGTTAACAGACATACCCATGGTAGAGCAGAAATCATTAAGAAGTCTAAGTTGCTTATCAAGATTAGATTGGCACCTTGCGAGAATACCAATATCTTCATCATAGAGAAGAAGGATGATGACTATCCTAGCTAAGATCGTGCTAGCACATCCTGCTTCCTCTAAACAACCTTCTAACTTGTTGATGTAAATGCTAAATAGGGTATGGGAGAGGGGGAAACCTTGTTTAACTCCGATATTACACTTAATATCTTTCAACCACCCCTCATTACTCTTTAACTTGGCAATTATATTCTCGTATAACCTTATAGTGGCCGCTCTTAGCTCGAAAGGAACATTTAGCTCTTCTAATCTATTCCATAGGTTATTTCTAGGAACCGTATCGAAAGCCTTTCTAAAGTCCACAAAGCAACAAAAGAGATTGGATTTATCATTGCCACATTCCTCCACAATGATCCTAAGTGTAACGAGGTGGTCCATTGTTGAGTGTTTCCTTCTAAAACCTGCTTGGCCTTTAGCCCGCTTACCTTCACTTTCAAGCCAAATGATCAACTTCTTTTCCAAAATAATACCATATAGCTTGGCTAAGAGAGGGCTGATGATAATTGTTCGATAATTAGAGGGTTTATTTGTATTCCCACTTTTAAAAATAGGGATAATGAGGCTCCGAGTCCAAGGTTTAGGGAACCCTTGCTTGACCGCTTGGTTGAAAAGCTTTTGGATGTGGGGGATGAGGACAGGACCTCCAATTTTTAAGATTTCCACTTGGTAACCTTCAATGTCTTTAGCCTTCCCATTTTCCAGGTTTTTAACCCCAAAATCGATTTCTTCTAATGAGAAAACTTCTTTCGTTGTGAGGAGGGTTTCAAAATCCCTGACATTTGGAGATTCATAAAGCTTTTTAAGATAGGAATTCCAGTCGTGTAAAGCAATTTTATTATTATCTTTAGTTTTCCTAGTTAGAATATGCCTCTAGAATTTCTTAGGAGCCACCGTAGAGAGGTGTAATATATTCTCCTGTCTTTTACGAATATATTGCCTTTTTTTCCTTTTATTTAGGGCTTTGTAGATTTTTATCTTGTTAATTTTGAGAGATTCATCAACATCTTCCTTAATTTATCTCCTCGCACTTTTACAATCTTTGTCATACCATGGGTTGGTTTTGCTATTTCTTTTATTACTGGAGACGTCAATTGAGAACTTGATAATAGAATATGAGAGGGTTGTAGTAAAATTATGATAGCGGTCATCTATGTTGTCTATACTAGATAAAGGAAGCAAATTAGATTTTAATTCATTTAGAAAGAGATTGCTTTTATTTCTATCAAAGATTAAGTTCTTTTGACTATAAGGATTATCTTCTATGGGATCTCTATGCATGACAAAATTAAGAGTTATGAGTAAAGGCCTATGATCAGAGTTACCAAGCCCATGGATACAGGTCATCTTGCTAGTTTATACTAATGGTGATATAACTATATTTTTATTTTAAAAGAAAAGTATAAACAATTATAAGCATGATTATATATTTTTTAAAATAATAAAATATTATACTTTTTCCACTCTTCAGATTTTATTAAGAATTTTTTTTGCGGTGGGTGGGCTTAGATAATTTTTTAATTCATGTAATATATATATATATATATATATATATATATATACTAAAAACCCTAAAAATATTAAAAAATAATAGAAAAAAAGAAAAACTTATTATTTTGTCCATTTAGTTAAAAGTTTAGTTAAAAGCAATTTTATAAATTTTAAAAAAAGCCACGTACAAATTTTTTAACTAGTTACTGGCATTCCAAAATTAAAAGAAATACTAAATATAAAGACACGTCACCTAGACACTAAAATTATGCAACTAGCTATCCATAAGTGAAACTAGAATCCAAAAATTCAGAAATAAAAATATATAGATGCTACAGATAAAACACGCTTCCTTTTAAGTGCACCCTCATGTTCTATATCACATATGTCATATACCAAGAAAAACCTTAAATATACTTGAAACACCCATCACATATAAAAACTCTGCCTAAATATCAAATTTCCTATTATTATATACGGGAAATGTGTGACATAATTATATTCATTTAATGAAATTAAAATTACAAACAGTTACCTGTATTTTTGTAATCTTAAAATATATATTTATTATTTTTAACAAGTAGTATTAATTTCTAAATGTTAGAATTACTTATATTGTATGTAATTTCCCCATAATCATTAAAAAACAAAAAAACTTCTATGTTTGTATTTCAATCTTTTGTCCAGATTAAAGTGCAATAGGTGCGAGGAAATTTTATGTAATGTTTACATATTTTCTATTAAAAACAGACAATCAAGATAATCTTATATCACATTGTTGTTGTCATAAGTTTTTATTATATATACATAATTTTTTTAATTAATAGTAATTAATATAAAGTATGCAATAGGAAGTTTTGGGAGGTTATAGAGATTGAGGTATGCCAAGAATCTCAATAAGAATGGTGGTTTGAAATTGAGTAATAGCTGGACTCCATATGATTCTACCTCTTTGTTGGGTTAATTGGGTTCAATGCTTCATTGGGTTCATTGCTTCCTTAAATATCTCTTAGTTATTTCCCTTCTTTCTGTTTTTTATTTTTACCTTTGTCTTTGTTGATTATTTTTTGTTTTCTCTTCTTTCCTTTTACCTTTTACCTTTTTCCATAGTATTTTTTTTTTTGGCCTTAACCTTAATATATAATTCCCTGTTCTTAGATTATAGTAATAATTAAAAAAATTTCCTTTTATTTTAATTCAAATATTTATTGAAATATTTTATAATTAAAATATTTATTAAAATAACTTTAAATATTTAAAATATTTATTAAAACATTTAACCCATTTAATAATTAGTTCGTAACTATTAAAAATTTTAAATATATTTTTTCTTAATAATTAATTAACTAACTCAATAACAAGTAGTTTTTAAAGTCTATATCCAGATAATGTTGTATTTTTACTATTTATTCATGATCGATTAACGACATTAGCTAATTCGAAACATTTATATACTTTATAGATAGCAAAAACCTTAGATCTAACATAAATCATTGTATATATAAAATTTTCATTTCACCAAACACTAAACATAACATAGTTTCAACATTTAATATGTTTCCACGTCTACTAAGTAAAATTTTTACCTAGCTTGGGTGTTGATATGTTTCCACCAATAAAAAATATTATTCCAGAAGAAAGTTTCCAATTTGGTAACAATACACCAATTTAACTACTGACATGACGCCCACCTCCGCCAAACCGCTAAGTGTCTATACGCAAGCACAACTAAGGTTAATTCACCTTGGGTAACTGGAGATAATGTCAAAGTTTCCACATGGTGCTATGAATCTCGATCTTTGGACCCGTATCGAAAACCCTCCTTACAACCCTACCATCCATGGTCCAGATGTAAAGGGGTCTGTTGTGGTTACCGAAACCCTTCTCCAGCACCGCAGAGCGCTCATTCTACCCCATTGCTTCGAAGGAAATGAGCTCAACAACTCTAGTGGCTACGATATTCTAAAAATACTCGTCGGAGATACTTGTTCTCCCTTCACGAGTAAATCCAACATCGAGCTTCCTTTTTTGGTTCATGGTTTTCTTTACGGGGCCCATTTCTAAGGCTAAGAGAACTTATGCCCCCACACGTATGTAATGGGGTTCTATGGGTGCTGTCTATGGATTCTCTTTATGCTTAGGATCTTCTACTGCCAGCTTACTCTGGTTCAAACCAGGTTAAAGCATTTGGACATGTTTCCCTCTCTCATTATGATAATTTCATATTTTCAATGTTATCATGTTGTTTGTTTTTGTTTATTTTTTAACTTATATTCAAGGTTGTCCCGGTGGAAAAATTTCATGAGGCTTGTTCTTCTTTGCTCAGGTAAAAGTGCTTATGCATATTTCTTTAACTTTTTTCTTGTTATAATGATAGGTGTTCCTGTATTGGAATTGATCGTTTTAATTTTTTTGCTAATTAATTTTTGATATTATGATATGAAAAAAAATATGTATGTATATTCTCGTTGTCATCACTCTATCAATGAGTAAAATTAAAAGTGATAACTTGATAGCATATCAAAATTTTGTGTTTAAAACCTACTTAAACTAATTATTTTCCAAATGATGACTAAAAATTTATTTTAGCTATCATTTATGTCCAGGTATGAAGATTAGCAAAAATGATATTAAAACAATAAAATGTATATAAACAATAAAAAAAAAGAACGACCATTTTCCTAGCCGCAACATGGCACATACAATTATGCCCTCATTTAATCATGAAACGCGTGACTATTGTCATTATCCTCCATTAGTAGAACAAAATAATGCAAATGGACTCCTTGAATTCAATAATTCAAAGACAATGCAAAATTGATATTAAAAAAAAAAAAATAGAGGAAACTATAAAAAAAAAATGGAACAACGGTTTTCCTCCTAGGTTGGCGCATGCACTAGTGGAACAAAATAATCCAAATAGACTCCTTGAATTCAATAATTGAAATCCAAGTCATCCCTCGTTTTTTCGGATGTTTGTGATTCAATTAATGTTTGAAATTTTGAATTTTGTAGTTTTTAGGTTGAATTATTTCATAGTCACGATTTTAAGATTTTAATTTCCAACAAGGAGCAAGTCAGTTTTATATACTCAGCCATGTATCACTTTACTCTTATGTTGAAATATTAGGTTTAGTTATATTCTGTGTAATTATAATAGTTTTTATAAAAAAATTGTTGTCATTGTGTAATTATAATATACCAGGCAAGTTCGGGAACAATAGGATGAGGAAATAGAGTCTCACTACTGAAAGGTGACAATATTAAACCCTTAATATATTTTAGGGTTTTCATGATTTCCCGCAGACATTGGATGCTAAACATTGTTCAATCATTAAGGTTTCTTCACACTTTCAAGCAACGACGTCAGATTTGCCCGTGTTCTTATATTTTTAGGTATTTGAATGGACAATATTTCCCACCTGCAGCCATTCTGAATAATATCTGTTTGTAGAAACAAATGATTGTAATATATTCTTAAGTTGAGCTGAAGGGGTTTTTTACCTAACTTTCCTCTCGGTTATTTGTTTCTCAGAACTCATGAGGCATCCAACTATGGGAACGAACGAACACAAGGGCTTGGAACTTTTGTTGTTGTTGCGGTGATTTATTTTGGACTCATAATAGTAGTTGCGGATTTATTTTGATACGCTATGACGATTTGTGAATCAGGGGCCATGGGAAGATGGAGGTAAAGAGGATTGGAAATACTACGAACAAACATGTTATTTTTCTGCAAGCCCCAAAATGGTTTACTGAAGAAGGCGTATGAATTATTAGTTCTTTGTGACGAAAAATCCAGCGCCTCCTGGTGCAATATTTTTATTGAATTTGTAGCATTGATTTTGTGAACTGCATTGTTGATTCACAGGTTTTAGAGTTTTTGGATGTGTCTATGGCTTCAAAGACCGCTTTAAATCATTTCCTTTCGAACTCAACATCCGTCTCTCAAATGGAGTAGACGCTAGATTGGTGACTCTTTTTTGGTAAGTTGGGGTTTGTTTTGAAAAAACTTTATCGTGAAAAACTCTTTCAATGTAGTACATGCTAGGTTCGTGACTATGTTTCTCGGAAGTTAGTTTGATTTGAGAAAATACCTTTATGAAATGCCTTGAGTTCAATGACTGTTGTAGCCCGTAGGTTGATATTTTGATAGTATCAATATAATTTTGTTGAAAATTTCGATACCTGTGTGTTATACATGAAGAGCCTAATGTTTTAGGTGAACACATCACTCTTCTTCATGGGAATGGATATTATCTGATGATAGCAAGAGAGCAGGACCGTGAAAATATATCACGGTCTTTCTCTCTTGCTATCATTAGATAAACTTAGTTCCTCTTAAAATGTGTGATATGTTTACCCAAAACATTGATCTCTTTAGGTATAATACACAGGTCTCCAAAACTTCTCAAAAAAATTATCATTTTTCGTGTGGAAATCTACATTCAATAATAATATCAATATATATCTAATATTTTGATGTATAATAATAATATCAATATATATCTAATATTTTGATGTATAAAAGAGATTTAAGGAGTTCGTATAGTGGTGCTTCACACCAACTTAAATCTCCCTGCAAGGAATTTTCTTAATTAGTTGATTAAAAAACAAAAACAATATGTCATAGTAAAGTGACGGTGTAGTTGAGGCTCGAAAATATATAATAATACCCTCCCTCTACTAGCACCTTATGTTTATCATTTCCGCGTTGATAACTACATCAGAAGAGAACCTTATTTTTATCATTTCCGCTTTGATAACTACATCAGAAGACCTTCCACACCCTCTCGCAAGAAAACGCTCACTTCAAACAACATTATTCCCAAAAATTTGGAACCCAAAGCTATATACAAATCGAATGAACGCTCACTTCAAACAACGTTATTCCCAAAACTTGGGAACCCAGAGCTATATACAAATCGAATGTCAACTACCACTAAGGTTGAAGTGCACCGACAGCTTTCAGTCTGCCCTAGTGTAAGGGTTGATAATTTTGCTGGGTTGGTATATTTGTTTATTTGTAAAGGATTTTTGTATAGCATTCACAACTAGCGTCGTGACCGCTCCCCTCTGTTGGAGTGTAAGAGTAAGTTGTCCAGATTTGTTTCTTGGCAAAGAAATTTTGCATAATATTATATATATTTTGGTAGTATGTATATGTATTCATTATCTTTATTTATTATTATTATTATTATTATTTTAATTGTTATATATATATTTTTAAATATATTAAAATATATATTTTTTAATTTTATTATATTTATTTTCCAATTTTAATATATAATTGTTAAATCAATATTAAAACATGGTTAAATCAGAAAACAATGATTAATATTTTTAAAAAATCATATTTAAATTTTATTTATATAAATGACATTTTCAATAAAATGATATATTTATAAAACTAATAAAAAAACATATTAAATAAAAAATAAAAATGATAAAATATACTATTGATTCATTTAAAGAATAATAAAAAAATGTTTTCAGATGTAGATATTTATTGATATTTTTTAATTTCAAAATAAGTTAATATATTAATTTTATATAGTAGCTTAAATTTATCTCAATTCTAGATCTATCAAATGAGGAAATGGATAAAATTACTTAACATACAAACCTCTTTTAGACTTGGAAATGAATTGATTTCTCTAAGCCTTTGGTAGATCTCAAGTTACTATAGATCTAGATTGGTTTATGTTTATGATTATTAATAAAATTTTATTGATTGAAAATATTTTAAATCACTAAATAAAACTTGTAAATATAGTTATTATTATATAAAAAATAAATTAATAAATTAATAATAAAAATAATATTAAAATTCATATTATTAAATTTTTTTTTATTCAAAATCAAAATTGTCTTCAATAAATGTGCACCCAGAAATACTTATTTACAAAATATGCCCTTAACCTATAATAACTATGATGTTGTTAAGGTTAATGGGGAGATTAATAAGATAAAATATGCACAGAATTGAAAAGAAGGAGTTGTAGCTCTCAAATGAGTACTGCACCTGGAGACTACACTCAAACTGAGAGATCACTCTCCTTTCACTCTACGTTCATGAATGAGAAATTACATCATTAAGTACATCACCAGAAATCAAGAAGTTGCGAACAGAATCCTAAATTGTAGGAACAAATCCTAAACTAAGGAGATACGTTACAACTTGTGTAACCTTTTCTCCATTAATACAAAATAATATAATTATTTTCAACTCCCCCCCTTAATGGAGAAAGGATTATCCTAAACTCCTAGCATCCTTCTAAACAATTCAAACTTCGCACGTGCAAGAGGCTTAGTAAAAATATCAGCCACATTGTCACAAGTTTTACAATATTCAACAATAATTTATTTTCACTGTAGTTGCTCTCTGACAAAATGGAACTGAGTGTCTATATGTTTGGTGTTTTTATGAAACAATGGATTATATGCTAATTTAATAGTGCTCTGGTTGTTTCTTTTGATGGAAGTAGAGTTCTTCTATTCTTCTCCCGCATCATTGAGAAACCTTCTCAACCAAATCGCTTCACACGTCGCTGCACATAATTCTTGGTACTCAGCTTCACATGAATACAGTGCTACAATACTTTGCTTTTTGCTGCTCCATGCTATGACCCCGAATCCTATGTTGAATGCGTAACCTGTGATAGACCTTTGATCATCCAGGTTACCTGCCCAGTTTGAATCTGAAAATCCTACTAGAATAACATCAGATGTGTCAATGTATAAAATGCCATAATAAACAGTACCAAAAAGATACCTCAACACACTTTTTGCTACTACCCAGTGACTTTCAAGCGGTTTTGACATGAATTGGCTCAACACACTAACAGAGTATGCCAAGTTTGGTTTGGTTGTTGTGAGATATATCAAACTCCCAACCAGCTATCTGTACATAGTGGCCTCCACTTCCTTAGTGCCATCGTCACTGCAAAAATTCAAATTCTGCTGCAATGGTGCTGCTGCTGACCTACACTGATCCATGCCAAACTTTTCCAACAAATTTCTGGCATAATTTCCTTGGGTAAGACAAGTTTGCCCAGTATCTCTCCATACTTCTAATCCTAGACAGTAATGGAGACTTCCGAGATCTTTCATTTCAAAAACTTGTGCCATAAGCCTTTTGATTTCTTTGATTAAATTATCTACATCTCCTGTTATAATCATGTCATCTACATAAAAAGAAATCAAAGTAATCTGCCCCTGCTTATTGTACTTGTTATACAAATTTGGGTCATTCAAACTCCTATGAAAACCATGCTCTAAAAAGAAAGAATCAATCTTTTCGTACCAAGACCTGGGTGCTTTCTTTAAACCATATAGTGCCTTTTTCAATCTGCAAACAAGATGTTCCTGCCCCTGCTTTACAAACCCTTCTGGCTGTACTAAGTAAATTTATTCTTTTAATTCACCATTTAAAAATGCAGATTTGACATCAAGCTGGTGTAGCTCCCAATTATGTTTAGTTGCTAGAGAAATAAGCATTCTGATAGTATTTAACTTTGCTACAGGTGCAAAGGTATCATCAAAATATATACCTTCTTGCTATGAGTACCCCTTTTCAACCAGCCTAGCTTTTAGTTTTTCTATACTTCCATCTGCATTCATTTTTTGTTTAAACAACCATTTACATCCTATGGGTGTTTTATCTTTAGGCGGTTAAACTAAATCCCAAGTGTTATTTCTAATGATAGATTCAATATCTTCATTCATTTAAGCCCTCCATGCCTCGAATTGACTAGCTTCTTTGTAATTAGTGGGTTCTACAATGTTCAAAATATTTGACATCAAAGCATAGTCTTTCAATCTGGATGGTTTTTGAGTCTTCCTACCTGATCTCCTTGGTAGGGGACTTCCCTCAAATTTGTTTTCTTCAGATCTATCTAGGCTTGCATTATCACCTTCTTCCTATTCTTCTTTCTGCTCTTCTTTTTACTCATGTTTCTTCTCCTGTTTCTGCTCCTGTTCACGTTCATCCTCACTGCTCTCATCCATTAACAATGGAATGTGCCAATCATCACCAATGTCATCTTTCCCTTCTTGAACCTGTTCATGAAACACTACATCCCTGCTTGTAAATATCTTATGAGACTCAGGATTGAACAACTTATATTCTTTAAATTCTATGCCATAACCAACAAAGATGCATTTAACAGCTTTAGGGTATAATTTCTTCCTATCAGCTTTGGGTATATGGGAAAATGATTTTGGACCAAATACTCTTAGATGATTTACTGCTGGTTTGAGTCCATATAGAGCTTCAAAAGGGGTTTTGAAGCCAAGATATCCGGTAGGACTTCTGTTCTTTAAATATACATCATTATTAATAGCTTCTTCCCAAAAACTATTAGATAGACCCTTAACTTGTAACATGCTCCTTGTGCACTCCACTAAGGTTCTGTTCTTGCGCTCTTTCACTCCATTCTGCTGTGGTGTGTGTGGCACTGTAAACTGCTGAAAAATCCCGTGAGATTTGCAGAATTTCATGAATTCCCCTAACTTGTATTCTCCCCCTTGATCGGAGCGGAGAATTTTTATACTTCTTTCAAACTGTTTTTCCACCAAGGTTTTAAATTCTATAAAATACTAGAAAATCTGACTCTTTTTACTGAGAAAATAAACCCATGAATATCTAGTGTAGTCATCAGTAAATAACAAAAATTAATATGCTCCACCTAGCGACCTCATTTGTATAGGTCCGCATATGTCAGTGTGCACTAGTTCTAGAATGTCTCTTTCCTTCCTTCTATCATGCACAAGAAACTGTTCTCTATGCATTTTGCCTAAGGCACATCCATCACAATTTAACTGAGTTTTATGAAAGACAGGAAGTCCCTCGACCATACCTTTTCTCTGTAATAACATGAGGTCCTGCAAATTCAGATGACCGAATCTCTGGTCCTAGAGTTGTTGGGCTGTCGATCCACCTGCAACCATGGCTCGCTATGGTATACTCTTTACATCCAGTCTGTATAGGCTTCCTACACGCACGCCTGTTGCCACAATTTCTTTCCTGCAATACTTTATGACACAATGAGTCTTGAAGAATTCGACTTGCATATCTTGATCAGTTATCATGGATACAGATATTAGATTTTTCTTAATTCCAGGTACACATAACACATTTTTAAGATGACTGATGTCACCATTTGGTAACTTTACTGGAATATCCCCATAACCTCTAATATCGTATCCACTATCATCTCCTAAATAAATTTTTGATCCATATGTACTTTCTTCAAGATTTTCAAAACATTCCTTTTTACCTGTCATGTGAGAGGATGCACCAGAATCGACATACCAAATGTCATCCTCATTGGATCCTGAAAGTGCATAGTCAGCTGGGAACAGTCGAAATTCGTGACTGATATCTTCATCCTCTTCAACAAAATATCCTCTGTGCTTCGCTATCGCCAACTTTTTCTTTGCATCATCTGCCTGCTTCTTAAGGCATTCCATCTGTATATGACCCTTCTTTCCACAATAATAACATCTTCTTATAGGATTATTTACATACATACCTTTATATGGACTCTTCTGCGATGTACCTCCACTCTTCTGTAGTTGCGACTGTGATTGCTGTTGTGGCTGCTTCCCTCTGAATGATCATCGTTTCGCCATCAGAGCAAGATCATCGCTCTAAGGATTCAAATTTTTCCGCCACTTCTCTTCTTGCAGCAAGATCCTTGTCAGATCTTCAAATGTAGGCGCTTTCTCCCTTGCTGCCAATCCAGTGATGAACATTTGATATTCATCTCTCATCCCATTCAGTGTGATTGTGACAAGATCAGGGTTGAATATACCTTCTGGAATGTCTTAATTAGTCTTTCATCTTTGTGACTTGCCTGATAGATGTGAGTCTACTTTAGTCCATCTTCGTAGAAAACAACTTGCTTTTTGAGTGCCATAATTCGACTTCATTACAGGTCTGATACTAAATTTGATGGTCGTCAGGATCTCCTTGAGGCTTACACTCTCGATATATGGGATAATGTTGTCCTTGATGGACCTCTTCGGCCAAAACATTACTTCCACTTGTTTTCTCACTTATCCCATTCTTGCTCCTGCGTATTCGCCTCTGTGTTTGAATTCGGCCTCTGCTCATCTCCTATAACTATCTACCATGCATTCGCACCCTCAAGCAAGGTATGAATCTTAAACTTCCAATTCGTGAAGTTAGATCCATCGAGTTTGCTAGACTCATGGAGATAAGATTCCGTAGTATTACTCATTCTGAACTTATCTACAAATAAATGAATCTATCCAACTGATTCAGAGAAAAAAAAAAAAATACCTGTCAGATCTTCACAACCGATCTGCCACTGCTCTGCTGGTTCTCCTGATCCACCCACTGTATCTTTGATTCAGATCCAGCAATATCTAACAAATCTGCAAAAATATCTTGCTCCAATGAGCAAATCCGTTGTTTCCCAATACTGCCACAAAACTGATCCGATCTGCAACTCCGCAGATCTTCCAGCGAAGGTGAGGCTTCCCGTGGATCTTCCACTAAAGGTGAGGCTTCCCGCGGATCTTCCACTGAAGGTGAGGTGGCGCATTTCCGAGTGAAAAATCCGCGCCTAGATGAAATTGATGCAAGGAACAATCCTTGGCACGTTTTTTTCATGCGCTTCCATGCCAATCTAGTGATTCAGCGTCTTGGCACAGTTATGGGCCGAACATATGCGCCAATTGTGCTTCTTGGCGCGACTGTCAGCGCAGAAAGCACGCCAACCCCCTTCTGCTCAGAAATTAAAAAAACATCTGTGTCCGTGAGCTAGGTGTTACAGTAGTCCACCTGCTCGATTGAGCACAAAGCTCTGTGAGCACACATCTCTCGTGTACACGCGGCCACAAAGGAACTTTTAGCCACAAAGGCGATTCAACCACAAAGGAAAATTGGCCACAAAGGAAATTCAGCCACAAAGGCGATAGAAGATCAGGCTCACCCAATCTAAGCTCTGATACCAAGATAAAATATTCACAGAATTGAAAAGAAGGAGTTGTAGCTCTCAGGTGAGTACTGCACCTGGAGACTACAGTCAAACTGAGAGATCACTCTCCTTTCACTCTACGTTCATGAATGAGAAATTACATCATTAAGTACATCACCAGAAATCAGGAAGTTGCAAACAAACTCCTAAATTGTAGGAACAAATCCTAAACTAAGGAGATGTGTTACAACTTGTGTGACCTTTTCTCCATTAATACAAAATAATATAATTATTTTCAATTTAATATTTAGTTTTCTTTAGTAGTTCTTAATTTTTGGTTTTCCTATATATATTTTTGGATGGTTGTTTTAGAAATTATATATGAGTTTGTTAAAATAGTAAAATTTGGTAATTTGAATCAATGAAGAGTAGAAATGCACTCATAGTAAAAAAGATAAAATCAAAGTCAATGCAACTAAGGTACAATGTAAAATGAATGAATAAAAACCAAATAACAATTAGTTTTTATCAGCAGCAAAGATGCACATATTATGGGAGGTAATTCGAATCAATGAATAGCGTAAATGCACTGCAAACAACACACATATAATAAGTAAATGGATATTAGAATGAAAAAATAAATAAAATTAAACAAATGTCATATTTATTCCTTTTTTCAATACATTGAATGTAAAAACCTCATATGTGATCTCCACACTTTATAATTTTAGGTTATTAAATGTTTCTTTAAAAATAATATTTCATATATTAAATATCACTTTCATAATTCCAAATGCATGAATAAGAACAAAATAACAAGTAGATATAAGGTAATTTGAATCAATAAAGAGTATAAATGCACTCCAAGCAATATATAATAAGTAAATGGGTATTCTAATGAAAAAAGAAATAAAAATATACAAAATTCATATGTATGCTTTCTTTTAATAAATTGAATATAAAAACCTCGTATATGATCTCCATAATTTATAATTCGAAGTTATTAAATATTAAAAAAAATTAACATTTGAAATATTAAATATCACTTTCATAAGTCCAGTTTTAAAATTTAGATTTTGTTTTCTTTTATAGATCATTCTGATAAGTCCCATTACTTAAAACTTTATAATATTAGGTTTTATATTTTAGGTTCTTTGGGTTATATAATATTGATCTTTCTTAATAATTTATATAATTTAATTTTTTTATATTATTATTTTTTATAATTTAATTTTAATTTTGTTAAATTTAATTTTTAATAAATATTATTATTAAAAAAATTATAATAATATTTATTACAAATAATTTCATAACAAATATCATCTTACATTTATAATATTTATTATTATAGATAATTATTTTTTCAAGAAAATATAAATATAAACTATTATTAATAATAATTATTATTATTATTAAATTGGTATTATATTGAGATTGAAGACCATATTATTAATAACATTATTAATTAAAAAACTATTAATAACATGGTTAATATAATATTAATCATGATATAAAAATTAATGTATATTAAATTATTAATCATAATAGTTATTAAAAATTATTAAACTTTAATTTTATACCTTGGGTTTATAATATTTATCCCTTGGGTTTAATATTGCTCCCTTTAGTTTATAATCCCATCGGTTTATAATCCTTTGGGTTTTTAGTATTAGTCTTATTGGTTTCTAAGATCAATCCCTTAGATTTATTAATATTAGGGTTCTTTGTCATAGGGTTTAATGCTATGCATAAGGATTATAATATTAATCCTTGGGTCTAATATAAATACCCTTAGTTTATAATCATTGTCAACCATGGTCCAATGTCACATTGTGACACAAATTTTCTTAATATCAAAAATCAACTATGGTCCAATATTGCATTGTGACAAAAGATTGTCTAAATATGAAAATAAATCGTGTTCAAGCATGGTAAACCATGTTGCAACATCGCATTGTGACAAAAATTGTCTCAATATGAAAATCAACAATGGTCAACCATAATATTTTAGGGTTTAGAATATTTACTTTAGGGTTTATATACCATAGGTTTATAATATTTATTCCTTGGGTTTATAATTTATATTGATATTCATATAAATTAATATGAATAGAAATATTAATATTAACTTTAATATTATTAATATTTATAAATATTTATATTAACATTAATTATTAATATTAATAACCTTAAATAATATTATCACGATCGACTATGGTCCTCCGTCGCATTGTGACAAAGTTTGTCTCAATATGAAAATCAACCATGGTCAACCATGCTCCAACGTCACATTGTGCAAATTATTGTCTTAATATCAAAATCAATCATGGTCAACCATGGTCCAACGTCACATTGTGACAAATATTATCTCACTATGAAAATCAACGATGGTCAACCATGCTCCAATGTCACACTATGAAAAATATTGTCTCCGTATGAAAAACAATGATGTTCAACCATGGTCCAAGATCGCATTGTGACAGTAATTATGTCAATATGAAAATAAATCATGGTCAACCATGGTCCAACATCGCATTCTGACAAAGATTGTGTCAATATGAATATCAACCATGGTCAATGATGGTAAACCATGTTTAATTTTAACATCAATTATTAATATTATTAACATTAAATAATATTGTTAGGGTCAACCATGGTCCAACATTGCATTGTGACAAAGTTTGTCTCAATATGAAAATCAACCATTGTAAACCATGCACGAACGTCGCATTGTAAAAAATATTGTCTCAATATGAAAGTCAATAATGGTCAACCATGGTCCAACGTTGCATTGAGAGAAAGACTATCTGAATATGAGAATTAACATGGTCAACCATGCTCCAATGTCACATTGTGACAAATACTGTTTCCATATGAAAATCAATCATGGTCAACCATAGTCCAACGTCGCATTGTGACAAATATTGTGTCAATATGAAAATAAATCATGGTCAACCATGGTCCAACATCACATTGTGACAAATATTGTGTCAATATGAAAACCAACCATGGTAAACCATATTCAAACGTTGCATTATGACAATGATTGTCTAAATATGAAAAAAAGTCGTGATCAATCATTGTCCAATGTCACATTATGACAAATATTGTGTTAATAGGAAAACAAACCATGGTCAACAAAGGTAAATCATGTTTATTTTAGGGTTTATAATATTTATCTTAGGCTTCATATGCTTTGGTTCTATAATATTAAACCCTTAAGTTTAATATTATTCCATTTGGTTTTTAGTATTAATCCCTTGCATTTATTACTCACTATGGTTTATAATATCAATCCCTGAGGTTTATTAATATAAGGGTCCATAGTCCTAGGGTATAATATTATTCATATTGTTTATAATAATAATAATAGGGTTTAATATGGATCCTTTGGGTTTATGATCACGGTAAACCATGGCCAACCATGGTAAACTACGGTCCAATGTCACATTATGACAAAGATTGTATCGATATGAAAATCAACATTGTTTAATCATCATCAACCATAATCAGCCATAGTCATTCATGTCGAACTATGGTCCAACATCACATTAACAAATATTATCTCGATATGAAAATCAACCACGGTCAACCATATTCAATCATAGTCAATCATCGTCAACCATTGTCAAATGTCATATTATGACAAATATTGTGTCAAAATGAAAATTAATCATGGTAATCCATGGTAAATCATGGTCAATATGAAAATCAATCAAATTCAATCATGGTCAACCATGGTCCAATGTCACATTATGATAAAAATTGTCTCAATATCAAAATCAACCATCGTCAACCATTGTCAACCATTATCAACCATGGTTAAACATCACATTAGGGCAAAGATTGTCTCAAAATGAAAATCAACCATGGTCAATCATGGTCAATGATCGTCAATAGCCATGGTTACATTGTGATACATATTATCTTATGGTCCAACGTTAAATTTTCACAACCATGTTCATCCATGGCCAACCATGGTCAACCAGGGTCTAACATCGCATTGTGACAAAGATTGTAAATATGAAAATCAACCACGTTCAATGGTCAATCATGGCCAACCATGGCCATCAATGGTCCAAAATCAATCACTTGGCTTTATTAAACTAAGAGTTCATATTGATATGGTATAATATTCGTGATAGGGCTTATGATATTTATCATAGGGTTTAATATAGATCCCTCATGTTTATAAACCTTTAGGTTTATAATATTAATCAAAGGTTTTATATTCCTAGTGTTTAACATTAAACTTAGTGTTTACAATATTAATCCCTTTGGTTTATTAATTTCAAGGTTTATTTTGCTACATTTTAATATTCATCCTAGGGTTTAATCCTATGCCCTTGGGATTTTAGTATTAAGCCATCGTTAACCATGGTTAATCATGGCTAACCATGGTCAACCATGGTCCAACGTCACATTGTGACAAAGGCTCTCTCAATATGGAAATCAATTATGGTTGAGCATGTTCCAACATTGCATTGTGACAAATATTGTCTCAATATGGAAATCAACAATGGTCAACCATGTTTGTCTTGGGGTTTATATCTTGAGTTTACAATATTAATCCTTTGGTTTTTTTAGGTTTTGGGTAATGATTCCTTATTTTTATTAGTCTGTTGTGTTTATAATATCAATCCATTCGCTTTATTAATCTAATGTTTCATATTCCTAAGGTTTTTTATGGTTAATACTCCTAGGGTTTAATATTAATCTAGGGTTTAATGTTATTTCCTTGGGTTTTCAATACTAATCCTTTGGGATTATAATATTAATTGTAAGGTTAATGATAGGAGGGAAGAAATGTGATGTTGGGTCACACTTTTGTGAGAATCGGGGGTGGATATGTTTTTCGGCAATAGTTCGGCCGAATTTTCTAATAAGTTTGGCCGAACTATTAGATAGTTCGGCCAAACTTTATGAGAAAGTTTGGCTGAACTCATTCTTCCGTTTAGATTGACGGCACACTGACGGTGTGGGAAAACAGAAGTTTTTCCGAAGATGGGAAAACCAGTAACAAAAGTTTGGTCGAACTTTTACTCTTAAAATAGTTCGGCCGAACTAGTTCTTATAAATATATCGCCCGCGAAGTCCATTTGTTTCCTGTGTCTGCGTTTCTTTGCTCTGTTTCTTCGCTCATTTTTGTGTTTCTGTTCTGTTCATTGAATTATTGCGGTGTTGCTACTGGTATGGGCCTGCTTATGTCCGCTTTGTTGGTGATTATCTACGACGATGTCAAGTGAACTACCAGGTAAGATCAAGTTGAGATGTAATTCTGGGTTTATTTGGCTCTGAAATGTAATTCTTGGTTTGTTTGTCTCTGGATGCAATGTTTTTTTTCTCTGGATGTAATTCTGGGTTTTTTTAAGACATCTACACTAATAACTTCTGTAATAATTGTCCTCACAATGTTGTAATCATTCTCTTCAGATGGCTCATGTTAACACTTACAAAAAGTGGGATCTCTTTGTGGACAACCTAGCAATTATATGAAGAATATTTATATCCATGTTGTATAGGCTATTGTTTCTCCTCCTCCTCTGCACCTTTATCAATGGGATTCACATTCTCGATAACCTCTTATTTTACAAAGGAAAATTGTCATATTTTTGTACCTTATAGCTAAATGTTTTCATCCATGCTACAAGTCTACACCCAGTTTTGAACCTGCACCCAAGAAACATGGTGTTAGATTTCATTATATGCATTCTAATTGTGTCCTTTTTTCCCCATTATATGCACTTAACTTGTGTCCTTTTTCCCCCAATTATGAAGACACTAGATACCTTGAATGTTGCTAGGTTATTAGCTTCAAAATTATTTTCATTTTAAACATATGTTACGCAGCATGATACATTGAAATCTACATGAATTATTCATTACCAATTATGGTGACAATCACCAAGTTCCATTAGTACTAATTAAGCCTATTCCATGTCATGCCAGGTCCAAAATGTTCCTTTTTTTCATATAAATTATTTTCGACAACTTTGGTATCACTAATGTCTTGCTTGTTAAGATGATTCTTGGATGCCTAAGTCAGTCCCACATATTTGAGGGCATTTTTGAAAAAAGAACCTAGTTGAAATGAAAAAACCTCGTTGAAACACAAAATTTCCACTTTGTGACCTCTCTCGAATCACAAGTTCTAGGGCTTTCCCCTGTAAGAAGTAACCCTGGGCTTCAGGGGAGTCCATTAGATTTGGGGGTTCACTTACATATATATGGATTTCCTTTTCTATGTTAACTTTGGACTGTTACTGCAAATGTGCCTTTTGGAATTCTTGGTTTTAATTTGAGTTGATTGGTGTCGTGTAGAAGTCAAGGTACTCATTGTTATAGAAATTTTGTCTTTACAACCAAGTGGGAATGATAAACCCCAAAATTCCAAACAAAGCATCTATGCTGTTAATTATGCTTTAAATTTCATTACATTTTGTTGTAAGGTGTATGTTTAATTTCTAGTAGTATGATATGCATTCGGTTGCTGCAGTTGTTACTGTTCTTGTGGATCCATCAATTTCATCCGCTCTAGTTAATTCTCACCTTGTGCATGGAAGTTTACCACCACTATTGAGCTTATACTGTTAGCAAGCCTTCTCTCGATTCCTCAACGCTGGAATGATTGAACTAGAATGATCTACTCCGGTAATGTGACTACATATTGTCTTTTATACTGCTATAATGTATTTCTATATGAGACAAAATATGATATTTTATACTTGATAACCTATTATGGTTATATCAAGAGTATTTTGTATATGAACTGTTATTAATATATGAAACAAGGTTTTTTTCTCTTTTGAAAAAAGAGTTGAAATCATTCTAAATTCACATATTTTCAGTGGTGTCACTGTTTCACTTCCGATATTATGTTTCTTACCTTGATGAACAGGTGGAACTCTGCTGGGAGGCCTCTCTATTTCTTTACTCTTTTCTCATACTGTCAAAGGTCGTTATATGTTATATGGGCTAGACTGTATAGTTATTAGACTACATATCTTCATATAGAACTTGTAAATAGTATGATGGAAACTAAACATAATAATGTATTAGGACATCAAAACTTGCTAATTAGTTATTAGACTACATATCTTCATATAGAACTTGCAAATAACATGATGGAAATGTGAACTTGCAAATAGTATGATGGAAATGTGGATCTCATGACTTTCATGATTAATGCTTCTAGAAACCAAACATAATAATGTATTAGGATATGCTCCTTTAACCTGCAAATAGTATGGTTGAAATGTGGATCTCATGAATCTTCATGATTAATGCTTCTAGAAACCAAATATAATTTAATGTATTAGGACATGCTCCTTTAGGCTTGGTGGAATTACCTTTTCTTTTTATTTCTCTCTTACACACGAGCAGCTATGTGAAGCTGGGTTACACTTTTGTGAGAATTGGGGGTGGAAACTTTTTTTTGCAATAATTCAACCAAACTTTTTATAAAGTTTGGATGAACTATTGAATAGTTCGGTCGAACTTTATGAGAAAGTTCAGCCGAGCTCGTTCTTCCGTTTAGGTTAATGGCACACTGACGGCGTGGGCAAAAATAATTTTTGCCAGAGATGGGAAAACCGGAATAAAAAGTTCGGCCGAAATTTTACTCTTAAAATAGTTCGAACGAAGTACTTCTTATAAATATATCGCCCACAAAGCTCATTTGTTTCTTGCATTTGTGTTTCATTGTTTCTTCGCGTGATTTTCTGTTGCTATTCTGTTCGGTGATCTGCTGCGGCACTGCTGCTGGTCTGGGGCTACTTCCATCCGCTTTGTTGGTGATTATCTTTGGCGACGTCAAGCAAGCGAACTACTAGGTAACTCCCATTCCTACTCTCCTATTCTTGATTTTACGTCGGAGGATCTTCCCTATATCTTTGATTATTTTCTTTATGGTAGGTGGACTTGTCAATGGTAAATTATCCTCAATAATATTCTTTCTTAACTACCTTAGTGATAGAAAATTCATTTAAGAGGTTTAGACCTCACTCGTTAATGCCATTACTATAGTTGGTGCTCTGCTACGTAGAAATGTAGTATCTTAGGTATAGATCATATATAAATGGATTTCTATGTTCTACACTATGGCAAGAGAAAGGCAAGTTGAAAGTGCCCAAACCCATTTAGTGGATTCTAGGATCTTCTTTACTGCTTAGGTAATCAATGAAATGAAATAGCTTCAAGAGAGCATTTCGTTGTCCATAAAGGTTGGGTCCTGCTTGTAAAACACTCATTCTTTTCATCTTTAGAGCTGGTAAATCCAGCTGGTGAATGTTTTTTCTGAATCCTGTGACTAATGCTTTGATATTGCCTTATGACTTGCTTTCTCGAGTTCTTGCCTCCACGAGGAAGGCAAGTTGAAAGTGCCAGACCCTATTTAGTGGATTCAGGGATCTTGTTTACTACTTAGTTAATCAATGAAATGGAATAGCTTCAAGAAAGCATTTCGTTGTCCATAAAGGTTGGGTCCTACTTGTAAAACACTCATTATTTTCATCTTTACAGCTGGTAAATCCAGCTGGTGAATGTGTTTTCTGAAGCCTGTGACTAATGCTTTGATATTTCCTTATGAATTTCTTTCTCGAGTGCTTGTCTACACGAAGAAGACTAGGGGAATAGGATTAGATTTTATATAATTATGGATATGGGAGACATAGAGCATGAATAACCAAATTAAGGTGGTAGGACCCATTATAACCCCAACAATAAGTGATAACTTGATAGGCCTCGTGAGCACTACACACCACCCTTTCTCTCGCGAATTTACATTGGATGCCTAAGTCATTCCTACATATTTGAGGGCACTGTTGAAAAAATAACCTTATTGAAATGAAAAAACCTCGTTGAAACATAAAATTTCCACATTGTGACCTCTCTTGAATTGCAAGTTCTACAGAACAGCTGCTTCTCAGTATCCTCTTCCAGTTCTCCACCACTTGGTGGCTTCCACCTTGCTAGAAAAAGCCTCTCTGGACTATTGTGCCCTCTTTTTATTCTTTAAATTTAATTACCTTTTGTTGTAAGGTGTATGTTCAATTTTTGGTAGTATGATATGCATTCGGTTGCTGTAGTTGTTACTGTTCCTGTGGATCCATCAATTTCATCTGCTTTAGCTGATTCTCGCCTTATGCATGGAAGTTTACCACCACTGTTAAGCTTATTCTATTACTGAGCCTTCTCTCGATTCCTCAACGCTGGAATGATTGAACTAGAATGATCTACTACTATAATGTGACTACATATTGTCTTTTATACTGTTGTAATGTATTTCTGTATGAGACAAAATCTGATCTTTTGTAATGTGGTCCTACATATTGTCTTTTATACTTCAATAATGTATTTCTGTAATGTGACTACATATTGTCTTTTATATGTGAATACATGTTGCCTTTTATACTGCTGTAATGTATTTCTGTATGAGACAAAATCTGATATTTTGTACTTGATAACCTGTTATGGGTATATCCAGAGGATTTTATATATGAACAATTATCAATTTATGAAACAGGGTTTTTTCTCCTTTGAAAAAAGAGTTGAAATCATTCTAAATTCACATATATTCAGTGGTGTCACTGTTTCACTTCTGATATTATGTTGCTTACCTTGATGAATAGGTGGAACTCTGCTAGGAGGCCTCTCTATTTTTTTACTCTTTGCTTATATTGTCAAAGGCTGTTATATGTTATATGGGCTAGAGTGTATAGTTATTAGACTACATATATTCATATAGAACTTGCAAATAGTATGATGGAAATGTGGATCTCATGACTCTTCATGATTAATGCTTCTAGAAACCAAACATAATAATGTATTAGGACATGCTCCTTTAACTTGCAAATAGTATTGTCGAAATGTGGATCTCACGACTCTTCATGATTAATGCTTCTAGAAACCAAACATAATTTAATGTATTAGGACATAATTTAATGTATTAGGACATTCTCCTTTAGGCTTGGTGGAATTACCTTTGCTTTTTATTTCTCTCTTACACACATATATACATATGAAGAGATGATCCCATTTTCTTTTTTATTCATAGATTAAATTTCATTTAAATACAAGATTTATTATAATGTACAATGATTCATTCCATATTATTCATAGATTTTTTCATTAAAAATGAACCCTTTAAATGATGAACCTAGTTAATGCTTATTCTTCATGAAGAAGACTACTTGATCTTTCAATTTGAATTTGATGATGGTCCTTTGTTATCTTTCTTGACTAATTCAAATTATTGACACAATCATATGCTTCTTGTTACTCTTTTTATTCCTTCCTTATATTGTATTCTCCCCCTTAGATATTGTGTACTCTCCCACATAGATATTTCACTCAATTTTGATGGTCCTTTTTTATCTTTATTGACTACTTCAAGTTATCAAATTATTGACACAATCATATAGACATTGCACTCAATTTTGATGTTCCTTTGTTATCTTTCTGTACTTCAAATTATTGACACTTGATCATATAGATATCATATAGATATTTCTCTCAATTTTGATGGTCTTTTGTTATCTTTCTTGACTACTTCAAATTATTAACACTCTATCATATAGATATTGCACTCAATTTTGATGGTCCTTTGTTATCTTTCTTGATTACTTGAAATTATTGACACAATCATATACTTTTTGTTACTCTTCTTATTGCTTGCTTGTATCTATTCTCCCCCTTATATCTTATGTACTCTCCTACATAGATATTGTACTCAATTTCATAGGCTCTTCTTTTGAAGTCAAATATATTGTATTCTCCCCCTTAGATATTTTTTACTCTCCCACATATATATTGCACTCAATTTCATAGGCTCTTATTTTGAAGTCAAATAAGTGACAATAATTTACAAGAACTATCCCTAATTTGTTTCTCACATGTTCAAATGGTTCTTTAACAAGATAATTTACAAGAACTATTCCTAATTTGTTTCTTACATATATATTCAAATGCTTCTCTAACAAGACACTTTGTGGGTATGTATTCCATCTTCACTATTTTCTCAAAGACTTGTTGTGTGAGGAAGTGGTACTTTATGATGATATGTAAATAGTGATTGAAGGAATTTGAATATTTTTTTTTTGAAATTATTAATACACTTCTATTGGAACACTTAATATATATATAGATTTATGTTAATATTTGGTAGAGCCCATTTCATCCAAAACACTCAAAGAAATTTACCTTACCTTAATATCTTGTAGAGCCCATTTCATCCAAAACACTCAAATTTTTTTTTACCTTAATATCTTGTAGAGCCCATTTCATCCAAAACAATAAAAAAGAAGTAACTACTATGTACATTCCACTTCTACTCACTCAAAAAGAAATTTACCTTAATATCTTATAGAGCCCATTTCATCCAAAACAATAAAAAAGAAGTAAATACTATGTATTCCACTTCTACTCATTCAAAAATAAATTTACCTTAATATCTTGTAGAGCCCATTTCATCCAAAACACTCAAAAAGAAGTAACTACTATGTATTCCACTTCTAATCTAGATAGAGAAAGTAACGGCTCTTTCTTGTTTAGCCATTAAACCAAAGACTCTTCTAAGTAGAATTATACATTTTCCACTTGTACTTTTCACAAGCCTAGTTGAAACTCTATATGTTGTCAATGTAAATTTCTCAGAAGTAAATTTGTCAATGTAAATTTCTTAACTTCTACTAGTTTTATAGGCAGAGTCTGGAAAGGGCCAGGTAGCCTCTGGATCTCATCTTTTATGGAAGGTGACATATCTAGTAAATTCCCCTACAGTCAATCTCTGGAATAGATCTAAATAGAAGTTCTTCATTTTAATATCCATAAAACACAACCAATTTAAGGTAAACTGGTTACATGCACGTCATTTCTCCCACAAACTAAAGGCTTCCTCCCATTAATTTTATATGTGAATTCTACCATAAAATTTATAAGTCAAACTTTAAGATAAACCATGCACATGTCATTTGCAATAAATGTCAATTTAATATCTAAATTCACATATGTTTAGTGGTGTCATTGTTCCACTTCCGATATTATTTTGCTTACCTTGATGAACAGGTGGAACTCTGCTGGGAGGCCTCTCTATTTTTTGACTCTTTACTCATAATATCAAAGGTTGTTATATGTTATATGGGCTAAAATCTATAGTTATTATACTACATATCTTCATATATAACTTGCAAATAGTATGATGGAAACCAAACATAATAATGTATTAGGACATCACAACTTTATAATTAGTTATTAGACTACATATCTTCATATAGAAATTGCAAATAGCATGATGGAAATGTGAACTAATTAGTTATTAGACTACATATCTTTATATAGAACTTGCAAATAGCGTGATGGAAATGTGAACTTGCAAATAGTATGATGGAAATGTGGATCTCAAATAAAATTCATGATTAATGCTTCTAAAAACCAAACATAATAATGTATTGGGACATGCTCCTTTAACTTGAAAATAGTATGGTCGAAATGTGGATCTCATGACTCTTCATTATTAATGCTTCTAGAAGAAAAACATAATTTATTATTGGAACATAATTTAATGTATTAGGACATGCTCCTTGTGACTGATTTAATTCCTTTTTCTTTTTATTTCTCTCACACATATATATGAAGAGATGATCCCATTTTCTTTTTATTCATAGATCAAATGTCATTTAAATACAATATTTATCTCCCAATGCCACAATAATTCATCCCATAACATTCATATATTTTTCAGCTACAAAAATGAACCCTTTTTAGATTCTAGACTGATTAATTATTATTCTTCATGAAGAAGACTACTTGATATTTTCATTTGAATTTGATGATGGTCCTTTGTTATCTTTCTTGACTACTTCAAATTATTGACACAATCATATGCTTTTTGTTACTCTTTTTATTCCTTCCTTATATCTATTCTCCTCCTTAGATATTATGTACTCTCCCACATAGATATTGCACTCAATTTCATTGGCTCTTCTTTTAAAGTCAAATATATTGTATTCTCCCCCTTAGATATGTACTCTCCCACATAGATATTGCACTCAATTTTGATGGTCCTTTGTTGCTTCTTTCTTGACACTACTTCATATTATCAAATTGTCAAGCACAATCATAAACGGTCTTATTACTGTATTTTTGATGGTCCTTTTTACTCTTTACTTCAAATTATTATTTTTATCGCCGATATCATATAGATATTGCACTCAATTTTGATGGTCCTTTGTTATCTTTCTTGACTACTTCAAATTATTGACACTTGATCATATAGATATTGCAGTCAATTTTGATGGTCCTTTGTTATCTTTCTTGACTACTTCAAATTATTGACACAATCATATGCTTTTTGTTACTCTTTCTATTCCTTCCTTATATCTATTCTCCCCCTTAGATATTGTGTACTCTACACATGATATTGCACTCAATTTCATAGGCTCTTCTTTTAATTCAAATATATGTATTCTCCCCCTTAGATATTGTACTCTACTATAGATATTGCACTCAATTTCATAGGCTCTTTTTTTGAAGTCAAATAAGTGACAATAATTTAAAAGAAATATCCCTAATTTGTTTCTTACATGTTCAAATGGTTCTCTAACAAGATAATTTACAAGAACTATTCCTAATTTGTTTCTCACATATTCAAATGCTTCTCTAACAAGGAGCTTTGTGGGTATGTATTCCATATTCATTATTTTCTCAAAGAATTGTTGTGTGAGGAAGTGGTACTTTATGATGATATGTAAATCACTGATGATATGTAAATAGTGATTGAAGGAAGTAGAATATTTTATTTTTGAAATTATTATTACACTTCTATTGAAACACTTAATATATATATATATATATATATATATATATATATATATATATAGATATATAGATTTACCTTAATATCTTGTAGAGCCCATTCCAGTGATGCCCTCAGGAGGTAACGTTGCCATCAATGCCTCCAACATGCCTTAAACGGTCCTCTATGGCTCTCTTAGGCAAAATCCTATTGAGTCCATCCCTAAAGTTAGGTCAGCTATCTAGTAGGATATGCCCCTCAGGAGGTCACCATTGTTTTAACAGTCAGCGATGCCCTCAAGTTAGGTCATTGATCTCAACAGCCCAACCCTCAGGAGGTAAGTGGACTCTGTGTAGCACATCCCTGCAGAGAAGAGGGGCCATTAGAATATCATTGAATGCCTTATTGCCTCCTTGTAGCTACACTTAGAGATCCTATGGTCCACCCAACCATTAGGATAATAAGCCTCTATGCCCCCTTAAGGGGGTCTATAAGGTCCTTCAGCATGTCATGGAAGGCCCTCCCATTATTGATGGGAGCCTATGCCCTCATAGGGCCATTCAAGGTCCTTGCAGTTGATTAATGCGATGATATGATATGATTATTATCAATCATATCAGGCCATATCACACATATGATGGGACCACATGCCCTTATAGGGTCATTACTGATGGGACCCCGTGCCCTCATAGGGCCATATAACCATATCTATGGGACCCTATGCCCTTATAGGACCATTAAGGATCAACCATAGGAAGGAATGGGTGGAACCTGTCATAAAGGATCTACAACCAACAGTGGAAGATCATTAAACAAAAGGTTTAAGGATGAAGGACAATCAAAGGTTGAAGGATCAACCATAGGAAGGAATGGGTGGAACCCTTCCTAAAGGAGCTACAACCTTCGGTTGAAGATCATTAAACCAAAGGTTTAAGGATGAAGGACAACCAAAGGTTGAAGGATCTATAACCAACGGTTGAACATCATTAAACCAAAGGTTTAAGGATGAAGGAAAACTAAATGTTGAAGGATCAACCATAGGAAGGAATGGGTGGAACACATCCTAAAGGATCTACAACCAACGATTGAAGATAATTAAACCAAAGGTTTAAGGAAGGTTGGGCTTGCCCAATGAGTAAGGTCAAGGACCTTTGCATTAAACCAAAGGTTTAAGGATCAACAACCAAAGGTTGAAGGATGAAGGTCCCTTAACCTTAAAAGTACAATGAAAGGTTGAAAGGTTTGAGGAGAAACAACCAAAGGTTGAAAGTACAACCAACCAAAGGTTGAACCCATAACAACAACCAAAGGTTGAAGGATCTACAACCAACGATTGCAGGATCTACAACCTTCGGTTGAAGATCATTAAACCAAAGGTTTAAGGATGAAGGACAACCAAAGGTTGAAGGATCTACAACCAATATTTGAAGATCATTAAACCAAAGGTTTAAGGAAAGAACAACCAAAGGTTGAAGGATCTACAACCTCCGGTTGAAGGATGAAGGTCAAGGACCTTCAAAGTACAACCAAAGGTTGAAGGATCTACAACCAAAGGTTGAAGATCATTAAACCAAAGGTTTAATAATACAACCTTGAGTGATTCCATGGGTCCTCTACACCCTTCACACGGTAAAATTTGGATAGGTCTAGTGTTTACTTCTACAAGTTCTATAGGCAGAGTCTGTAAAGGGCCAGGTAGCCTCTAGATCTCATCTTTTATGAAAGGTGACATATCTAGTAAATGCCCCTACAGTCAATCTCTAGAATGGATCTAAATAGAAGTTCTTCATTTTAATATCCATAAAACACAACAAATTTAAGGTAAACTATGTACATGTGTCATTTCTCCCACAAACTAAAGGCTTCCTCTAATATCCATAAAACACAACCACTTTAAGGTAAACTATGTACATGTGTCATTTCTCCCACAAACTAAAGGCTTCCTCCCATTAATTTTAGATGTGAACTCTACCATAAAATTTTTAAGTCAAACTTTAAGATAAACAATGCACATGTCATTTACCTCATGATCTTGTGTCATTTCTCTCATGCATTTGCAATAAATGTTGATTTAATATATATATTTTTATTGAATTTGTTTTTTTTTAGGGATAAGAAAACCATTAAATATGGTTGAAAAATGGAAATTATGCATAGAAGTTTCTTGCTATCCCAATCCAGGGAATGCAGTGATTACATATGTGCTTTCCAATATTGCGACTAGCAAAGTCGTCCAAAGGAAAATGAATATACCGAGAAGAACAACAAACAACGAGGCATATTATATTGGATTGATAGAAGGCTTGGGAACAGTGATGGAGTATGGATCAAATGGAATTGTAGTTTTCACCAATTCTGAACTTGTGTGCAACCAGATGAATGGTGTGTGCCAAGTTAAGAAGGAGAGGCTAAAAAAACTTCATGGAATAGAAAACAATATTGTTAGCCAATTTCAATTTTTTAGTATAAGGCATTGTACAAATGTGAATAAGATGTCTGTTGATCTATTGCGTGGGGCAATGCCAATTCATGATTCATCTATCAAAGATGAATTAGAATTATATAGAGCAATTCCAATGCAAGATTCATCTCTCAAAGATGAATTGGTTTTGAGATGCTCTTCTTCAAAAATTCAAGATTCATCTCTCAAAGATGAATTAGTGTTGAGACGCTCTCCTTCAAAATTTATTGATGGACATTGTAACATATCTTGGATATGTGTGTGTTGTGTACTTATAAATGTGTATTTTTTAATGACCATGTGCTTTTTTCAATTATATACCAAGTGTGCTCCCACCACACCATGTAAAGTGCAACTTGGTGAACTTCACATTTGCAACAAGTGGTGAACTTCACATTTTTATAAAATTAAAATGCGGGGACTTCAACAATTTTTTGTTTAAATGGAGTTTGTTTAAATGCAGTTTCACTTCTTTTTTAATGACCATGTGTTTTTTTCAATTTTATACCAAGTGTGCTCCCACCATGTAAAGCGCAATTTGGTGAACTTATCATTTTTATAATTTCTTTTTTTCTTAAATTGAGTTTCACACATCAATTATTGCTTTGAAAGTTGTGTTCTACATAATTTGTGTACACTAAATTACAAATTGATTTTCTGAAATCTATTTGTGTAAATTTCCACCAATAGATATATATATCATGGAGGATGAATGACGAAGATCAACCGAATCCCATATGGGGGTTTAGGGATCGGGGGATGTTCATGGTATTTAAATATAATCTTAAATCTCCATACATGTGTGTACATATGGAATTGATTTTTTATTAACTTTGTGAGTTAAATTAGTTGTTAATAAGTTTCATTTTTTAATTTTTAGGAGCTAAGAAGAGAAGGGTCTCTACTCCATCCATGGAGCGTGCCCATGGTTCACCCAGTCGTGGTATGGTTCACGCAATTTAATCAATGAATATGTACATGTATTTATATGTACACATGAATTCATTTTTCAATTGATTATAAATTCGTATTTGTTAATGAAGCTTCTCTCTCGTCTCGAGAGGTTGGTGGTGGTTCCAATCCCCTTAGAGGGCCATCAATGAGTGGTAACAGGTTGTGTGAAGGGGGTGATATTTATTCTCCCGAAGGCCAATCAACGGTAGGTGGTGCTGGTTCTCTGCAGGGTCGTTCTGGGTCTCAACAATTTCATGGTGGAGAAGATGCTAACCAACCACGTCAAGGTTGCCATCAATTTCAAAAAAAATTCCATTGAATTTGTACAATTTTTTTTACATGTGTTTTTTTTAATATACGAAATTTTATATATATTGATGCAGAGGCCAAAAATGTTCCAAATATTGGTCAAAATAGACGCTGGGAAAAACGCTACATTCAACAAGAAGGTTGTCTACCCAGCACAACTTATCCGGCCAACATTTCTGATATACCATGGGAAATAAACATGGCGCAATGCACCTTACAAAGGCGTGAAAAACTTCATACAAAATTGCGGAGAGATTTCATGGCTTTGACTCTACCTGCTGAGAGTCGACAAAGCGTCGAAATAGTTACACATTCATTGGGCGAACTTGTAAATGTGTACAAAACTCTTGGGCCAACGACTGATACATTTGTAGAAGTGATGAGAAAGAGAAAGGAAACAGTAATGGGTCCAGATAAATGGGAGGATGTAAAACAAAGAGTTACAAAAGATATGGCAAAGTCAATGTTTAATTTCAAGGAAGGGACAAAAATAAAAATGTTGAAGGTACAATATTTCAAGCACCCATATATAGCTCACTATTTGTATGATAGGCACCTTGCGGCCTATGGAAGGCTCCCATGGAACGACGAGGTTCCTGTTTATTTTGCACAATTTTTTTACGCAGAATTTTTTTTGGATATGAAACCCAACTACAATGACCTTCCGTCAGAATTTTTTGGTCCGGGGAGAGGTCGATTGTATGACTGTAAGGGCACTAAGTGAGATGTGGAGTTGCCTTGCCCTGAGCCGCCATTGGTGAGTTGACCTTTTCGGATCAAAACTCTGCAGTCAGAGATGGATGCGACTTCTCAAATAAGTCTAGAAGCAAGGGATGTCATGATCGACAATGTTTACAATGGATTGGGTGGAGTTGATGTTTGTCTAAATCGACAAAGATCACGTGAAAATGCACGTGCCATTTTTGTGTATTGTACAGATTAAGAGATTGACAACATGAATGTTGAAGATCTCTGAATATATGTAAAAAATTGTCGCAATGGTTTTCAAGACCTAATTCTTCATGAGGAAGAGGGCATGGGAATGGTATGTGTTAATGACCTTAGGGTTTGAAATTATTTTAACATACATATACATGTGTACAATTTGTAATAAATACATGTGTATGTACATGTATACATTTATTTGTATGTACATTAATCTAACAAAAATGTATCATTATATGTTAAAACACCATTTGCAGTTGTCACGCATGATGAGTGACGAAAATGTTAATATCATGTTTGGGGCCTCTAGTTCAAACAATGTAGATGGGTCTCACCATCAAGATATGTTGGAAAATGTTAGTGTTTTTTAAGTGATATTTTTAAAATAAATAATTGTGCACACATGTACATGTATGTATATATAATGATAAAATGTTTTAACAAATTCCGATTCTGTCCGATGTTTTTGGGATGGCGACACCTTCTTCTTCATTGGGAGATGTACCTTCTACTTCCTTAGGAGATGAGCCACAAGTATGGACAATTTTTCACTTTTAAAATTTATGTTTAAGTTATATATATATATATATATATATTCCACCTCAAAAATTTCCATTAAAAATTGAGATATATATATATATCTATATCTTGAGTTATTTTAAATTTTTTGAATTTAGGTTCTTATAGAATATTTCTTTAATCCACGGACTCTAGCGACGGAGATAGGAACATCCACACCATTTCAACCATTTGAACAAGTTGTCTAACTTTTCTTTAATATTATTGAAAATAAGTTTATATATGTGCATGTGAATTTTCATTTGAAATTTTTTAATATATATATATATAATTGTACATGTATATTTTATAGTTTACCGTTGTAGACGTTCCTATGGGGGAAGAACTTGTTGATCAAATGGAGAGGGAACCTCATGAGGTATTGCATGATTTTTTTGTTATATTTTGTTTTTTACATGAAGTTCTATATATATTCTCACTCATTTTTAAAACATCAAATTTTAATGTTCAAGTACATGTGCATTGTGTATGTAGGTTTCCCATGCTTCACATGATAGTGCGCGGATTGAGACCCTGATAGGAAAGACGCTAGATCCATCTCTATTTGATGGACATGATTTGTAGATTTGATTTCAAGATTTAGATAGTCTTAAATTTTCTTTTTTATATATTATCTAGATGCACTGTCATATATATCTATATATATATATATATATATATATATATATATCTTGATACAGTTTGATACTTGTGAGATCTACAATTTTTGGACATATTTTATTACAGTGTTAATATAATTTGTTTTGTTCCAAAAAGTTAATTTTTGGATGGTTTTAGTACTTTTGGCATGTGAATGTGAAGTAATGTTGTTATATAATTTGTTTGGTTTTTAAAACTTTTAAGTTTTTGATAATTGAACTACTAGTAATGTAGTCATCTATAAATTAATGTTGTCATCTGAACTACATTTGGCATGTTATGTAATGATGTGTTATAATTTTTTTTGTTTTTAAAATTTAAGTTTTGGATGCTTGAAGTACATTTGGCATGAGAAGTAATGTTGTGATCTATAATTTTTTGTTAAATTGAAAGTTAAGTTTTGGACGGTTTCAATCTACATTTGGCATGTGATATAATGTTTAATGTTTTTATTGGATAGTTGAACTATAATTGGCATGGCATGTGAAGTAATGTTATGTATGATATAATCAAAAAGTTTTTAAAACTCAAGTTTTGGATGGTTTCAATCTACATTTCGCATGTGATATTTAATGTTCTAATGTTGCACGATATATAATCAAAAAGTTTTTAAAACTTAAGTTTTGGATGGTTTCAATCTACATTTGGCAGATGTGGTATAATATTAAATGTTTCTATTGGATAGTTGAACTATAATTGGCATGGCATGTGAAGTAATGTTGCATGATATATAATCAAAAAGTTTTTAAAACTTATGTTTTGGATGGTTTCAATCTACATTTGGCACATGTGATATAATATTAAATGTTTTTATTGGATATTTGAACTACAATTGGATGGCATGTCAAGTAATGTTGTGATATAATCAAAAAAATTTCAAAACCCAAGTTTTGGATGGTTGAAGTACATTAATCATGTGAAGTAATGTTGTGATATCATCAAAAAGTTTTTAAAGCTAAGTTTTGGATACCATTTTAATCTACATTTAATTTAAATCCATTTAATTTTGATTTAATGTTAAATGTTTTAAATTTAAATCCCTTTAATTTTAATTTAATGTTAAATTTTTTAAATATTTTGATATAATGTTAAATGTTTTGATCTAAGTTTTTGATGGTTTCAATCTACATCTGGCCTATGGAAGACCGCATGCGTAGACAATGGATGCGTTGCAGAAGGGGAGGTGGGCATAGGGATGGAGGGGGTAGGAGTTCTGGCTCTTACCATCCTCTTTCCATCCATGACACAGGTAGCCACCCTCCTCCAGCAAGCAATGAAGCACAATTTCACTTCACCAGCAATATGGGTAGACCGCAAATTACGTGACCATTTCTATCTCTTTTCAGGAGGATCCACAAGATGAAGGTGATTCTAGTTCCAGGAAGCGGTGGAGAAATTCCACCATCCCAACCCATCAGCCCCAGGACACCAGGAAGTTAGCAGCTCTTCCAGTCAAATCCAGCTTGACGAGCTCTATCAGTGATGGCGCAAGCAGCGACAACTATTCCCAACACTCAAAGGGAGAAGATGATTATCCAGAGGACTACGGTTGTCCAATTTTGGAGGAGAATCCTCCTACACACATCGATAGCTAGTCTGATGTCAGGTCCTCTTTAGCTTTTTTGATTCAGATCCCCTCTCGTGTTGGCTAGTTAGGCAACCCAGGAGACGGGTTTCACTATGTACATTATGTAAATTATAGTTATATATATGTAAATCCTTTAATTTTGATTTAATGTTAAATGTTAAATGTTTTGATATAATGTTAAATGTCTTGATCTAAGTTTTAGATGGTTTCAATCTACATTTGGCCTAGATGGAAGACTCCCATGTGAAGTATTGTTTTGATTGAATAAAAAAGAGTGAAGAAGTAGTTGTATATGTGAATCCATTTAATTTTGATTGAATGTTAAATGTTAAATGTTTTGATCTAAGTTTTGGATGTTTTCAATCTACATTTGGCCTAGATGGAAGATACTCCTATTTGAATTATTGTTTTGATATATTCAAAAACATTAAATCAGTTATTTGTAAATCCCTTCAATTTTGATTTAATGTTAAATGTTAAATTTTTCAAGATATAACATGTTAAATGTTTTGATTTAAGTTTTGGATGGTTTCAATCTACATTTGGCCTAGATGGAAGACTCCCATGTGAAGTATTGTTTTGATTTAATAAAAAAGAGTAAAGAAGTAGTTATATGTAAATCCCTTTAATTTTTGTTTAATGTTAAATGTTAAATGTTTTGATATAATGTTAAATGTTTTGATCTAATTTTTGGATGGTTTCAATCTACATTTGGCTTAGATAGAAGACTCCTATGTGACTTGTATTGTTTTGATTTAATCAAAAAGTTTTTAAAACTCAAGTTTTGGATGGTTGAAGTACATTTGGCATCTTAAGATTGCTTTTGATCTCTACATAGTCTTGTTTGAGTGAAAAAAATTCCAATAGGAAGAACATAGCTTTTCAATGCAACTAACCATGTATCAATTGAGCTCTAATTGAAAAAAGAGTTTAAAGAAGTAGATATATGTAAATTATCCCTTTAATTTTGATTGGAAATATAAGAAGTACATATATGTTTGTTGAATTTGGGTCAATGTCATTAATGCACTCAAATAGGTAGCCTTGTTGATTTATAATTTGGTAAATTGATGACATTCAGTTAATTTCATTCTAGAACATAGAACATATATCCGACCATTGGACAGACAAATTTTGTACTAGATTTTCAATCAGGAATAGAGATGTGGGTCAAATCCCACCAAAAGTCGGAGAAGTGCACCGAGTCTCTTTTCTGAAAGAAATATTCGTACAGAACTATATTGTGGATGATTTATTTACATTTCAAGGATACTTTTTACTAGAAAAGCTCACAAAAAAAATTGGGCACATTAAGTTTGTGTATATATCCAATACGATTTTTCATCAATGCACATAGAAAAACTACTTTTAGTTAAAATTGCATTCTAGAACATATATATTGAGTACATTTAAATAATTTTTCATCAATGCACATAGTAAAACTACTTGAACAATTAATTTCATTCTAGAACATATATATCCAATATGTAAGTAACATTTTTCATCAATGCACATTGAACATATCTGACCATTGGAAAAACAAATTTTGTACTAGATTTTCAATCAGGAATAGAGATGTGGGTCAAATCCCACCAAAAGTCGGAGAAGTGCTCCGAGTCTCTTGTCTGAAAGGAATTTTCGTACAAAACTATACTGCAGATGATTTATTTACATTGTGTCCATACTTTTTACCAGAAAATCCAACTAGTTTTTCATCAATGCACATAGAAAAACTAGTTCTAGTTAATTGCATTCTAGAACATATATATTGAGTACGTAAATAATTTTTCATCAATGCACATAGTAAAACTACTTGAACAATTAATTTCATTCTAGAACATATATATATATATAACATTTTTCATCAATGCACATGTATAGAAAAGCTACTTTCAGTTGATACTAGAGCACGTGCATGTACCAAAACAATTTGTACATGTGCAAACACTTGCACAAATAACATAAGCAGCTCAATTTTTAGTTGAGTACTGGAAGTTCTAAAACATATTTAATCCAAAGAGAATAAATTGTTGGGAAATTCAATCAAAAAAATTCCAATGGAATGCCATCTTCAATAATCCGTTCATGATCAGATTTTGACATTTTCCATTTCTTAATTTTCGTTTTTCTCTTTGATTGAACCTCTATCAACTTTATGTGTGCTGCACACACCAAGTGACTATATTGACAACTTATGGAATCAAGTTCATAGTCTTCAAAGTAAACAAAGTCCCCACTTTGATTAGTTTGTTTGAAAAAATAACCTTTCAGTATAATAGATCCTCTGTCATATTGAAATCCGTGATCATTATAGTTTTCTAATAATTTCATTTTTCGTTCAGTGCAATGCATCAAATAATACTTAACATTTTCATCGTTGTCAATAGGTGCAATTACAACAAAAACATCTCCTGCACAATAAAACAAACTTTTAAACAAAATTATACATATTTAAATTTATTTCTAGATCTTTAAATCATTAGAAAGAAATTCAAATGTTACCTTCTAACAAGATCAGAAACTCAATCACCGTCAGATGATATTGTAGTTTCCTCTGATTGCGTTTCTTCAAACATTGCAACAGACATTTTTCCCTTTGTATTTAGCTTTGTATGTTTCCAATCTTTTACATACATGTTGTTTTCACAAACGTCATTGGATTTTGTGTTGTCTATGCAAACATCACAAAAACAAGAATATTTTCTTTTATCCAATGCAAACACATTTCTAGATGACTTTGTTTGAATGGAATGCAATTTTTGAGTCCCTTTTATTGTTTCAATGTCATTTCCAATTGATCTATCTACGTCTTCGATTCCAATATGCCAGAAAAACTTTTATATGGAAAATTAAAAGAAGAATTTGTAAATATGATATCAAAATACAATCAAAGATAATCATTGCATGATAAATGTACAATGTTTAAAATTATATTTCCAATAAAAATTAAATTGAATGTACCTTCACACTTCCCTTGATGGGTTAGTCTCATGGCTTAGAGCAACGATGCACCATTGAACAACTTCTTTAGCATTGACAAGTCAGCTTGCAGAGGGGTTCATTTGATATCTTCGAAGTGCTCATTTTATGCATGCTCCTGCACCGTCATGTTCTCCTTTTCCATGGCCAGTCTCAAAGAAATTCCAACAATGTTTAATGCAGGTTTTCTTACGAAGACAACACAACCAAAAGAATGATCATGCAGATTTGAATTGACCTGCGCATCCTTGTGACCATATCCAATGTTCATTGAATGTTATTCCACTATTTTTTAAGGAATCATAAATTTTTCCAAAACAATTTTGTACAAAATATGTATCATGTGTACGATCGTCACTAATATAAAAGTGATATTCTTTAATGATATGTCGATTTTCACTCATGATTTCTATATGATCAACGTTTTTTTCAACAATTTTATACAGAATATGGACGAGCATGGAGACTTGGTCAGAATGATAGTATTCACTCTGAATTTCTTTTTGTGTAACAAATGTGTAGTTTTCTACAAAATCAATCACTGACAAAATGGTCCCTCGTGGAAAAAATTCACGATATTTTTTGAATTGCAAATCTTTCCATTGATCTCTATTGGAATGCTTGGTGTATTTGTAAATTCATTCCTCAAACTTTCTTAAAAATTTTATCAAAAAAATTTCGTCTTCTAGTAATTCAATTCTTTTAACACTATTTGCACCTTGAATTGATGTATTGATATATTCATATCTCTCCCATTTCACTTTCATGTTGGAAAATGACTGATCATTTATATCATTACGATATTTGTTTTGAAATTTAGTCAAATTTCCACAATCATCGCATTTTTTATCACCAGCACATTTCATTTTGTAAAATAGTTCATCGCTTTCTCTTTCACGTAGAATTTGAGATATGAAATCATGAATAGTGGAAGGAGGAGGTGAATATTTTCATAATGTTATACCAAAATCAAGGAATGTGTCATAATATAGCTCAAATTCCACATGATAACGACAACAACAAGTGTCGCGTACCGTGATAGGTTTTACCTACCATGGTTTTTGTTGAACAAAAGCACTGATTAAAACATGAATTTGAAGATTCTGTTCTTTGAACTTGTTGAATAACTCTATCTGAGTGGTTTCCAAGAAATATTTTTCTTGTTCTTCGTACTGATTTCATGCTATTTTTCTTCACATCACATGCCTTGCAATTGGTGAAGCACGCGAATTGTTCTTCAAATATTCATATATTATTTTTTAACATTTTCGCCAAGTCTATATTTGTATGGTTGCCTACAAAAAGCTCTCCAACAAGTGATTTCATCATTTACATCTACTTGCAGCCAAAATTTCTGATGTTTGTGCAAAGTTTTTCGCAAGGTTCCTAATGCTCGTGCCATAGATGTTAACAAACGATTCTCTTTAGTACTTGATGAAACCATTGCCATATGTATTCCTCTATGTACAATTGAAACATTTTTCTCTCTAGATCTCTCAATTGAATTTATAGCACTACTTATATTTTGTATCACATCTTCCTTTATATTTTTATCTTTGGTTGATTTTCGAATACCCAATAGTGTCGTAGCTTCTTTTAATTTCCTTAATGATAGGAGACCTTTCAAAATTTTATCTTGAACCGTCGCCCGCTCATTTAAGAAATACTTTGAAAAATGCAGTTAACACGATATCATATAACATGGTGGGGTTTTTTATCTCCATATGTGTGAGTGTCAAAATTTTCTAACATCTCATCATCGACACTGATTTCATCTATACATATTCGAAAAAATAGTACATAATCAGTTTCCATATGAACAATAAATAACTAAATTAATAAATATATGTATAATTTCAATAATGCGTGCATGTGTTCAATATATATATATATGTGTGTGTGTGTGTGTGTGTGTGTGTGTGTGTGTGTACATACCATGCGATTCAATTTCTTAATTTGAATTTCTTTCAATATTTTCACCATCTTCAATCATTGGTACAATATCTCTTTCACTTTCTCCTTCAAAATTTTGTATCTCATCATCAATGTTTTGAGGAATATCTCTGTCTATTTACATTAAACAAAATATTTAAATTCAAATTAGTTCATCAAATAAAAATTAAGCTTCACATTTTGCACTGGGAAAATTTTAAATATATCAATAGATCATAATATTTACATTTACATACCTGCTTCAATTTCTGCTTGAGGTTGATTTTCTCTTTCAATATTTGAGATGGCTTCTATCTTTCTTTTATGAGATTGTCTTGTCTCTTCTCTACGTTCCTCAAGGTCTCCTTTTCAATCATATTTTCTCGCACAAGTCCTTCGATTTCCCATGATAATAGAGTATGAAGTTCACAAAATTTCCTTCAAAAAATTAGACAATAACTCAATTAGAAAAAGCATCATAGAAGATTTAATTTAAAGAAAAAGTTATTTTAAATATTTTGCAAAAAATGTGTACTCCAATCCAAAACACTTACTTTAAAAATTCACGAAAAAAATGTCTTATAAAAATGAAACGAAGCTCAAAATATTTACATCAACTCGAAACACATACTCTAAAAAAATGTCACTTCAAAAAATGCCTCCAACTTTAAAAAAAAAAACGTCACTTTAAAAAATACTTCAAAAAATACTTTCAGAAAATGTCTTTTCGAAATTAAGCCCAACTCCATACTTTCAAAAAAAATGAAGCACAAAAAACATCCAAAAAAATGTATTACATACCTCCAAGAAATTTCCTTTGAATGTACATCCAAGAAAATTCCTTAAACCCAAAAACATTCTTTCCAAAATCAGGCCGCCTCCAAGAAAAGTCTTTAAACCCAAAACAATTCTTTGCAAAATTAGACCGTCTCCAAGAATTCGAAATTAAGCACAAATCCATACTTTAAAAAAAAATGAACATAAAACATCCAAAAAAATGTATCACATACCTCCAAGAAATGTCCTTTGAATGTATGTCCAAGAAAATTCCTTAAACCCAAAACAATTTTTGAAAAATCAAACCGTCTCGAAGAAATGTCCTCCAAGAAAAGTCCTTAGACCCAAAACAATTATTTGCAAAATTAGTCCGCCTCCAATAAATTCCCTTAAACCCAAACCTCTAAGAAAATTATTTAAACCAAAACCAAGACCTTTATAAAATCAGACCAAATGTGCGAAAATTATGAATGATTTCATGACAATTTATATTACCGCGAAATGTGTTTTAGGAGGGGCGCTGCGAATTTTCCGGCCGATGAAAAATTAGATTAAAGTTTGGCTGAAATTTGATTAAAATTTCGGCCAAAATTTGATTAAGGGTTTGGCCGAACTATTAAGTCGTTAGACTTAATGGGCCGTCAGCTCAAAAAATAGTTCGGCCGAACTAATGTGTCACCAGTTACACAACTTGACGTTTCTGCAACTTTGGACTAAATAAACTCCATGAAAAATTCTGAATTAACTTTTAGAACCATGACAACCATTTTCAGAATTGAATCTACTTTCAGGAAATATAACTTTTATGGAATTTCATAAACATTTACTAATTTTAATTAATTTTCTAATAAAATGGGTGCAAACAATTTCTGAGGGTCATTGTGATTCAGTGAAATCAGAATTTTGTATCTCCAAAAATATATTGTAAACAAAATTGAAAAAATTATGGGGCATTACATTGGTCTACTGTCTCTAATGGGTAGCTTTTAGATCTTTAGTTTATAACTTATATGTTAAGAAATTTGTTGCGTCGCGAAACATATCCAAAATATGCAGTTTTTTCATATTGGACCAGTTCAAAAAATTCTAGTAACTATGATAAACATCCATTGGCTTTGTAAATATGATGAAACCAAAGTAGACCCTATCTATATTGTTGTAACACATTTTTTTTTTCTCAAAAAACACAAATTTTCAATGAATACAACATTGTGTATTAACATGACTTCTTATGAATCCTTTGATCGTTAAGAAACGCTAAGTTGATATATCAAATTTGCATAAAAAAATTTCAAAAAATAAGTAATAGAAAGCTAACATAATTTTTGACAACTTTTATTTTTATCGCAAAGTGAAATTCTAAACAGAAATTTTTTTATAGTTTGCAGAAAGTTGAAAAACCGAAAAAAATGAAAATTTTTTCTCAAAAAAGGGAAAAGAGTGTAACCCAACTTCAAATTTTCACCCACACATATATATATGAAGAGATGATCCCATCTTCTTTTTTATTCATAGATCAAATTCCATTTAAATACAAGATTTATCATAATGTACAATGATTCATTCCATATTATTCATAATTATTTCATTAAAAAATGAACCCTTTAAATGATGAACCTAGTTAATGCTTCTTCTTCATGAAGAAGACTACTTGATCTTTCAATTCGAATTTGATAATGGTCCTTTGTTATCTTTCTTGACTACTTCAAATTATTTACACAATCGTATGTTTCTTGTTACTCTTTTTATTCCTTCCTTATATTGTATTCTCCCCCTTAGATATTGTGTACTCTCCCACATAGATATTGCACTCAATTTTGATAGTCCTTTGTTATCTTTCTTGACTACTTCAAATTATTAACACTTGATCATATAGCTATTGCACTCAATTTTGATGGGCCTCGGTTATCTTTCTTGACTACTTCAAATTATTGACACAATCATATGCTTTTTGTTACTCTTTTTATTCCTTCCTTATATCTATTCTCCCCCTTAGATATTGTGTACTCTCCCACATAGATATTAAACTCAATTTCATAGGCTCTTCTTTTGAATTTAAATATATTGTATTCTCCCCCTTAGATATTGTGTACTCTCCCACATAGATATTGAACTCAATTTCATAGGCTCTACTTTTGAAGTCAAATAAGTGACAATAATTTATATGAACTATCCCTAATTTTTTTCTGACATGTTCAAATGGTTCTCTAACAAGATAATTTACAAGAATTATTCCTAATTTGTTTATCAAATATTCAAGTTCTTCTCTCACAAGAGGCTTTGTGGGTATGTATTCCATGTTCACTATTTCCTCAAAGACTTGTTGTGTGAGGAAGTGGTACTTTATGATGATATGTAAATAGTGATTTAAGGAAGTAGAATATTTTATTTTGAAATTATTATTACACTTATATTGAAACACTTAATAGATATATAGATTTACCTTAATATCTTGTAGAGCCCATTTCATCCAAAACACTCAAAAAGAAGTAATTACTATGTATTCCAATTCTACTCTAGATAGAGAAAGCAACGACTCTTTCTTGCTTAACCAATAAACCAAAGACCCTTCTAAGTAGAATTATACATTGTCCACTTGTACTTTTCACAAGCCTAGCTGAATCTCTATATGTTGTCAATGGAAATTTCTCACAAGTAAATTTGTCGATGTAAATTTCTTAACTTCTACAAGTTCTATAGGCAGAGTTTGTAAAGGGCTAGGTAGCTTCTGGATCTCATCTTTTATGAAAGGTGACATATCTGGTAAATGCCCCTACAGTCAATATCTGGAATAGATCTAAATATAAGTTCTTCATTTTAATATCCATAAAACACAACCACTTTAAGGTAAACTCTGTACATGTGTCATTTCTCCCACAAACTAAAGGCTTCCTCCCATTAATTTTAGATGTGAATTATAGAACATAAAATTTTTAAGTCAAACTTTAAGATAAACCATGCACATGTCATTTACCTCATGATCTTGTGTGATTTCTCCCATGCATTTGCAATAAATGTCGATTTAATATATATATTTTTATTGAATTTGTTTTTTTCAGGGATAAGAAAACCATTAAATATGGTTGAAAAATGAAATTATACATAGAATTTTCTTGCTATCCCAATCCAGGGAAAGCAGTGATTACATATGTGCTTTCCAATATTGCAACTAGCAATGTCATCCAAAGGAAAATGAATATACCGGGAAGAACAACAAACAATGAGGCATATTTTATTGGATTGATAGAAGGCTTGGGAACAACGATGAAGTATGGATCAAATGGAATTGTAGTTTTCACCAATTCTGAACTTGTGTGCAACCAGATGAATGGCGTGTGCCAAGTTAAAAAGGAGAGGCTAAAATAACTGCATGGAATAGCAAACAATATTGTTAGCCAATTTCAATTTTTTAGTATAAGGCATTGTACAAATGTGAATAAGATGTCTGCTGATCTATTGCGTGGGGAAATGAAAATTCATGATTCATATATCAAAGATGAATTAGAATTATATAGAGCAATTCCAATGCAAGATTCATCTCTCAAATATGAATTGGTTTTGAGATGCTCTTCGTAAAAAATTTAAGATTCATCTCTCAAAGATGAACTAGTGTTGAAACATTGTCCTTCAAAATTTATTGATGGACATTGTAACATATCTTGGATATGTGTGTTTTGTGTACTTATAAATGTGTCTTTTTTAATGACCATGTGATTCTTTCAATTATATACCAAGTGTGCTCCCACCACACCATGTAAAGTGCAACTTGGTGAACTTCACATTTCCAACAAGTGGTGAACTTCACATTTTTATAAAATTAAAATGTGGGGACTTCAACAAATTTTTGTTGAAATGGAGTTTGTTTAAATGCAGTTTCACTTCTTTTTTAATGACCATGTGTTTTTTTCAATTTTATACCAAGTGTGCTCCCACCATGTAAAGCGCAATTTGGTGAACTTATCATTTTTATAATTTCTTTTTTGCTTAAATTCAGTTTCACACATCAATTAGTGCTTTGAAAGTTGTGTTCTACATAATTTGTGTACACTAAATTACATTAATTTTCTGAAATTTATTTTGTGTAAATGTCCACCAATAGATATATATATCATGGAGGATGAACGACAAAGATCAACAGAATCTCATATGGGGGATCAGGGATTCAGAGATATTCATGGTATTTAAATATAATATTAAATCTGCATACATTTGTGTACATATGGAATTGATTTTTTATTAACTTTGTGAGTTAAAATAGTTGTTAATAAGTTTCATTTCTTATTTTTTAGGAGCTAAGAAGAGAAGGGTCTCTACTCCATCCATGGAGCATGCCCATGGTTCACCCAGTCGTGGTATGTTTCACGCAATTTAATCAATGAGTATGTACAAGAATTTATATGTACACATGAATGTATTTTTCAATTGATTATAAATTTGTATTTGTTTATGAAGCTTCTCTCTCATCTTCAGAGGTTGGTCGTAGTTCAAATCCCCTTAGAAGGCCATCAATGAGTGGTAGCAGGTTGCATGAAGGTGGTGATATTTATTCCCCTAGAGGCAAATCAACGGCTAGTGATGCTGGTTCTCAGCAGGGTCATTCTGGGTCTCAATAGTTTCAGGGTGGAGAAGATGCTAACCAACCACGTCGAGGTTGCCATCAATTTCAATATTTTTTTCATTGAATTTGTACAAATTTGTTTACATGTGTTTTTTCTAATATACAAAATTTCATATATATTGATGCAGAGGCTGAAAATGTTCCAAATATTTGTCAAAATAGATACAGGGAAGAACGCTACATTCAAGAAGAAGGTTGTCTACCCACCACAACTTATCCGACCGACATTTCTGATATACCATGGGAAATAAACATAGCGCAATGCACCTTAAAAAGGTCTAAAAAACTTCATGTGAAATTGTGCAGAGATCTCCTGGCTTTGACTCTACCTACTGAGAGTCAACAAAGCCTCGAAATAGTTACACATTCATTGAGCGAAATTGTAAATGTGTACAAAAATATTTGGCCAACGACTGATACATTTGTAGAAGTGATGAAAAAGAGAAAGAAAACAGTAATGGGTCTCGATAAATGAGAGGATGTAAAACTAAGAGTTACAAAAAATATGGTGAAGTTAATATTTAATTTCAAGGAAGGGCCAAAAAGAAAAATTCTGAAGGTGCAGTATTTCAAGCACCCAAATATAGCTCGCTATTTGTATGATAGGCACCTTGCGGCCTATGGAAGGCTCCCATGGAACGACAAGGTTGCTGTTTATTTTGCACAATTGTTTTACACATAATTTGTTTTTCGTATGAAACTCAACTACAATGACTTTCCATCAGAATGTTTTGGTTCGGGGAAAGGTCGATTGTATGACTGTAAGGGCACCAAGAGAGATGTGGAGTTGCCTCTCCCTAAGCCGCCATTGGTGAGTCAACCTTTTCGGGTCGAAACTCTGTAGTCAGAGATGGATGCAACTTCTCAAATAAGTCAAGAACCAAGGGATGCCATGATCGAAAATGTTTACAATGGATTGGGTGGAGTCGATGTTTGTCTAAATCGAAAAAGAGCACGTGAAAATGCACATGCCAATTTTGTGTATTGTACAGATGAACAGATTGACAACATGAATGTTGAAAATCTCCAAATATATGCAAAAAATTGGCGCAATGGTTTTCAAGACCTAATTCTTCATGAGGAAGAGGGCACGGGAATGGTATGTGTTAATGACCTTAGGGTTCAATTATTTTAACATGTATACATGTGTACAATTTGTAATAAATACATGTGTATTTACATGTATACATTTATTTGTATGTACATTAATCTAACAAAAATGTATCATTATATGTTAAAACACCATTTGCAGTTTTCACGCATGATGAGTGACGAAAATGTTAATATCACGTTTGGGACCTCTGGTTCAAACAATGCAAATGGATCTCACAATCAAGATATGTTGGCAAATGTTAGTGTCTTTTAAGTGATATTTTTAAAATAAATAATTTTGCACACATGTACATGTATGTAAATGTAATGATAAAATGTCTTAATAGATTCCGATTATGTCCGATGTTTTTTGGATTGTGCTACCTTCTTCTTCCTTGGGAGATGCACCTTCTACTTCCTTAGAAGATAAGCCACAAGTATGGAAAATTTTTCACTTTTAAAATTTATGTTTATGTTATATATAGATTCCACCTTTAAAATGTTCCATTAAAAATTGAGATATATCTATCTATATATCTTGAGTTATTTTAAATTTTTTGAATTTAGGTTCCTATAGAAGATTTCTTTATTCCACGGACACTAGAGACAGAGATAGGAACATCCACACCATTTCAACGATTTGAACAAGTTGTCTAACTTTTTTTTTAATATTATTGAAAATAAGTTTATATATGTACACGTGCATTTTAATTTGGAAATTTTTAATATATATATATATATATATATAACTGCACATGTATATTGTACAGTTTACCATTGTAGATGTTCCCATGGGGGGGGGGGACTTGTAGCAGGTGAAAAAATGGAGAGTGAACCTCATGAGGTATTGCATGATTTTTTTTTTATATTTTGTTTTTTACATGAAATTCTATATATATTCTCACTCATTTTTAAAACATCAAATTTTAATGTTCAAGTACATGTGCATTGTGTACAGGTTTCCCATGCTTCGCATGATAGTGCGCGGATTGAGACCCTGATAGGAAAGACGCTACATCCATCTCTATTTGATGGACATGATTTGTAGATTTGATTTCAAGATTTAGATAGTCTTAAATTTAATTTTTTATATATTATCTAGATGCACTGTCATATATATATATATATATAACTTGATACAGTTTGATACTTGTGAGATCTACAATTTTTGGACATATTTTATTACAGTGTTAATATAATTTGTTTTGTTCCAAAAATTTAAGTTTTGGATGGTTTTAGTACTTTTGGCATGTGAATGTGAAGTAATGTTGTTATATAATTTGTTTGGTTTTTAAAACTTTTAAGTTTTGGATAATTGAACTACTAGTAATGTTGTCATCTATAAATTAATGTTTTTCTTCTGAACTACATTTGGCATGTTATGTAATGATGTGTTATAATTTGTTTTGTTTTTAAAATTTATGTTTTGGATGCTTGAAGTACATTTGGCATGCGAAGTAATGTTGTGATCTATAATTTTTTGTTAAATTAAAAGTTAAGTTTTGGATGGTTTCAATCTACATTTGGCATGTGATATAATGTTAAATGTTTTTATTGGATAGTTGAACTATAATTTTCATGCCATGTGAAGTAATGTTATGTATGATATAATCAAAAAAAAAAAAAAAACTGAAGTTTTGGATGGTTTCAATCTACATTTGGCATGTGATATTTAATGTTTTAATGTTGGACGATATATAATAAAAAAGAAATTAAAACTTAAGTTTTGGATGGTTTCAATTTACATTTGGCACATGTGATATACCGTTGAATGTTTCTATTGGAAAGTTGAACTATAATTGGAATGGCATGTGAAGTAATGTTGCATGAAATATACTCAAAAAGTTTTTAAAACTTAAGCTTTGCATGGTTTAAATCTACATTTGGCACATGTGATATAATATTAAATTTTTTTATTATAAAGTTGAACTAAAATTATATGGCATGTCAAGGAATGTTGTGATATAATCAAAAAGTTTTTAAAACCCAAGTTTTGGATGGTTGAAATACATTAATCATGTGAAGTAATGTTATGATATAATCAAAAAGTTTTTAAAACTAAGTTTTGGATACCCTTTTAATCTACATTTAATGTAAATCCCTTTAATTTTGATTTAATGTTAAATGTTTTAAATGTAAATCCCTTAAATTTTGATTTAATGTTAAATCTTTTAAATGTTTTGATATAATGTTAAATGTTTTGATCTAATTTTTTGATGGTTTCAATCTACATTTGGCCTATGGAAAACCCCATGCGTAGACATCAGATGCGTTGCAGAAGGGGAAGGATTGCTGGCTCTCGCCCACCTCTTTCAATCCATGACACAGGCGGGCACCCTCCTCCAATAAGTAGTGTTTCACAATTCCACTTCACTAGTGATATGGTCAGACCTCGAATTATAGTGACCATTTCTGTCTTTTTTCAGGAGGAGCCCCAAGATGAAGGTGCCTCTAGTTCCACGAATCGGCAGAGAAAGTCCACCATCCCAACCCATCAGCCCCAAGACACCAGGAATTCGGCAACTCTTCCATTCAAATCTTTCTCAGCGAGCTCCAGCAACGATGGCGCAAGAAACGACAGCTCAGCCTGTGTGGAGAAAAAGCTCAAAGACGACTCTGGCTCCTCTTTTGCTTTAGAGAGCTCCTCCCATAACTTCAAGGGAGTAGCTGATGATCCCGAAGACTACAATTGTCCAATTGTGGAGGAGAATCCTCCTACACACATCGATAGCTAGCCTGATGTCAGGTCCTCTTTAGCTTTTTTGAACTTTTGTCATGTTTTGCAATCACTATGTTTCTAAACACTCTATGTCTGTTGGTTTCCCGATATTGGGCAGCATCTTCTGGGCTAGGTTCTTGGTTATGGGAAGCCCATTTTCTGTTTTTTTGATTCAGACCCCCTCTGATTTTTTTGATTTAATAAAAAAGAGTAAAGAAGTAGTTATATGTATTTATCCCTTTAATTTTGATTTAATGTTAAATGTTTTAGATTCTTTCATATAATTTTAAATGTTTTGATCTAAGTTTTGGATGGTTTCAATCTACATTTGGCTTATGGAAGACTCCCATGTGAAGTATTATTTTGATTTAATAAAAAAGAGTAAAGAAGTGGTTATATGTAAATCTCTTTAATTTTGATTTAATGTTAAATGTTGAATGTTTTGATATAATGTTAAATGTTTTGATCTAATTTTTGGATGGTTTCAATCTACATTTGGCCTATGGAAAACTCCCATGTGAAGTATTGTTTTGATTTTATAAAAAATAGTAAAGAAGTTGTAAATTATCCCTTTAATTTTGATTTAATGTTAAATGTTAAATGTTTTGATCTAAGTTTTGGATGGTTTCAATCTACATTTAGCCTATGGAAGACTCCCATGTGAAGTATTGTTTTGATTTAATAAAAAAGAGTTAAGAGGTTGTACATTATCCCTTTAGTTTTGATTTAATATTAAATGTTAAATGTTTTTATATAATGTTAAATGTTTTGATCTAAGTCTTGGATGGTTTCAATCTACATTTGGCCTAGATGTAAGACTCCCATGTGAAGTATTGTTTTTATTTAATCAAAAAGTTTTTAAAATTCAAGTTTTGGATGGTTAAAGTACATTTGGCATCTTAAGATTGCTTTTGATCTCTACATACTCTTGTTTGAGTGAAAAAATTTCCAATATGAAGAACATAGCTTTTATAGAACATATATATATATATCCAATACATGTAACATTTTTCATTAATGCACATGTATAGAAAAGCTACTTTCAGTTGATACTAGAGTACGTGCATGTACCAAAACAATTTGTACATGTGCAAGAACTTGCACAAATAACATAAGAAGTTCAATTTTTAGTTGAGTACTGGAAGTCCTAAAACATATTTAATCCAAAGAGAATAAAATTTTGGGCAGTTCAACCAAAAAAATTCCAATGGAATGCCATCTTCAATAATTCGTTCATGATCAGATTTTGACATTTTCCATTTCTTAATTTTCATTTTTTTCTTTGATTGAACCTCTATCAACTTTATGCATACTGCACACACCAAGTGATTATATTGACAACTTATGAAATCAGGTTCATAGTCTTCAAAGTAAACAAAATCCCCACTGTGATTAGTTTGTCTGAAAAAATAACCTTTCAGTATAATATATCCTCTTTCATATTGAAATCCGTGATCATTAAATTTTTCTAATAATTTCATTTTTTGTTCAGTGAAATGCATCAAATAATACTTCACATTTTCATCATTGTCAGTAGGTGCAATTATAGCTAAAACATCTCCTGCACAATAAAACAAACTTAACAAAATTATACATATATTTGAATTTATTTCTATATCTTTAAATCATTAGAAAGAAATTCAAATGTTACCTTCTCTAACAAGATCAGAAACTCGATCACCATTGAATGATATTGCAGTTTCCTCTGATTGCATTTCTTCAAACATTGCAACATACATTTTTCCCTTTGAATTTAGCTCTGTATGTTTCCAATTGTTTACATACATTTTGTATTCACAAACGTCATTGGATGTTGTTTTTTCTATGAAAACATGACAAAAACAATAATATTTTCTTTTATCCAATGCAAACACATTTTTGGATGACTTTGTATTAATTGAATGCAATTTTTGAGTCCCTTTTATTGTTTCAACGTCATTTCAAATTGATCTATCTATATCTTCGATCCCAATATGACAGAAAAACCTTTATATGGAAAATTCAAAAAAGAATGTAAATATGATATCAAAATACAATCAAAGATAATCATTGCACGATAAAACTATATTTCCAATAAAAATTAAATTGATTGTAACTTCACACTTCCCTTAATGTGTTAGTCTCATGGCTTAGAGCAGCGATGCACCATTGAACCACTTCTTTCGCGTCCACGAGTAGGCTTGCAGAGGGGTTCATTTGATATCTTAAAAGTTCTCGTTTTATGCATGCCCCTGCACTGTCATGTTCTCCTTTTCCATGGCTAGTTTCAAAGAAATTCCAACAATGTTTAATGCAAGTTTTCTAATGAAGACAACACAACCAAAAGAATGATCTTGCATATTTGAATTGACCTGCGCATTCGTCTGCCCATATCAAATGTTCATTGTATGTTATTCCATGATTTTTCAAGGAATCATAAATTTTTCAAAAACAATGTTGTACAAAATATGTATCATGTGTATGATCGTCACTGATACAAAAGTGATATTATTTAATTATATGTCTATTTTCACTCGTGCTTTCTATGTGATTGATTTTTTTTTCAGCATGTCTATATAGAATATGGATGAGCATGGAGACTTGGTTAGAATGATAGTATTCACTCTGAATTTCTTTTTGTGGAACAAATGTGTAGTTTTCTGCAAAATCAATCACTGACAAAATGGTCCCTGGTGGAAAAAATTCACGAGATTTTTTTAATTGCAAGTCTTGTCATCGAGCTCTATGGCAATGCTTGGTGTATTTGTAAATTTCTTCCTCAAACTTTCTTAAAAATTCTATCACAAAAATTTCGTCTCCTCGTAATTCAATTCTTTTAACACTATTTTCACCTTGAATCAATGTATGATTATATTCATATCTCTTCCATTTAACTTTCGTGTTGGACAATGATTGATCATTTATATCAGTACGATATTTTTTTTGAAATTTAGTCAAATTTCCACAATCATCGCATTTTTTACCACCAACACATTTATTTTTGTCAAATAGGTCATCGCTTTCTCTTTCACATAGAATTTGAGATATGAAATCACATATAGTGTAAGGAGGAGGTGAATCCTTCCATAATGTTCTACCAAAATCAAGGAATGTGTCATAATATAACTCAAATTCCACATGATAATGACAACAACAAGTGTCGCGTATGGTGATAGGTTTTACATACCATGGTTTTTGTTGAACAAAAGAACTGATTGAAACATGAATTTCATGATTCTCTTCTTTGAACTTTTTGAATAACTCTATCTGAGTGGTTTCCAAGAAATATTTTTCATGTTCTTCATACTGATTTTGTGCTATTCTTCTTCGCATCACATGCTTTGTAGTTGGTGAAGCACGGGAATTGTTCTTCCAATATTTATATATTATTATTTTTTACATTTTCTCCAAGTCTGTCTTTGTATGGTTGCCTACAAATAGCTCTCCAACAAGCGAGTTCATCATTTAAATCTATTTGTAGCCGAAATTTCTGATGTTTGTGCAAATTTTTTTGCGAGGTTCCTAATGCTCGTGCCATAGATGTTACCAAATGATTCTCTTTAGTACTTGATGAAACCATTTCCATATGTATTCCTCTACGTATAATTGAAACATTTTTATGTCTAGATCTCCTAATTGAATTTATAGCACTACTTATATTTTGTATCACATTTTCCTTCATTTTTTTTTATCTTTGGTTGATTTTCGAATACCTTGTAGTGTCGTAGCTTCTTTTAATTTCCTTAATGATAGGATACCTTTCAACATTTGAGCTTAAACTATCACTTGCTCCTTTATGAAATACGTTTCAAAAATGTGGTTAACATCATATCGTATATAATGGTAAGGTTTTTTTATCTCCATATGTGTGACTGTCAATAATTTTCTAACATCTGATCATTGACACTGATTTCATCTGTACATATTCGAATAAATAGTACATAATAACTTTACATATTCAATAAATAACTATATTAATAAATATATGTATAATTTAAATAATACATGCATGTGTTCAATATATATATATATATATATATATATATATATATATATATACACCTTGTGATTCAGTTTCTTCACTTGAATTTCTTTCAATATTTTCACCATCTTCAATAATTGGTTCAATATCTCTTTCACATTCTCTTTCAAAATTTTGTATCTCATCATCGATTTTTTGAGGAATATTTCTCTCTGTTTACATTGCAAAATATTTTTCTTGAATTAGTTCATCAAAAAAAAATTAAGCTTCACATTTTACACTAGGAAAATTTGAAATATATCAATAGATCTCAATATTTACATTTACATACGTGCTTCAATTTCTAGTTGAGGTTGTTTCTTCCTTTCAATATTCGAGAGTGCTTCTATCTTTCTTTTGCGAGATTGTCTCGTCTCTTCTCTACGTTCCTCAGGGTCCCTTTTTCGATCATATTTTCTCGCACAATTCCTTTGATTTCTTGTGATAATAGAGTATGAATTTCAAAAAATTTCCTTCAAAAATTTAGACAATAACTCAATTAAAAAAATCATTACAAAAGATTTAATTTAAAAAAAAACTCATTTTAAATTTTTTGCAAAAAATACATACTCCAATCCAAAACACTAACTTTAAAAAATCCGAGAAAAAAATGTCTTATAAAAATTAAACGAAGCTCAAAATATTTACTTCAACTCAAAACACGTACTGTAAAAATTCGAAATTAAGCCCAAATCTATACTTTCAAAAAAAATGAAGAACAAAAAACATCCAAAAAAATGTATCTCATACCTCCAAGAAATGTCATTTGAATGTACGTCCAAGAAAATTCCTTAAACCCAAAACCATTATTTGCAAAATTAGACCGCCTCCAACAAATGTCTTCCAAAAAAATTCCTTAAATCGAAATCTCCAAGAAAATTCTTTAAACCCAAACCAAGAGCTTCGTAAAATTAGACCAAATGTGCGAAACATGTGAAAATTATGAATGATTTCGCGACAATTTATATGGCTGCGAAATGTTTTTTTGGAGCGGCTCCGAGAAATTTTCCGGCCTACGGAAAATTAGGCAGAAGCTCAGCCGAAATTTGAAAAAAAGTTTGGCCAAACTTGGAAAAATATTCAGCCGAACTATTAAGGCATGAGACTTAACAGCCCGTTTGTGCAAAAACTAGTTCGGCCGAACTTTGTAGAAAAGTTCGGTTGAGCTAACGCATCACCAATTACTTAGGTTCGAGCTTTGAATATGTTTCTACAACTTTGGAATGATTAAACTCCATGAAACATTCTAAATTAACTGTTGAAACCAAGACAAGCATTTTTAGAATTGAATCTAATTTTAGGAAAGACAACTTTTATGGAATTTCATAAATATTTACTAATTTTAGTTAATTTTGTAATAAAACGGGTGCAAAAAATTTCTCAGGGTCATTCTGATTCGGTGAAATCAAAATTCTGTATCTCCTAAAATACATTGAAAAAAAATTGAAAAAATTATGGGGCATTACATTGGTCGGTCGTCTCTAATGGGTACTTTTAGATTTTTAGTTTATAACTTATATGTTAAGAAATTTCTTGCATCACGAAACATACTCAAAATATGCAGTTTTTTCATATTGGGCCAATTCAAAAAATTCTAGTAATTATGATATGCATCCATTGGCTTCGTAAATATGACGAAATCGAAGTAGACTCTGTCTAGATTGTTGTAACACATTTTGTTTTTTGAAAAACAAAAATTTTCAAAGAGTACAACGTTGCGTATTAACATGACTTCTTATGAATCCTTTGATTGTTAAAAAACACACACTCAAAGAAATGCTAAGTTGACATATCAAATATTCATAAAAAAATTCCAAAAAATAAGTAATAGAAAGATAAAAAAATTTCTGACAACTTTTATTTTTATCGCAAAATGAAATTCTAAACAGAAAAATTGTTATAGTTTGTAGAAAGTTGAAGAATTGAAAAAATGAAAAATGTTTCTCAAAAAAGGGAAAAAAGTGTAACCCAACTTCACATTTTCACCCAAGAACCTTATGGTAAAAAGTTGATTTTGTGGTTTATAATATTTATCTTAGGGTATATATCCCTTGGTTTTATAATATTGATCCATAGGGTTTCATATTATTCTGATGTGTTTAGAATCGCTTGCATTTTTAGTACTAATACCTTGGGTTTATTCGTCCCTTGGGCTTATAATATCAACTATTTTATATTGTAACATTGGAATGGTACAAAAATGTATCCAACATCACATTGTGACAAAGATTGTCTCAATATGAAAAAACATCTACAATAATTATGGCAATGTTACATTACATTGTAATTTATTCAATTGTGCATTGTTACATTACAAAACATGTGTTTAATGCAAGGTTTATAATATTAGGGCCTTTTAATATCCCGTTTATAATATTGAAGTGTAATATTTTATATATAATTTGTAGTATTAGGGTGTATAGTATCAATATTAAGGTTTAAAATGAATCCCTTGGGTCTATCAATCCCTTTGTTTTTTAATATTAACCCTTTGGGTTTATCAACCCCTTAGGTCTTTAATATTAATCAGTTATTTTTAAAATTATTCCCCTCAGTTTATAATCTATTGAGTTTATAATATTAATTGCTTAAATTTATTAATTCCTTGAATTTATAGTATTAATAACTTGTGTTTATAATATTGATTCTCAGGTTCATAGTATTAATATAGGGCTTATATTCGTGGGGTTTAATATTAATCCTAGCTTCTAATGTTATTCTCTTATGTTTATATTTCCTTGGTTTTTTAATATTAATCCAAAGGGTTTAATAATCCCTTGGGCTTATAATATTGTTCCTAAGGTTTCTAATATTAATCATAGAGTTTATATTCTTAAGGTTTAATGTTAAGCCCATGCTTTATAATATTAACCTTATGGTTCAATATTAATCCCTTTAGTTTATAATACTTTGGTTTTATAATATTAATCCCTTGGGCTTATTAATCTTAGGGTTTATATTCCTAGCATTTAATATTAATTTTATGGTTTTATGTTATTCCCTTTAGTTTTTTATATTAATTCATTGGGTTTATTAATCACATAGGCTTATAATGTTGATCCTAAGATTTTTAATATTAATCTTAGGATCTAATGCTTATTTCTTGGATTATAATATTTACATTAGAGTTTATATCCTTTGGTTTTATAATATTAATTATTTGTGTTTAATATTATTCCCATGTGCTTACAATCCCTCGGGTTTATTAGTCCCTTGGTTTTTTTATATCAGTCTTGGGTATATTAATCTAAGGGATTATATTCCTAGGGTCTATTATCATTAATAAGGTTTATAATATTAATCATGGAGGTTTATAATACTAGTATGTTGGGTTTACCAATCCCTTGGGTTTATAATATTCACCTATTGGGTTTATTAATATATTCGATTTATAATACCCATAATTAGTTTGGTTCATGAAACCCTTGGGTTTTTAATATCTTGTGTTTAGAATATTAATAATTATTTGGGTTCATTAATCCCTTGAGTTTTTAATTCCTAATTTTTATAATATTAATCTGTTGGGTTTATAACATTCATTGGCTGAGTTTATAGTATCAATACATTTGGTTTATAGTATCCCTTATAAGGTCCGTGGGGTCTTGGTTAAATGGTGATGAGGCAGGTTGTTATAGCACGCATCACAGGTTCAATTCCCTTCCCGGATCAGGGTGATGTATGTGGACATGTTATGAAGATGAAATTAAAAAAAAAAAAGTGAAAAAGTTGAAAAATGAAAGGTACTACCAAACTTACAAAAAAAAATTTAAAAAATCCTTTTTAAGAATAATAAATAATATTTAATAATTTATAAATATTACTAATTATTACTAATTACTCTGTATCATTAACTATTAGTTACTAATAATTTATGACTATCAATAATGTATAATTATTGTAATTTATAATTAATAACTAATAATTATTAACATTGTTAATATTAATTTCTAATATTTATATTTATATTATATTTAAATTTATGTGATTAATATTAATATTAGATTATTTTCTTTATAAAATTATTATTTTGTGTTTATAACCTTAAGGTATATAATCATAAGGTTTATAATATAAATCTTAGGGTTTAATTTTTTTCTTTTGGGTTTATTTTCGGTTGGGTATATAATATTAATATTTTTGGTTATTTTTCTACAAGGCTTATAATATTAATCCTTTGGGTTTATAATATCTTATTTAGTATAAGGTTTCGAAATATTCAGTTTTTAATATTGGAGTTTATATTATTGGGTTTTATACTTTTAGGGTTTATAATATTTATCTATTGTCTATATTATTCCAAAAAGTTTATAAAAGTAATCACTTTGATTTATATCATTAATAACTTAGGTTTATTATTAGAGTTTATTAAACTAATGTGACAGTTTTATTTAAATCATTAATATATGGCATTTATTATTAAAGTTTATTATATTAATCCTAGGGTTTACAACCTTAGAGTTTATAATATTAATTTTAGGTCTTATAATATTGGAATTGATGGTGTTAAATTTTATAATATTAAATTTAATACTAAATTTTAATATCATGATGTATGCCATTGTTTTTATTAATAATGTAACACTTTAATCCTAGGGTTTAGTATTTTTTCATTTAATTTATTTTTCCTTGGGTTTATAATATTAATTTTTTGGGTTTATTTTTATTAATATTAATGTTTAATATTTTTCCTTTACGTTTCATTTGAGTTGGGTTTATAATATTAATTCCTAGGATTTAATTTTCTTTCGGTTTATTATTATTAATCTTAGGGTTTAATATTTTTCCCTAGTGTTTATTTTCCACTGAGTTTATAATATGAAACTATTTCATTTATTTCCCCATGGGTTTATAATATTAATCCGTTGGATTTGTGATATTGCAATTTTTTATTTTGGATTTATAATATTTCATTTAGTATGAGGAACTCAAATGTTGGGTTTTTAATATTGGGTATATAATATTGGGATTTTTAATATTACAATTTATAATATTATTTGTGCCATTCATAATATTAATCCTATGCTTTAAAATATTTATGGTAAGGTTTATAATGTCAATATTACGGGTATAATATTAAACTTCGGGTCTATAAAGTTGGATTTTATAATATTAGGGGTTATAATAATTGATTTAATGTTTGAGTTTAATATTGTTATGTTGGAATTGTTCATAAATCTATCATTATGTATAAAATATATTGAGAGTAATATTAGTAGGTTGATAAATATAAATTAATCATTAAAATAGCAGTAAGAGATAAATAAGTATTATTAGTACTATTATAGAATTATATTAATTTTGTTATTGCTAAATATATAAATGTTTATATATATATAATCAATGTCTAATAGCCACATTAACACTATATATTTAATAATTATTAATTCCATTAATAAATGTCTATATATACCAACCAAATTATATTAATAAATATAATTGTGCTAGTTTTTATAGCTACTTTACCTACTATTCAGCCTTTCTCACTCTTTATTTTCTGTGTATCGTGAAAGTTGAGACTTCCGAAGACTGCAAACATGATTTAAGACTACTAGATCCCGGGTCAACGACTTATTGTTTCTTCGGGTCAACGAATTATTGTTTCTTCTTTTCTAGGTTAGAAGTTTCGTCTTTCACTGCTAAAAATATGTTCCAGAAAACACTTCTTGAGCTTTTCCTTTGTTTCTTAAATAATTGGAAAAAAATAACTAGGGTTGGGTAAGGGTTTTTAGGTGGACATTATTTCTTGCGTACGTTTTGGCTTTCTTCGAAGAACCTGGTTATGACGCATTCCCCTTTTATGTTCTAATGTAATAATTTACACTTCACATGGAGCGACCATGTTTTAACATGGAACAAACTTGATATGGTTTTATATAATATCCCTTTTGGACTTTGAGGAATTTATCTCATCGATTTTTGTGCTTCTTTACTAAATATTGGAATGAAATATCTATTAAGTATGCTTGTATCGTAAAATTGATTTTTGTTACCAAGTCTTTGTTTAAATTGTGTTTTTTTTATACATCTTTACTTGTATTTCTTAATTAAATGTTCTGAACAAAGAAATCCGTTGTATGGTATTTTATTCCGATGTTTTGGAACAATCAACAGAATTTAAAATTAACTGTTGTATTCATATGAGAATTTTAGCTTAAATATTGTTTTGGTTTCCTCCTTTCAAAGTAGATGCCAAATAATGTAATAATACAGTGTTCCCTCACTCAATAACTAAGTCAACTATAGGAAAGGTTGAGAGAGTTCCCTTGGGCTGCTGAAAAAACTTGGGCCCACGAACTAACCGTCTACCCCAATTATCCTTTTTTGCATGAGTCCTATATTAATTCTATGAATGAGGTTCCTCCTCGAGTTACTCTATGCCCAGACTCGCCCGTCACATTCGAATTTGTTTTCCTTTTAACGGTGTAGAACTGGTTGAGGCTCTCTCTAATGTTTGTTAAACACGTGGCCCCCAATCAAGCTCTATTTAATAGACTTATGTTGTTTGCTACAACAAAATTTCCTAACCCATCGCTGGTGCGGGTACTAAATTCACCTTTACCATGTAATCCATGTAAAAAATATCGTTAACACTGATATGCACAATAAGGTACTTTAATAAATATTTACAACACCAAAAATTTCTACTTCTTTCTATTCTGCGGGTGAGGGTCGAAACCATTTCCTTGTAATACTAGACATTTATTTATTCACTATTCTACTAGTAGTACCGAGAACAATGTTCACCACATACATCATTTTTCTCCAATCTACTAGTACACTTAAAAGCAACATTTACAACATACCATATTTGATTTTTCAGTCTTAATAGCAACACTTAAAAAAACATTTCATACCAATACAATACTTATCTAGGTTAGCCAAATTTCTTACACAAGGGGTCACAACGACATGGAATAGAGGTTTCCTCCCTACCAATGAGACCAGTCTGAAAACTGTGTCTCTGCCCAAGCCAACCTCACTAGTAGGGTAATCTTCTGGATAGTATTGCACCAAACTTATGTCTACAACTATCTGGTCCCAACCAGACTTAGTCAAGGACAAATTTTGATGAAGAAGATTCCTCTGACCAATGAGCAGGAAATATATCTCATAGTAACAATATTTTTAACTTTTTTTTTCTCCTCCTCCGAGTCACCTTAGGTTCATTAGACTCTCTCGGTTTCTCCCTTTTTTTATTTCTAGAACATTTTCCATCAAGGAGAGGTTTAGGCAGGTAACCGCTTGACCCATAATTGTCCAACTACCCTGTTCGATTGGTCGCATTTAGCCTTACTACATCATGTGGTTTTACTCCTTGCGTAAACATTTAGTCTTTCAAAATACAATCAATTATTCCTATTTAACATTTGACATTTACATGGTATTTAAGGTAATATAATGTCTGTAATTGTAGTAAAAGGAGAAATATTTACAAGTTACCAGGGGATGTGAGATCTTCCACCCCTTGAGAAAAACACAGTCTCGGTGTTTTCACAACTTCAGAATAGGCTTGGGTATTGTTCTTTCATAAATGTTTCATCCTCCTAGGTAACCTCTTCTAGGCTAAATTTATTCCATTGCACTTTAGCCTAGGTGATAGATGGCTTCCACAACATTTACTCTCTTTGATCGAGTATATGTATAGGTTCGACCAGAAACTCTTTCTTTGGTTCTCCCTATATATTGATAGTCAACAATAATTACTAGTAAGTATCATTAACATATTCTATAATATCTATACAGATAAAAATTTACGCTCCTTTCTTGTATATTTTTGAAATCAATGATATGTCTAGTGTCATAAATATACTTTTCAACAACGAGACATGAAAAATGTTATCAACACGTATGTGGCTAAGAAAATCTAGTTGATATATTACAAACCCAATCTAGGTTAGAATATGAAATGGGCCACAAAATCGAGGGTCCAACTTGGGACAACCTCCTCAATGTAGAGTGCTCTTATTAGGCCTGACTCACACATATACGTGATCGCCTACTTAAAATTCCGAATAAATTCACTTTTTTATCAGCATACAATTTCTATATTCCTTGGGAAACTTCTCAATTTTCCCTTACATTCCTTACTGGCTCTTTCATTTCTTTCAATAAGTCAAGTCCCAACATCAACTTATCTTCTGAACCACTCCATTTAATAGGTGTTCTACACCTACAGACATATAATACCTCAAACAGGCTCATCTTGGGAGAAGTATGATAGCCTATGTTGTAAGAAGATTCCACTAAGTGAATATAGTACTCCCACTTAGTTGGTTGCTCCATTACATACATTATTAGCATATCCACAATACCTAATTGACTCTGCCATTATAGCCATGTTTTTTAGGGTCTGCAATAATACATTGTACCTGAGTACCTAACCCATCAAAAAAATCTTTCTGAAAGGAAGATGTGAATTTCACATCTCTATTCAAAATTACTACTTTTGGTATCTCGTGAAACCTGAAAATTTCTTTCATAAATACGTTATCAATATGAGTTATTTTGTAGGTATATTTCACTAGAATGAAATAAGAATACTTACTCAATTTATCAAATACTACCATTATACAATCATTTTTTTTATTTACACCAGTAATAAAATAAAGTGTAATAGTCTCCCATTTCCACATCGGAATAGGTAATGAGTAGAGAAACCTAGATGGATGTTTATGTTCAATATTCACGTGTTGACATTCCAAACACTTGGAAAAATACACAACCATATCTTTCTTCATTCCATACCATAAATATTCCTTTCTCAAAATATAAAATAATATATTATATCTGGGATGGGAAACATAACGGATTTTTTGATATTCATATAATATCAATTATTTAATGCTTGTCTCATTAGGAAAATACTTTGTGTTCCAATAACTCAACATGTTTTTCTAATTTACCTCATATCCAACATGTCGTTCGCTTCTATTTCATTTTTTGGCTTGCTTACACAAAAAATCATACTCAGGATCCCTTCGAACATCTTCCTTAATTTGTTCTTTAAAAGTGATTTTTTCTTCACTAAATGAAATTTCATACACATAATTCAATTTCATACTCAAAGCATCAACTACCTCATTATTTTTTCCTTTCAAATGTTTTATTTCAAACTCAAATTTTCTCAAGAAAGAAATCCAACGTGCTTGTCGAGCATTCAAGGTAGGTTTTTTGAAATAGTTTCTTACACCATTGGGATTTGTCATTGGTAGGAATTGTTTCCAAAGAAATAAATGTTGCGACATTTTTAGAGTGTATATTACTATTGTTAGCTATAAATCATAATATGAGTAGTTTTTTTCATGCTCCTTCAACTTCTAAGATTTTTATGCCATAACCCATCCTTCCTTCTTTAGTACTCCTCCTACACCTTCCTTACAAGCGTATTTACAAAGAAGAAATTCCTTTTCCATATTAGGAGAAGTAGCAGGTAAATGTTTTATCTAGTCAAAACGGTTTTGGCACTCAACCGTGCACTTGACGGTTCTCCCTTTCTTTTCCAGGGATGTAATCACGTAAGCAACCTTTGAAAATCCTTCAATAATCCTCCTATAGTACCATCTATCCCCATAAAGGATTCTATATTGACCAGTTCCTTAGGGACAAGGCATTCCATTATACTCCTTATATTTTCTAGGTCTACAACTATCCCATGTTTAGTAATAACATCTCCTAAATATTTAATTTTCTCATTATCAAACACACACTTACTGTATTTTGCATACAAATGATGATCCCTCAAAGTTTGTAAAAAAATATGCAAATTATTTTTATGCTTGTCCATATTTCTTGAATAAACCAATATATCATCAAAAAAATCAACACAAATTTATCGAGATACTTGTGGAATGAACTGTTGATAAGACACATGAACGTTGCTAGAGCATTGGTTAGTCCACAAGATGGGAATACAAATTTGTAATTCCCATATTAGGTTCTAAAGGTTGTTTTATATATATCTTAATATTTAATTCTTACTTGGTTGTACCCCAAATGCAGGTCAATTTTAGAAAACACGTAGCCCATTTTAGTTGATTAAATAAATCATCAATGCGGAGTAAGGGGTACTTAGTCTTAACTGTTAATTTATTTTTGTGTCTATAATCAATGAATAGTTGTAAAGTGCCATCCTTATTCCTGAAAAATAATACTGGAGCCCCCCAAGGTGAGACACTTAGGGGAATGTACTTTTTTTCTAATAATTGTTGTACTTCCATTTTAAGTTCATTCAATTAAGGGACACTAACGTGATATGGTATTTTAGATATAGGAGAATCTCATGGAATAATTTCAATGGTAAAGTATATGTCTCTTTTAGGAGTTAATCATGGAATATCCTCAAGCAAAACACATGCAAAATATTGCACCACAGGTAGGTCACCCAAGGTACCATACTTCTCTTTTGAATTTGAAAATCCCACTTGCACCGCATAAATTTGACACCCCTTCCACATACATGTTTCCAAATGAGAAGCCATAATCGACCTTAATTTTAGTGGTCTCCTCACTCCCTCTACCTCCTATCTGATACCTTATTCATTTAAGAAACTAATTGTCCTGTCCTTACCATTTGTCGGGGACCAATGCTTCTCCAACAATTCCATACTAATTTAGAATGTTTTATGACACTATGGGTAGAACATTTAAGGTTTCTATTATTATATAATCTACCATTTTTATCAGGAATGTTTCCACCTTAGCTAACACCCTTCTTTTATCCCCTGTGACTATCTGAACCAACCATGGGTTCTTAAATTTAACAATTAGCAAATACCATTTTTCTACTAACTTAGGATTTATGTAACATAAAATATCCCCTAGATAAATTAATATGGATACAACTTGATTAAAAATTTTACCTTGAATCTCCACAATAGAGATCCTACAATGTGACATTAATTATGGGAAAACGTCTTACAGCTTCCCTATAGCAAATGACCCTTGAATTTGTGCTACTCACTTTTCCCCTATCTGGTAAGGAGAATGTTTGATGTAATGTGGTTCCCCACATCCCTAGAACTATACTGGGGATCTCATTTCTAGTTATAATTTAGTTTTATTTGGCTATTTAGTAGTTTTAAACTCATTTTGTAATTTTGATGTTTGGTGTGTCCTTCCTGAATTTTTTTTCGACTAATTTTTGTAGGAGATTTTTAAATCTATCAAGTTCGATCCATTTAAAATTTGTGAGGGATTATGATACTTCATTTCATCCCATTTCTTTCAACCCTCTTGCTTCTGCTTCATTTGTTGGTAGCATATTCAGGCTTTTCTGATAGCCTCGTCCATAGTTTTTGGGTTATCGAATTCCAACCTCTCTTTCATAAATACTAGAAGAATACTTATAAACCACTAAAATTTCTCCTTTTCCTCATCTATTTGAGGATAATGCCTTTTCAATGAGGAAAATTTTGTTATCAATTCATCCATAGAAAGCTTGCCTAACCACTAGTCATAAAACTCCCTTGCTTTTTTATAATAAAATTGTTGAATTAATTATTTATCTTTAAAATATTTTTGAAAATCATCCAAGGTTACTTATTTATCATAAATTATTCTTAAAGTTTTCACCTCCCTACACCATAAGGTTTCCTTGTCTTGCAGTTGATATATTTCCAGCCGATCTTTCAAATTGTGATCATATTCATAAATCTAGAAGTACTTATTCATGTTTATCATCCAAGGTTTGGCATACTCCTCTTGCTCACCATCAAATGTCAGAGGTTTAATTTTCTTGAATTCTCCCTGCAATTCCACTTTTTGTCTCTTAGGCCCCCATGATTCAAAACATTATCAGGTTCCTCCTCATTACTCTCTTGGTCACCCTCCTAGACTGGGAGATCATCTCTATGTGTTCCAATTTTGTATTCTTGTTCTGGGCTTGGAATAGGATGTCAATGATTCTGTCGATCATAAAGGATTTTCATAAGTTTCTCTTGTTCTTGAATGAAATTTTCATTATATTCTATTAACCTTTCCATTTCTTTCCTCATTTCTTGCATTGTTTCAAATAGGACAGTATTGAAATTTCGAGATATTTCTCCTAGTTATACCTACATCTAAGTGTTAGTATCTGTATATGGCACTGAACCACCTCCAATAGTCAATTTTACTAGCATAGTTCCAACTCTTCTCATCATGCCTCTATTCTTTCACTCTTTTCACACAATTCTTTTTTTATTATCCCACTTACTCACTTAGGAAAGAGTGTTAAAATTTGGCTCTGATACGACTTGTCACGAATCCTCATTACATACACAAACTTTTTTTAAACCAATATTAATTAACATAAATCATTGTATATTGAAAGTTCATCTCACCAATCACTACACATAACATAGGTTCAACATTTAGTATGCTTTCAATTGTACTAATTCAAAAAAATTAACTTAGGCACGGTTTGGATATATTTCCACCATTACAAAATATTATTCAAGAAAAAGTTTGCAATTTGGTAAGAATACACCACTATAACTCCTGATATCACCCCCAACTCCGCCAAACCACTAATTGTCTATACCCAAGCACAACTAAAGTTAATTCAACCTTGGTTAACTGGATATAATTAAAAATCTATGGAATCCTTCATGAGTTTCCACATGGCACTAGGAATATCGAGCTTTGGACCCAGATTGCTGACCCTCCTTGCAACCCTACCATCCACAATTCAGATGAAAAGGGGTACGTTGAGGTAACTAGAATATTTATCACACACTGCAGGGGGATCATTCCATCCCATTTATTCGAAGGAAATTAGCCCTGTATCTCCAGTGCCTATGACATTCTAAAAATACCCATCTCAGGTACGTGTTATCGCTTCACCAATAAATCCAGCATCGAGCTTCCTTTTTTGGTTCATGGTTTTCTTTAGGGGGCTAATTTATCAGGCTAAGAGAACCCCCCCCCCAGCAGTTCTGTAATGGATTTCTTCTTGTGTTGTCTATGGCTAGAATTTATGGTCAGGACCTGCTACTGTCAGCTTACTCTTATCAAAACCAGGTAAAGAATTTGGACTTGTTTCCCTCCATGATTATGCTAATTTCATATTTACAATGTTATTATGTCGCTTTTTTGTTTTATTTTTTGACTTACCATTCAGTGTTCCGCTAGTGGAATGATTTTCGTGAGGCTTGATCTTCTTTGCTTAGGTAAAAGTGCCTACGCAGATTTATTTAATCTTTCCCTTCTTTCTATAGATATTGTACCTAGTATTCGACCCTACTCACACTTTCTTTTCAATGTATGCTGATAGGTGATATTTCTGCAAATTGCAAACAAGATTTAAGGTTACAATATCCCAAGGTCAACGACTTATTGTTTCTTCTTTTCCAGGTTAGCAGCTTCGTCTTTCACAGCTAGAAATATGTTCTAGACAATGGTACCTCACTTGTTTCTTTGTGCCTTAAAGAATTGGAAACAAATACTATAGGGTTAAGGGTTAGCCATAATTTAATAATTTACACTATCCATGGCGCGACCATATTTTACCAGGAAACAAAATTTTTGTGGTTGTATATAATATCTCTTTGGGACTATTAGGAATTTATCTCATCACTTTTTGTGTTTCTTTACTAAAGGTCAGAATGAAATATCTGTTAAGTATGTTCGTGTCCTAAATTTTTTTCTTTTTACGAAGTATTTATTTATCTTGTTATTTTCATGTACATCTTTATTTGTATTAATTAATTAAAATTTATAAACAAATACAATCGACACAGTTTAAAATTTACTGTTATAGTCATATGATAATTTTAGTTTAAATATTGTTTTCGTTTCCTCCATTCAAAATAGATGTAGGATCATTTAATACTATGGTTTGGCCTCATTCCATAACTAATTCAACTATGGGAAAGGTTGAGGGATTGTTCTTGGGCTCTCGAAAACTGTTGGGCTGAGGAACAAACCCTCCACCCTAGTTTTTTTTTTATGACACCTATATCGATTATATGAACACTGTTAATCCTTGAGTTACTCTATTCCCATACTTGCTCGTTATGTTCGAATTTGTTTTACTTTTAACGATGTAGAATTGGTTGAGGTTCTAGCTAGATTTTGTTTAATAGGTTCCCCCCAACCAAACTCTATTTGATATAATTTTGTTGTTTGTTGCAACAAAATTTCCTAACGCATCCCTAGTGCAGGTAGTAAATTCACCTTCAGAACACAATCCCTACGAAATCTACTGTTAACGTTCATACAAACAATAAGTTACTTTAATAAATATTTACAAAACCACAACTTTCCACTCAATTTTTTTCTTTTCTGGAGGTGAGGGTCGAAACTATTTCCTTGTAACAAAAAACATTTATTTATTCACAATTCTACTAGTAGTAATCAAAATAATGTTTATCACATACATAATTTTTCTCTACTCTAATAGTACACTTAAAAAAACATTTACATCACACAATATTTCATTTTCCATTCTACTAGAAACACTTTAGACATCATTTCATACTAGTACAATACTTATCTAGGCTACCCAAATTTCTAACGCAAGTGGTCACAACCACATAGAAAAGAGGTTTCCTCCCTATCAATGAGACCAGTCTGAAAACTACATCTCCCCCTGAGCTAACCTCACTAGTAGGGTAATCTTCTAGACAATATTGCACTGAACTTATGCTTGTGACTATCTGGTCCCAACCAGACTTAGTGAAGGACAATTTCTGCTTAAGAATATTTCTCTGTCCAACTAGTAATAAATATATCTCATAGTAATAGTCTTTTTAACTTTTCTATTCTTGTCCTCTAGGTCACCTCAAGTTCATTAAACCCTATCTGTTTCTAGCATTTTCATTTTTAGAAGATTTTCCATCAAGGAAAGGTTTAGGAAGGTAACCGCCTAACCCATAACTATCTAACAACCCTAACTAGTGGCTCTCATTTAACCTTACCTCATCAAGTGGTTTTACTCCTTTCATAAACATTTAGTATTTCACAATACAATCACATATTTCTATTTAAGATTTGACCTTTACATGGTCTACAAGTTAATATAATGCCTCTATCTACAACAAGCGAAAAAATATATTCAAATTATGAGGGGATGTGACAAATGTACTCATATTTGATTAAGGTGTAATAATATTAATTTTTTTTTTTTTTTATAAGTATAATAATTTAATATTTTTTACATATTTATTATGTTTAAAATAATACTTTATTTATTATGTTTATAAATATGTTTATTTTGGAACAAAATTTTCAAACTTTTAAGTAAATGTTAAATATTTAATTTCCATGGAATATTCTAAAATAATATTTAATTTCCATGGAATATTCTAAAATATTCAAAGTATTGTATACAAATAATTGGTTGAATAGGTGACATTAACAAAGTGTGGTATTGGCTCACTATATTATAAAAAAGCCTATTAAAAAATTAATAATCTTCATTATAAATTGGAGTTAAATTTCATAGTAAAGTGAGACTCAATCTCCATTATTATATCTTTTGGAAATATATATATTAAACCTTTCTTTATCGAAATTGAAAAATCAAACGTGTTCTATTAAAAAAATGTTTACATGAATATGGATGGTCAAATGTATTTCAAAAAAATAACCACATGGGAAACTGATAACGAGACATCAAAAACCAAGCATGCCATAACAACCAGTCTCAAAAAACTACTTAATAAAAACATTGAAACAAAATAAATCATAACAGGCCATCAACTCTTAGTATGCAAAATATATCTCCTAGAACAGGGCATAACGACCTAAAACATAAACCAAAAACCAAAAAATAAAGGAAATTAATCTATCCATCAATGCCAAGGGAAGAAGCGAGTACTAATGTGTTGTCCCTACAATAAAAACGAGAAGTTGATGCTCCCTAGATTCATTGAAATTCTTTCGTTAAACAACCTATCAACAAAAACCTTGAATTCGTTCAGTAGATGTCTGAAGATGATCTATTGGAAAAATTCGTTGATCGTGTGTATGCAGTGCTATCAAGTGGACAAATTATGATGGTAGTAAAGTAGTACCCTTTATATTTATATTTATATTTATATTTATATTTATATTTATATTTACATTTACATTTACATTTACATTTACATTTACATTTACATTTACATTTATATATATATATATTTATATTTATATATATATATATATATATATAAAATTTTATAATTAATAATAATTTAAATTAAAACTATAATGTAATTAGATTGTATGATTTTTTACTTGGCATCATGAAATATATGATAAAAATAGCTATTTATTATAAATTTATACCTAACAACATTATCATCTATTTAATTTATATAATCATATATAATTTATACTATTTAAAATTTTTCCAAAAAATATCACCATATATATTTTTTGATTTCCATCTTGTCTCCATGTAAAACTCCAAAGCATGGCTACTTTTGCGTTGAAATAAAAACATGCCTGGCATTTGATTTAATGGTTATATAATTAATATTGAAAATATATAATCATATATATCACTTATGTAATCGTAATTTATTTAGTGTTAATAACATGAATTTATAATTTATTTTTCTAAGTACAGTAAGTTAGTATAAATGTATTATTTTTTAAGTTAAATAATAATTTATTTTAATTTAATTTTAAAAAGTAAAAATGGTATAAATTGTAAAAATTATGAAATGGAAATTATTGTAATTATATAAATTTAATGGTTGGTAAAAGTCTATAGACATTAATATATAACAAACATAAAAAAAATTAATGATATATCTCACATTCACATCGATTCGATTGAAAAAAATCATAAACATTAATTAAATTATTATCAAGCTAGTTTAAATATACATAACACAAGGTAGTTTTGGTAGTTTAGATATATATTCTGTCGAGTTTCCAATAGTTTTTGAGCTCTAGGTTTATGATAACTTATCGTTTTTCCCATGGTATTCATCCTTATTGTTTCTTATTTAAGGGTGGAAATGCTTCTTCTTAATTGGTCCTCATGGCCATTGGAATCCTAAGAAATGGTGTCATTACACAGCATGAATTCTCGCTATTTAATGATCCTAAAAACTCGCATCAGAGCTATGGTCAAATTTAATTTGTCGTGATTAGAGTTAGGACAACATTGTGTAGTATGTGTGTATAAATTCATGCAGGATGTATGAGAGAAGATTTCGAGGAAGCGATCGAGAACAATTAGTCGACATAGCCAATGTTGGAGATCATAAAATATATTTGGGTATAAGTCATTAGAGTGTGAAAAAAATGGATAGGGTGGTGGTATAAGAACTAAATATAAGCAAAGAAATGATAATATATTGGTTGTGAAGAGGCCCTTCCAAATAATACAAGGGGTGGCGATGACCTCAGTGGAGAAAAAGAGAAAGGATGGTTCTCGAGGATATCAAAGTAAGTTAATCATTACAAAATGGAAAACTAAAAGCCAAAAGTTAAGGAGTTGGCTCTAATCATGGGAGGAAATTTGAGATTGCTCAGGTAGCTATTGATGTGAGAGTAGGGTTAGTTTATCAATTCCATGTGTAATCAAATCTTTGTGAAAGAACATATTTATATAGAGGATATGAAGTGGTTTATGGTCCCATGAAGGAGACCCAAGCCTACAAATTGATGATCACAAGTGTAATTAAAGCACACAAATAGATAGCTCAAAGGTTGGAATTTTAGATTTTGTTTGAGAAGAATTGGAAAAGGAGAAAAAAATGGTTTCCAAATGAAAGGAAGTAGTGTCCAAGAAAGCCATAGATGTAGCCACATGTTCATATAGAAAATTCCACAATAGTAACTTACCATGCTAATACCTAAGTTTCTCTAAAACACGTGGTGTTTGATTGGCATGACATAAAAAATTGGAGGTCGACTATGCATATGAGGCTCCATAATGATTGTTGTTACAAATGAAATAATGATAGAGGTGAAGTGCACTATTGTGGATAGTTGAAAATTTGTAGTGATAATGAGTAGGATGCTATGGTTTGGAGCAACACGTTGGCTATGTATGACATTGTGGAGATTGATATTCCAAATCAAGAGAAGTCCAACAGGGATTTGTGTTTTGTGATAAGAAAATTCGAGAAATATGTAGTGATATTGAAGGTAATTTATTTTTTATGTCAAGCTAGGTGCCTCAGTTCATACACTGGTCCATATTTTTTCTGTAAGGAGTTGTCTCTTTGTGTGGTAAAGAGAGTATGGATGAAAATATAACTATGTTGCAAAGGAATTAAAAAGCTATGGTAACTAGAAATAAGTTAATGAAATACATTTTAGCTATATTTATAGCATGATCAAGAATATTGTAGGTTCTAATAAATGGCCATGATAGGGGGCAACTGTAATGTGTCAAATTTAGGAAGAGATTATCATGTTTCCAAGGTTTCAATGGGAAAGTAGCTAGACAAGAACACAACATTTAATGTGTTGAGGGATGAATCATTAGACAATGTGTTGGTTTATGAACCATGATGAAAATGATTGATAACTGTGTATGGAGGAAAGTGTGCAATGATTTTAAGAGTAGAAGGAAAATATAGGAAGAGAACACACAATGATAAAAAAAAATGTAGGTGAATAACACAAGGAGAGAGAGCTTAATTAATGAGAAAGGGTTGGTTAAGGTATGGATAAGGAAAGCTAGAGATGTAGCGAGAGAGTGGTTGCATGGATGAGAAAATAGAGATGGATTTAATGGTTTGAATATTAGTGAAGGAGCCAATGCGTCATGAAAGCCTTAGTGATGTGAAAACAATATTGGCGTGTGAACACCATTAGGGTTTTTAATCCAATTTGTTAAATCCTACCACACTGAGGTGTATTCCTCATGAAAGTTGTAAGACTTTGTTTTAGGCATACATGTTGTGTAGGAGCACGTGATGACTGAAGTTGTGCAATGAACCAGTTGGACACGTACGAGGGTGGTAGGTGTACTTATATGCTAGATTGAGGATTGATGTTGTAAGGAATTAATGCTTTGATCAGTTATACATCTACTGCAGTGACAGATTGAGTTATCAATTTTTCGAATTGATCACTTATATAGGTACCAGGGTGGTAGATGTACTAGTATTCTTGCTCGAGAGGGGTAATGTCAGAATGTGAGAAGGTTGATGAACCATGTACATGAGAAGGTATTTTGGCTAACTCATAGATACAAAAAATAGTTACCCATGTACTGTAGTAGGTGGTAACCTTCTTATATGGACTTCAAAAGAGCTATTGGGATCATGTTAATCTCTGAGAGTAAAGTTTAATGGGGTGATTAATAGTGGGATTGTTAGGATAGTTTAGGTAATCTTTAATTGGTCAATTTAATGGCAGTATCCAAGCTCCAAGTTTATGGGAACCCATTGTATTTCCCATTGAATTAATCTCTAATGTAGCCTATTTGAAGGCAAAAGGACCATGTTAATTAGTGTGTGGCCATTAGCATCCAAAAAAACACCACCACTTCTCTCTATTTCATGATCCTAATAATTGTAAATTATTTCTTTGAATTAATATACTTTATATTACTAAAAAAGCTAGATTACATAGATATCATAGACCACATAGTGGGAGAAAAATCACTTGACCCCTAACCTTTGTCACCTTCTTTAACCAACTTAAAATTCAAAGAAAAATACATGAACATCACAGCCATGCACATCTTGGATACCTCCACACACATTTTAGTCATAAAAATGTATTCAATTATCCACAAATGGATGAATGAATCAAATTTCCCACATGGACATTCTCCCAAGAACAAAAACACAAGTTTAAATGTCCTTGTTAGTACTCCATAATTTATCTAAGTTGAGGGGATAAAATTAGAGGTAACCACAAACCACTTTTAATATAGAATCTATCCCTTCTAGCTTTAGAGATGGCTCTCTCTATCTGAACTATTCAATCACTTATATGTTAGGATAGGTATGGTGCTTAGTGGGGTATAATTTTCAAATATTTGTTGGTAGGAAAGAATACTAATCCATTGGACATGCAATCATGTCAAGCTGATTATGTTTCCAGTGATAGGGTGAAGGGAAAGAGGATCTTCTATTGGGGAAAAGTAGGTAGTCTCTATAGTGTTTTTTTAGTAAAACAATTTGTCGTAGGGTGAGTTTGAAGATGTATGGAAAATGACACGCAAAGCATCAAATAATATCATGAATTCTAAATTCCATTTAAGTGGAAAACACAAATGTTTAGAAAACTGAAACAAAGCACTTTCTGAGGCAAATTCTAAGAAAAATATTTGTTCAACTAAAAAATAAGATACATTTCAAAGAATTATTGATAAAAAAATATGACTGACAAAAAATTAAGAACATATCCAGAGAAACTAACACAAGAATACCTGTAAAATTCGACCTCTGTCTTTCATTCACGAAAAATAATACAAGTAGAGTAAACAGTGTCTCTTATTCTGTATCTGACCAACCAAAAAACCTTTTGTAGAATGAAACTCATGAGAAAAGATACAATTAGCTCATCCCTGGACTCATGGGGTTTAACTCAACTATTTCCCCAAAGATAGAATCAACTACATTCAATTTGAAACTACCTGCTATGAATAGGGACCAAATTTCTTGAAATTAGGGGTCAAAGATTAACTCGTATATCTTGAACCATGAAAATTGTTACAAAATTGAAGGCGATATTTAAATATGTGCTTGTTATTGGGATAAAATTCTCTCATTTTTTGCAAATTCCTCTCCAGATCCTTGGTATTTGCACCAAAAAAAAATGGCTAAAATATGAAATAATAAATTCTGAAAGATAGGTTGTAAAGACTCATTCAAATCTTCTAATATATGATACCAGTGAAGAAACTGAAAGAGTTTTTTGTAATTTATATTTTGTTGAAAAAAAATTCTTATGATTTTCCAAAATTCATCTCCATGCAGTCAAAAAATTATCTTGAAGAGAAACTGTAAGTGCAACAATTGTCCAAAAGTGGAGCAACTCCCCCATGGACAAAATGCAACATGATTATTTTTCAAATATCTCCTAAACGGTGAATCAAATTGGGTTAATTTTTTCTCATAAGGTTAATATAGTTATTATTATTCTCCACAAAATATTTGGGCTCAATTTGATTCATGAATTTTGAGAAAAAAAAAAGGGTCCTAGATGTCCATGTCTCATTTCTAAAAAAGCATGAATAATTTTAACCTAAAATTGAGTGAGTTTATTCATCTCATATTCATGCATATCCTATAAAAATTTCATGGAAAAAGGGTACAAGTTTTAATATTTATGGTGAAAATACATTGAATTTGTGAAATCACAGTGCATTCACTATGTTTCTCTAAAAGTGTACTACTCCAAGTTTATACTAACTTAGTCCATCCTATAAACTATTGAAAGAACTAGGTTGGTGTGAAATGGTCCATACAATGTTGTAAACCTATCAGAAAGCTTCTAGTCCAAACACAAACCTTCAAACTTCAAAATCACTTCTTAAGACAAAAGCACAACACAAATACGCAACACATCTTTTCTAATAATAAGGACTTGATAACACACTTGATTTTACAATGGAAACTACAACTCATGATATGACACCCCTTATTTCTCCAAATGAATCTTTAGACTTCATATTTATAAGATCATGGCCAAACTTTACAAATTCACGAAAATACATAGAACAACCAAATTGACATTCATTACTATAATATATGACTCTAACATAGACTCCAATGGGGACCATTGGGAAGATACCAAACTCAATTTTCCAGATGTAGAGTGTAAAATTCTCTCCTCCAAATATTCAACACACAACTTCAAACTAAAAATGAATGCTAAAAAGTAATACAAATCACCCAAAACAAACTGCTAGAAAAGGATGTTCAAACTACAATCTGAAAACAATTGTTCTGGAAGATATGCTCAAACCATGGAGCTTATTCAAATTTTTATCTACAGTACACTATTGAATAACAGGCTCACTCAAGTGACACAAAATTTACAGTGAAGCCAAGCAAGGAGATGGCCACTCATTGGAATTCTACTCAGACCCTCTGTAAGAAGACCAAAAAAAAATACATAATGGAAACTTAAATTCCAAAAAACTAAAACCCATTCTCTTAAACAAGACAAAATCTGACTTCACTGATGATTCAACTAGGCTGGTTGAACACCCTCTTCCCACATCTACCCAAGTAACCATCCAAACAGGGTAAAAATGTGATGAGAGGCTACTAATATGAGATTCAACCTCCTATATGACCTTAAGGAAGTGGAATCGACTAAAACTTGGCAAAAAAACCTTACACTACATCATTAACATCCTGAGGAGGTAAACCAACCTTCTGGGGCCCTGTTCCTTGAGGGTGGACAGATTATTAGCCCATTCGAGGATTACCCATGGGCATGTAAGGGAACGGGAGTAGTTATAGAAACTTACCCATGGGATAGCCTTGTCAAGGTAGCGGCTAAGGCCCCAAGGATCAGTTTTGTGCCTGTAGCTATGAGATTTGTGCTACATTTTCAACCCTAGAGGCCAGGTCACAACCCAAAACTTCTTGCAACTTCAGGGAGGATAAATAACATTAAAACAAATACATGGAAGCAATCACATCATCAGGAAATCATCCAACCCCACCCAACCACGACATCCATTTTGTCAAACATGTCACAAAAATTGCATCTACATGTGTAAAAAAGATAATTAAGCATAGGCGTTTAAGACTTATTGATGAGCTCCATCATTAGACATATTTGGAGGGGTTAATAGTCAGCTTTTTTCCTTCTTAGCTCTCTTTTTCTTGCATTTTTATTATTATTATGGTTTATGATGCTAGTATAGGTGGCGATTAAGGCTAACATATTGTGAGTGTCTAATATAGGGTTGAGCGTAAAAATCATGATTTATTAATAATTTTTATAAATATTTTATCACAAATACTTGGTGGAGACAAAAAGGAGAAATTATAGGAGGATTTTCCACCCTCAAAGGCAGCCGAACGATCGCAAATATTCTCCCTAGAAATTCAAATTCCATAAGCAGCTGAAGGATCCCCAAGGATTCTCTCCAGCAATTCGAACTCCAGAGGCAACTGTGCAAGTCAAAGAGGAGAGCACTCAATCTTGGTTTACTTGGAGTCTAGTGGACTCAATCACCATTTTTCTAGGGAGCTATTGGTGGAATAAATAGAGCAGAGCCAGTGCTATGAACAATTAGTCTATCCTAGTCTCGCTTCCACTCAGAATTATTGTTGTGAACTATTGAAGCTTTTTGTTTTATTTAGGGATAGAAACTTTCAGAGATATATGCAGTTATTATTTTATGAAATGAGCAGATTGATTTCATTTGATTGATCTAAGTTCAGAGGGTTAGGCTCATGGGTTAGGGCCCATCCATGTGCCTCAACTTCTCTATCATTATTATATTTTCCTTTATGTCATTTAGACAAGTTTTCCTCTGTCATTTAAGTTAGATCTTCTTCTGATAAGTCTCATTGCTATTTACTTTTTGTGATACTGTATTTTTAATTTCTTATACATAGTGAAGTAGAGAAATAACTCCAAAATTGTGGTCAAGTCTCCCTCCTCTCATCTCTGTCAATAGAGTTTGAGTAGGGGCAGACCTTCCCATAGGCAAAAAATTCTTTCTGTTTGAGTTTGGGAAATAATTTCCATTACCAAGTCCAAGCCTTCCTTAACTATTTCATCCTGCATTTCTATCTATTTCCTGTACATGAATCCGCAGGTGTGCTTCACTTCTGAGCACTTCTCGTACGCTTCCATTTCCCTCCTTTACTTCTCACCTTAGCGTTGCACTTACCTTATTTCAAACACCATTAATCTCTTCATATATACTTCTATGCTTTTCTCCGTTCATGGTCGCCTTATCCTTTTTATGAAAAACACATAAAAATTCATACAGAACCACTAAAAACGCAACCTCCACCTTTGCTCCTCGACACTCCCGCTACTGTATGTCACACTTCATAATCAAAAGATTTAACGATTACCTTAACACTTATCTCCCATTCCTTTCAATTGTGATATTGCGAAATCACAAATTGCACTTCGCACTACTTACCTTCCACCGTTAACATTCACAGCTCATTCTTTGTGATTGCGAAATCGCAAATCACAACCCTTACCTTTTTCCACCACCACGTCATCCCCATCGCACATCGCATCCTGCAGAACTTACCACATCGCAAATCAAATCGCACAGAATTTACCACATCGCAAATCACAGACCACAGAACTTATCACGTCGAAAATCGCTGCCTGCAACCTTTACCGCAACACAACTCACATTTCACACATTTTAGTTTACGCCCATTAATCCATATGAATATCCTTGTAAACTTGTGATATTGCGATTCACAACCCTCCACATCACTCTTTGCACTTCGCATTGCACACCATTTAGTTTATTCCCCTTAATCCTTACCACTATCTTTGTAAACTTACGATATTGCAATTCAATTCCCGCCATGTAACTCTTTGCACTTTGCACTGCGCACCATTTATTTCATTCTATTATGTCCTTACTATCATCCATTTAAACTTACGAATTTGCGATTGTGACATTGCACATCACAACTTTTTCTGTCCAACGCATTCTGCCATCACATTTCTGAGTTCTTCTTGCTTCGAAGTCATTTCTTGCATTATAATAAGGTTTCCTAAGGATTTAATCCCCTATCTATGCTCCAAAGCCATTTCTGATGCTATCATAAATTTTTTGAAGGGTTTAACCCCCTCTTTCTGCTTCCAAACCTCATTTCATGTGTTAAACGCCCCATTATTCCTCTTAGCCCTTTTTCTTCCCTCTAAGCTGGAAATTAATTCTTTTTAATTAAAGTTAAGGCATGGATAGTTTACTTGCATGGATAGGATAATGGTAGATATATAATAGGATAGGTAGAGTGAATTTATCCATTTGTCCAAGTTAAGTGTGGTTTAGAATTAATTTCCTTTCTGCTATCTATTTTTTGCAAATTAAATTAGTTTCATTCTTGGAATTCCTTTCCAACAATTTAGTTCAGTTTCATTTTTTCCATTTCCTTCTAGCAATTTACTTTCTAGTTGTTCTCATAATTTAAGAAATAGCACCCTTCCATGAAGTTGAAGAGGATGAATTGAATAGAATTAATCTACTGTGTATATAGCACTGTCACCTTCGAGTTTGTATGAACTCCGTGTTGATAAATTAAAGTAGGGTAGCCCCTGGGATTTGCAGCATTCTTGGTGCAATACCAGGGCTCACCACTTTTTGGCGCCGTTGCCGGGGAGGTGTCTAGTAAATATTTTGATTTTGTTTTAGAAATTTTTTTTTCTTTCCTTTCTTTTCATGTCACTTCATAAATATTGAAAAATTACAAAAAATATATGATTTTCATGCCTCGTAGGACTAGAAATACTCAAAGAAAAACATTACCTAAAACCGCCACATCACCTCCTAGCCACCCTTCACTTTTCTTCAGTGGTAGTGGATTGAACCCCCTGTAGGAGAGCCTTCTGAATATTTTGAGGATCTTATTAGGGAAGAAGAAGAAGACCTTGTTTCAACTGAGGGACCTACTTCACCTATCTTAACAATGGCTGGGACCCAGAGAACCTTTCTCATAAGAGAGGAAGATGGGGACAATAATATGAAAAAAATTAGCCCCTCAACACTTCCACACTTCCATGGACTTACCTCTAAGGACCCTCACACATTCATGTTTGAATTTGTTGTTTTATATAGCACTTATGAATACATCTCTGATGATTATAAGTTGAAGTTATTCCCATCCACCCTTAAGGATGTAGCCTTGCGCTGGTTCATGGGTCTGCCTGGGGATAGCATCACTATCTAGGAATAGAATAAAGAGACCTTCAGCAACAAGTATAAAGACTACTGTAGGTCCAAGGAAAATAAGGGTGAGATATTTAGGATGACTCTAGGGCCTCATGAATCCCTAGAGGATTATGAAGGGAGGTTTCAATTAAACTATAAGAGAGCCAATTGTAATCTTGATCCTGGCTCACTTAAACTTTTATTTCTTCGAGGGATCGATGAGGAGAGGATAGAAACCTTGAATATGTTATCAGGAGGATATATCTACCAAAAAACATATGAAACAATCAAAACTATCTTCGGGAACCATTCTAGGGCATTTAGGAAGAAGGGCAGAGCTAGCCAAAGTACATCCAATACCCCTTCCTCTTCCACTTTCATAAAACGAGATTGGAAACATGCTAGAGGAATTCAAGAGTGACATGTTGCACACCTTTTATTTGTGAATTGAGACAATTTAGGTCAAAAGGAAGTAAGAGGAGGCAGAGAGAGCCTTGGCCATATTTTGTCCTAGACGTACTAGGAAACACCCAATAAATTAATGTCCACTGAATGTAATAGAGTTTTGCTTAGTCCGTGAAGAGAATCATGCCAAAGACAAGTGTCCCTCCTTACCTGGACTGAAATTTGTATATAAAGGTGGGGAAATAATTCTAGAGCAACTCTGTTTCATCAACCAGAGAAGGCCTCAGGGCCCTCAACCATATCAACAAGGTATACAAGGTGCACCTAACTCTTACTATTACAAAAGTCAGAGTGGACCCATGCAACCTTGGTACACGCCCACTCCTCCATCCTGGTCTACACCTCCTACTTGGCCTTCAAACCCTTGATATCATCCTTAGCTAGTGAACCAACCATTTCAGCAGAATGTTGCACAGCAACCTCAATGGAACAATTGATCCCAAAGGTGGATACCTCAAGAAAATCAACTACATGCTCTAATTCCTCCACCCAAACCTCAACCTTAGCTTACTCATGTTTCTCCACCTAGGCTAACTATACCTGCACAGCCCAATCCAAAGCCGAAAAGCAAACTGACACAATAGACTTCCAGTGGAGAAACATCCCATCCGGCTTATGTTGTGGAGATACAGGAGGTTAATCTAAGTTCAGGAAGAGTACTCGTAGAAAACCATCCCCCATCTCAACCTGTAGAGGTTGAGGAGGAAAAGGATGAAGAGAACACTCAAATCCAACAACGTCCTTTTCCCCAATGCTTGATCCACCCTTCTTAGCACACCTGAGAGGAGACTGAACTCCTGGGAGAATTGAAATTTTTTTGTGTAAAGATACTTTTAATCCTAGCCATTAAGGATGTACCTATATATTATAGGCTCATCAAAGAAAAGTGCTTCAAGAGGCTTGGAAGGAGGAAGACAGATACCCCCACCATCAATGTGGTAGGACAACTGTCTGACTTGATGTTGAGGAAGGTGATATTTCCAAAATACCTCAACCCTAGTAGTCGAGTTGTTGATGTAAATATAGATGGTGTCATAGTCTGCATCACTCTGAATTATTTAGGGGTTGCCATAAATATCATGACCAAGGAAACTATGTTGAAACTTAATCTCCAAGGGACGTTCAAGAAAACCGAAATATTTTTGCAACTTGCAGATCGGTCCACAGTAACTTTGGAAGGAATTGTTGAGGAAGTTATTGTTACCATTGACCTTTGGGTGTATCCTATAGATTTATTGGTCCTACAGCCAAAAACCAAGTTTAATGGTTATCCTCTCATCTTAGGGAGACCTTGGTTAGCCACTGTAGATGCTTATATTAGTTGTTGGGTCGGAAACATTACTATAAAAAATGGGCCTTTTTCTAAACATATAGTCTTGTATCCTCCAGCCCAGCCTTCCATTGATCATGATCTCCCTATATAGTTGGAGTATGAAGAAGATGAGTTATATAAAACTGCCCCTATGTGTACCATAGATGTTATCGTTAGTGGTGGGAATCTTGATGAAGATGAACTCATCGACCATGCCATTCAAAACCAGTCCTCCACTAACACTCCTCTCGAAACCGTATTCAAAGAGTATGAAATAAAACCTTGGATGGAAGTGCAATCAGTAGAGACAACCTCTAAAAACACCAATGCTATTGATTTTGGCCCATTTAGATCTCTGAAAATCAACCCAAACCTCTCAAATGGAGAAGAGAAGCAATTATGCCACCTTTTGAAATAAAATCTTGAAGCATTTGCTAGGGATTACAAGGACATGAAAGGGGTTCATCCTTCATTATGGAAACATCAAATTTACATCAAATAAGGATGCAAGCCTATGATACAACCCCAAATAAGAATGAACCTGGCTCTAAACAAAATTTTCAAAGAAGAGTTATAGAAACTATTTGGTACGGGGTTAATATATCCTGTATCCGACAATGAGTGGTTATTTCCTCTTTTACTAGTCCCAAAGAAGAATGGGAAGTGGCAAATTTGTGGGGATTATCTATAACTTAACAAAGCCACCAAGAAAGACCATTTCCCTTTTCCCTTTATAGACCAAGTCATGGACAACCTTGCAGGGAAGAAGTTATTTTCCTTCTTATATGGGTTTAATGGGCACAATCAAATTCAAATCAGCCCTGAAGACTAGAATAAGACTACTTTCACCTACCCTTGGGGTACCTTTTCTTATAGATTCCTACCCTTTGGGTTATGAAATGCCCCAGCCACCTTCGAGTGAGTTGTCCTGAGCATATTTTTTGGGTTAGTCCATGACTGTGTCAAAATTTACATGGATGATTTCACACCATATGGGGATGAATTCCAGGAATCTCTCTCCAATTTGGGTAAGGTGCTAAGAAGGTGGATTGAGATGCATCTCTCCTTGAGCCGAAAAGAGTGTGAATTCATAAAGAAAGCAGGGGTTTTATTAGGAAACTCCATATCCCAAGTGGGAATATAGGTAGACCCGAACAAAATCGCTATCATCAAAAGGGTGCCTGCTCCTCAAAATCATAAAGAGATCAGGAGTGTCTTAGGCTTAGGTGGTTTATAGAAGGTTCATAAAATATTTCAACAAGATGGATTCCCCATTATTTGGGTTATCGGCCAAAGACTCTATGTTTATTTAGTTTGGTCCTTTTCAAGAGGCTTTTGAGCTCATTATGAAGCAGTTGACTACTGCCCCCATCCTCTGAGGTCCAAATTGGACTTTTCCTTTCCACATCCACACCGATGAATCCGACAAAGCTCTATGGGAAGCATTAGGATAATTAGAGGACAAAATATCGTATGCCATTTATTTCATCAGCAATAATTTCTCCAAAGTCGAGATGAATTATATTGTTATTTAGAAGGAGATGTTGGCCATTGTCCATGCATTGAACAAATTCAAGCATTATGTCATTGGATATCAGACCTTTGTTAACACTGACCATGAAGACATCAAGTATTTAATGAACAAACTGGATGTTAATGCTAGAATAATTAGATGGTTTCTACTTTTGCAACAATTTGATTTGACTATTGTTGATAAACCTCGAAAGGAAAATGTTGTTGCAGATTTTTTGTCCAGGTCAGTTCTCCCTATAGGTGAAGAAGGAATGGTGGATGAATAAATAATATATGGAAACCTCTTTTCCATATCAGCACTCTCACCATGGTTTGCTGATATATCCAAACACTTGGTTACTGGAAGACTCCCTCCTAATATTTCATTCCAGGAGAGGAGAAGAATCATTAGAAAAAGTGCCCCTTTCACATGGATTGGGGGGAATCTCTTCAAGCTAGGCCTTGATCAAATCCGAAGAAGATGTGTGAGGGAGGAAGAATTTTTTGATATCCTCTTTGAATGTAATGACAACCCATGTGGAGGCCACTTTTCTGCAAAGAGAACTGCTTACAAAGTTTTTAAGGCGGGTTACTATTTGCATACCCTTCACCAAGATTCCAGAAGATACACCGGCAAGTGCGACCAGTGCTAAAGGATGGGGAAACCCACACAAATGGATGAATTTCATTTACACCCTTAGGTGGATCTTGAGCCATTTGACAATTCGGGCATGGAGTTTATTGGACCAATCAATTCACCATCCAGAAAAAAGAAGTATATCATAGTATACATTGATTACCTAACAAAGTGGTCTAAAGAAAAAGAAATGAAGGTATCAACCGAAGAAAAAGTAGTAGAATTTCTGAGGGAGAATGTGTTTTACAAATTTTGATATACCAGAGAAATAATCAGTCGTTAGGGATCACAGTTCACCTCTCACCTCATTAAGAATCTTTTGAGGAAGCACAAGATTAAGCATAGAACTTCTATTGCCTATCACGCTCAGACGAATGGCCAAGTAGAAGTAACTAACAGATCTTTAGAGAGAATCCTCACCAAGGTTGTGAGCAGAAGTAGAAAATATTGGGTAGATAGATTGGTAGAAGCTACTTGGGCGAACAACACCTCTTGGAAGACAACAACATGACTCACTTATTATGACCTAGTATATGGTAAGAAAGCCCTACTTTTAGTTGAGTTTGAAGTCAATACTTTAAGAATAGAAGCTGAATTAAATATGTAGCTAAAAAATGCCCAAAAATAGAGGTTGCTGCAACTAAATGGATTGGATGAGTTCAGAATGCAAGCACTTATTCACACAGAGGTAGTTCAGCTAAAAAGGATAGTATGGCATGACAACAACATCAAAGAAAAGACCTTCCAAGAAAGATATTGGGCACTGTTGTATGATTCAATGTTTAAAGACTTCAAAGGAAAGCTGATGAAAATATGGCTGGGGCCTTACACAAGGGAGAAATGCTTTGATAATGGCACAGTTCAAATCAGGACCATAGTTGAGGACGAGATCCCCTTGCTTGTCAATGGTCACATACTTAAAAATTACAAGAAGACTATGTCAAGGGTATAATTCATCATTTCAATAAGGAGAGAGGTGTATGTGATGGAAAACTCCATAGTTTCCCACACCTCCTGAAAGAAAAAAATAAAAGAAAAAATAATAAACTTGTGGGTCGAAAACCTCAATAGACGCAACTCACTTGCTCAAAAAAAAAAAAATATCCATGGGTGAAAACCTCTCTGAGGCTCCCAAGGCAAGTTTGTGGGTTGAAAACCTCGATGGAGGCATCCCACTTTCTTTTGAAAAAATTAAAAAAAGGAAAAGGAACAAAACAAAAAAATGCATCTGCATCACTGTGTTTTTCTATGTTTGTTTTTTTTGTAGGTTGTTAATGGTTTCGGGAAAACACAGGAAAACATTCATATTATTTGCCCTTCTTCTATATTGTCATTCATATCATCATTCAATCAATTCATCTTCATAACTTCCACCATCGCCTACATACACCACACTCCTCCATTGCTAAGCACGATGTTGCAAGAGAAGCAACACACAAACAGATTGTTACAAACATCAGGAAGTTCCTTCAAAAACAAAGTCTTCCATGGACTTCCAAGAAGAACAACAAGGGAAGCTGCATAAAAGACTACAAGAGAACAAGAATGCCATCCATGTCACCTCAAGCACCCCAAAAGGCATCCACAATAGAGAGAAACAATAAAAAAATATTAGCATCTCATTCAGGAAGTTGCTCCTTCATCAAGCTGCTCACTCAGAGAACAAGAATATGATGAAGAACACAACATCTAAAAAGGCTTGTCTCAAGCCTCTAACTCCTACAACTACCTTGGAAAAAATAGGTAGACTCAGGTATAAGCTCCCACCCCTTGATACGCATTCATAATAGCCAGAAATAATTAATTTTCAGCCTTAGAGTTTGAGGGGAAGAAAGGTGGCCAGTTAACTTAGCCACCACCGTGAGGTATGGCTGGAATAAAACTGGGAGCACATGCCGCCTGGGCATGAAAAATAAAAATTTTGAATCAGTGGAGTAGAGGAGAACGAGGGGAGGAAAACACATAGTCCATCTTCAATTAACATGGAGGAGGAACCAATTGTCTACGACAGAAGAACAACTTAGCATATTTATATTGGCACTCCAAATTTAGTTGCGTCATATAATAAAAGGAGATGTCATCTCATCCAAACCAGTGAATTGACAATTTTTAGATGGAGAGGAACGATGGAATCAGGTAGTGGTTGAAGAAGAAGAATAAGAACCAGAAATAAAAAAGAAAGAATTAAGAAACCTGGGGTAGAACGAGAAGAAACAAGAAGAAGCAGAAGAAGAGGAGGAAGAACCAACAAAAACAAAAAGAACTAGAAGAAGAAGAGAAAGAGATAAAGGGCCAAAGAAAAATATAATATATGTCCATAGAAGTCATACAGATAGCAAAAAGTGAGTGAGAGACAGACTCACAACCCAATGTCAGATCCCCTCACTACAAAAAGATAACTGCCATGACTCCTCTGAGCAGAAAAATAAAAAGGCAGACCTCTAGGTATTCTGGAGAATAAAAGAATAAAAGAAAGCCAGAAAATTCTCCCATAAGCCCGATCATCATTGAATAATCACCAAGGGGGAGGAAAGAATCAAAGAAGAATTTTTGAAGGAGTAGCTCCAGAAGGAAAAGGGTGATAATGTAGTGCTAAAGGAGAAATTCTAGCAAGAAGAGGAGCAAGTAGCCACCATGGCGGACTTATGCATAGAAGACCTTCAGCACAGTTTCCCCTTTGACTCATATGTTGTGTACCTCAAATAACAATGACTTCTATTTCAAATCAACACTCTAGCCTCCCATGGATCACTCCCTTTCAAATATTATAGGAAATTCATGAAGTTTTACAAGCAAGCCAACATAGCTAATTAGGAAAAGATGGCAGAGTGTTATATGCATAACTTTGTGCTGACAAATCTCAAGATTTGGGACCCCAATCCTACAATCGGGGATATGCAGTTAATGTCTCTAGAATATTGAATGATGAGTGAGGATAATAAAGAGAAAGAGATATGGAAATTCATGGGAAGAAGAAATAGAAAACCTGTATATCTCAGACTATAAGTGTTTAGCCCAAGAGGATTCATCCTTAACCATAGAGAGATTAAAAAGGACCATGCACTGGTTGAAAGCTACCTTCAGACTCATAACCAGGTGATAGGCCACTTTGATGATGTTTCTAGATAGATAGAAGAGGAGTGCATTATAGCCAGTTAGAGGATATGGAACACACTCCCACATAGCCTAAAGAACATGGAGTACCATACTCTAGAAATACTGAGTGGTGAATTGGAATGGGAACCATTATATAAGAGGGCCATGTAGGCCAAAAAGATTCGATGATTGGGACTAAATCTCAGCCCACCTTTGCTGTTGGGGCTGACTGATTAAGAGGACATAGATGCACAAGATAGATAATTGGAGAATGCAGAAAATAATGATGGATTTTACCCCCTTCGGGAAACTCCCACACTTCATCCTTAGGAAATCAGGGGGGTTGTCAAAGATTTGGTGAAAATGGAAGAAGAGGATCAGTTGCTCAAAGGATAAGAAACCATTCAGTAGGGGGGTGATGATGATCTCCATCATTAGACATATTTGGAGGGGCTAATAGCCACCTTTTTGCCTTCTTATATCTCTTTTTCTTTCATTTTTATTATTATTTTGGTTTCTGATGCTAGTATAGATGGTGATTAAGGCTAACATACTCTGAGTGCCTAATATAAGGTTGAGTGCAGAAAATCATGATTTATGAAGAATTTTTATAAGGATTTTATCACAAATACTAGAGGAGACAACAAGGAGAAATTATAGGAGGATTGTCCACCCTCAAAGGAAGCCAAAGGATCCCAATTATTCTCTCCAGCAATTCAAATTTCACAAGCAGTTGTAGGATGCCCAAGGATTCTCTCCAGCAATTCAAATTCCAGAGGCAACTGAGCAACTCAAAGAGGAGAGCACCCAATCTTGGTTTACTTGGACTCCAGTGGACTCAATCACCATTTTTCTAGGGATAGTTTTCCTGTAGAATAAATAGAGCAGAGCTACAGCTAGGAAGAGTTAGTCTATCATAGTCTTGCTTCCATTTAGAATTATTGTTGTGAACTATTGAAGCTTTTTGTTTTATTCAAAGATCGAAAATTTTAGAGATGTATGCAGTTATTCTTTTATGAAATGAGTAGACTGATTTCATTTAATTGATCTATGTTCAGAGGGCTAGGCTCGTGGGTTAGGGTCCAATCCATGTGCCTCAACTTCTCTTATGTTATTATCTTTTCATTTCTGTCATTTATCTAGTTTTACCTCTATCCTTTAAGTTAGATCTGCTTATGATAAGTTTCATTGCTATTTAGTTTTTCTGCTGCTGTAGTTTTAATTACTTATGCATAGTGAAATAGAGGAAAAACTCCAAAACTGTGGTCAAGTCTCCAGCCTCTCATCTCAGTCAATAGAGTGTGAGTAGGGGCAGACCTTCCCATAGGCCAAAATTGTTTTCTTTTTGAGTTCAATGAAGAATTTGTATTACCAAGTCCAAGCCTTTCCTTCACTATTTCATCCTGCATTTCTGTCTATTTCCCGTATATGAATCTACAGGTGTGCTTCACTTCTAAGCACTGCTCGTACGATTCCATTTTCCTCCTTTACTTCTCACCTTAGCGCTGCACTTACCTTCTTTCAAACATCCTTAAGCTCTTTAGCCTTACTTCTCTGCTTTTCTCTGTTCACGACCACCTTACCCCTTTTACGAAAAACACGTAAAAAACCATACAAAACCACTGAAAACCCAACCTTCACCTTTGCTCCTCCATACTCCTACCATCATACATTGCACTTCACAATCACAACATTTAACAATTACCTTAAAAATTATCACCTATTCCTTGCGATTATGATATTTTGAAATCGAAAATTGCAGTTTGCAATGGTTACCTTCTACCCTTGACACGACCGCTCATTCCTTGCGATTGCAAAATTGCAAATCGCATTTCTTAGCTTTTTCCACCGCCACATCCTCCCCATTACACATCGCATCCCGTGGAACTTACCACATCGCAAATAACATCCCACATAACTTACCACATCGCAAATCGCATCCAACGGAGCTTATCACATTGCAAACCACCACCTACAACCTTCACCACAGCGTAAATTTCATTCCGCACAATTTAGTTTATTCTCATTAATCCTTACCGCTATATTTGTAAACTTGTGATATTGCGATTCATGACCTGCCACGTCACTCTTCGTACTTTGCACTACTCACCATTTATTTTATTCCCATTAATCCTTACCGCTATCCTTGTAAACTTGCGATATTGAGATTCATGACCTGCCACATCACTCTTCGCACTTCGCACTGTGCACCATTTTTTTCATTCCGTTAAGTCCTTACTGCCATCCATTTAAACTTGCAAAGTTGGGATTTCAACATGCACATCAAAACCTTTTTTTTCCATCACATTCTACCATCACATTTCTAAGTTCTTCTTGCTCTGAACTTATTTCTTGCATTATAATAAGGTTTCCTAAGGGTTTAACCCCCTATCTCTGCTCCAAAGCCATTTATCACACTATCATAAATTTTTCCAAGGGTTTTACACCCTCTTTCCACTTCCAAACCTCATTTCATATGTTAAACCCCCATTAGCCCTCTTATCCCTTTCTCGTCCCTCTAAGCTTCAAATTAATTCTTTTTAATTAAAACTAAGACATGGATAGTTTAGTTGCATGGATAGGAGTATGGTAGATATATCATAGGATAGGTAGAGTGAATTTAGCCGTTTGGCCAAGATAAGTGTGGTTTAGAATTTATTTCGTTTCTGCTATCTGTTTTCTACAAATTAAATTAGTTTCATTCTCGGCATTCCTTTCTAATGATGTAGTTCAGTTTCCTTTCTATCATTTCCTTCCAGCAATTTACTTTCCATTTTTTCTCATAATTTAAGAAATAGCACCCTTTTGGGAAGCAGAGGAGGATGACATGAACGTAATGCATATTTTGTGTATATATCACTATCACCTCAAAGTTTGTATGAAGAACGGGTTGATAAAGTAAAGTAGGGTAGCCGCTGGGAGTTGCAACATTCTTGGTGCAATACAAGGGCTCACCACTTATCTGAGAATCGCTAAGAAGCACTGATCCCTACCATCATAAGCCATAACATAATATATTTTACCATAGATACATTATATATTAATTTACAAGAAAAAACATAGATAGATCAATACATCATCACTGATAAAATACATTATTATAAACAATATAATAACAACAAAAATACCATGGATATAACATCACTGAAATAAAAATAATAACCAATGCATTTGCATACCGAATACCAAAGGAATCAACTCTTCCTTACTGAATGTAAAAAAAAACCAGAGATGGGACTTCCACATTCCACTTAACCATAGACTGATCGAGCCAAGTCTTGCTTTATCCAATCACCCCCGTGCCATATTCCAAGCATGAATGTGGGACTCAAACCGAAAGAACTGACCAGGGCATCGCAAGGCTAAACCACATCACCCTCATCAATCATAAAACTAAATTTACCATGATCAGTCCCGGATGACTAGGCCAACACAATAAACATATCATAATCATCTTTACCGTAATCTGCACCTAATCAGTAGGCTAACACAGGCATGGATATCACCAGATTATCTCCACCTAAACTGTGAGGAATTTTCCTATCTCCTAGTCTCTCAGGCTTTACCGCAACCCACAGTCTAAATTAGGTGTCATTAGGCCCTAAAATAAGACACCAGCCTCTAAGCTTTACCATATATCCCACCATTCATCGACAAATATTCCTAGGCCGAGTCATGGGCAACCACCACTCAGGATTTACTGCAATCCAATCTTGGATTACTAGGCCCTAAACCCAACTAACACATAAACCCATTTTGTGTTATAATAATAATAATATTCGGAGATCCACCACAATAGGCGTCGAATACATCTGGTAATCAAACTAAACCAAAACATGATAACTCCACAATACCATGGCTATTCAGAAATGGTAAGGCCAGGTTGAGTACATTGTGAAACCTAGAAAAACCCATGTGAATTCAACAAAGAACCACATGTAATACCATGCATGTCAAATATAACAAGGAAATCATACCTGCAAACCAGTACCTACAAATAATCCTACTGTAGCTACTTCATGCCTTCCCCTCCTTGCATGCTTCCTCCTTTTTCCTCCTTTCTGGCGTTTCTTACTCCAATGCCAAAGTTTTCCAAAAAATCTTAAGTGTCCAAGAGTGAGAGAGAGGGAGATAGAGATAATAATTAAAGAGCTGCAAAAATGTGACAAAAACTTCCCCAATAGTCCTTATAAACCTTGTTATTAATGAGGCCTCTATTTTCTTTGTTTTCCATTATTTTCCATCATTTTCCTCCTCACATGGAACCTGTGACCTTTCATATCCCTTTTCTCCTAATTTCCATTATATTCATAAATAAATGTGCAAGAATTACCCTTTTCGACTTTAAGGCCTTATCCATTTCTTTTTCCAATTTATTTTAGCCATAATAAATGAAATGAACACCCACTAGGATTTTTTCCCTACCATTGAACCTAAAATACATGTCCCATCAACTATGGTTATTATTTTTAACTTTATTACATGGAATTTTCACCAGGGATATTATATAACCCTCCCCCTTTGAGGACACCATCCTCGGTGTTCAACCACCATATACCTCCGCAAAACTGCTGAAAATAAAACATACTTATGTTGAGGCCTCGAAATTCTGTTGCCAAAATGTGGGAAAACCACTCGGTTTAGATCTTAAAGCAGCTCCTTTTCCATTTGGTATAGTGGCTCTGACTAGGGATAACGGGACCAATTTCCTAATAAGGATGATTTTGAGGGTGTTGTGAATATAGCATGCAAATGGATAATTATTTTAATCTATATGCATCTATCTAAATTATTAATATAATATACACATGGGTTGTTTTTCATTTATGCGATCTAAAGTGATATCTTTCAACTATCAGTAATATAGATCATTTAACAATTGAAAGAGATGAAAAATATGTAAAATGATTTTTCTAAAAAATTAGTTTGCACAGAATATTTGTAAAATAAATATCGTATTTATTAGTTTGATTACATATTCAATAAGAAACCATAGATAAATATTAAAACAAAAGTTCATGTAATATTTATATATGATCACGTTTCAAATATATAATGCAATAAAAAGATAACTGTCAATCTATGTAGTAAGACTTAATACAAGTGAACAAAAGTACCACATGTCTGAAGTTCTACTCATGTAAACTGACAGCAATGAATCTTCTCCTTCTCACTTTCAGGAAATTTAAATAGTATAGTAGTGCAACATCAGTTAAACAACATTAATTGTTAAAAAATAACAGAATGTGTTCCATTAATTCATCAAAGCACTCACAAACTTACAATAGTGTATTATTTGCAAATGTTCTTGAAAAATTTCTGGACCCTTCTCTAAATGCATGAGAAGGGTTTAAATACTAAAATAACTATAAAATAAAATATATTATTAAAAAATATAGAGGAGGTTTCAAACAACCTTTCTCAAAAAGCTAACTTAAACTACAATCTAGGAAATTAAACTAACAATTCTGATTTTATGAGTCCTGCCCTTCTTTCTGAATATGGTCACGAAGTTGGAAAATATCTAACATTTCTTTGAGCTGAGCTGGCTATGATATCCTTGATCGGATTTGTCCCTTGAAAATAGCATTCGAGATTTCTAACTGGGATCTTTTTGCTGAATCTGTAAGAGACTGCAAAGTTTGATGCTGATGATAAGATTTTATCAGAAAATCCTAGTAATTTTCCTGATCAAAATTATTTACCTTTTTAATCATCTCCTCCTGAGTATCTCCTCTCTACTTCCACTATGTTTCTACTTGTCTTGTTTCTGAAAACACATCAGACGTGTTTTCCTTAAGACGTTCTGCTTTAGACAGTTGCTCACACATAGATTTAATAATCTCACTTGGTATTTTGGATGTCTTTGTCACTGCTTTCTCTGCCTATTTCAATTTCCCTTCCGATTCTGTGAATAGAATTTATTTGTGAATCTTATCTACTTTTGAGGTAGATTAGCTTGTTTTCCTGAATTTGAAACTTGCTATTGAATGTGATATTCAATTTTTTTCTCGAGTATTTCACATTCAAGTTTCTAAATTGCTATCTACTACATCATTCTTTTACTTGAATCACAATAAGAATTAATCATAGAAGCTTGATGACAAAACACTTCTTGTTATTTCTTTAACTTAGTTTTTAAATCAAGTGCTTCTTTGATAATTTGCTCCAATTGTGGTTGACTCTATAACTTAGTCATTGCTATTTCTAGTTGTGCTTATTTTTCATTAATCTCTGTCTGATGCTGCAATTTGAGGCTTTCAATATATTTATGAAATTGGGTTGTTTTTACTTTGAATTGCTCCTTGGAATTGGATTTCTCTTCATTCAACAACTTCTCTAATTCTTGTACTCTGGCTTCCTTTTGTTTTAACAAGGCTCTAACCTCGGTAGCTTTATCAAGAGTAGCAGTAGCATATGCCCCTGCATACTATGATAATTTGGTTAGTTTTTTAGTAGAATAATCTGAGGAATCTTTCCATAGTACATCAATTGACTCATTTGTAGGCTTTGGAATTGTTTCATCAATTCTCCTTATTTTATTTATTTTAACTACAGCCTTGTAACTCGTACTGTAGATAATATCTAATGAAGGAATATCTTCAACCTGTAGAACTATCTGATCTGTGGGGTAGGTCAGTATGATTTCTTTATCAAGCATTGCTGGAACACTTTGTAGTGGATTAACAGTTTCCATTAGCTTCTGTGAATGCTCAGGAGTCTGGAAACTTGTTGCTTGATCATTTTTGGAATTTTCTTTAGGAGTTTTTATTTCTTCGGAAAACTCTTCCCATTCATTTATAAGATGTTTCTCTAGTGGTAAACTGGACTGATCTAGCACTTTCTGACTGTGCTGAAGTTCTTGAGAATTGGATTCTGTCCCATTATTTCTTGTTTCCTCTAGCATCTCTATCTCATGAATGACTCGGTCAATTGTGTTTTCTGAGTTTTCCTTTTTAGATTCGGATTCATTTCTAGAGTGATCTGAATTATCAAATTGCTGCTATGACTCACCTGAATCATCTTCAAACATATCTTATTTCATCATCTAGGCCAACACTTGGAGTGTGTTTGTTGTCATCTTCAATAGTTAACAAATTAAGAGGGACTTTCTCTAGTCTCTTGTTTCTGTATGCTTGAAAAGCTTCAACATCCTCTTGACATAGTTGAATAGATACACACTTGATAATATCTAAAAAAATTTCCATACCCTAGAAAATATCATCAAATCCATCTTCCTCCCTTACAAAAGGTTTCATCTTAAGCTCTGTGATGTAATTTTTAATTACATGATTTGGATCACATAATATTTTCAACATTACTACCAATCTCAATAAATGATTTTTGGAAACTTCCTTGTAAGTATGGCCGATGTTAGACAATGCAAAGGTGCCACATTGTACAGGGAAATTAGGCCAAATAGCCTTTTTAGCGTCATTCAACTATTTTGTAGCACCATTAACAAGTTGATAGGTTATTTATTTTGCAGGTAACTTATCGGGAACATAATAGGTTAAAACATGGGGAGAAACATAACATCCGAATACTCTAATATATGTAAAATTCTCTTCAGAAAACCATCTAGCTACTGGAAGAATGTCTGCATTGGATTATTCAGAAACCCTAGGGGCCCGTTTGTTAAAAATCATCTTATGTATAGACAATCTGACTCCATAACAGATTTTATAGAAGTGTAAGTGGAAATCTGAATCCCAGAGTTCTTTGTGGTAAATGTGAATTTGGGTAGGGTCCTTGGTGGTCCATTTCCATCCCATGGTGAGAAAAATGGAAGTAAAATAGATAGCGTCCATGACATAGGCAGACATATAAAATGGAGGTATTTATATGAATGAAATACTTCTTTTATTTCTATATTTAGTTATGTGCATGGCTAGGTTATTAGATAAGATGTCTGCCTAATTCAGAATTGATGAATTGATGATTGCGTTAATTAGGGGAACCCAGTCTCTTGAGAATATAGTGCTATCTCGCTTGGAAAATAATATAGATAGCATACCAGTAGCATAACAATATGGATTAGAAATTTGGGAAATTGGGTATGTACCAAACTTATCTTGCTTCAATTTCCCTTGATTATCCTTCAACTCTTGGATGACTTTGATAAGGTATGGATGTTCTCCTCTAAAATTCTGCAAATATTCTTTTTCATATTTCTACTACGGGGGTGGTAGATGGTACATTGATGTTAAATCATATTCCCTAAAAGAAGCCATAGTTTCTCCCTTATAATTCTTGAACATTCTATATTCAATGTTTAAGTAGTCAATTTATCAATTAACCATGTTTGTATAAGGAAGAATCTTTGGTCTTACAGCTATTCTGTGAATGTATGTCGTGCAACATCAAAACGAGTTGCGTCAGAAGTAGGAGTGTCTGTTGAAGAAACTTTTTTTTATCACCGTTGGTCCTTCACTTTCAAAAAGTTTATACATTCCTTCCCATGTCGAACTGCCGCAATATTTGTTGCACACGGTGTCTGAAAATAATGGAGACATATATGTGTCTTCATTGGATGACGTCTAAGAAATTTATTTTCCCTTTTTGCTCATTTTTCCCTTCTTCAATCCGTTAACTGGTTTCCTGAAAGAAAAGTGAATTTTTACAAGTATGGATTATCAAAGAGACAAATCTATCATTTATTTCAAACACGCCAAGAAGATATCAATCTTATTAAAATATAACATCAATCATCATTCATAATCTCTGAATTAATATTTCATATATCTCCACATGTAAGATCTATCAATCGCTTTAAATCCGTTAAGATCTTAAATTTCATTTTGACATGACACAAGTTGTTTTACACGCTTGATGTATTAAATGGCATCGGTGGGCATATCACAAATTATAACTTGTAACCATTGGTGATACTTACCCTTACAGGCTGTGATATGCGATCTGCACAAATCGCAGATCACAACTTTTATAGGATAACGTTTTAGTCGTATGCTATAAGTTGAGCGAAATGTTAATTGCATTTTTTTAATAAAATTTAAGTGACTGTGATAGTCGAAGTTTTTATATTCATTTGTCTATTTACTTGTCAGGTTTGTAGAGTCACAACTTATATCATTTTTCTTTTAATTTTTTTTTATTGATTAAGTGAACTGCGATGCGGTAAAGTAAATATTATGATGATTGAAGCTCTGTGAAAAGCTTAAATCATATCTTCAGAGATGTTTGAGGGAATATCGCAGTTCACATATTTTAAGTTTTATGAGTCTTTTGAAATTTATAAGATATAAGATTTGCGATGCGCTCAAAAACAATAAGGCGGAAAAAATAAAATCTTTATTTTCTAAGTTTTTAGTTTTAGGAAATTTTAAAATAATTTCCTATTTATTTCTAAAAGGGTCCCTATTTATAAAAATAAATGGGGGTTGTTGTATAGCACAACAATTGGCGATTCAATTGGTTGAACCAGATATCTCTGATAAATTTTTTTCGCATTTCTAAGCTTTTTGAAAATAAAATAGTTATAGGAATGAAATTTCAAATAAATAATATCTTACTAAGAAATGAAATTTTTTCTTATTCACTATTCATAAGAATTCCTCTACTAAAGATATAAGTATGAAAATATATATCAGTCCTTAATCAGTTTAAAAAGATAAAGTAGGTGGCCTTTACAGATTAGCTTTATAAAAATTTACTATTTTACAATAGATAGAGCCTCTGTTCCAATAGGCAATTTAAGCTTTTGGCAAGGTTACCTTTTACCCAACAATGATTCATTCTCTAATCCAGTGTTTCTCATAATTTTCAGGAGTAAATTCTGATCTTTAAGAATTTTTTTTTATATATTATTTTATTTACTTAAAAGGCATTGTCTTGGCTTGGTAACCAAATGATGACAATGCAACTCACTAGTAGTAATTAATTTAATCAAGCTGGATCCTGATGCGACCCCTTGAATTTTTGATATAATCTCAAGTCATTACCCTATTTTGGTAGAGAGTATTGGTAATGTCAGTTTAACTATTTCCTTATGAACATGGTAAACAAGCTCATGGTGAGACTTACTATCTTTTATGTTTCTCTTTTAAGAATATATATTTTTATTTTCCTTTGAATTCCTTTTGAAAATTTAAAAGATTTTCCAGATGGGATGAATCATTGGTCTTTTTAAGATTCTAGTTGATAATTTCGAGTTTTAGATTTATTTTCTGTAAACATGTCTTTAATATGTTAAAGTTTCTTTTCTTGACTGATAAATAGAATATTCATGTTATATAAAGATGAGAGTTCATCAATGAATAGTTGATTTCAGTGAAATTCCATTTTCCAGAAAGATAAAATCAATTTGTCTTTTTAAATCTTTAAATTTTCCTTAAACATTTTTCATTTTTTATAAGTGAAAAGAAAAATCAAAAGAAAATCATCTGAGATTAAATTTGAAAAGTCAAATATTAATACTAAGCAACTTTTTATTTTAGAAGAGAAAATCAAAAGACACTAATATACAAGGATAGAATGTGTTACCTCCTATGAGAAATATCTTTTTAAAATTTTCCCATTAATAGGAATAGAATCATTTTTTCCTGATAAATCTTGTAATAGAAATGTTGATGGGCCTATTTCTTCAATTGTTTGAAATGGGCCAAGCCAGAGTTTTTGAAACTTCATGTGTTTACGTTTTTCCTCATGCGCTTTGTCCCATTTCAATACCAAATCACCAATTCGAAAATTCTTTGGAATGAAAGAAGTTGAATCAAAGGAGGCTTTTATTATTTGTTGATTATGAGCATGAGTTTTTTTGTATTTTTCTCTTTCTTCTTCTAACTTTAGAATTTGACTTTGTCTAAGTTGTAAATAAGAAGTAGGAGTTTCATCAATGAATTGAACTAAGGAAAGATATGGAATAACTACATTGGTGGGAAGTACAACTTCTTTTCCATATAAAATATTGAATGGAGAAGTACGAATAGAAGATTTTTGAGTTACTCGATCTTCCCAAAGAGCAAAAATTAATGACTTATGCCAATTTCTTTGATTTTAATGAACAATTCTTTTGATTATTCTAATCAGATTTTTATTTGTAGATTCCGCTAAACCATTTCCTTGTGGATAATAATTTGTAGAATATTTTATTTTAAAACCTTTTTTGATCTCAAAATCTATCACAGTAGTTCCAGAGAAATAAGATGCATTATCAAACATCAAAGCAGTAGGTAATCCAAACCTAGTTATGCTATTTTGATCAATGAAATCAATGATATTTTTTGAATTAGATACTCTTAATGGAATTGTTTCCACCCATTTTGTAAAGTAATCTGTAGCTGTAAGAATATATCTATGATTTTTGGAAGAGTTACAAACAATCTCACCAATTATATCTAATCCCCATTGCTCAAATGGTTGTTCAATATTGACCAACTGCAATGGGAATTCTGGATTTCTTTGTTTTCCAGATGTTCTTTGGCATATTTTACATTTTCTTGAATATTCATGGGAATCTTTGAAAAGTGTAGGCCAATAGTAACTTGCAAGCAGGATCTTATGTATTGTTGTATTTCCTCCAAAATTTCCTCCAGCTGGTCCATAATGGAGTTCCTGTAAGCCCTTCTCTACTTTAGATTTTTCTTAGCATCTTAGAAGTACAGAATCAAAATTTCTTCTAAATAACACATCATTGACTAACTCATATTGTTTATCTTTTAATCTAAGAGCTCGTTTTTTCTTGTAACTGAGATGATTTGGAGAATATCCATTTTTTAGATAAAATATAAGATCAACATATTGTGAATCTAAATCATTGAGGCTTAGCTCTGATATTTTCACATTACCTGAATCTTCTTCTCCTGGAAAATGTGATGCTCCTGTAAGCATTATGCAAAAACCTTGACCTCTAATTATTTTAGAGGGTTTTATTTCTACATCATACTCTTGTAATGTGGTTACCGAGTTAGCTCTTTTTTCTCCTAATTATTTCTGCATCAAAAGTTATCTTACTGCAATAAATGGAACTATGATTTTCGTATGAGACTTTAGGAGAAAAGGTCTAAAATGTTTTATGGCTTTAAAAACAACAAATGCTTATTTTTTAATAGATGTTTAATTCAGCTCTGCACCTTGTAAATTTGAACTAAAGAATGATATCGGTGCTTCTATTTTTTGGTCATTCAAATGTGTTAAAACAACTACATATGATGTTTCTGATGAAAAAGTGTATAATGTAAATGGATTAAGAAAATTGGTGGTGGTAAGGAATAGAGCATTGAAAATTGACTGTTTAATCAATTCGAATGCTTCTCTTTCATTATGTCCCAATTTGAAGACAAAATTTTTCTTAATCATGTTCTGTAATGGTAAAACTATTTGAGAAAAATCAAGGACAAATCTCTTAAAAAAATTAATTTTCCCAAGGAAAGATTACATGGTTTTCTTGTTATGAGGGAAAGAAATTCGTTTAATTTCATCAACTCTTCCAGGATCAATATAAATACGATTTTCTTACACAATGAATCCTAAAATTTTTCCTTCATCTAAAGCGAAAAATGATTTCTTTGGATTTAATGAAATGCCATACCTTTTGCATTGTTCAAAGACTCGCTTAAGGTCATTCACAAGATGATTTTCTTGTTTAGAGAAGATAGTAATGTCATCTAAATAGATAACTACTATTTTATTTATAAGTCATCTAAAAGCTATGTTCATGGCTCTTTGGAAAGTGGCACCTGCATTAATTAATCCAAAAGGAATTTTCTGATAAGCATAAGTTCCCCACTAAGTTTTGAACGTAGTTTTCAATCTATCATCTGGATGAAAAAGAATCTGATCAGAACCTGAAAATCCATCTAGAAAAGACATGAGCTCAGAACCAGCTACTTTCTACAATACTTGTTCCATGGTTGGTAGTGGAAAATTGTCCTTCTAACAAGCTTTATTTAAATTTCTAAAATCAATGCAAATTCTAATATCACCATTCTTCTTCTTGACAGGTACCAAATTTGATACCCTTTTTGAATGTCTAACTGGAAAGATAATTTTTTCCTTCAGAAGTTTATTTAATTCAGTTTTAATTTGATTTTCCAAATTTGGATGAATCTTTCTCAATTTCTACTATATGGTTTTTTCCTCTAAGATAATAGGAATCGTGTGTTGAATTACATAAGTATCATATGTTTTAAGATTAGAATAATCCCAAGAAAAGACACTTTTGTACATCCTAAACAATCTGATGAATGATAATCTTTCTTCGGAAGATAGACCAAGACCTAGATTTATATTTTGAGGTTTTTCTTCACATCCTAGATTAACTAACTCAAATCTTAAGGTAGAACTTTGGATTTTTGAGTTAGTTACTCTTTTAAATCTATCTTTTAGATCATATAAGTCTTCTAACTTGACGACAAATTTTGGAATAGGATTTTCATCTTGTTGTTTCTTAATCTGAGTGTCATGTTCGCTTTCATCCATGATTTGATTATTGTAAGATTCTTCAGATGTTAAAAAATCTATGATATCAGAGTCATTATTGAATACTCTCCATTTAGTGATATTATCAGGAATAGATGGTTTGAAAATCAATTCAATAGAAAATAGATCGAGACTAAATTCTTGGGATGGGATTAATTTTGATGCTACATTACCGAGTAAATCTGCACTAGCATTCTGTATTCGAGGTATAGAAGAAATGTTGAAGGATAAGAAATGAGTAGTTAATTCTTGGACTAATGATTGATAATGTTTTAAATGTCCTAAATTACAATGGATTGTATCTCTCACTTGCCTAACTATGATTTCTAAATCTCCTAAAACCTTCAGATGTTTGATATTCAGGTCAATAGATTTTAATAAACCTTGAACTAATGCTTCATACATAGCTACATTTTTGGTACAATCAAATTCTAATCGGCAAGCTAACATAGTTTCTTCTCCTTCTGGGTTTATTAAAATGAAACCCGCACCTACACCATCTTCAGATTTAGAACCATCAAAATAAAGGGTCCAAAACAAAGAACTAACTATTTTTCTATCTAAAAAATTAATGCACCTTGAATTATATGACTGGGAAAAATTCTCAATCTAAGATACAACCACATTATCAAAGAAAGGGGATGGATGAGCGTTAAATTTTCCTAAAAATGACTATGTAGAGTAGTTTCCAATAATGTTTCTATTGAAGGCTACTGGCTCATTAATCTCTTCAAGATCAGTCACTGTGTGTTTCATAAAATTTTCACAGTCAATTCGAATTTGGTTTGTCTTTCCATTATCTGGTAACCACATATGCGACCAATTTGTTGAAAAATAGACATGAAGTTTCTCAAACCAATCATGACTTAAACTTAAACCATAAAATTCGAGAATGTCTGCCACCAAAATATCAATTATCTCAACAACTTTGGGATTTGATGACAATCTGATAGAACCATATTTCAATTCTCCTACCACTTCTACTCTAGTTCTATCAAGTTGTGTTATATGAATTGGAGAACTCTGAGGAGTAATATTGAATTTATCACAAACTAATTTCAGCATTATATTCGAAGAAGCCCTTGAGTCTATTAAACAGTTATCAACATTTTTTATTATAGATCTCATAGGTTAAGAGAAATGGGGGAGTATGAGAGATGGATCAATCACCTATCATAAATAAATCTGAGACATCTATTTTTATTGAAGGAGAAGGTGGCTTACCCATTTCATTAGCAGCTTGAGCTATGACTGGAGTAGGTAAGTTTAAAGCAGGATCAAATTTTAATTCTCTAAGTAAGATTTGTTGTTGTTGCTTCAATTTGGTAAGCTAATGAATTGAAATATTTTCCCTAGTATTCTTCATGTCTTCAACTATATTATACTCAATGGTATCTGAGTAACCATTGTTTTAGATATAGGTGGAGAGTTTGATGTAATATGACTTGTTTGCATAGCCTTTGAATTAGAATTTTTTCTTATTGATTTGTCTTTAGCATGAGTGGAATTTTTTTGCTATTGACTAGGTTATGTTGCTTCAGTAATGTTTTTGCTACATGTGTTAAAAGGTAAAGCTTCAAGTTGTTCTTCATTTGATAGGATAAAATCCCACATTCCATTGAGTTCAAATTATTCTTCTTCGTCATCTTCCTCTTCCTTTGTTTTTTCTTCTACCTCTTCTTGATCTGATTCAATATTAGATATAATATTTGGAGGTTGAGAATTAGAAGTTTGTTTCTTCTTGAAATTGCTAAAAATCTTTTTTGAATTTGAATTTTTGGCTACTTGTTTCTTGATATCTGCCATTTCATTGGTCATGGTTTTCAAAACTTTTTGAATACCTTCTACATCAAATGGATCTTTTGGCATCTTCTTCTTAGAGCCGTATTTGAAAGATGTCTTCTTTGATTTTCGATCTTCCTGAGAATTTTTTTCTCAAGAGAAGTTATGTGTTTTTCTACAGATATAGATTCTTTCATATTATCTACAAGTGTTGCTAATTTTTCTCTATTAATGAAAATAGCTATATTAAATGGAAGGGATGAAATATACCACTCAATTTGAACTTCTGCACTAGGAACTGCTGTAACAAGAATTTTATTGAGTATTTTATTAAAGCTTGAATTAAAATCTTTTATATTCTCACCTGGATTAGCTTGAAGATTTGAAAGATCATTGATAAGAGTAGTAGTAGTTCTATCATCTCCAAAATTAGCCATAAATTTCTTTTCAAATATATTCTAGCTATTTATGGAGCGAGCAGGTAATGAAAAATACCAGGATCCTATAGATCCTTTTAAAGTATATGGAAATAATCGTACAATGCAATCCTCTTCAACTACTACATTCAAGTTAAGATCTAACATAAAATTATGAATATGTTCTTCTGCAGGAAGACCATCATCGGGATTAAATTTTGGTAGCCATATTTCGGGATTTTTAGTTAGAGCATGAAGAGGAGTAGGCATGCTTATAGCCCCTAGATTACTCCATGGGTTTACATTCGGTGGAGGGGCTTGACCTGCCATTGGATTTTTAATGGGTTTATTGTGCATTGATTATGAGGCAACTCGAGTACTAGGACCAATATTTTGAGTATTGGAACTAGTGAAAGTGATACTGACTGTTGGAATGAAATTTGTGGAAGGGAGTGGAGGTAATGGGGGTGAATGGGATAAGATCTCGCTAGTGATCGATTCTGATTGAGTCATCTTTAACTTCTTCTGAGTACTACTGATTGGAAATTCTAAATGGAGAATCCCTGTTTTTTGACTTTCTGATCGAGTTAATATTCTTCGAGGTTTTAAAGAAGATGAAATACTAAGATCCGATATTTGAGAAGATTCAGGCTTTTAAGTAGAAATAGACACTTTCTCCAAATTTTCTATCAAAGGCTAAACTTCTGGGGAATATTGGTGAAAATCAAAAAACAATATAGTTTGAGTATCGCTAGGAGACTTAGCAGAAAGATGATCAACTTCAGATTTTATAAATGAGGATCTAGATAATTTTCTAGAAGTTGATGGGGATCTAGAGGGAGAGATATTTTTTGATTGACCTTTAGATTGATCACACCTTTGTGCCATTCACTTGGCCCTCCTTCTAGTGCCAATATGTTGAGGCCTCGAAATTCCATTGCCAAAAGATGGGGGAAACCACCCGGTCCAGACCTTAAAGACGCTCCTTTTCCGTTTGGTATAGTGGCTCTGACTGGGGATAATGGGACCAATTTCCCAATAAGGATGATTTTGAGGGTGTTGTGAATATAGCATACAAATGGATAATGATTTTAATCTACCCATCTATCTAAATTATTAATCTAATATATACCCAAGGTGTTTTTCTTTTATGCGATCTAAAATGAAATCATTCAACTATCAGTAATATAGATCATTTAATAGTCTAAAGAGATGAAAATTATGTAAAATGATTCTTCTAAAAAAGTAGTTTTCAAAAAATAATTGTGAAAGAAATATCACATTTATCAGTGTGATTACATATTCAATAAGAAACCATAGCTAAATATTAGAACAAAATTTCATGTAATATTTATATATGATAACATTTCAAATATATAATGCAATAAAAAGATAACTTTCAATCTATGAATTAAGACTTAATACAAGTGAATAGAAGTACCATGTGTATGAAGTTCTACTCATGTAAACTGACAACAATGAATCCGCTTCTTCTCACTTTCAAGCAATTTAAAGATTACAATAGTGCAACATCAGTTAAACAACTTTAATTGTTAAAATATAACAGAATGTGTTCCATTAATTCATCAAAGCACTCAAAAAATTACAATAGTGCATTCCTTGCAAATGTTTTTGACAAATTTCTGCACCCTTCTCTAAATGTATGAGAAGGGTTTAAATACTAAACTAACTATAAACTAAAATAGATTATTACAAAAATATAGAGGAGGTTTCAAACAACCTTTCTCAAAAAGCTAACTTAAACTAAAATTTAGGAAATTAAACTAAAAATTTTGATTTTATGAGTCCTTCCCTTCTTTCTGAATGTGGTCAGGAAGTTGGAAAATATCTGACATTGTTTTGAGCATAGCTGGCTATGATATCCTTGATCGGATCTGTCCCTTAAAAATAGCATTTGAGATTGCTGACTAGGATCTTTTTGTTGAATCTGTAAGAGACTGCAGAGTTTGATGCTAATGATAATATTTGACCAGAAAATTCCCATAATTTTCCTGATCAAACTTTTTTATCTTTTTAATCATTTACTCCTGTGTATCTTCTCTCTACCTCCACTATGTTTCTACCTGTATTGCTTCTAAAAACAGATTAGACGTGTTTTCCTTAAGAAGTTCTGCTTTAGATAGTTGCTCACACATAGATTCAATAATCTCACTTGATATTTTGGATGTCTTTGCCGCTGCTTTCTCTACCTATTTGATTTTTGCTTCCCATTCCATGAATATAATTTCTTTTTAAAGATTATATACTTGAGGTAGATTAGCTTGCTTTCCTGAATCTTAAACTTTCCATTGAATGTGCTCTTCAATTTTCTTCTCATGTCTTTCACATTAAAGTTTCTGAATTGCTATCTGCTGGATCATTATTTTACTTGAATCATAATAAGAATCAATCATAGAAGCTTGATGATGGAACATTTATTGTTCTTTCTTTAACTTGGTGTTTAAATCAAATGCTTCTTTTAATAATTTTCTCTAATTGTTGATGACTCAGTAAATTAGTCATTGATATTTCCAGCTGTGCTTATTTTTCATTAATCTTTGTCTAATGCTGCAATTTGAGGCGTTCAATATATTTATGAAATTGGGTTATGTTTACTTTGACTTGCTCCATGGAATTGGATTTCTCTTCATTCAACAACTACTCTAGTTCTTGTACTCTGGCTTCCTTTTATTTTAACAACACTCTAACCTCAGTAGCTTTATCAACAGTAGCAGTAGCATATGCCCCTGCATACTGTGATAATTTGGTTATATGTTTAGTATGATCATCTGAGGAATCTTTCCAAGTACATCAACTGATTCATCTGTAGGGTTTGGAGTTGTTTCATCAATTCTCCTTATTTTGTTTATTTTAACTACAGCTGTGTAACTCGGACTGTAGAAAATATCTAATGAAGGAATATCTTCAATCTGTAGAATATCTTATCTGTGGGGTATACCGGTATGATTTCTTTATCATGCATTGTTGGAACTCTTTGTAGTGGATTAACAATTTCCATTATCTTCTGTGAATGTTCAGGTGTCTGGAAACTTGTTGCTTGATTAGTTTTTGGATTTTCTTTAGGATTTTTTATTGCTTCAGAAAACTCGTCACATTCATTTATAAGATCTTTTTCTTGTGGTAAACTGGATTGATATAGCATGCATTGACTGTGCTGAACTGCTTGAGAATTGGATTCTGTCCCATTATTTCTTGTTTCCTCCAGCATCTCTATCTCATGAATGAATCGGTTGATTGTATTTTCTGAGTTTTCTTTTTTAGATTCAGATTCATTTTCAGATTGATCCAAATTATCATATTTTTGTTGCGACTGTCGTGACACATCTTCAAACATATCTTTTATTTCATCATCTACGCTGACACTTAGAGTTTGTTTGTAGTCATCTTCAATAGTTAACAAATCAAGAGGGACCTTCTCTAGTCTCTTGTTTCTGTATGCTTGAAAAGATTCAACATCCTCTTAACTTAGTTGAATAGACACATACTTGATAATATCTGAAAAAAATTCCATGCCCTGGAGAAGATCATCAAATCTATCTTCCTCCCTTACAAAAGGTTTCATCTTAAGCTCCGTGACGTATTTTTTAATTACATCATTTGGATCATATAATATTTTCGGCATTACTTCCAATCTCAATAAATGAATTTTAGAAACTTCCTTGTAAGTATGACTGATGTAGGACAATGCAAAGGTGCCACATCGTACAGGGAAATTAAGCCAAATAGCCTTTTTAGCATCCTTCTATTGTTTCCTAACACCATCAACAAGCTGGTAGGATATTTATTTTTCAAGTAACTTATTGGGAACATAATAGGGTAAAACATGTGGAGAATCATAACTCCCGAATACTCTAATATATTTAAAATTCCCTTCGGAAAACTATCTAGCTACTGGAAAAATGCATGCATTGGCTTCTTCAGAAACACTAGGGGCCCTTTTGTTAAAAATCATCTAATTTATAGGTAATATGACTCCATAATAGATTTTATGGAAGTGTAAGTGGAAATCTGAATCCCAGAGTTCTCTGTGGTAAATGTGAATTGGGGTAGGGTCCTTGGAGGTCCATTTCCATCCCATGGTGGGAAAACTAGAAGTAAAACAAATAGCATCCATGACATAGGAAGACATATAAAAGGGAGGTATTTCTCTGAATTAAATACTTCTTTTATTTATATATTCAGTTATGTGCTTGGCTAGGTTATTAGATAAGACAACTGCCTGATTCAGAATTGATGAGTTGATGATTACGTTAATCAGGGGAACCCAGTCTCTTGAGAATCTAGTGCTATCTGGTTTGGAAAATAATCTACATAACATAACAGCAGAATAATAGTAAGGATTAGTTATTTTGGAAATTTAGTATGTACCAAAATTATCTTGCTTCAATTTCGCTTGATTATCCTTCCATTATTGGATGACTTTGATAAGGTTTGGATGTTCTCCTCTAAAATTTTGCAAATAGTCTTTCTCATATTTCTGCTACAGGGGTGGTAGATGGTACATTTTTGTTAAATATTCTACGCTAAAAGAACCCATAATTTCTCCCTTCGAATTCTGGAACATTCTATCTTCAATGTTTAAGTGGTCAATTGCACACTTAACCATGTAATAAAAAATACTGCAAATATAGGCTAATTACAAATACGAAACAGTAAATAGTTGAGCTGTCAAATTAAATGAACTCAATTCATAAACAAACAATACCGAATCCTCAAGAAAGAATACAATACTGACCATACATAGATCCATTGTTGTCAGCTAGAATGTCTCTGAGGAGCTCCAATTCCTTACGTCTAATTTTGTTCATTTCATATTTGTATACAATTTTTAGAACTATTTCGACCCAGTCAGGTCATTCCATGTATATTGGCATAATATGTTCGATATTGAAAACTTGCAACCGGGGGAAGGCATAAACCAATAAAAGATATTAACAGAATTTTCTCTAGGTTTTCTGTACACCATGCGATAAACTAGAAATCATGTTACAAACTATAAAAGGAATATCAAAGGTCAACAAGGCACACATGTTCCTAGCATGCCAGAGATTTGGCACATTTGAGCCAAATCCTGACAAAATCCAAGAGAAACACTTCCTGGAATTCCCCATGAGAATTTGATACAAGCCCATTGGTTAACTGTGCCTCATTTAACCATTTTATGTTTCATCTCATGCTATGCAAATTTTAGTTAAAAAATTAAAAAAGATAAAGTATTTCAATAGTAAAAAGTTTATAGATAGGATATTTTCCTATTGAACAACATATATCCTATATGTCGTATAGAGAAATTATCTTCAAGAGAAGATAGTCATTACCTTATTCATCATGTTCCATTAACCTACCTGCAATAGGAATACTTTTTCCTTCTCACTGTCGTGGTATTTCAACTACATATGAAAAATGAGTAAATTATAAAGATTGTGAAAATTCATTTCATGAATGAATATCTACTAGTGATATCCTGAAAATATCAAAATCATATCAAGTTTAATCGAGACAAAGAAACTAAGTTTCAGTATTTACCCATGGAGAAGGAAGTATTTGAGCTTCCACAAAGGCAAGTTTGACACTAATTTTTGGACCAAATTCCTTCACATAAAGATCTTGATCGTAACAATTCTTATACAGAGGCTACATTAAACATGTCAGACTTTAGCAACCAATTAAATTCCACTCTCTTTGGTGTTAGGGATAGAAAAAGGGGTCTCACGATCTATTCCTCCCCTTTCTTAATCCAAGCAGTAGAAGAGAAGTTCTCCTTTTCCATTTGGAAATTTTAAATTGAAGAATCACACACACATATATATATATATATATATATATTGATGTAGTATCAAATTAAAAAATGTGGGGATATCAATTACCAAAGTGGAAGCAACAATTGTCTGAGAAAACAAGCTAAGATTGCATATTTTATTTAACAGTATAAAAGAAAAATATGCAAGATGTCCATTTCCCTTTCTCGACGTCATTGATATGTAACTTAACTACAAGGAAAATACCCTCTAGTAGATGTTTTTGAGGAAGCCCTTATAAAAATAACCCAGATATCCGTTTGTAGCAGAGGTCACTAGAGGGGGTTGGTGGGTGGATCTTTTTGCAAATGTTTTTTCTGTGGTGCGTTTCTAATCATAAAACACACTGGTGCATGTTATGAAAATCACACTGGTGCATACTATCAATAGGCACACTGAGACACCGTGCTCTCTGTAGAAACCAACCAAGTGCGTCTTTATACTCCATCTCATCGGTGCTCTATGTAAAAACTGGTTTGGTGTGTCTTCGTAATCTAGCGCACTGTAACGATGTGCAGTGCGCCATTGATAGAACCGCCTAGTGCATCTCAAAATGGAGCACACTGAAAGAAGGTTAATTTAAAAAAATATTACTGACTGTAAAAAACCTCATTTTGACTTGTTTAGTGGTCTAGAGATATCAAGCACCAATGTGAATTTTTCTTCTCTAAAGCTCCATGCCATCTGTGCTCCCATTTCCCACATTGCTGTCATCCTTTGGTCGTAGTGTGGAGTTCAAATTTTTCAGAATGTTGGGCAATTTTTTTTTAGTATTCTTCAGAAAATATGCCTCCTCGATGCACAATTGTGCATGTAATATACTTTTTTCTCAATAACTTCACATTTTAGCAGATTAATTTGTCAAATTTACTTAAAATTTACCGTTTAAAAAAAAAAAATTCAGCGTGGTGCATTCGAGTTGTTTGTTTCACACTGTCTATGGTGTTGCCTGTAAATTTACAGGCCTCACACCAAAAGGTGTTAATGGTAACCTCACTGGGTTCTGGTGCGGCACCAAGAAAACATGCATCGCTGTAACACTAAAATAGTGTGGTGCGTGTTGGTTGCCGACCGCACCGAGCATATAAAATTTTTAAAAGTAACCTGACAGTGTGGTCATTTACAAGACCACACCGTTAATTATGTATTGATGTCAGACTGTGCATTGACCAAACTAACCGGCCCGGGCCAGATAGTTTGGTCAACGGACCACCCTACATTAGTACATAATTAACGGTACGATCGTTTACAGGACCACATTGATAATTATGTATTGTTGTTGCATGGTGCATTGACCAAAGTAACTGCCCCAAGGTAGATAGTTTGGCCAACGCACTACAGAAATTTTTTTTCCTGTTTGCACGGGGCATGAAATTTTTTAATGTGCACCTTGAGTTTTGTGTGATAAAGAAGTTCACACTAATAATGGTGCGTTACTATTTTTTTGGTTGCATCGAATATTTTTTTTCACTAAAAACTATATATATATATATATATATATATATATATATATATATTTGTAAATAGATTTCTCATTTAATAAAAAAATGTATTTAATATGTGAATCATTCAACGATGTCCAGAGAGAGAGCAAAGGGAGCAAAAAGATCATATGGAGGATCATTATAACATGATTCAGCTGTGGGAGGCATGTGAGAGGGAGATACTTTTGTACCCTCGCCCTATTACGACACCCACCTAGTTGCTATTAAGGGAAGTAGGCCCTGGAGAGACATTATCGGTGATATGATGACCCTTATGTGTCATGTCGTTGGAGCTTCAAGACTACTAACATCTAGGAGGGATATATATCGTGGATATGTGTGACAGATAAATTGTTCTGATGATCATGATCATGAGGATATTCATCATCATTCTATTACTCTACCTCCTCCTCCTTCACCTCGCGTTGAAGATGAGTAGCTAACATTGATTCCTAATCAACAAACATATTCTAAGCAGTCTACACCATCTCAGCAGGCACCTAGTCCCGAGCAGACACGACCATCGACTAAGCAGGTACCTGATCCTAAGCAAGAAGGTACGTCTGAGTAGGCACCATCCACTGAGTAGGTTGCACCATCAATGAATCAACAACATGAACCTTCTGAGTAGACTGCACCATCTAATCAATAGACACCTCTAGAGAGGGCACTTCATCCATCTGAGAATGAGGTTGCACCAACGACTAAGGAGGCCTCCACTAGTACTAGTTATAGTATTGATGTGGTACCACCAGATATTTGACATTTATATGCAGTTATATTAGAGTTGTATATTCTCGACACTATATATATATATATATATATATATATATATGGTGCATGTATTTTGTGTTCATGTTGATGTACTTAATCTACATGTTGGTATTCATCATGATGTGTATATTGTTAGTTCATGTTAGATACATTCATTTAATGTGCTTGCAGATAGATGTGTATGTGATAGCAGTTATTTGACATGAGATATATATTTTACGTTTGTGGTGTGACGATGTTATACAAGGCTTGTGTTTTGTTAGATGATCATGATCACGATGATTAGATAATGTTAGCGAATTTGAATGTGTATTTTAGAATGTGATGTTTGTACGATGGTTAGCATGATCGTGATGTTTATTTTTAATACTAAATCATTATATTTATTAAATATTATCTGTTGGTAATTGTAAAATTGTGTAATCATAATTGTAATTGTATGTATCGTGATTGTAATTGTATGTAAAATTGTAACTGTAATTGTATTTGTATGTAAAATTGTTGTAATTGTAATTTTTATTGTAATTGTATGTAAAATATTTGTAAAATCGTAATTTTAATTGTATTTATTGTCATGATTCAATTTTATTAAAATTGTAAAATTGTAAAATTGTAAAAATGTCATTGTAATTGTCTATATTGGCACGATTCAATTTTATTAAAATTGTAAAATTTGTAAATGCGTAAATTTGTAAAACTGTAAAATTGTAAATTAATTGTCAATTTTGAACCATAACTAACATAAATAAATGTATACCGTACATATTGTTAAATTACCATCATCGTAAAATTGTAAATTGATAAATTTGTATGAATATAAATAACTGTAAAATAATAAATCTAGAAAAATATGAATTTTTGTAATGTTATCACTCTAGTAATTCTTCAGTTGTGTGATTTTGATTTTCAATGAAAGAATTCTAGAGGTAACCACAAACCTACTTCAAACTCTAGGATCTAGCCTTCCTAGGGTTCAGAGAGGGCTCTCTCTTTAAAGTTTCACTTTTTTTTAATTTGTGAATATTAGGCTAGCTATGAAAGTGCAGCTTTGGTTTGGTTTTATTGGATTTGGTGGCGAAAAAATCACTTGAAAGGATGGATAGTGGGAAATATATTTTTCCATTGGGCTATGGAGTGAAAATCAAGCTAGCAGGAATAGGATCAAGTGGAAAAAAGGTAAAATGTCTTCAAGGAAAGATAGACAACCATTGGAGATCTTGGAAAGTTGTTTTTGTGAGATGGTATGATTGGGATAAAGGGCACTTAAGAATCCTTAAATCTAGAAAAGGAAAGTAGTAGGAGAGGTCAAATGAATGAGGGAGAAATTAAGAATTTACTACAATGGAAATTAGAGGAAAACATATAAATGATAACTAGTTAAAAACAAGGTGGTATTAACATATCCTGTATGAATACTCTTAGTTATACATTCAGATTTAGAATAAACATAAATGGATGCATGCAACAGAGAAAAGAAACAATGACAAGTGAAGAAAATACTTCACTCCAAATAGCTCATCATAGGGATCCTAAAGTATGATGCCAATTTTCTTTGATCCAGCCTGCTACTCGAAGTTTTGACACACAAAATCTTTAAAGTCCAAGAAGAAATGACTATAACAATCCCAACAATTTTATTCCACACAAAATAATTATAAATATGAACTATTTATAGATAATGTTTTACAAAATATCCTAGATGACTTCTAGGAATACTCGTAGGAAAATAAAATATTATTAAAATAAAAATAGAGACATTTGCTTAACAAATCAACAAGATGTCCTATTTTATCCATAAGAAATAGAAACAGTTTTGAGAATAAACCAGGTGGCTGCCTTGATGTCCTCCTTGCTGGCCTTTAGTTATTTTTTGGAATCTGACTTACCTTGAGTAATACTCTTTCTCAGATATTGTTTATTAAATTATACTCTTTATCTGATACTCTTTATTCACTTAGTCAAAACTGCTTACTGCTGTAAATAAAATCTGTTTCGATTGTCATTCTAAAAATAAACTTTTTTCTTCTTTTCACTTGCTTGTCTTTTTTCCCTCATAATAAATCTGTAAGAGCTTACCAATCATCATTTTTAGGAATCTAAATATTCTTTAATTTCCTAAAATTCTCATCAGTTTTTGTATATCTAGAAAAGGTGGGCTTGATGACAAATAAGTGCTTGATCTCATACTGTAAGTAAAATAAATCTTCAAAACTTTTCAGCAATACTTTTCCTGTGGGGATGCCTTGAACTATTGGCTTATTTACCTGTTCCTTGGCATATTCTCTTATCTTCTTGTCATAATCATTTTCAGGCATCAATTTATCACTAATAACCATGATACTAGGAAGTCCTTTTTGCCTCAAATTAGTGAGATTAACCATGAATCTGGTTATGGAAGTATTCATAATTTCACATTTTTCTTCAAGTTGCCTCATCAAATTTCTCTTTGTGGTGACTTCCCTGATTTCTAGGACAGTGGTAGTTCTATCTGTTATTTTGAGCTCTTTCAATTCCCGTCTATTTTTACTGTTGAGGAAATTGATTCATCTTACTGCCTGTTCTGGTTTGTCAGCCAAATCAGTTTGTGTCTTTTGGATTTCAGCTTGAGCTGCGAATAATAACTCTCTTTGCTCAAAAATTACCTGAATTGAAGGCCATACATCATGGATGGCTTCAATTACATTATTCCAAAGGTAATTTTTTATGTATGATATTTGATCTTTAAGATTTAATTATTTTTGCAACCTTTTTACCTCCTCACTCAATCTTTTGGCATTTTGTTCAGGTATCTTAGCATTTATCTGAGATGATTTATTTGTCTTCTCAAAATTTTCAATCATATTTTTCAATCTGTTAATTTCATTTGTCTTCAAAGACATCTCTTCCATTGTTTTTATTATCTTACTGGCATCATTTCTAGGCTGTATTGTTGTGGTAGATGATTGAGTGGTTGATGTAGTGGAAGAATTCACTGGCATTGCAGTAGCCAGTGGTTCTTTGGGTGCCAAATTTTCTCCTAAAGTTGAAGGAACTACTGCAGTGATGACTGGGATGACTGTAGGGATCACTATTTCTTTTACTGTCTCCTTTTCTTGGACAATTTGGTCCATCTGTACTTCCATTTCCTTAATATGAGCTATTAGTTGAAGAATTAAACTCATCATTTCATCTTTTTCCTTTTGTTCCTGTAAAACTTCCTTTGTTTGAGGATTCTCACTTTGATGAAGTTTGAGTTGTTTCCTCAAGGTTGCTATATCCTCATTTCTCTTTTTTACTAATGTTTATACTACTTTGATATTTGTAGGATCATATCCTACATGCAATATTAATTCTTCTAAGGCTTTTATCCTTAGATCCTTTGCAAATAATGAAGCTTTATCCATCTTCATTTGATCTTGTGTATTAGAGATTATGTTTTGAAGCTTATGAGCACTCATAGCTTTTGTTGTAACTGTGGAATATAACATCTCTGAGGTTTTCCTATGAAACTCCATTTGATATAATTCATGCATTTTGTCTGTAGTTACTTCCATATCAACTCTCTTATAGTCAACAATTTTCTTTGGCACAGATACTGTGGGCTGTAATACTGACATAATCAATTTTTCGCTTGAGTAATAAAATGCTGATAGTAATCTGTTTTGATTACCTGGCTTTGGTTTCGAAAACTAAGAGTAAATTTCAGTTTTGATTTCCTCATTCTTCAACTTGATTTTCTTGTATTTCTCCTTAATATCGATTTCTTTTTCCTCAGCTGAATGTGAGGAAGAAGCTTCCATGCTTTGATCCTTTTCCATCATTTGTATATATTCATTATTCAGTTGTTCTTCATTCTGATTTGGCTCACTGATAACTACAGTAGCTACATTTTTCTCTGGAAAACTTGTGTTGGTATTTAAGGGCTCTATTTCTTCAACATCTATTGTCACTTTACCTTTACCTGCTGTAACTAATTTTGGCCTTTTGTTGTAAATGATCTTGAACTTTGTTTCTGTTGTAGTCTCTACCACATATGGTCCTTCTTCCCTTATTCTTTTTATGGATTTCTCTGGTTGATTTGGAGTCTCTAAGGTATGACTAGTATTAACTTTGCTTACTGTATCTATTAATGTGTTTTCAAGCCATTCAAGCTGATTGGAAAACTTTTTAATCAATATTCTAGCTTCATGTATAAAGGGTGTTAGTTTTAATTTTACCCTCATCTTGCTCAAGATCCCTTGTCGATCATAGTTCTAAGGGAAACTCTCTTCAAATTAATATTCCATTAGTTGATTTGCTGCTTCCTTTCCCGCATCTTTGTGATTACATATGAATGACCCAATTTGATTTTTAAGTTTGAGTTGGGTCTTCTTCTTGGCTGCCATGAAGTAGATTGACTCAGAATTTAGGATCTCCACGATATACTCCAAGGCAAACATCCTCATTGGAGGATGTTTGGGTAACTTGTAAGGCAACTAGTTTGACCAAAAAACTTTAATTTCAGTATATTTCTAATACAAATACTAGTCGCCAACCTTACTTTGCTATGATAATTGCAATATTTACTTCATTTCCTCACTTATTCTAGGCTAATCTATTTTGGTCAACGTGGTGATCACTGGATGTAAAAATAACTCAAAAAACTCTGAATAGCTAAAATATGTACCTTCTTTATGAGTATGGATGTCCAAAAGATGACAGACAGAGGTTTCCCCTCTATGTCCAGCTTTTGAATTGAAATTGGAAAGCTATCTGATTAGAAGTAAAGAAACATGTGGGAAATATAGGAGGTATATCTGAATACTCCTTCAAGCTATAAATTATTCAATTGATAGTGAATACTATCAGCAATGAAACCAGCATAATCAAAGATAGCTGATGGTGGTTGACCTAGAGAAAAGGTGGAAAAAGATACTAATATAGACTCATCAGTGTGCTCATCAGTGAAATACCCAAGTATGAAGGAGAGCATGGAGATTACATGCCTTGAGCCTTCAGGGAATTTAGCAGTTGAATATGGAGGATTTAACTTGGGAATTTCAACATGCAGAGGCACAAAAGTCTGAAAAATCGTAAACCTTTTAGGAAAATCTAGGCCAATGTATATCTTAGTGAGGGCTTCAATAGACAAAGGGAATTCTTGGGGGTCTGGTTGAAGCTACAACATTTTTTTAATTGAATCTGCAGTGATAGTAAATAGGTCTTCTTTACTGGCATTCACAATAGCTCTTTGTTTAGGAATATAGTACTGGTGACATAATCTGATAATCTCTTGACAAGGGTGAGTCAAAGGTACTAAATATTTAGGAAAATTGGATTCCCAAATATGAAATTCTTCATGGTCATCTAAAGACTTTTCAAAGCACCAGTTATGGATATCTAACAGGTTGAATTCAACAATGGGATCAACTATTTTGTAATCAGTATCAGCAAGGGGAATGTGTTCAATATCAACAACTGGGGATTGTAATGGATTGACCACAATTGCAGTAGTTGGAGTCATGGCAGGAGTACGTTTAGGAGTTTTAGAACCTTCAGGCTTCCTTACACTCTATTTTTTAGGCATCTTGGTCTGCTTCTACAAGTTTAAATAGTTTTCAGAGGAAATTTTACTATTTAAGAGGCTTCATTGGGAAAATTTGGCAAAATAGAGTCCCTTTTTGGGTTTTTTGATCAATTAGGTTTATCAAAGAAGTTCTAAGGCTTTAAAACTGGTCTAAAACAGAAAAAATGGGTTTTCTGAGTTTCTTGACTGAGAAATGGAGATAAAACTCTATTGAAAAGGGTCATAGAGGGTTCCAGGTAACTGCAAAGGTTTTCCGGCCTTTTAGAGCTTGAAATAGATCATTAAACTGTGAAAAATTTGACAAATTTCCTTGAAATAGTGCGTAGTAGACAATAAGGGTTTCTGGGAAAAATTAACTAGAGTTTGGCCTATTTTTGGTACTTTTGGGAAATTTAATTAATCAATTCTTAACTTAAAATGTTTCTCTTTCTTTAAAAATGGTTTTCCAACTTGATTGCAGGTTCAATTTTGAGAAAAATACATGGTATGATGCAGGTATTGACTTCTGAAGGGTTTCTAAGATTCTGTTTGAGTTGATGGTTACAGTTGATTATCTGGAGCAAGGCGCAACTTCTCAGCAGTCTTCAAAGGCATATTTTGGTAAATTTCAGAGGTTTTGGGCATAAAGATGGCAACAAGGGGGTTTAAACACAAGTTTTACAGTTGGGAGAGGCAATGCAGTGGGTTTAAAATTCGCAAATAAACGGAAAAATGCCTTACCAAAGGTTTTATGAAAACATTACAGTTGCATTGAATGAAGGTCTTATCAAGAGGGCAGTTTCAGAATTTCAAAGGGATAGGAAACTGGTGGTTATCGCACAAGTTTCAGATGGTAAGTTGTTTTAAACTAAACCCACACGATCTAATGGCTGAAGGGCACATGGAGGAGAGAGGAATGGGCGAAACCACCCATTTCGTGTAGCTTTGGCATTTAGGTGGTCGCACACCTATTCTGTGTGATTTGGGATTCCTACCATTAGATCTGGAGATTGAACGAGAACGATCGAGATCATTTCGGGAGTTGCACTAGAATGGGATGGGGGGCCGGGATGTATTATGTGCGGACGGGTTTTTAATTTTATCAATATACATTAGTTTAATTCAAAAACCTTAGGTTATAAAAATGTAGGTGGGGGAGTAACATTTTTATTTAAAACATTTGAAAAAATGTTTCAAATTTCATATGAGAGCGCGATTGCATATTTTATAGTTTTTTTCAACTATTCACCACTGGCAAACCATAGGGGCAGGATATATGGAATAATGATAATTTTTAGACCAAAGGGATTATATAGGGTGGGGTTTATATATTTAGCATGTGGGAGTAATAAACTTTGGTCGAAACGCTATAATTATGGGGTATTTTAAATATAAGGGATTTAATGAATATGGGATGATACTTCTTAGGGATTTAATAAAAATATGTTAAAAGTTAATATGAAAGGGTAGTGAAATGTAATATAAACACATTTTATCTCCAAGTAAAGTGTATATGATAGACAAATCAAAGAAGTGTTGCCTTTTTTAATATTTTACACTTTAACTTAGGACAAATTGTATTTTTGGGGTTTTATGAATGCTTTTGAATGGATGAAGTTAATTATTTGAGGGTTACCATTTTAATAAGTAAGAATGTGTCTTTACTTATAAAAGAGAGTTTTTAATGTATGAATGAAGGGCTAATAATGATAAATGTGGGTTTAACATAAGAACTCAATATATTTAACTAACCAGTCATTGAGCCTTGGGTCTGGTCCCAATAGAAGTCAGAGAAATGCTCTGAGCCTGTTTGAATGATAGCTTAGAATACTGAATACTCATAGGGGAGGGGAAATTAGTGATTCTTCCTGATGATGTTTTATTAGATGCTTGCTCCACAGCTTTCTATATACCCAACTTCATTTCTAACATTTTTTCTTCATTTTGCAGGTTCCTTTAGACTTGCACCCTTAAAAAAAAATATATTTCAGAGTAGAAAAACTATCTAAATATACCTTATTTCATTCGAGGGATCATATTAAACTGTTGAGATCCTCATTATTCTCTACCTATATATTGATTTTTCAAGTTTAAACTGTTTGGAAAATCTTTATTCACTATCTACAACATGAAATTGAAAGCATGAAGAGTTAAGATTAAGTTGTTTAACTGATCATGGATTATGGAATTTATTGAAACTCTACACATAATCATTATCCTTGCAGTAAAGTAAAATTAGTGGCATTTGGACTTTCTCACTTTCAGTTCTTATTTCTTTTCTCTTTTTTCTTTTGGGGTCTACATTTTTCTAAGTCCTTTGATTTTTCATTTAGGAATTTTTACCGTCTTTTGGCTTTTTTATTATTTTTCATTTTTTCAAAATATGGGAAAACAACTTGCAGAAAGCAAGGTATGTACATATTTTCAAGACTGTCAAAGTCAATTCAAAATTTATGACCCATAATATTATAGGACCCTAACAGTGGCTCCACATGGGGATGACATTTCCTGGTGAAATATCAAGAACTTTCAGACTAGTAGCCTTTTGAAATTTGACTGTGATGACTTTGTAAATGTCTTCTGATATCTGTAAATTATTCATACTTATGACATTCACCTTTCAAAGCTTAGGGCCTTCTCTTTGGGCTTCAAATTTTCTAGGGAAACATCCAATCCAATCTAAACTTTGCAATGCATATGTACAATGATCAAAGTGAATAACAACTAACTGTTTGTTAACTCAGGAGAGTAGTAGTGCTTCAGGATTCTGCCATTTTCTAGTCCTCATTGCAGATCTGTTCCATCGATTTCTTTTGGAAATAAAGCGTTATTACCTCTATATCCATAAATTACATAAGTTCCTTTCCACATAAAATCAAATTTTCCATGTTTTCCTTTTTCTTCTCTTCTGGAATCCCACTTTAACACTTTATCTCCTATGTATAAAACATCCTCTTTAGTCTTTTTATGAAAAAAATTCTTGATTTTATCTTGAATGACTTGAGATTTGATATAAACTTCCTCCCTTTTTTGTTGCAAGTGAATAGTTTCATTGATTCTCCTTTGAATGTCATTTGTTTCCACTTGTAACTCTTGGATAATTTTCATCATTGGTACACCTAGGGAGGATGGAAAAAAATCATCCATTCCATAGACAAGTTGGTAAGGGGAAGTACAAATGGATTTTTTAGTAGTAATCCTATCTTCCCATAAGGCATTGACTAACTTCTTAATCAAAGTTTTTTTTATTGTCTTCAAGTAACCTTTTGATGATATTTACAAGGCTTTTGTTTGAGGATTCATCTAGGCTATTACCTTGAGGGTAATATGCAGTGAAATTACCTAAGGTAATATGGTATTTGTGGTAAAATTCAATTACTTCCTTGGGTTTGAATGCTGCTGCATTGTTAGTAATTATATTTTGGGGGCATCCAAATCTTGAAAGAATTTTGTTTTATAACAAATAAATAATGATAGTATATGTGGCTTGTCTGGAGGGTATGGATTCAATCCACTTGTTAAAATAATCAGTGGCTATCAAAATCCAGTTATTTTGGCCTGAAGAAGGAGGGTGAATTTCACCAATGAAGTCTAAACCCCATTGTTGAAATGGTATCTCAGTTGAAATAAGATTTAAGGGGAGGGGTGATAATTTCTTCTTACCCTAAAAAATTTGGCACTATAACATGAAGTTACATACTTTCTGACATCAGCAAACAAGGTAGGCCAGTTAAAACCAGCTCTCAGGATCTTATCTACTGTAGTTTTCCAATATAAGTGTCCTCCACAATCACCTGCATGAAATTATTCAAGTATTTTGTTATCTTATTCCTTTAATAAAAAATTTAATAAAATCTGACTATGATCTCTCCAAAAAAGTACATTATCTAGAATGCAAAATCTTACAGCTTTAAGTTTTAAGAATCTAGATTTGGTTCTTAATAATACAAGAGGATCTTGTAACTGTTGAAGTAAAAATATGATATATGTATACCAAGGTGAGTCTGAGAAGGCTTCACTGATCGATGGAGTCACCATCTCTTCTTGATCATCTACTTGAGCAATAAAATTTATGTCTAGGGCATTTCAATTGGATTCAGCCATAAGTCTGGCTAATCCTTGACCTTTGATGAGTTTTGTGGGTTTTATCTCTATGTCATATTATAATATAGTGGAAATCCACTTACCTCTTCTTCCATCAGGACCATCCCGAGTGAGAATTTCTTTTACTACAGAATTTGGGGCATAGGCAATGATATGAGAGTAGAGAATATAAACTCCAAAGTCTTTAATGGCCTTAACCAAAGCTAGGGCTTGTTTTTCCATAATGTTATACTTCAAAGGGGCATATCTAATGGTCTTACTGAAAAAAGCTATGGGTTTTTCAAATGCTTGGTCATTTTTTTGTAGTAAAACTCCAGCAATGCTGTGTTCTAAAGCAAATCAAAAAATTATGAAATCTTTCTAAAAGTCAGGACTTATTAAGACAGGAGTTTTGGTTAAGGCCCATTTGATAGAGTCAAATTATTTTTTAGTCTCAAAAGTCCATTTAAGAACTGAATATTTTCTGAGCAAGTTATTTAGTTATCTAATTATCTCATCTAAACTAGATATGAATCTTCTTAAAAAATTATCTTACCTAGAAACGCCTGTAATTCTTTGATGTTTCTTGGTGGACTGATGTTAAGAATTGCTTCTATCCTAGCAGGATCTATCCTAACTCCTTCTTTTGAAATTATGTGTCCAAGTAACTTGCCTTCTTCTAATCCAAATAGACTTTTCTTAGGATTTAAAGAGATGCCATAGTTCCTGCACTTAATAAAGACTTGTCTCAAACGATCCAAGTGTTCATTATCTGTTTTGAAAAACACAGTAATGTCATCTAAGTAAATGACTAAGAACTCATGTATTTCCTTTGCAAAAGCTATGTCCATAGCCCTTTGAAAGGTTTCTCCTGCATTAATTAGACCAAAAGGCATTTTTATATACGTAAAAGTGCCCCAACGAGTAGTAAATGTTGTTTTAGCTTGATCTTCTTTTTGGACTAAGATCTAGTTGTATCCTGAAAAACCATCTAAAAGAGACATCCTATAAGAACCAAATAGCATTTTTAATATATGATCCATTTTATGTAAAGGGTAATTATCCTTCAAGGACACCTTGCTTAGATTCCTAAAGTCAACACATAATCTTATCTCTCCTGTTTTCTTTCTTGTAGGAACTAGATTTGAAACCCAATCAAAATATCTGATTGGTGCAATGATCTGTGCATCATAGATTCTTTTGACTTGTTTTTCTATTAAACTTAATAGAACAGGGTTAATTCTTCTCAATTTTTGTTTAAATGGCTTCTGATCTTCTTTTATTGGAATTTTATGTTGGATTATGCTGGTATCATAGGATTTGAGATCCTCATAACTCCAGGCAAAGACATATTGATATTCCTTTAAAAGAGTAATGTATTTTTCCTTCTCTTGTTGAGGTAAAATTTTGGAAAGTTTGATTGTTTTTGGTTTTAACTCTGTTCCAATGTTGCATTCTTCTATATGAGATCTAACTGGCTACATTTTTGGTTTTCTAGCTACAACATTCGAGTCAAAAAGATCTTCTAAGGGAGTTAAACCTTTAGGTAAGAAATTATCCTTAATATTCAATATGTCTGATTCATCTTCAATAATTTCTTCAATCTCTACTTTCTCTAAGCTATTTATATCAGCTTGACTAAATTTAGTTGGTTTATCAAACTTTATTCTATTTACATCTAAGTTATTTAAATCTATTTCACAATCCAAATCATGATTTATATTACAACCTATAGCTATAATACAATTCTGAAATTATCCTTCATTGTTCATAAACTTGTAAATTTGTTCATTCTGAGAAAAAAATTGCCAATACTTAAGATTATCTGGAATTATTGGCCTATGCTTGAATTTAGCAGTATATCTGTGATTAGGTTGGAATGGTAAATTGCATGTACTAGCAAAATTTGCAAGAGAATGAGCTTGCATATTTTGTTTTCTAGGTATAGCAACAAACTTACATTGCAATAAATGATCAGCTAAATATATGACAGTGTCTCTGTATTTGCTTAGTCTAGGCTTGTAAACATAATAAATTCCATTTACTTGTATTATGATCAACTCTGAATCTCCCATGATTAAAATTATTTTCCTCCTGAGTTCCTAATGATTTGGAGTCCTAGGATGAGGGATTCATATTCAACCATATTATTTGTACATTTAAAATTCATCCTGAAAGCATGGCCTTCTGAGTGATTAGTCTCCATATTTGTTATCGAAACTCCTTCTCCTGCTCCTAACTTATTTACTGAACCATCAAAGTCTAAATTCCATAAAGATTCATGAAAAATATTATCATTATTTGGTGTTCTCTTTTTTTCTACTAGTTCAGTTTGTATTTCATTAGTTTCAGAGTTACATAGGATAAAGGAATCAAGGTTAGTTTGTGTAGAGTAAATTGGGTAATTTATAGATCTTTCTACACTACTGACTGTGTACTTCATCAATTTTTCCCTATATAACTTTTTAGGCTGGAAAATAACTTATATAGTAGCATAAGACATGTTCAATTGTAGAGATCCATGTAACTTTGCTCCCCATAAGCGAGAAAGTAACATTCCATATTTAGGTGCGATATCAACTACTACAATGCCCATTAATATACTCTTATCAGGGTATTGAACTAGTGTTACACATAAATCTTTGATTAAACCAAGGAATTTAACTTGAATCAAAATAAAACAAATCTTTATATAGCCTTGTAATTTATAGATTGAGAGTTTCCATTATGGCTTTAGGCATTAGATTATGGGAGGCTCCTAAATCTAGCAAGGGATTGGGTAAAATTTGATCGTGAATGGTAAGAATAATATAAAATGGTGGAACTACTCCATCTGCATGTCTTCCATTTACATCTGGGCTGAAAATCAACTCTGGCTGATCATCATTTAGATTTATGGATTCTTCTCCATCATTCATATTTAATGTTTCAGTTATGGTTGATTTATACAAGTCATTTTTTACCAATTCAGTCAAAGGAATTGATATTTTAAGCTTTGCAATTTCTGATTGTATGTTGAATGTAGGTTGAGTTTTACTAATTTGAATCAATTCTTCTCTAGTAACTGTAGTTTGAGCTGGTTTGTCATGTTTTTCTATCATTTTTTTTCATTTTCAAGTGTTTTGGCATTCTCTGTTTGTGTTTCTTATGTTTTACTACTTCTAACTTTCTTTTCAGGGATTGTTTGTGAAGCAGTAGATGTTCTTCCAGACTCAGAATTATTAGCATGTTTTTGAAGTAACAGTTTTTTGATTCACTGTTTTAGGATCAACAAAAGGTTTTTTGGGATATAAATTTGTTGTTTTGATAGAATTAGATGCTTTAGTAGTAGTATCTTTTTGTGAATATTTTGCATCTTGAGAAACTTCATCATAATATCAAAAATTTTAGGACTTGATGCTTTTTTAGGACTAGAAATGTTTTGCAAAGAATTTGAGTTTTTCTTATCTTCCCTCGGGATAATTTGTAGAAATTTTATTTGGGAAGCTTCTACTGTTTTTTGATTCTGAGTTTGGGAATCTTTTTTGGTAGAAGACTCATTGTTTTTCTTTTTTCTAAGGTTATATTCACTGTGTATTTCATTTATTGCATAGTCATAGCCTTGTTTATAATCAAAGGATTCACTAGAATCTAATTTGAGTTGTTGGAGTTCAAATAATTCCTTATCTTCCTGAGTAAGGAAAATAGTATTATTGTCATCTATTCTCATTATATTTATAGCACCCTCTTCATCATCATTATTCTGAGAACTTCCGACATAGTTCTCTTGGAATGGGGGCCTTATTGTTTGGTACAGGGCTCTTTCTTTTGCTTTTCTAGAATTTATGTTTTTTCTAAATTTGGGATTTCCGATTTGTTGTTGCTTATCCCATTGAGGTCTTCTCTCTATATTATCTAGTCTATCTATCACCATTTCTAAGGTTTTATCTATCATATCCATTTTTGTGTCTAAATTGGCATTCTCCTGTTTAATGGTCACTCTTCTTTCATTTCTGAGTCTAGATTTTCTGGCTAAACTGTCCACTTCTACACTAACTGTATCTCTTTGAATTTTTTCTAAGGTGTCTGCTTCTCTTTCCTTTAATTGGTAAGCCATATCTGTATCAAATCCATCAAGGAATTTGAGAATAACTGAATAAGGAGTAGGTTTAATATTTTCAGGGATAGAATTATAGACACTATTATATCTGGTGCAGTAATCTTGGACTGACTCATTTGGAACTATTTTCAAAGAACCAAATTCAGACATTATTTGGAGGGGATTATTTTTCTTTTCCCATTTGTTTAAAAACAATATATGAATCACAACTAAATCAGTTACACTATCAGAAACTAAATCTTTAAACCACTTCTTAACTTCTCTAGCCAAAGTTTGTGAAAACAACCTCATTTGAACATCTGAATCATCAATTTCATAAATTTCAAAGAAGTCTGTCATATTAGTAATGTGTCGCTGAGAAGTATATTGAGTAGTGCCATCAAACAATGGTATTTTATTTTGATAGTCTTGTGGCATGTCATGAAGTTTTTGTGGCAAGACTAGGGGAGCATATTTAGTAGCCATGGCTTGAAGCTTAGCTTGGCTAGGAGGTAAAGCAAAAATCCTTGGAGCAGTACTGGAAATGATAGAAGATGAACTAAATATTGTAGTTGAAGTGATGGGAAATGAAACTGGAATGTATATGGAAGTACTAGGGAATGAGGATGGTGTATTTAGGAAATCAAAAGGTGAACTGATGGATATAGTGGATGAAGTGATTGGTGGAAATAATACTCTAGGTTGTAAAGGTAACCTAGGGATAAATGGATTTGTAGATGAGCTGGTAGTGGAATTTATAAATGATGTAACAACATAAAGAGATGAATCTGTAGCTAGTATTATTGTGGTATGTAGTTGAGAAACTTGAGGTTTGTTTGCATAGGTCAAAAAATGAGCTAATTCAATAGCTTCATCAATATCTTTAAGAATAGTAAGATTAAGTTGTTCGATTTTAGTTTGATATTTAACTTTCTGTGTTTTAAATTCTACTGTAATATATTTATGTTTTGTATTCAGGAATGAAATTAAATAAGGGTCTAAAACAGTGGTTTTAAGATCACTTTCAGATTTTCTTCTAAATTAAGAATTCCCAAATTATAGATCAAAATCAATATCTTACAGACTTACTAACTCTTGTGGTAATGAATTGACTCTTTTCAATGATACTTCAGCTTCTAAATTTTCTAACGGTTTTTTGTTTTTATCAATTTGGTTTGGGTTGTCTACTATAATTGCAGGCTTAGGATCTAGGTTAGACCTGGTATAATAGACTTTCCTAGAAGCCATAATTACCATTTTTAATAACACAACTTATAAATCAATCTTAAAGTAAAAGGATGTATAAAAATATTTTCTTTAAGACTAGTTTTAAGACTGAGGATTGATTAGTTCCCCAGTATGGTCGCCAGGAATGTTATCACTCTAGTAATTCTTAAGTTGTGTGATTTTTATTTTCAGTCAAAGAATTCTAGAGGTAACCACAAACCTACTTCAAAATCTAGGTTCTAGCCTTCCTAGGGTTCCAAGAGGGCTCTCTCTTGAAAGTTTAACTTTGTTTTAATTTGTGAATATTATGCTAGCTATGAAAGTGTAGATTTGGTTTGGTTTTGTTGGATTTGGTGGGGAAAAAATATCTTGAAAGGATGGATAGTGGGAAATATATTTTTCCATTGGGCTATGGAGTCAAAATCAAGCTAACAAGACTAGGATCAAGTGGCAAAAAGGTCAAATATCTTCAGGTCAAGACAAACAACCCTTGGAGATCTTCGAAAGTTGTTTTTGTGAGATAGTATGATTGGGATAAAGGAAACTTAAGTATCCTTAAATCTGGAAAAGGGAAGTAGTAGGATAGGTCAAATGAATGAGGGAGCAATTAAGAATTCCCTACACTGGAAATCAGAGGAAAAAACATAAATGATAACTAGTTAAAAATAGGGTGCTATTAACATGTCCTGTATTAATACTCCTAGTTATACATTCAGATTTAGCATAAACATAAATGGATGCATGTAACAGAGAAAAGAAACAATGACAAGTGAAGAAAATACTTCACTCCAAATAGCTCATCACAGGGATCCTGAAGTATGATGCCAATTTTCTTTGATCTAGCCTACTACTCGAAGTTTTGACACACAAAAGATTTAAAGTCCAAGAAGAAACGTCTATAACAATCCCAACAATTTTATTCCACACAAAATACTTCTAAATATGAAGTATTTATACATAATGTTTTAAAAAATATCCTAGATGAATTATAGGAATAATCTTAGGAAAGTAAAATATTATTACAATAAAAATAGAGACAGTTGTTTAACAAATCAGCAAGTTGTCCTATTTTATACATTAGAAATAGAAGTTGTTTTGAGGATAAAGCAGGTGGCTACCTTGGTGTCCTCCTTGCTGGCCTTTAGATATTTTTTGGAATCCGACTTGCCTTGATTGATGCTCTTTATTCACTTATACTCTTTAACTGATACTCTTTTTTGACTTAGTCAAAACTTCTTACTACTCAAAATAAAATCTGTTTTGACTCGCATTCTGAAAATTACCTTTTGTCTTCTTTTCACCTGCTTGTCTTTTTTCCCTCATAATAAATCTGTAAGAGCTTGCCAATCCTCATTTTTAGGAATCCGAATATTCTTTGATTTCCTAAAATTCTCATCAGCTTCTGTATATCTAGCAAATGTGGGCTTGATGACAAATAAGTGCTTGATCTCATATTTTAAGTAAAATAAACCTTCAAAAAATTTCAACAATACTTTTCCTGTCGGGATGCCTTGACCTGGTTGGCTTATTTACCTGTTCCTTGTCATATTATCCTATCTTCTTGTCATAATCATTTTGAGGCATTAATTTATCATTAATAACCATGATATCAGGAAGTCCTTTTTTCCTCAAATTAGTGAACTCAACCATGAATCTGGTTACCGAAGTATTCATACTTTCACATTTTTCTTCAAGTTGCCTCATCAAATTTCTCTTTGTGGTGACTTTCCTGATTTCCACGATAGTGGAGGTTCTATATGTTATTTTTTGCCCTTCCAATTCCTGTCTATTTTTGTTGTTGAGGAAATTGATTAATCTTATAGCCTGTTCTGGTTTGTCAGCCAAATCAATTTGTGTCTTTTGGATTTCAGCTTAAGCTACCAATAATAACTCTCTTTTCTAAAAAATTACCTGAATTGAAGGCCATACATCATGGATGGCTTCAATTACATTATTCAAATGGTAATTTTTTATGTATGGTATTTGATCTTTGAGAGTTAATTATTTTTGCAACTATTTTACCTCTTCACTCAATCTGTTGGAATTTTGTTCATGTATCTTAGCATTTATCTGAGTTGATTTATTTGTCTTCTCAAGATTTTCAATCATATTTTTCAATCCGTAGGATTTCCTTTGTCTGAGGATGCTCCTTTGAGGAAGTTTGAGTTGTTTCCTCAAGGCTGATATATCCTCATTTTTATTTTTTTACCAATGCTTCTGTTGCTTTGATGTTTGTAGGATCATATCCTACCTACAATACTAATTCTTCTAAGGCTTTTATCTTTAGATCCTTTGCATATAATGAAGCTTTATCCATCTTCATTTCATCTTGCATATTAGAGATGGTGTTTTGAAGCTTATGAGCACTCATAGCTTTTGTTGTAACTGTGGAATATAACATCTCTAAGGTTTGCCTATGAAACTCTATTTGATCTAATTCAAGGATTTTGTTTGTGGCTACTTTCATATCAACTTTCTTATAGTTATCAACTGTCTTTGGCACTAATACTGTGGGTTGTAATACTGACATAATTAATTTTTTACTTCAGTAATCAAATGCTGATAGGAATCGGTTTTGATTACCTGGCTTTTGTTTCAAAAACTGAGAGTAAATTTCAGTTTTGATTTCCTCATTCTTCAACTTGATTTCTTGTATTTATCCTTAATATCCAAGTCTTGTCCCTCAGTTAAATGTGAGGAAGAAGCTTCCATACTCTTCTTCCTTTCCATAATTTTTATATCTTCATTATTTAGTTGTTCTTCATTCTGATTTGGCTCACTCATAACTACAGTAGCTACATTTGTCTCTGGAAAACTTGTGTTGGTATTTAAGGGCTGTGTTTCTTCAACATATATTATCACTTTACCTTTACCCATTGTATCTAAATTTTGCCTTTTGTTGTAAATCATCTTGAAATTTGTTTCTATTGTAGTCTCTGCCACATATTCCCCTTTTTCCCTTATTCTTTTTATGGATTTCTCTGGCTGATTTGCAGTCTCTAAGGTATGAAGAGAATTAACTTTGCTTACTACATCTATTAATGTGTTTTCAATCCATTCAAGCTGATTGGAAAAATTTTCTCTCTCTAGTTTAGCTTCATGTATAAAGGGTGTTAGTTTACATTTTACCCTCAGCTTGCTCAATATCCCTTGTGGATCATAGTTCCAAGGGAAAATCTCTTCAAATTAATATTCCATTAATTGATTTGCTGCTTCATTTTCTGCATCTCTGTGATTACATATGAATGGCCAAATTTGATTTTAAAGTTTGAATTGGGTCTTATTCTTGGCTTCCATGAAGTTGATTGAATCAGAATTTAGGATCTGCCTGATATACTCCAACGAAAAGATCCTCATTGGAGGATGTTTGGGTAACTTGTAAGGCAACACGTTTTACCCAAAAACTCTAATTTCGGTATATTTCTCATACAAATACTAGTCACCAACCTTACTATGGTATGATAATTGCAATATTTTCTTCATTTCCTCACTTATTCTAGGCTGCTCTGTTTTGGTCAACATGGTGATCACTGGATGTAAAAATAAATCTACAAACTTTGAATAGCTGAAATATGTAAATTATGTTTTGAGTATGGATGTCCAAAAGATGAAAGATAGAGGTTTTCCCTATATTTCCAACTTTTGAAGTGAAATTGGAAAGCTATATGATTGGAAGTAAAGAAACATGTGGAAAATATAAGAGGTATATCTAAATACTCCTGCAAGTTGTAAATTAGTCAGTTGATAGTGAATACTATTAGCAATGAAACCAGCATAATCAAAGATAATTGAAGGTGGTTGACCTGGAGAAAAGGTGGAAAAAAAATCCTAACATAGAATCATTAGTGAAAGACCTAAGTATGAAGGAAAACATGGAGATTACATGCCTTGAAACTTCCTGGAATTTACCAGTTGAATATGGAGGATTTAACTTCGGAATTTCAACATGTAGATAAATAAAAGTCTAAAAATTCATTAACATTTTAGGAAAATCTAGGCCAATGTATAACTTAGTGAGGGCCTCAATAGACAAAGGAACGGCTTGGGGGTCTAGCTGAAGCTAAAATATTTCGTTAATTGACTCTGCAGTGATAGTAAATAGGACTTCTTTACTAGCATTCACAATAGCTCTTTTTTCAGGAATATAGTACTGGTGACATAATATGAAAATACCTTGACAAGGGTGAGTCAATGGGACTACATATTTGGGCGAATTGGATTCCCAAATATGAACTTATTCATGGTCATCTAAAGACTTTTCAAAGAACTAGTTATGGATACCTAACAGGTTGAATTTAACAATGGGATCAACTATTTTGTAATCAGTATCAACAAGGGGAATGTGTTCAATATCAACAACTGGGGGTTGTAATGGATTGACCACAATTGCAGTATTTGGAGTCATGGTAGGAGTAGTTTTAGGAGTCTTAGAACCTTCAGGCTTTCTTACACTCTATTTTTTAGGCATCTTGGTCTGCTTCTGCAAGTTTAAACAGTTTGCAGAAGCAATTTTACCATAACAGAGGCATAATTGGACAATTTGGCAAAATAAAGTCTGTTTTTGGGTTTTCTTCTCAATTAGGTTTATCAAATAAGTTTTGAGGCTTTAAAACTAGTCTAAAATAGAAAACAAGGGGTTTTATGAGTTTCTTGACTAAGAAATGGAGCTAAAACTCTATTGAAAAGGGTTACAGAGGGCTCAGGGTAACTGCAAAGGTTTTCCGGCCTTTTAGAGCTTGAAATGGATCATTAAACTGTGAAAATTTTTATAAATTTCCTTGAAATAGCACGTAGTAGACAAACAAGGTTTCTGGGAAACATTTTCCATAGTTTGGCTTGTTTTTGGGACTTTTGGGAAATTTAGTTAATCAATTTCTTATCTTAAAATGTTTCTCTTTCTTTAAAAATGGTTTTCCAACTTGATTGCAGGTTCAATTTTGAGAAAAATACCTGGTATGTTCCAAGTATTAACTTCTGAAGGGTTTCTGAGGTTCTGGTTGAGCTTATGGTTATAGTTTCTTATCTCGAGCAAGGCGCGGCTTCTCAACAGTCTTGAAAGGCATATTTTGGTAAATTGCAGAGCTTTCGGGCATAAAGATGGCAACAAGGGGGTTTTAACATGATTTTTATAGTTGCAAGAGACAATGCAGTGGGTTTAAACTTCGCAAATAAAATGATAAATTTCTTACTAAAGGTTTTATTAAAAAATTACACTTGCATTGAATGCGGGTCTTATCAGGAGGGCAGTTTCAGAATTTCAAAGGGATAAGAAACTCGTGGTTATCGCGTAGGTTTATGGTGATAAGCGGTTTTAAACTAAACCAATGCGATCCAATGGCTGAAGGGGACGTGGAGGAGAGAGGAATGGGAAAAACCACCCATTTCGTACGGTTTTGGCGTTGGGGTGGTCCTGCACCTATTCTATGCGATTTGGGATTCTGACCATTACATTTGGAGATTGAACGCGAATGGTCGAGATCATTTCGAGAGTTGCACTAGAATGGGATGTGGGGCCAGTATGTATTATGCGTGGACGGGTTTTGAATTTTATCAATTTAAATTAATTTAATTAAAAAACCTTAGGTTATAAAAATGTAGGTGGGGGAGTAACGTTTTTAATTAAAACATTTGAAAAAATGTTTCCAATTTCATATTAGAGTGCGATAGCATATTACATAGTTTTTTCAACTTTTCACCGTTGTCAAACCATAGGGGCGGGATATTTTGAATAATGATAAGTTTTAGACGAAAGGGCTTATATGGGGTGGGGTTTTTATATTTAGTATGTGGGAATAATAAAATTTGGTCCAAACATTATAATAGTGGGTTTTTCGGGTATTTTCAATATAAGGGATGTAATAAATACAGGAGGATACTTCTTAGGGATTTAACAAAAATATGTTAAAAGTTAATATGAAAGGGTAGTGAAATGTAATATAAACACATTTTATCTCCAAGTAAAGTGTATACGATAGACAAAGAAAAGAAGCGTTGTCTTTTTTAATATTTTACACTTTAACTTAACACAAATTGTATTTTTGGGGTTTTATGAAAGCTTTTGAAGGGATTAAGTTAATTATTTTAGGGTTACCATTTTACTAAGTAAGAATGTGTCTTTACTTAGAAAAAATGGGTTTTAATGTATGAATGAAGGGTTAATGATGACAAATGTGGGTTTAACATAAGAACTCAATATTTTTAACTAACCAGTCATCAAGCTTTGGGTCCATTCCCAACAAAAGTCAGAGAAATGTTCTAAGCCTGTTTGACTAATAGCTTAGAATACTGAATACTCATAGGGGAGGGTAAATTAGTGATTCTACCCAATTATTTTCTATTAGATGCTTGCTCCACTGCTTTTACCTACCCAACTTCATTTCTAACATTTTTTCTTCATTTTACAGGTGCATTTAGACTTGCAACCTTAAAACATTTTCTTTCAAACCATAAAAACTATCTAAATCTATCTTATTTCATCTGAGGGCTCATATTAAACTTTTGAGCTCCTCATTATTCTCTACCTATCTACTGATTTGTCAAGTTTAAACTATTTGAAAAATCTTTATTTACTATCTAAAACATGATATTGAAAGCATGAAGAGTTGAGATTAAGTTGTTTAATTGATCATGGATTATGGCATTTATTGAAACTCTGCACATAATCATTATTCTTGCAGTAAAGTGAAAGTAGAGGCATCTGGACTTGCTCACTTTCAGGTCTTATTTCTTTTCTCTTTTTTCTTTTGAGGACTACATTTTTCTATGTCCTTTGATTTTTATTTTAGGACTTTTTACCCTGCTTTGGATTTTTTATTATTTTTCATTTTTTCAAAATATGGGAAAGCAACTTGCAGAAAGAAAGGTATGTACATATTTACACTACTATCAAAGTCAATTCAAAATTTATGAACCCTATTATTATAGGACCCTAACATGTAACAATAAAGTTTAGAAAATAATGCAAATAAATTCATGGTTAGAATTATCATTATTTTAGTATGATATTACATACCAAAAATAACAGTATAAGTTAATAGAATTTTTAAAATTTTGAATATATCATTCACACACATTTAAAGCAATCAAGTAGAAAGTAGTTGTATTATATTAGGAATTGACATAAAAAAAAAGAACTTGATACAATGCATTGTTTTGAATATCAACATAATTGCAAATTATCAAGTGAAATTATTTTAATTGCAATTAATTCCAAATACATATTATAATGTTTAAAAAAGAGTCTTAGTTATAAGGTTAATTTCTCTTCTTTATAAAAACCCAACTTAACTAGTATAAAGGATAAAATAACACATGTACCATATCACTCTCTGTTCTGATAATCACCCTTGATACCTTCCAGCTCGTTTGACATGATAACACTATTGTGCTCAAAAATATGTTTTGTTCTAGGGTCATGTCTCAATACGAACCACCAATCCATATCCAGCACCTCTATGTAAAAAAACACTTCTTTGTAGTGTTTGGGGAAAACATACGGCTCCTTAGCTTCATCCCACATATTTCTAGAGTTGATACATTTTAGCTTACTATCGTGATATTCCTTTACATTATTCCGATAAAAGGTGTCCCACCACTTGCACCTAAAAATAACACATTGGAATGAAGAGAAGTCCACTTCAATGATCTCTTGTATCTTTCCGATGTAACATAACATCCCTCGTACTAGGTTTTGATCACTCTGGCTAGCTCAAATAGATTGATCGAACTCAAATTCCAATCCACAGTCTTGTGTCATGTGTCCATCATCGAAATTTTCCTTTCGAAAATGGTGTCCAGATGGCCACATAGATGGGACAAAATGCATGTATAAAAAATTTAATAAATTATAGTGCCATGTGTCTAATAACCCAACTGTTAAAATATGAAATATAGATGCTACATTTCAAAGGTGAATTATTAAGTTTAAATTTACATAAATAGATTATTACTGAGTTGCTACACCCAATACCTAAATTTAGCGCATCCTCTTCAGAACACTGGTAATGACCGGTTACACCATATTTCTCTTTGAATTGGTTAGCAACCCAACTATTGTGGCATATAATTGGAATATTTTCTTTTAAATGATTGGGATAAGGCACACTTCTACCATTCAACCATCTAAATTCTTTCCTGTCATGGTTCCATTTCATCCTCTTTTTTTTGTACAATGCAACCCACGGTTGTGTCACTTCAGAATTGTAAAGAATGAATTTATTGATTAATTCAATTTATGCATTTGCTTATGAAATAAAACTGACATATAGTACATATGAGATCAAAATATACATACATTATATCGAAGTTCATCGTGAATATTTACTTTGTGTAAATTTGAAAAATTATAAGTCGCTTACTCGTTATCGAGCACTTTTTTCCATTCATTTGGAGAAGCTCCCCTTCTATTTTGTCTTCATCCCTTCCATCATCTCAAATAACCACACCTGATCTATTTTCAATCTCCTTAATGTACTCATTGGAATAATAGAAAGAATCATATGATATGTACCCCTCTATCATAGACCCCTCGGGGTTTTCCCTTTGTCGAACAAAACCATTCAATTTATTCATGTAACTCTTTAAGAAGAACATCCAACTACAAGAAGCCACCCCAACTAATTCAACCTCATCTAATAGGTGGATTAGAAGATGAGCATGCAAGTCCATGAAAGTCATCATCGGTTCCTTCTCAAACATACAAACAATCTCAACTATTTCTTGATGCCACTCTAGAATGCTAGCCACATGAACCTACTTTTATGTGATCCAACATAAAAATGCATATAATTTAGACATGCACGTCGTAGGTCTTGGGGGAAGTCGTGTTTCACAAACCCATTCATGAACAAAGGATAATGACACTGCAAAGTTATAAACACAGGCAATAATATACAAAATTATTTATCTTTTATGATCCCTGCATGGGATAAAATTTTCTAATATTAAAAATAATAAAATCATGCTTTTGACATCATACGTACTCCTAGAAGATTCAAGTGGTCATGCGATTTCAACCGAGAAAATGGTATTCCATGGTGAAGCAACGTCATGGTGAAGACCCATATGAAGATGTCACCCTCACACCCATTATAACATCCTTTGCCAAATAAAGATAATATTTCTTTTAAATCCATGGGACATCACCTTCTTTGAAATACCAATTAGAGGGACCAACCTCTGATCCTATACTTCCTAATCGTCTTGGAAAATGTTTCTTTTTATTTTTTTAAGTAATAAGATCTTTCCTAAGAGCAAATGTGTCACTTTGTTTGATGATATGTACCTCCATAAAGAAGATGAAATTTTTTTAAATATATGCATGGGATATAATAAGTGGGTAATATTAATATGCTCTCAGTATGGGAGGTTATAAGATATATATTTCCTTTTCATCCCAATTTTTAATGTTGATTGTGTGATTATATTTCTCAAAATATAAGGGAATTGAGGGTCAATTACCTCAAAATTTCTAATAAACATGTATTCAACAAGCCAAACTTTGATTTCAAGTTGTACAATAACATTGTTGTCCCTAACTAGGTATAATTTCACTTCCTCTAGTCCTAAATAGAGTGGTGGTGGAAGCAAATTTAAGGGTTTCGAAAAAGTTATTAGCGATATGTGCATCATCCCCTAGCTAATCATCGTTTTGGAATGCATCTAATGACATTGTCTCCATTGTAGTGGTATTCCTTATATAATCATCCATACCAACCTCTATTTTATTGCCTCCATTTCCAACTTTTGAAGAACTAATATTGTTGTAGTCATTCTGAATTGGAGAATAGGGACATAATTGGAATTTAATAGGTGGTTGATTCAACCATGGGGTGCAACGAAAGATGGTAGGTAGGTCGATCATCATCACTATAATCCTAATAATTTAAAAAATTATATTTGAACATGATTAGTACAAAATCGATGATATCAATTAGTAAGCACATCAATGGATGAAAAATTGGCTTGACGTTGAAATAATTACATTATACCAAACAATTATTATTACCATTGTTGTCTGAGGATTGTGGCTAGAAGATGGCATGTTACAATTAACAGGGTGAAGTGGCTATCCATTTTAATCTATCAACCGCGCCTTGTGGTAGGCTGCTCCTGATAAGATCTTCTGACATTTTGGAATTGTTTGAATATTTTGTGCATTCGAACTCAGTTATGAATCTGCATGAAACTGCAAATTTGTATACATTAATTTTATTCAGCTAATTGACATGGATATAAACAATAAATTCAATTAGATAATGAAAACATAAATAAAATCTGAAGTAATTAAATCTGGAGATGGATAGGGAGAAATCTACGATGGAATTTAAGAAATATTATGGAACGACCTGGATTTTGAAGAATTGTCCATTTTCTATAACTCTAATATTTTCTCCCTACATTTGAGAAAAATGAACAACAAATTTTGGTGTACATACCTAAAAGTAATTTCGGTGCCTTAAATCAAGAATTATTGTTATAGATGTTAATGTATTGTTAACCACACTGGTACGATTTTATTAACGAACACACCAATGTTGTTAGTTAAAAAACACATTGAATATCAAGAAAAAAAAAGTGAAACTTTATTTTTTTGAAGTGAAAAAAAAACGCGGTAAATTGAAAAATAGGCAGAAAATTATTTTCAGAAATCTAATTTCATAAAAAATTATTTAAATAGTAAAATCTATCCATGATTTCATTATTTTTTCAAACCTTTTTCAGGGAGGGAGTTTCACGAGAGACAAACCTGGAGCAAGAGAGCATGAGAGAATTATGGAGCAGCAAAATACTTTCAAACAACAACACTATTTAGAGAATAAAAATTTGAAACATTTGGTGATTCACACGAAAACCTTGTAGTATAGTAAAATTGCTAAATTTTCCTTAAATAATCATTTTTTTGCAGTTTATATTAGATTTAATACATGCATGGTAAAAATTATAAAATATACTGCTCATTTTACTAATAAACTCATTTACAAACTCTATTCCTATTTACATTTAATTTAAATTCAGAAAAAGAAACAAAAACATCCATTCTTACATTGATCCCTATTTGCCATTACACGATTCTTTAAAAATAGTTTTATTTAATCGGTGCACACTATTTAAAATAGCGCACCGGCGCGCGATTGTAGCATAGCATACCGGGCACGTACTAACAAAAAACATTGTTTGATAAAAATATTTTTTTGTTAATTTATGTTTATGTTAATCAGTGCCTTGGTATTAATATAACGCAAGGGGTCTCCTTGTTGACAAATAACATTGTACAATGTTTATACAGTATTGATGGTGCATTTATAAGAACCTAATGCATGTTGTTTGGTGAAGTTGCGAAAGGCACACCGTTTTCTTCATTTTTTTTTTTACTTGAAAAGTATGTGATTTATTTATAAAATATATTAATGAATGGTACAGGTTTCATATTGATAAATAAATGGATGGCAAGATTTCAAGTAACAAAAATACTGATAGCACATCGAGAAAAGAAAAAAAGGAAAGCTCTTTGTAAATTCTTTACAAAAATTATTATTTTTGAACTATATGTAAGTTTAACTAATATGTATTGTTTAGTGTGTATCACGTAGAGCCACAAAATGACGAATCTCAATAAGATTATTTCTGATCTAATACCATAAGAGCGTAAAATCTTGATGGAAAAATTACAGAAGGATGAATCAGGTGAATGAAAAACTACTATTGATCCAATATGAGTTTCTTTTTTGAATTTTAATTAATATATACTTAAAAATATTAGATAACATGTTTCAAAAAATCTATTAGTTCACATATGTTTAATGTTCTACAAGGACCAAAAATGAAGAAAAAGAATGTTGTTTTAAGAAAAGAAAAGAAATAGAACATGCAACTGAAATGAATTGCTCCTTAGCTCATCTGGAGTGGTGCTGGAGGTTAACGAAAGGGGAAATACTTTTACAAAAATTTGAGGTATTTAGTGGAATGAATGTAGAGACCTTTTTTCCACTTACAATACAAAAATCAATCCAATGACTCCATGAACTATTTTTTTTTTAAACTACGGGATGAGTTTCCAGAGAATTGGTCAATGAGACGTGTCAGACTTTTAATAACAAAAACGTACAACAACAAAAAAATGATTAAAAAGGAAATATTCCTTTAAATGTGTTTCTATAATTATATGTATATATTACTACAAATAAGTCATTTATAAATATCACTTTTGTTATATTTACTTTTCATATATCAATATAAAAATTAAATAGTTTATTGTCATGTTACATTTTCAAGAAGATTACGAAAATCTCAAAGGATGAACGAGATGATATCATAAATATGCCAGTAGGAATGTCCAATAAGGTGTACAAGGAGATGGTGAAAGAAATAGACATAATTGTTTCGCATGAGGGGCTATGTCAACAACAACGTTCTTGAAATGTAATATGTAATCATCGAATTTTTAATTAGGTACAATAAATAAACAATTTAGAATTAAATATTAATTTTCAAGTATTTTCTTACATAAAATAAAAGAAAATGGAACCCATTCATCATATAAAACTAGGCGAGAAGCAAGAAAAGGGTTGATATGTATGTTTGTGAGTAGTTGTTGATTCCTTATAACAACTTAACTAGATTTAATTTTTGTATATTTTAAGTTGTTTTACAACAATCATCATTGAATATCTTCAAATAGGTGCTAACATACAAATAAGAACCGTCAGAAGAAATGATTAACATTGGGTTAAATATGGGTTGTCAACATATGTTGGCATATTAGAGATTAATTTTGGAATTAGTAAGAATATATCTTGTTTTACTTAGATTCGTCTATCATTAATAGGATAAGAAAATCTTTTATATTAAATATATGATTTGTTATAGGGTATAAAAGTTCCACCAAACAAAGTATGGAACTGCGCCAACAAATGAATTGTTGAAATATGCCATGAAATCTGGTTTTGAAAGAATGTGTATAGTTCACGAGTCAATTCTTGCAAGGGTACATTTATTTTCGACTTACATTGATGTATATTATTTAATATTGAAATTTTCATTATTCTCACCAATGTATATACACTCGTTACACTTTATTTTTATGTTTATAGATGGAACTTGAAGAATAAGAAAACAATAAACATAATGAACAAAACATTCCTCCAAACAACCCAAGTCTTGGAAGTAGCTCGAGCAGTGACAACAGTTCTAGCGAAGAATGATGATCAATATGTTTGGATATCAAAGCAAGGCATTGTATTTTTTGAAATATTTGTGTGTGAAACCAAAAATTTTGTTTAATATAATGGACATAGTGTCCCAATTGAAAGAAAAAGGGATACCAATAACTATCCCATTTTATATGAAAGAGAGTGTATTATTCATATATATATAATAAAATATGTTTTAATTTATTCTATTGTGTTCTCCATTGTCGCTATGAAATGTTACACCACCGATTAAATATATGGATGATCAAATATTATAATGAAGAGATGAAAAATATGATGATATGATATAAAAAAAATCATCCAAACATCACATTCAAGTTCACTGATAAAAGTTTGATTGATATGAATATTATTATAAGATATGTGTCTACTTTTGATGAATATTGAATTTAAAAAAAAATCACAATAATTGCAATGTCACAGGTCGATGTTTCTAAAAAATAGGAAATGGACACCAATGCATGTTAGTTACTGCATACTGGTGGGTTGGTATGATATTGTGCACCGGTGCATTTCTATGACCTATGGGAAGCACACAAAATACCAATACCAATTAGAATGCCTGGTGCACTTTATTGACAAATACCACCCAGGAGGGTAGATAGTCATTGCATGCACCTGTATGGTTTGACTTCAACGTGCCGATGCATTTTTATAACTTAAACGACCGATGCGTTTTAACACCTTAACGAACCGATGCCTTTTTACACCTTAACGTCTATTGGGTGCCATTTTTGCACACTTTTTCTACATTTGTTTTCCCTATTTTCCCTCATGAATATAACCAATGGGTCTATCTTTGCCTCTTTTTCCCACCTTTCTATCCTAACTTGTGTTTTTTCACCTTATTTTCATTACTCCGTGATTTCATCAATTATTATGTATATCATGCCCTTTTATGACTAATTTAGGATGAATGTTTGGAGAAGATATATGGTCTTTGTGTTGTCTTTCTAGATGTCATTTATAGCACCAAACATCCCGAGAACAAGGTACACAAGAGAAGCTAAGGGTGTGCTATTACACCTTGATGTTACAGACCCACCAGAAAACTGTTGTTACACTCTGTTGTTATAGACCTACTAGCGAACTGCTGATACAGTTGTATCACTAACTGGATCTCGTCAGCACAAGTTGTTGGCCTTTTCTTTAGCTGTTACACTACAACTATGGTTTTATGGTGATAACTATAGAAGTTGTTTAGCATTGCATTTTTGGAATAATAGCCTATGGGTGGTTTTGATTGTGATTTATAATTTTCCAGTCATACTTTTATTAAGAAGTGGTTATAACTATATGTATTCTATTTTGATCAGCATGAGAATCATAATATTCTCATGAATTATCTATCTCGCCCCTAGAGGTCAAAAGTCTAGCGGAGAATAACATTATTTTGGCTCTGTAATTGTGCTTAGATTAATACATATTATCTTGTTATTGTTGTTACATCTGTAATTCATTTTAGTTTCCATTAAGTTCTTTTCTCTACCTACGCCCTGCTAGGGAGGAATAGCCCTCCTTCTTAGTAGGGATTGTAGTGATTAAAGTAGTTGTGTATATGTGTTTGCATTTCAGTTTATGTATCAATAGAGGTGATGTTGTTGTTGTTCAGCTGTGAATATATCTGCTTCAATTTCAATACATTGTATGATGTTACACATATGATATTAGAGATACCAGTTGTATATATTTTGTGTGGTGTGCTAGAACAGATTAATTGAAGTGTGATTCTAGTCTTTTAGATCATTTTACTTCTGCATGAGTGATTTACTTCCATCATTTACTTCAATAACAATTTCTTTTCTTTGGAATTGCTTTTGGTTGGGTGTATAGACACATAAAGTGCAACTATCATTGGAATAAAAGATGTCCCTGGATTGATAATTTATGTGTACTATTTAGTCATTCAATAGTGATTAATACAACCTAACATTTTGGTGTTGTTTCTGGGGATGTAAGTGACGATCCAATCAATCAGAGTTGTTTCCTAGAAGTGAAATTTTCATGTGTTTTTTAGAGTGTCTCGAGCCACACAATTGCTAGGCAGTAAGACGAGAGGTAAGAACCTACGTAGTGCTCTAATGAACTTGAGCGGGCTCACCAATATCTTGCTGGGACACTTAGGAGTGTGAATTTCTGAACATTTTTTTTTCTTAGAGTGTCTCCAACGACACAATTTCCAGGCAGTAAGATGAGAGGTGAGAACCTGCACATCGCTCTAACGAACTTGAGCAAGCTCAGAAATGTCTTGTTGGGACACTTAGGAGTTAAATTTTTAGGTGTTATTTTAGCATATCTTCATCCATACAGTCATTGTGTGGTAAGACGAGAGGGAAGAACCTATGCATCGCTCTAACGAACTTGGGCGGGCTCACTGCTATAGAAGCTAAAGAACTAATAGGTTGAATTGATACACATAGGGCCCATGTGTGATGGTAGGAAAACATAGAAATATACAAACACTCCCCACTCTACTGAATACAGGAAATACGGGTCGTAAGAAGGAAAATAAGAGTGCAAATTTTGGAAGAAAGACATTCTTTGGAGATCTGATCTCAAGCACAGAAAAGGAACAGTCCGCATCATACAGAGATAATAGAAATACAGGACCACAAAAAGTAGCTACCATATCAAATCCTACACCATCGGTGTCTTCCGTATCTGGACCTCACCAACCTTTGAACAACATATCCATTCCTGATACCAAAATTCCCAATTCAAAATAGCAGTGGAGAATCATTGATCAGGATCTAAGAATTAAAGGACATGGAGAGAGCAGTGGGGAGCACTAGGGACCTGAGGAACAACATTCAATTGATCAACAATTGGATGTTGGTAATGATGTTAAATATTTGGTCCTGGAGCAGCATGATCCTTTTATTTTTCAATCTCCAGTACACTCCAAGGTCAGTTCATCCCATCAAGAAGAATTAGCCATGGGGGATGAGAATGTCAAGACAAATAGCTCTGTTACTTTTGAATTCCCAATAGTAGTAACATGAGATGAAGCTCCTATGAAAAATATTCCTTTATCATCCCTATCATCCTTTCAAGGGATGGCTGTTGAAGACCCTGATACATTTTTGTTCAAATTTGATGTGATGTGTAGAGGTTATGACTACACTTCAGATGCCTAAAAGCTAATATTATTCCCTGCTACTCTGAAAGGAGCAACATTAAGATGGTTCATGAGACTGGGTGCTGTCATGATTCGAACCTAGAATGACATGAGAGAGGCCTTCCTCTTTAAGTATCAGGATTACTATCAAACCAGGGACTTGAAGGACAAGATTTTTAGAATTGCACAGAAGGAGGAGGAAAGCCTGGAAGACTATATGGAGCGATTTCACTACAATTTAAAGAGGTCTAAGTTCAGTAACTTAGATCCAAAAATTTTAATGCCAATATTTTTGGGAGGTATGAGAGATGATTATCTACAGCATCTAAACCTATTAGGAAAAGGAGACATATCGCAAGAATCGATTGATGAAATAATGAAGCTTTGCCTGCGTAGCTCAAGAGGATCGGTCAAAGGAAGAGTTTCAGATAGAGACCCTTTAGTGTGGATACAGAATTCCACGAGTGGAGGAGTAACCAGAATAGAGATCAGAAATTTATTTGAGGATTTTAAAACTGACCTCCTTAGCAATATCTCTGCCCAGATCACTACGGTAGAAGTCAGGAAAGCACAAGAAGAAGCTGAAGTAGCCTTAGAAATATTATGTTCCTGATGAAAAAAAAAACATTTGGAAATAGAATTTGGACTTAATAGTGTCAGCCTGTACAACATCTATGAGTTAGAGCATTCAACAACTCAGTGTCTCGAATTTCCCAGACTGAAGGCAGTATTCCAAGAATCAACCGAGGATGTTAAATCTTCTTATTTCATCAGATCAAAGAGACCATGGCAGTGGGGACCTACAGGTATTCCTTCATATTTTTCCTCTTTTTATCTTTTGAATAATATTTGTAATAGTCAGCAATATCCATGGCAGTACCCTACTCCTTCCTCAACACAATTCCCTTAACCATGGAATCAGTTTCCGTGTCCTCCACCAATGCAATATCCTCCATCACAACCCAATCCTTGGGGTTATAACTAGAGAAGTAATGCCCAAGATCTATTACCCCCTCCAATACCAATGCAGCAGCAACAATTACAACTACCTTCTATTCAAAATCCTACAACTTATTTCCGACCCCTATTACCTGTGCAACTTAAACCCAATCAAACAAATAAGGTAGCCCAGAGCATGGATGCTCCGGTTACCGTCCATAATTATCTTATTACTCATATTGGAGTTAATGAGGTTCAGCTTCGATTACGGAAATTAATCATATCTGAACATACTCCAATTATTATGGAATAATGTGAATCACCTAAGAAGGATATGGACGATTCTGAGGCAGCTGTTACACATGTAAAAAATGATACAACACCTTTTGTTACATCTGTAGCAGCCAACTAAGGAGGATCTGTTGTTTCTATAGCAGCCAATCCGAGTAAGGCTAGTACATCTGTGATAGCTAACTCAGTTGTTAGCATTTAGAATCCTCCATACTGTCAACAATTAACTGAAACTGGGTTGGTCTCACAACCTTAATACAAATTCCTCAAGGAGCTGCAAAATTTGTATGTGTGGATTTCGCTGTTACAAGATCTTAAAGAAGTACCTATCTATGCTAAAATAGTGAGGGATATATGTGTCAAAAGACCTAGAAGGAAACCTAATGACCTTGCTACGATCCATGTCATGGGGAAATTGTCTGACCTTATGATTTATCAGCCTTTGTTGACTAAATATAATGACCCAGGGAAACCTACAGTGACTCTCCATATTGACAATCAACCTATAAAAAATACTTTGATTGATCTAGGGGTAGCTATTAATGTCATGAATAAAGACCTCTTCATCTCTCTAGGACTTCATGGACTTAGACCTACACATACAGTGCTTGAATTAGAAGATAGGTCCCATGTTAAGCCTGGGGGAATGATAGAAGATGTGATTATCATTGAGGCTTCCTGGAATTAACTGGTTGATTTTCCCATTTTATAAACCAAATCTAACCTGGGGGATCATCCTTGAAACTTGGGAAGGCTGTGGTTGGGCACTGTAGATGCATATATCAGATGTAGGTTCAGATCTATTGTGATATTAGATGGAAAAGACACTTAGAACCTGAACCTTTATCCCCTATCAAAACCGCATATGGATTCAAGTAGTCCCTAGTGGGATGAATTTGCACCTAAATATGATATTTCCCTACCTCTTCTCACGCTTGGAAAAGCACAATACTTTAAGGATGAAATAGAGGATGATATAATTAATGGTTTTATTAGTAACTCACTCCCTGTTCCCTCCATTAGAGATTTGGGAGAAGGAGATGAGGTAGATGATGCAATTATTGAACATTTGAAAACAACTCCGCATACTATTAGTAGTCCCATTGAGATTGAACCTAGGAAATTTTTAAACATCGATCCTAACCTAACTGCTGAACAAAACATATTGTTGATACAGATGTTACAGAAATACAAAAATTCATTTGCATGGGACTATATAGATATGAAAGGAATATATCCTAGCCTATGCACTCACCTCATTTACCTTAAAGAGGATTGCAAACCATTTAGACAACCACAGTGCCGAATGAACCCCACACTTAAGGAGATAGTGAAAGAAGAATTGCATAAGCTCCTTAATGCTAATTTCATCTACCCCATTTCTGACAAGTATTGGGTGTCTCCACTTGTCATAGTTCTGAAAAAGAATGGCAAATGGAGAGTCAATGTTGACTATACATAGCTTAACAAGGCCACTGAAAAGGACCACTTTCCTTTTCCATTCATTGATCACATCTTGGATACTCTTTTTAGAAAAAAATTCTTTTCATTTCTAGATGGGTTTATTTGCTATAATCAAATACAAATTTCCCAGAAGACCAAGGTAAGAAAACCTTCACTTTCCCATGGGGTACTTTTGCATACAAATTCCTTCCCTTTGGCCTCTGTAATGCACCAACAACCTTTCAGAGGGAAATATTGGGTATTTTTTCTGATCTTTTGAATGACTGTCTTGAAATATTTATGGATGATTTTAAACCTTATGAGGATGCCTTCAAGACACCATTAGTTAACTTGGAAAAAGTGCTGGAACGTTCTGAACAAACTAATGTTGCTATGAGCACGAAAAAATTTCACATGATGATGACTGAGTGAATTGTGTTGGAACATTTCATTTTGGCAGATGGAATCAAGGTAGATCCTACAAAAATTGAGGTAATCTCGAAAATCCCAACCCGTAAGACTCCAAAAGAGGTACGTAGTTTTTTGGGACATGCCAGATACTATAGGAGATTTATAGAGAAATTTTCAAAGATTGCATCTCCTCTATTTTCATTAATCATGAAAGATGAAGAATTTGTGTGGACAGGGAAATGTGAGTAGGCCTTTTTAAAGTTGAAAAACTGTGTAACAAAAACACCTATTTTATGAGGACCAAACTGGGAATTGCCATTTCATATTGTTACAGACACATCTGACATGGTTGTGGGTGTTGTTTTGGGGAAGCTAGAGGAGAAGAAACCTTATGCCATTTATTACATCAGCAAGAACTTAACTCCAACAGAACTCAATTACACTATTATTGAGAAGGAATTTCTAGCAGTAGTGCATGTTATCAACAAATTTCGACACTACATCACTTGGTACCAAGTATTTGTACACATTTACCGTGTTACAATTCAATTTTTGATGAAAAATCCTGTTACTAATGGTAGAGTTACACGATGGTTATTGTTGTTACAAGAATTTGATATTACTATTTTGGATAAGCCCGGAAAAGATAATGTAGTTGCTGATTTTCTTTATAGATTAACTATAAGTGATGATTGCACTACCACTGAGGATTCTTTTCTAGATGAATATTTTTTTTCCATATTTACTCACTCACCATGGTATGCATATATAGCCAATTCCCTTGCTGCAAGAAAATTCCCACAACAATTGTCTTCCAAGGAAAGAAGGAATATTATACAATAGAGTGCTACCTACTCCAGGATAGAAGGAAATCTCTATCACACTGGGCCAGATTTTCAGATTAGGCGATGTGTTAGAGAATATGAGGTATTTGAGATCTGGAAGGATTTTCATGAGGAACCTTCTGGAGGACACTTTGCTGACAAGATAACATGACATAAAGTACTCTCAAGAAGGTACTACTGGCCAACTATATTTTGGGATGCCAAGAAGTTTGTGAAAGGATGTGATAATTGCCAAAGGATGCGCTAGCCTCTGAAATCAGATGAGATGTCATTACTACCTCAGATAGTGATAGAACCATTTGAGAAATGGGCCCTAGAATTTGTGGAGCCAATTAATCCTTCATCATAGAAAAAATCATACATATTGGTCTGCATGGATTATGTCACAAAAAGGGTTGAAGCAAAGGCACTAACTAGAGCAACAGAACAGGCTGCTTTAGACTTCCTGTTTGAAGATATTTTTGTTCGCTTTGGGATACCTAGAGAGATAGTGATAGATGGAGGGCCTTATTTCACATATCATTTGATCAAGAAGATGGTTTAAAAGTATGGAATTCATCACATAATCACTTCACCATATCACCCACAAGAAAATGGTCAAGTAGAAAGCACCAATAAATTCATTGAGGGAATCTTAACAAAAACAGTAGCTTGCCACCAAATAAATTGGGCCGAGAAACTTCTAGAGGTACTGTGGGCTTATAGGACAACACGGAGGAATACTACATGCTTCTCACCATATGAATTGGCGTATAGTAAGAATCCTCTATTCCCCATAGAATTTTAAATAAAGACATTAAGAACAACATTGCAGGTTGACCTGAATTTGTGTACGACACAGATACAAAGGCTGAGCCAACTCAATGAGTTGGAATAGAAACGTCTGGATGCTATTCAATAGACAAGAATCATTCAACAACAAAGAGCTAGATGCCATGATGGGTTTATTAAGAATAATAAGTTCCAGAAAGGAGATTGGGCTCTTTTGTATGATTCAAGGTTCAAAGATTTCAAAGGCAAGCTCTGCACCAGATGGCTCGGTCCTTACGAAGTGGACACAGTCTTTAACAATGGGACCGTACAATTTGTCACCATTGATAGTGATAAGACACCATTATTGGTTAATGGGAACCGTCTAAGGTTATATCATCAACATGCTTGAAAGGAATCATTTGTCAACATTGTGACGAACTCTAATCTTCATGTTACAACAACAGGGGAACATTCTCCTGTGCAGCCTGAAAATTGAAATTCCAATAAGTACAACAGTTGAAAATCACCTTTGTGTAAGTTGTTTCACCTGTTTAATATATATATATATATATATATATATATATATATGAATAAAAAATTAAAAATAAAAACAAAAATAATAAATCTAACTGTGAAAACCACCCTTGTAGTGGTTGTTACACCCATGTTTTTCTTCCCGAAACATCATCTTCCCTTTCTGATCTATTTCATAGGATGATGGTATTCATTTAATTTCATTTTCTTTACCAATTTCACCTGATTAGTATGTTTTTTTTTTAAGAAAAATCCAAGGGTTGTCTTGGTTGTTACACATGTAAAAACCAATGGCCATGAGCATTGTTCTTATGTTCCATCCCATAAAAGAAATAGTCGTGCCAGCCAAACGGAACAACAAGAGCACTGCAAGCAGAACACCTTGAGTTCGAAATCTTCCTCCACATCACCTCAGGTATCTCATTCAAAAGGTAATGTTATCATTTATGATTTGGTGATTAATTTGCAGAAGTAGTGATATTCATGTGATGACCGTGGGCGGTTGTCACCATTAAGGTGGGGGAGGGGATATGTCTTAAAATCATTGCAAAATGATGGTCATAAACCTCTATCAAATCCCCATACACCCAATTAATAACACAATTTCCAATGTGTCGAGCCATAAAAAGGTATATTTCAAACACCTAATTAGCTTACATTAATCATCAATCCAGGAGCGAATTTTTATTTCAAGAGTGTACTCTGTCTGAGGCTACAATTAACTAAGAGTAATGTTGTGAATATGTAGTACAGAATTCTAAATAAAAGAATAAACAAATGCTTGTAAAGGAATCTAATTATAGTAAGATAAATGGAAATGCTCTGAAACCTTAATTAAATCAAGCTGCAAAACATTGATTAGGGATACAGTAGCAATAACTCCTTCCCTTAGAAATAGATGCAAGATAACCAATATGGGGACTTGGAAGCAATAACCAGTGTCCTCTATGGTTGGTGATCTTAAAACAATCGAAATGGAATCAAGATTGAACTACTTGCTGATAAAGATAACTGAAAGGAACTGCAAAGGCTAAAAAGGAACAAAAACATGTAACTCCTATGCATACACAACAACTGTAACCAAACTATATGCTAAATTGAAGCTATGAATCAGAAATAAGAAATAACTAGAAATGGAACAACAATATAATTTGAACAACAATTACAAACTTAACTAATCTCAATACTTCAATCTGTCGCCGGCCAATACTACAGATCAATCAATCACAAAGAGTCGTAGAATAATAGAATAATAACTTAGAATCGAATATAGAACAACAAAGCTTTCACAATGATAGTAGGATAAATGAACAACGAATGTACTTCTTACAAAGAATCAAATAGAAATGAAATTCATTAATGAATCTGTATTCAATCTAACAGCAATCAATGAACTCTGTAATCGAAATAAATAGTAAACACAACTTCACACAATAGTAAACAAAGATTAATAATACAAACATCAAGGTAATTCCACCAGAGTCAGGCCCTTACCACCAGTGAAATACTGTTGAGCTACTTCAGATATTAAGAGATGAAACGAAACGCGTGTTTGATATTAATCGAACATAAAGTATTACAGAGGATGTTCTCTCAAAGCCGAGAGTCAATAAACATAATATTACAGAGGAAATGTCTGAATATAAGAACTTTTCCGACCCCTTGATCACTAAAGGACATTGCTTTATATATTAGACCCTAACGGACAAGACAAGGAATAAGATGACTTTGAACAACGATCCCTCAAGATTGAAGGATCCAGAGGGATTCACTCATCTTCATTTTGTTATCATCTTGTTTACTTTGATCGAGGCTGAGCTGTCCCCTACCTCTTTTTTAGCAATTTGTTCAGATCTCCTTATCTTTGGCTGGATGTGGTTCAATGTTGATGGAGCAGCAGTTACATTGATCTCAGCTTCCCCTTTGGTACAAATGTTTGCTTCGTCTAATTCATGTTTTATCAACAAAAAGCAACCTTTAGTCATCTTTTTACAATGAACATAAACCTTTCCAATTCCATCATAATTCTTATAATAAATTACCTTCCCAAGGTAAAAATGAGTATGTCTATAGTAAAAGAATGAGAAAATACACAGTAATTTCATACCTTTTTCACTGCCCAACATGAAAAATATAGTTCACATGGAGAGCAGTCAAAGAATAAGCCGAATAAGGTTTGTCATCAAAAAGCCTAAAACCATGTAGTGCAGCTAGTTCCTCAAAAACATGTTTTGTCTATCCTTTGGGGAGTTCGTAAATGGATTTGTAGTCTGAAGCAGGGTACCATGCAATAGGGCTTCGAAACCTACACCCTAGCTAGAATGGTCCTTCTTTTAAAATAAGATGACTATAAGAAACCAAGCGGTCTGCAGCTAGCCCAAAGTTTTTATAATTAAATGGTTCTCTGTTTTGCACATCCTGATTGGAAATTCTCCACCGGACCTTAGGTGCTATATAAGCTTGGTTTCTAATGGATAAGAAATAATCTGTTCCATTCAAGATAATCGATTTGTGGACAGGCTCCAATGCTTGGATAACTCCTTCCTTTGTCATAAAACTTTTTTGCCTAGCCCAAAAATGGGATGGGTTCTGAGGTTCACTCCTAACCCACAAATCTAATTCATTTTCTTTCCTTTGGAAAGCATTATAGGATTTAAGCCATTTTAATGGATTTACAACAAAGGAAATAAATGCCTGATGTTGGACATCTCCCACAAAAGGGCTAGGATTTGATTCACAATCGTTTTCAAGTATTAGATTATGTAAATAAAATTCACACAAAAGGCGTTGTACTTTGATCCCATAAATTTTGCAGCATGATACAAAGTCATCTATAGTTTTTAGCTATATGGATTTCCATGACCTAACTGCCTTAATCTTTAGCTGTAAATATCTTTCTAGTAAAAAAAAAGCATAGTTTTTGGCGGGGCATCTACAGGTTAAGACATCAGTGTATAGGGAGAATGGAGTGTCCATTCGATTGTAGGCTAGTTTTAATTGGTTCATTACCTTGTCAGCCTTTTCCTCTTCTCTTCGACACTTTTTGTGAGCTTCAAATTTTGCTTCATGAATACTCTTCATCTATTACTGCAACTCTTGATATCTCTTCCTTGGGACAGTGTCTTCTTCCAACCTTTGCCTTTCAATTCGGGCCTGTGCCAACTCCTCTTGGAGTCTGGCCAGTGTTGGATCACTAAAAGTATGCTGACTACTAGATTGCATGTTTTCACTTGAAACGGGTCCCTCTGGAATAGCTTCTATTGGAACAACCTTTTGTTGTTCCGTATCTCCATAATTGGGCTTAGGCATGGCTTCTTCAACTTGGGGGTTCCTCTTAGCGGCCACTTTTCTCTTTTTCGAAGCTCGCTTAGTAGCTATGCTTCTTCTCTTAGGGCCTCACTTAGGCATTTGTTTCATTCTCAGAACCCTAGTCGTTTTCCTGAGCTATTCCACAAGTTTGTGAAGCTTCATTCATTCCCTGCGAATCTTTTCAATCTCAGTTGCTTTCCTCCTCTTTTTTAATGGAACAGTTGTTCCTTTATCTACACCCATTTTCTCGACAGGGTGTTGGTCCATATCAGTAGTGCCTTTAGTTAAGTTCTCTTCTTGGTCTTCTGCTTGGGGTTCCTCTTCCACATCCATATGCCCTTGGTTAAACTCTTTGGAAATCATATGCTTAGTTAACTCTGCAATCTCCTGAGGGCTTCCAAGTTGGGATATTACTTCGATGTTCTCTTTTTCTTGTTCATGCCTTTCAGGGGAAGCAACCCTAGCTTCGCTAGGGTTTTCTATTTTGTCCAACATTTCTTCAGTTGTATCTTTGTTGACTGCAAAGTGCTCCTGTAACTGATTAATATCAATTTTAAGATCCAAAGGGCTATGAGGCTGCACATAGTCACTCATATTGGCCAGAATTTGGGCTAATTGGTCTTCCTATAAAGGGCTTACGGTAGCATTCTTGGGAGGCTCTCTTCCCTCATTGTCACTATTATGATTTTCTTCGTCCTCCTCACATGTATGACAACTTCCTTCTTCCTCATCCGAATATCGAATTTCTCCTTCAATTTCTTCTTCCTCAGTATTTCCTTCCTCTGCACTGGATTGTTTTTCACCACTGCCATGGTGGCTTATTTCTTCTTCATCTGAGTAGTGAATTTCTCCTTCCATTTCATCTTCTTTATCATTACGAGAGATTGCTCCGTCCAATTTTGGAGGTTTTTCATCCTCTGAGCTATGTAATTCCAGGGGTTGGCTACTGCTACCCAAAAGTCCTTCCATCATCCCTGTACCCTGTTAGTTCTTTCCAAACACACAGTGATCACAATGGAACATCACAGCACGTTAAATTGGAATTATGTCATTAAATTTTTGTTATTTCCTAAAATGCAGGGATTTAATTTGCATACAAGTAAAGAAATAACAGGATTTGATATGCATGAAGACATTTGTGCCCCCCCTGCTTGATGATAGGTCACCCTCGACCGTCAATTGAGAGAGGTAGCGTGGCACAACTGTAGTACAGTAGGAAAAATTAGGCATAATTATTATACATTCAATCAAATTATAGCAATTACTGAAATAAATGCGCGTGATAAATCGGTAATAGATAAAAAATCGTTTTGTAATGATTCAAATATGAGGAGAAGGGACAACTTAGGATAAACATAAGTACAAATTTGTTTATTACTACTTCAAATTAATATGATCAATTTGTAGTGATTTTCATGTATAATGGTTTGAAATGGAAGGTTAAGGATTCATACTTTCATTTGATGTTAAATAGATATATAGGAAAAATTGTTAAATATGACTATTGATGTGCATAAATGTGACTCCAATACCATCAGCAGAGCTCTGCTACGGTCAGGTGTCCATAACCTTGACAGAGTTGCTTTCTCACCCTTGGAACCATTGTCCTTTATTTATGCTGAGGAAGTTCTTGTTAAATGTCATAATGGAGGCCATTGTGTTGGCTTGGTGACCAGATAAATCACAATGCCATTCACCGGGAAGAAGTGAAAAGTGGGCAGGGCGGCTCGTGATGAGACCTCCTGTTCTAAGGACTTCCTTAATTTTTTCAATTGTCCATTGGACCATATCCCTGGTTTGGTGGCCATGATGGGAATGCCACTTCACTGACTTCCTTATGATCATGTTAGGCTGGCTCTTAATGAGACCCCCTATCCTCCATCTGCCAAATCATAAAATTATTAGTGAAACATATAAATATTTTTCTTTTTCGTATGGCACTTTCCTAGTTATTCATAAAGGATGGCTCAACACTCCTTAAGAGTAGGGATGGTGGAAGAAGTATAAACATCTCAATAGAAAATAATATGCCCTTATTCCTACTCCATAAATAAAAATCAAAGAAATTTATAACATATGGGAAAGAACTAATCATGATAACGATAATCGATCAGATTAATTCAATGGTAATAAAACAACAAAATTATGTTATTGATTATGTCCCTTTTTCCTGGTTTCTTATCATTACTAAATAATTTTCTTAAAAACGATGATTTATTTTGATTTGTTGATTACAGTAAGCTTTAATTTGTATTATTGTATATAAATAATAATTTTTCCTTTAGAAGAGTTATCAGAAATTCTCAAAATGCTAATCTAAAACAAAAAAAAAATCCACTCAAAAGGTGTTTTTCCTTTAAAAATAACAACAAAAACAATCTGCGGAACTGTTGTTCCTTTCAAAAGGAATTGTAGAAGTGTTGTTCCTTTAGAAAGGAACAAAAAAACTCAAAACAAGTGAAATGAACAGAGTTTTTGAAAAAAACGGAATTCTATGAAGCAGATAGCGAAAACTGAAATAAGCAGAGATTTGAAAAAAATGAAGTTCCTAAAACAAATAATCAAAATAAATAAACAATATTTATGTACAAAAATTTAAAAAAGAAATGATTTAATAAACTGGTGTCAAGGAGGAGTTATCCCCTCCAGCAAGAATTTCCATGGTAGAATCTTCCCGTAACTATTGGTAAAAGGATTCTCGGGTAAGAGATTTATGCTACAATCGTACTCGATGACCGTTTAGCTTAAAGGAATGCCCAGATCCATCAATGGTAGCTAATGTAATAGTGCCATTATCATGCACTTTTGTATTTTATAGGGTCCGAGCCATTGTGTCTGGAGATTCCTTGGAAAATCCTGAAACCTAGAATCATATAGGAGTGCCCAGTCTCCTTTGTGGAAGATCTTTTCTTTGATCAGGGCATCATGCCATTTTTCTCTCTATTTTTGAATTAACACTGTGTGCTGAAGAGCAGAGAGCCTAATTTCATCTAACTCATTAATCTGCTGTAGTCTTTTGGCTCGGGCTTCATTTAAATCTAGATCCACCTTCTAAGTTGTTCTCAATGTCTGAATTTCAAATTCTATTGGAAAGATAGGTTTTTTTCCAAATACCAATTGATATGGTGAATATCTCGTACTGGGTCTCCACATTGTCCGATATGCCCACAATGCTTCTGGAAAACTATAGGCCCAATCACGTCTATGTGAGGAAACGGTTTTTGTTAATATAGATTCAGTCACTTTGTTCGTGCTCTCAACTTGGGCATTGGCCTGTGCGTGGTATGGGGTTGTAATCTTGTGCTGAATGTGATAGTTTTGTAACGTTTCAGCTAATTTATTACCTACAAACTGTGGCCCTCCGTCTGTGATTATGTCCCTTGGGAGGCCATATCGAACAAAGATTTGGAAAAGAAATTGTATGACAGAGTCCTCTGTAGCTTTTGAAAGAGCCTCTGCTTCAACCCATTTGGTGACATACTGGGTTGCAACTCGAATGCATGTTTTTTGGTTTGATGGGGAACTAATAGGACAAAAAAATTCAAGGGTCGAGTGTTCAAATTGTTCAATCACTAGTTGAGGGTTCAAAGGCATTTCATCAGACTACCCAGGGCAACCTACCCTTTGGCAGCTATCACAGGTCTGCACAAATTTCTTGGCATTTTTAAAGATAGTAGGCCAATAATAGCCTGTTCGTAAAACTTTATGGGCAGTTCTATGATCTGCAAAATGCCCGCCACACTGTCCATCATGGCATGCTTTCAAAATGTCAAATACCTCATCCTCCCGAATGCATCTTCTTATTTGCATATCTGCGTACTACGGTGTATTATCTGCTTTCGTTCATTAAGGGATAGATGTTTAGGTAATTTACCTATTGCCAAATAATTTGCTATATTAGCATACCATGGGGTTCTAACTGTAACAAAAAACAGATTTTCATCTGGGAAGTGGTCTTCAACTGCTTCTGTATCTGTTGGCTTTGGCATTCTTGACAGAAAGTCAGCTACAAGGTTCTCTTTCCCAGGTCGATCTTTGATTGTGATGTCAAATTCCTGCAATAAAATTAACCATCTTGTCACTCTTCAATTTGTAACATATTTATTTTCTAAAAATTTAATGGCAAAGTGATCGGTATATAATACTATAGGATACCCAGTTATATAATGTCTAAACTTATTTATAGCATGTACTACAGCTAGAAATTCCTTTTCAGTCACAGTATAATTTAATTCAGTAGGGGATAGATTTTTTCTAATTTAATAGATTGTATATGGCTTCTTGTCTTCCTCCTGCCCAAGTACTGCTCCAATTCCTGTGTTTGAGGCATCAGATGAAATTTGGAATGAAAAATTCCAATTTGGGCCCCTCAGCACTGGGGCTATTGAAACAAGCTTCTTCAGATCATTAAAGGCTTCGTCACATTTATTTATCCAGCTGAAATCAACATTTCGAGTTAGTGCATATAAAGGTGCAGCTATTCGAGAATAATGTTATATAAATCTTCTATAGTAACCAGAAAATCCAAGAAAGCTATGTACCTCTATCTGTGTGGTGGGTGTGAGTATTAACAAGATTATTTGAATTTTAGCTGGGTCCACCTGAATTCCAGCTGCTGAAATATAATGGCCTAAGATAACTCCTTCCGTCATCATCATATGACACTTTTCATTACTTAAAAAAAGCCTAGTGTGAATACATCTTTGCAACACCTTTCCTAAATTTTCCAATGATGGCTCAAAGTCATCCCCATAAGGTGTGAAGTCATCCATATATACTTCGAGACCTTCATTTATTAAGTCTGCAAAGATGCTGAGAATGGCCCTTTGGAATGTAGTAGGGGCATTGCATAGGCCTAAAGGTAAATGTCCCCCATGGACAGGTAAATACTAAAAGTAGTTTTGTCTTGGTCTTCAGGGGCAATCTGAATTTGATTGTACCCATTGAAGCCATCTAGGAAGGAAAATAATTTCTTTCCTGCCAATGTGTCTAATACCTAGTCAATGAAAGGAAGGGGAAAGTGGTACTTCTATGTTGCCTTGTTAAGTTCACGGTAATCTACACATATTCTCCATTTTCCGTTTTTTTTTGGTACCACTACTAATGGAGAGACCCACTTGCTATCAGATATTAGGTAGATGAAATTAACATCCAATAGTTTTTGTAGTTCAACTTTCACAATATCCTTAAGGTGAGTGTTTAGTCTTATTTGGGGTTGGAAAATGGGTCTCGCATCTTTTTCAATATAGATGTTGTGTGTGCACAATTGAGGATCAATTCCTTTCGTATCAGGGTAATCCCATGCAAAGGCTGCTTTGTATTTCCACAATAGTTGGACAAACTTCTCTTATTGTTCAGCAGTCAGATTTTTGTTAATGTTTAGAGTTTTTCCCGGCTCAATTTCTACAGTCTTGCTATTGTACACAGAAGTAGTGGGTATTACTTGATCAGGAATGTCTTTCAAAGGATCTTCTTTTTCTTTATTATCAAATGTTGCCTTGATCATGTGACATTGCAAATGAGATCTGATTTGTGGTTTATTAATAAAATTATTAATGATATCATCCTCTGTTTGATCTTTAAAATCGAGAGAATTTTCTATAGTTAGAGGTGATCTCAAATTTTCCATAAGATATGATACAGGTTGTTTTCTTGTTTTGATTATTGATAGACTTGGCTGGGCTAGGGGATATAAGGCTAAATTCTTGACATAGTTTCCCATTGTTATTGTCATGTTTCCTTGTTGGCATCCAATATAAGCATCGGCAGTTGCCAACCAAGGTCTACCTAAGATTAACGGGTGTCCATCTAGTCGGTTCTTTGGATTGATAACCAGGAAGTCAATAGGGTATTCCCAGGAATCTACAGATACCATTACATCTTCTAGTGTACCCTCTGGTTTGACTACCGATCGGTCAGCCAATTCCAATAAGGTTGTTGTTGGTTCTAGCGATGTAATGCCAAGTTTTTGATAGGTAGTAGTTGTTAAGATATTGATTGCTGCTCCAAAATCAACTAAGGCATTTGGAAATGATTTCCCATTGATTTTCACCATCACTATAGGATTTCCTGGGTCTTCATATTTGATAGGTGTTTCCTTCCCTGATAATAAGTCCGATAACGTACCGACTATTTGGGTAGTTGGATTGGTGGTTGTTCTCCTCTTTGGCTTATTTATGCATAATTCCTTAATGGTTTTTGCATATATAGAAATGTCTTGGATAGCTTGGAGCAGAGGTATTTTTATATACAAATTTTTTAATTCTCCCAGAAGATCAAAATTAGGATGTTCTAATGGGCGTGGTATGATTAATCGTTCTGGGAATGGTGGAGAGGAAGTTGTTACTTGTTGTTGATCTTGTTGTTGAACTTCCTTTTCTTTATGTAATGTTTGTTCTACAGATAACCAATCTTCAACATGAAAATCGTTGTTTCTCTCTATTTCTACTATGCGCCCAGACCTTAATTGAAGGTCATTACACTCCCTTAGTTCAGTTTCTAATTCTGGGGGTTCCATTATTTGGACAAACTAAACTAGCCTATTGTTTGGGTTTGGATCGGGCTGGGCTAGGAGATGTGGTCTTAAGTTTGTCTGGGGGTTTGTATAGGGAGCTGGCAGTGTAGGTTGAGAGAGAGGGATTGTTCCAGTTGGCTGATTTGCAGGTCTTTGCCAGTTTGACTGCCAGGCCTGACTCTGCGAAGTAGAGGGGGACCATTGTGTTGGATAGTTATTATTTTGCCAAAATGGTGGGCAGAAAGGAAAGCTAGGCCAATTATTTTGATTTGTTTGATTTGGCCAAGATGTTGTAGGGAATGGCTATTGTGACCAATTGGGGAAAGGTGGTTGATTTTTCCACATTCCACTATATTTTTTAGCATTGTATTCAGGAGAATGAAAAGAAGAAAATGGATCAGTTGGCATACCTGATTGTCGTGGTTGCCATTGTCGGCGCTGATTAAGCAGACATACCACTTCTGATTCTTCTTCTGCCTCCTTCTAAACTAATTTTAAGCCAGGAAACCAGGGACATCCTTCTATAGGGTGATCTTTCATGCAAATGGCATAGACTTTAACTACATCCAACAAACATTCTTTGTGGTTGTGTTTCTTCCTGCATCTAGGATAGAATATTGCCAAATTTTGCTCTTCTTCTGCTTGCTTTTGTTTGACTTGAATAATGTCAAACTGCGTTGTTAGAGTCCCAAGTATATCTGTCTTAAAATCTTCCAGCAGGTTTCCAATCTCTGCATGAGTCACACCTTCATCAGAAGTCGTGTTGTCTCTTGTAATCATATCACGTTCTGCTGATTTTAACATTGTGTTGCCCCTTGAACTCCTGATACACAAATCAATGATGTCAGCATAACTTTCCTGATATATATCACCTTTTCCCATAATATTCAATATTTGAACCCATTGATCTTTCATTCCCCTAATTAATGTAGTTTTCAACACATTATCAGGTAAGGGTAAGGATTCATAGGGACATCTCTGAAGATTGTATTGAAACCGTTCCACATACTCTTCCAAGGTTTCATTTGGTTTTGTTGTAATTTGGAATATTTCATATTTTAGTTCCCGAGACCTACAATAATCTTGATATTTCTTTAAAAATGCAGCCTTCATCCGATCCCAATCAGTTATGACACCCCCACCTAATCTCATTAACCATCGTAAGGCTTCCCCTTTTAATGTAGAAGGGAATAGTTTTAGTTTTTAGTGTTCGGTGGTATAATCATATCCCCTACATAACACATCAAATTCAAACAAAAATGCATCTGGATCTTCTTATGTTAAGCCATGAAATGTGCGAATATGTTGAAGAGGAATCGACTTCATAGGCGCATTGACAGCAGTATCTACTATAGGATATTGCAGCATAGAGGTTTGTTGGGGTTTCTGCTGGTTCTGATTTTGGTTATGGGCCATTTGGTCAAAAATGTGCCAATATCCTTCTGTGATCTCCAAGGAATTCCTAGGCTGACTAGCAGGGACAGGAATGGCTTTGACAACACTCCCCTTGTCTGGAAAAATGAGTATTCCTTGAGGTGTTTCGGGACCTTGATTTTGACTGAGTTTAACAACACCTCCTTTATCCAGACTGCTTACTGTTTGGACTATTTCAATAGGAGATGTTGGGTCTCATGTTTCTCCTATTTCCCCTTCTCCTTCATAGAGATTACTAGAGTTCTCTTCTTGAGGGGAAATTATGCAAGAATTCTCAATTTCTTGGGAATCTTGCTCAATTCCTTCTATTTGACTGTGTATCTCAGCAAAGGCTTCAGATGGTGACTCTGTAGCTTGAAGGGAATTAGTAGTCTTTCTAGAAATAGTTTTCTAAATCCCACTGATGGCTGAGATTCAGTTCTTTTAAGGATTTCGTCAATAAAATTTGTCCGCCCAAGGATCACCGGTCCCTTAGGTTTTTCAATTTTAGGAGGAATTTTGTTTTTCTTAGTTGGTCTATTCATTCAAGAAAGCAAACCTTCATTCCTACCCAAAGAAAGAATCTTACCTACTTTTGCTATGAAGCAGGCTGTGAGCAAGTGTGTTTCTTGCCCAGTGTGCAGGTTCTTACCTTCCGTCTTTAATACCCAATTCTTGGCAAGCAGAAGAAAATCAGCTGTGCATCACTCTTTTAAAATGGCATACACTCTCCCCGGAAACGATGCCAAAATGTCAAGCCATAAAAAGGTATCTTTCAAACACCTAATTAGCTTACATTAATCATCAATCCAGGATCGACTTTTTATTTCAAGAGTGTACTCTGTCTAAGGCTGCAATTAACTAAGACTAATGCTATGAAGATGTAGTACAGAATTTTGAATAAAAGAATAAACAAATTCTTGTAAAGTAATCTAATTATAGTAACATAAATGGAAATGCTCTGAAACCTTAATTAAATCAAGCTGCAAAACATCGATAAGGGATACAGTAGCAATAACTCCTTCCCTTAGAAATCGATGCAAGATAACCAATCTGGGGACTTGGAAGCAATAACCAGTATCCTCTACAGTTGGTGATCTTAAGACAATCGAAATGGAATCAAGATCAAACTACTTGTTGATAAAGATAACTGAAAGGAACTGCAAAGGATAAAAAGGAACAGTAACTTGTAACTCCTATGCATACACAACAACTGTAACCAAACTATCTGCTAAATTAAAGCTATGAATCAGAAATAAGCAACAATTATAAATGGAACAACAATATAATTTGAACATAAATTACAAACTTAACCAATATCAATACTTCAATCTGTCGTCGGCCAATACTACAGATCAATCAATCACAAAGAATTGTAGGCTAATAGAATAATAACTTAGAATCGAATACAAAACAGCAAGGCTTTCACAATGATATCAGGATAAATGAACAATGAATGTACTTCTTACAAAGAATCAAATAGAAATGCAATTAATTAATGAATATGTATTCAATCTAACAACAGTCAATCAACTCTATAATCGAAATAAACAGTAAACACAACTTCACACAAGAGTAAACAAAGATTAAGAATACAAACAGCAAGGTAATTCCACTAGAGCCGGGCCTTTAGCACCAGTGAAATACTGCTGGGTTACTTTAGATCTTAAGAGATGAAACGAAATGCGTGTTTGATATTAATCGAACATAAAGTATTACAGAGGCTATTCTCTCAAAGCCGAGAGTCAATAAACATAATATTACAGAGGAAATGTCTGAATATAAGAACTTTTCCGACCCCTTGATCACTAAAGGACATTGCTTTATATATTAGACATTGACGGACAAGACAAGGAATAAGATAAGTTTGAACAGCGATCTCTCAGGATCGAAGGATCCTGAGGGATTCGCTCCTCTTCATTTTGTTATCATCTTGTTTACTTTGACCAAGGCCGAGTTGTCCCCTGCCTCTTTTTAGCAATTCGTTCAGATCTCCTTGTCTTTGGCTGGATGTGGTTCATCGCTGATGGAGCAGAAATTACATTGATCTCAGCCTCGCCTTTGGTACGGCTGTTCGCTTCGTCTAATTCCTGTTTTATCAACAAAAATCAACCTTTAGTCATATTTTTGCAATGAACATAAACCTTTCCAATTCCATCATAATTCTTATAATAAATTACCTTCTGAAGGTAAGAAGGAGTATGTCTATAGTAAAAGAATGAGAAAATACACAGTAATTTCATACCTTTTTCACTGCCCAACACAATGATGACTGAATCCTGTCGGAAAAGAGCATGTGTACTAGATCCCTTTACTTTCCATAACGAGACATTTATGAAGATTAGTGTGAGGTACAATTCGACAATCCATAAAATTTGTCGCCTCTGATCAACCTCCTTAACTAAAACCTTAGATTCTCATTGGAAACTCATCAATTGGGATAGGCAGAGACGCCGAGAATCAGTGAGCAGTGCAGTAATATTAGAGTGGGGTTGAGCAACAAGAAGCAAATTTAGAAACAAACAACAATATGTGTGGAGCCGTAGTCAAGCACGAGCCGGATTCTATGGACGCCTTGTAGAATTGTCCAGAAGCCTACCATATATTCAAGGATACTCGATGGATAGAGTATTTACAGAAGCTAGATGACACATACGAGGTAGTGCAATTGAATTTTCTTAGAATTTGAAAAACAATCAAACCTGAGTTAGGGGCCTGCAAGTTGAGGTAATTGAAGAGGTAATTTCTCGGGTAACTACATTTTTGGTAGAGGTACGAAGGTGGTTTAATATAAAAATCAATGAACCCTCCTTGAAATAATATTTCCTAGAAGGATAAGAAAAATTGGAGAAAAAAGGGAGGGGAATTGACAGGTTTTCACTTCCTCATCCTTGGGCAGATGTCACCCTGGGTTTAATTAAATATGTCACTGGTGAGGGAAGATATACGAATGTGTTTAACTATCAATTTCCTTTTCTTAATCACCTTCAACACTAGCAAAATATTAATCTTCCATTCTACTTGTTAGGTAACATCAAGCATATGGTGGCAGCAGTAAAGACAACAGCACACCCGGAGGCATGTGTGACTAATCACGGATTGATTAAGTTAATAATGTTGTATGCCCTCGGCCAGCAAGGAAAAACTTGGGAAGAATTCAAGCGAAAGAGGCCTAGGACAAGCTCAGGGAAACAAACCATGACTTCAGGTGGAAGTCAAGCAGAAGTAGAAACCTAGACTCGGCCTACTGGAGTTAGAATTGGGAAAGAGCCTATTGATGAACCAATTGGGGATAGAAGGAAAAAAAAAGGGTGAAAGTTAGCATACCTGCAGAACATTTTCTTACGGTCAGAAAGCATACAGAAGTAGAAGTATTAGAATAAGAAAGGAAACCCTCCTCATTAGGTAAGGACGAAACTCATGTCCTATTTTTAGAACTTGAAAATGTAAGAAAGGTAAATGAAGAATTAAAGCGAAAATTATCTAAGGAGAAGGAAATCCCAGTGTCTGTATGCATGACATGTCTTCAAGAATTAAAAATAGTGCGATATAAGGTCTATAGAGAAAATATTAGCCTAATGGAAATAGAAACAGAATGACAGGAGGCTGTTACACAAGAACCTGCTGATGATACTGATGTTACACAAGAACCAAAATTTAAAGCAGAGCCTCCTGTAATAATTGACCTAGAAGCCAACCCAAAAGAACCAATGGAGAACACTCTTATTGTAGAAGAAATAAAAATGGACACAGAGGCTACTCTAGGTGGAAACAAAGGGACTGACACACAACAACCCACTGAGGAAGCTTCTGTTACACAAGAACCAACAGCAGAGGTGGAGCAACCCCATTTAGCAGAGGTTGTTACACCCATTATTGATATGTATATTGAATGTAGAATAATGTTGCGTCCCATCTCGAGATGGAGTTCTAAGAAAATCTCGTTAATTTCCGAATTACAAAAGTGGAAATAGGAAGAAATCTCCCTTCGAGAGGGAAATATTTTGCTGAAGGAACATCAGAGAGAAATTGACATTTTACATGAAATATGGATGAAAAAAGAGTTGAAGAAAGGATGGGAGAATTATAAGAATAAGGAAGCTCTAAAGGAATATGAGGAATAGTTGCTGCTGTTATAGCAACAGGTTCGGGATATTACCATAGACAAGAAAAAACTTCATGATCTCGCCCTCAATTTTCTGGGTTGCAGGTGACCTTCTCCATCCTATCCTATTTTTCTATGGGAATGTTAATTCCTATTCCAAATTAAAGCTATTATGGAGGATAGATCATATTTATGTTCTTCGACTCACGCATTTTTGGATGTGTTTAGTGCCTCTAATTTCGATGAGAAAAACTTACCGTGTGAGTTATTCTTACACAATATCATTTGTGAGTATGTGAGTATGCAGATGGTTGTGCCACTATTCTCCTATATGGTAGATATTCAGTTCATAGATTTTGTGTCCTTCATGAAGAATCATATTGAATGGAATTTGGCCATCAAGTCTATGGAGGCTAATGAGGAGAAGATGGCATTGTGGGTTTAGGCAGAACTGGGACATGCCACCGAGTTAAGGCAAGAATTTAGGAAAATTTTGAGTGCCCCTGCAATTGAAGAATCAACTGCCACTTATAGAAGAATAATTATGAACTTCTGCATCATTCAATTCTCAATGATGAAGAGTTGAGCCTTGATGAAGAGTTGAGCCTTGACTGGGTGCTTGAAACACACGAAATCTAGCAGTGCTGAGCTACTGAAGGGGGACCCATCCTCATTCCAGAATTTCATAGTGGTTGTTACACATGTACCAGCTTATGCACAGATCATAAAATCCATTGGTGCTTTGTGACATGGATTGAGGTTCAAGTTTCCTTTGATATGGCTGCCAATTGAGGATTATTAGAGTAATTATGAATTGAGTAAGTATGAGTCAGAGTTCTGGGTATGAAAATTGATGGCCAATCAGGGGTACAGGTCTGCAAACAAAGATACAGTTGGTGCTTATGATCACACCAACCTGCACTGGAGATATTCCCATGAGAGATGATTTTTCATGAGGACATGCAAGGATTTCTGTTGGGGGGAGATGTTGGGTGCCAGTTTTGCACACCTTTCCAACATTTTTTTTCCCTATTTTCCCTCATGACTATAACCAATGGCACTATCTTTCACTCTTTTTCCTACCTTTCTATCCTAACTTGTGTTGTTTCACCTTATTTTCATTACTCTAGCATTTCATCAATTATTATGATATATCGTGCCTTTTTATGACTAATTGAGGATGAATGTTTGGAGAAGATCTATGGTCTTTGTGTTGTCTTTCCATATGCCATTTGTAGCACCAAAGACCCTGAGAATGAGGTACACAGGAGTAGTTAAGGGTGTGTTGTTACAGTGAGCGATGCTATTACACCTTACTGTTATAGGCCCATCGGAAAACTGTTGTTACACTCTGCTGTTACAGACCCGCTGGCAAACTACTGATACAATTGTACTGCTGAAAAGATCTCGTCAACACCTGTTGCTAACCTGTCCTTTAGCTGTTACACTACAGATGTGGTTTTATGGTGATAGTTGTAGAATTTGTTTAGCATTGTATTTTTGGAATAACAGCCTATGCGTAGTTTCGATTGTAATCTATAATTTTCCTGTCAAACTTTTATTAAGAAGTGGTTATAACTATATGTATTTTATTTCGATCAACATGACAATCATAAGGTTCTCATGACTAATCTATCCCTTGATATTCTATGATGTAACCACTATATATTTCTCGGCCCTAGAGGTCGAAAGGTTAGGGGAGAAAAACATTCTTTTGGCTCTGTAATTTTGTTCAAATTAATACAGATTATCCTGTTATTGTTGTTACATGCGTTATTCAACTTAGTTTCCATTAAGTTATTTTCTCTACCTGTGCCCTGTTCGGGAGGAGGGGCCCTCCTTCTTAGCAGGGATTTTAGTAATTAAATTAGTTGTGTATATGTGTTTTTATTTTATTTTATGTATCAGTCAGGGAAAATTTTAATGATGGGAACTTATTTTGAAGTTTAAAACATTGGCGAATCTCACTAGTCCCTAATATGCAAAATATAAAATCTTTACTAATTTATTTGTAAAATTATTCAAATTTATAATGATTTTCTATATACTCTCTATATAATGTTGGCGATTTTTAAGTTAAAATAATTTTATATTGTAAAATTTGGGCGAAACATTTTTATAAAAAATGGAAATTGGCAAATATTTTTTTTGGAAAAAACATGGAAAATTAGCCCACCTGCGAATATTAGCCCCTAAAATTTTCCATGGTATCAGTAGAGGTGTTGTTGTTGTTGGTCAACTATGAATATATATTATTCAATACTCTGTATGCTATTACACATATTATATTAGAGATACTAGCTGGATATTTGTTTTGTGGCGTGCTAGAATAGATTAATTGAAGTGTGATTCCAGTCTTGTAGATCATTTTAATTCTACGTGAGTGATTTACTTCGATCATTTACTTCAGCAACGAATTCTTTTCTTTGGAATTTCTTCTGGTCGGATGTATCGACACATATAGTGCAACTGTCATTGGAATAAAAGACGTCCATGGATTGATAATTTATGTGTACTATTTAGTCATTCAATAGTGACTAATACAGCCCAACAACGGCATCGGTGCATGCACCTTCTATCAGCCCGATGCATCTTTGTGGGTGACATGAACTGGGACGTTGTTAAATGCCCCAAGGCTTATGAAATTTGTTTTCCATCCTGGTGCTTGGTATATTTACAGTACTGATGTGTACAACATACAACACACTGGTGCATTAACACATTATGCGTGCACTAATGAGAAAAGCATTCGTAAAAACCTCGAGCTGCCTATTTTTTCTTATTTGCATTGAATTTCAGTTAGAAGCTCTGTCAAAACCTCTATTACAAAAAACAGACATTCTAGAAAATGTTTTTTTGCAATTTTGGCCAATTTTATAACGCTAAAAAACTCCTTTATAACTTCCACTAGAGGGTTTTTTCCTTGTAGTTCTTTTAACATAGTATTAATTTGTCTCTTTTAATTACTTTAAATATCTCTAATCATCCACTACCTTGCAAGCCTGGAATTTGTCTAGGAAAAGCAGATGGTCAAGGTAAATTGATATTGGGGAAACACTGTAGAATGATCATCAGTTTCATCCTCATTACACACCATGTTTATTGGAATAAGACAATGACTTAATATTTTAGTGTTCAAACCTCCATTGGTAGATATTTTTCCTTCTCTTTGTTTAACTATTTTTTTCATTGTTGATTTATCATCCACAAGGTATTTGTGAAAAAATCGGATTATTGAGAACGAGGAAAATTTGGATTCATAGGGCATAAAATTTAAAATTATACACAATTCTAACATAAGTAATGAAATAGATTTTGTAAAATCTTTTAAGCATGTGCAATGTACAAAATGCATATCTTTTATATAATTGGAAATAAATAGGAAGAGACTTTACATCATTCTAGACTAGAAAAAAATTCCAGAATATAAGGCATAAATATGAAGTAGATGACATCAATAATAACATATATTTATTAGATCATGCATTTGAACTATATAGGAATGGAATCTAATGTGTAATAGTTCCCAAAAATATCAAGAGACATACATAAATTCCCGAGTAGGTTGTAATTTCAATCCAGAGGTACGATACTTCCTAAACATATTTACCCATTGTGTCACTTCTACTTTTACATCTATCAAGGATTTCTAATATCATTCATAGAAAGCACCACAATCAATAAGAGATATGAGTATATGTTGATTTGGTACAACTTAAAACATTAGTCACTTGAATCAAAATGACAGAACATATAAATAATTCAAGTTTCAAATTTGCAGATTCTAATGTTGGCTTGATAAGATTTACCTTACATTAAAAATTTGTATTCTAAAATATAGGTGAAAAAAGCATGTGGGGTAAGACAAGTAAATGATAAAAAAATATTACAAAATATAGTAAAATAAAATAACCTAGCCTCAAACATTTGTCACTATAAGTTCCTTGAAAGGTATTATGAACTTCATTAAATTTGGGGCATTAGCTATTGGATATTATAAATTCTATTGGTTGGAAAATTGGTCACACTCCCAAAGATATGGATGCAACATCTCCAACTTACCCAATTTTTTTTTTCCTACTTATAGTAATTATCGTCATGTTTTCCACCATGTTCTTCATGGCATACTTTTACATCATCAGTGCAACTGTAAGTTATCATCATTTTAATTTCAAGTTTTGTATTGAAATCTCTTATTTGCATTCACATGCATTTACCATTTTGGTTTTCTTAATAGCTATAACTATTGATACATTAATAGATCTTGTTAGCTTGCCTGACATACATAATACATTAGGTATTAAATTTTATTATTATTGCTACTTATTCAAATTATCTATCTTTGGAAAATTCTCTTAGTCAATTTTTTTATATTATTCTAACACTTTTGTGGATACTGCATTGCAGCTATGTCAAAATTTATCATTTTCCATTTTAGCTCTTTACGTCCACTTTCAAGATAGTTGGCGACACCTTTCTCCTTCTTATAGGTCAGTCATCAGAATATAGAGGGTTCTGCCACCTCTATATCTGGTTTACCAATTTCAACTCCATACTCTGTCGTTGATATATTTAATGGATGACTTTAAGTCAAAATGTAATTAAACTATGAAAATTACTATTTTTAACTGAATTGTAAGATCTATCCTCATTTCTATAAGAGTAAATTCAAATATATAAAGACTATTATATGATATTTAAATATATGTGTGTTCATTACATATCAATTCCTATCTGAATCAATATGCATAACATAGAAAGTATTTATTTTATAACATATTAGACATCTAGCTAAATGCAAATCTGAAGTATCTATTTCCTCATTCAGATTTTTAGTTTTATTCTCCCAATTTAAAGTTTACCTTGAAATATTCCATGCATCAATTCAGATATATGTTTATGTTTATGCTAGTTATCTAAACTATACTCTATTTATATTTTCCCATATTTTCAATCATTTTCTTCTTTGGTTATGGCTGAATTATATTGTTTATTTGTACTAATACTACATTTATTCAGATGGACTTAACAACAAATTTAGAGCCTTACACAGGGTTTAGAGATTCTTTATGTTGGTCATAATATTTAGTTTAGTCTATGTAACCATATAATGTTTATAACTATATCACCTATGGTTAATATTATGTTAAATACATATGATAACTACTTATTTCTGAACTCAGTATAATATTACACATGATTTATAAAATTAAATACATGTATAAATATTCCAGCCACAGTTCAACAATTACAACTATATCTAACTACATCAAAATAACATAAAATATAGCAACAAGATAAGACATAACCTCCCAGAATGTGCATAATAATCTGGCAAAGAATAATTTCCAACCAACCTTGAGCTTAATCCACAGCCCCCCCTGACCAAAGGCCTGTATAAATTATACAAACATATGTATATCAATGGATTGAATCCAATGTAACAATGTACTAAAGATAGATACTGAATTGCTTCTACAAATAAATTGTAGAAATGACACACAATTGCCAATCACATGAAGCAAATAAATAATCAAATCAAACCACAACACATATAATTTCACGGGGAAAGCTTGTTGCTCAAAACCCATCTATCTTATATTATATATTAACCATGGAATCATGAAACAATTACAATGCACTCTTCTCACAAGAGTCTCCTGCACTGTCACAACTATATCACACTATCCTGGAAAAAATTTGCCAACACTTAGCCAATTCTCAGCCTCTAAAAAACCTGCCTTTCTTCCGCAATTCCTGATGAATGAAATAAGTATTATTTAGGAATTTTGGCCTTCCTAAACTGTGCAAGGATCATGGGAACTCCAATGGATGTCAAGTTTCATGTAGGAAACCTACTAATCACACAACTGATATTTAACCTCCCTTTAACCTTTGTCTCAACTGGGTCTCCACTGGAACTGGCGTGCATGAAACTATTAATAGTAAATCATCAGATGCATTGTAGATCCCTGATTGCGAATTAAATAATATTTAATTCGCTTGATCTCTCACTAGTGCAACAAAAAACTACGGGTAATTCAACTGACTCTAACTCACCTAACTGAGTTAACTGATTACATGTGCATTAAACTAATGCACCAACTACAATTCAAATTTCATAACTATGAGAATTAATCTGCATGCCTCACCAACCACCCTCCACTTGAAATACATGAGCTAACTGAGCTTATCAAACTTCGTTAACTGTTACAAGTGATCATGAGATAAGATTACATTTTATTGTCCAATTTAATTGAGCGAAAATTAAATTAGACACTGCACCAAATTAATTAATTAATTTGGCCTTCACACAAATGTATCGCTAGGACCTATTGGTCTCACACTAGTGTGTGTGCTGAGATTTCTTGTTGGAATTCAAAACTCCCTCTCAACAAGAAAGGGATTATCTACCACCCCGATCATGCATCTATGGTATTATAATTTTCTCCTGGTGAGTGCCTTCATCAAAATATCTACATCTTAATCTTCCATGGGAATGTACTGAAGTAACATTATGCACCTCTAAGGCAAAATCTCTGAGATGGTGGTACCAGAAATATATGTTCTTGGACCTATCATGAAACACCAGATTAACAGGGAGTTTAATGCAACTCTGGTTATCAAAATGTATCACTATCGAATCCATTTGAGAACTAAACAAACTAACCAGGATCTTTCTCATCGAGATGGCCTCACATGTAGCTTCACTTGCTACCATGTACTTTGCCTCTGCTGAACTAGGTGCCACAGATCATTAGTTCTTGATGTACCAAGAAACTATTGTCGATCCTATGTTGAAGATCCCTCGTAATGTGCTCTTTATCTATGATGGACTGCCTGCCCAATCTGCACCCGTGAAGCCTTGACGCTTCACTCCCTATTTTCGTTTGTACCATAATCCATACTCTGTAGTGCCCTTGAGATATCTCAATACATGCTTCCCTACCTTCCAAAAGAGCTTGTTAGGCTCAACCATAGCTTGAATCTAATAGTTAACGACGTAGGAAATGTCTGGAATAGTGTTCACCAAGTACATCAGTGAACCCACTAGCTGCCTGTAGACAGTAGCGTCTAGTACTTCTCCAAAAGTAGCACCCTCTTTCCTCCAATTTCCAGGAAGAGGAGTGTCCATGGGCTGACATATCTCAATGTGAAACTTACCCAGTATATATTTGGCATACTTTCCTTGGGAAACAAAAATTTCATGATCGCGTTGTCATATTTCCAAACCAAGGAAATTGTGAATGCATCCCATGTCCTTCATTTCGAACTCCCCTCCAAGATCATACTTCCATGAGTTTATCAGTTTCTCATCATCTACCAAAATTATATCATCGACATAAAGAATAATCAAGAACTTACTATCAACCACAATCTGGTACAGGTTTGTATCCGCTTAACTTTTGGTGAAGCCCAACCTGGTGAAATAGCTACCAATCCGAGTGTACCAAGCACAAGGTGCTTGCTTCAACCCATACTATGCTCTCTTGATTTGAAACACATGCGACTCACCATCAAATATTGCAAAACATTCTGGCTTCTCTATGTACACTTCTTCCTCAATAAATCCATTGATAAACATCCATCTGATGAATGCACCACCCCATCTTCATTGAGAGCGCAAGAATAGATCTAATGGAAGAGTATGTCATGACTAGTATAAAATTATCTTCATAGTCGATCCCCTCAACTTGTGGGAATCCCCGAGCCACAAATTTGGCGTTGTGCTTCTCCACACTCCCATCAGCAGCTTGCTTCACCTTTTATATCCATCTAGATCCAACTAGTTATTTTCCGACCAGCCTTGGGACAACCTCCCATGGACTGTTCTTGACGATGGATTCATACTCCTCTACCATAGCATCCACCCAAATTGGTTGCTAAAATACCTCCTAAAAGGAAGATGGTTATGTCACTATACAGTTTCTCATCAGAGCCATGTATCCAGTAAACCTGTGTGGAGATTGTCTTTATTTGCACTGTGAAGTAGGGGCTCCTACATTCTCTGCTACATCAAGTATCAATATATCAGCTTCCGTGGTGTGCCTTCTACGATTTCTGATGGATGTATTTGCATGAGTGTTTTCTACAACTCCATGATCGTCTGCATGTGGTTTCTCCACATCTTGAGGTTCATTCTTTGGAACCAAGAGTTCCTCCTCTGCATGCAAATCCAGCTCCCTCTCAAGGGATAGTCGCATGGCTTTCATCTCATCAAATTTTATATCCCATTGCACAACAGTCATTCCGTTGTTTGGAAAAAACACTCGATAGTTGTGGGGAGTTTTAGTGTACCCCACAAATATCCTAATCTCAATTGCTGGTTCAAGCTTCTTCTTGGCGTCTTTGGTCACATGCACAAAAACAGATTAGCCAAAAATCTTAAAATGTGAAACATCAGGCTTCTTACCAGTAAAAGCCTCTTCTCGTCTACTCGTTCCAAGTATCCAATGAGGAAAACAATTTTTCACAAACATCGTTCTGTTGCATGCCTCTTCCCATATATGTAATGGTAAGCCCTGATCATGGAACATTGTTCATGCTGCACCCACAGTTGTTTTGTTCTTTCTCTCTACGACCCCATTCTGTTATGGGTTATGATGCACAATCAACTCTCTCCAAATTCCTTCCTTGCTGCAAAATTTATTGAATTCATTGGAGATATACTCACCACCATTTTCGCTCCTAAGAGCCTTCATATGCTTCCCCATGTCTTTCTCCACCAGTGTTTTGAACTCCAGAAATTTTGAGAAAGTTCGATCTTTCTTCTGCATGAAGTAGATCTATCACTTTTGAGAAACTTCATCAACAAATATCACATAGTACTTATGCTTTGTTGTCAAAGAAGTAGAGAATGGTCCACACACGTCTGAGTGAACTCTCTCAAGGATTTTAGAAGCTAAGTTCTCCTTCTCGTGAAAATTGGCCTTTGCATACTTCCCCATAGTACATCCATTACATGTGTGTGGCTGCACAAGAGTACACTTTGGAAGACCTGTAGAAATATGCTACATGACCTTCAAGGCTCTGTGGTGAAGATGGCCCAATATCCTGTGCCATAACTCACGCTCATCCTGGCTCACCACTTTTTTCGCCTTACACATCAATTTTTCAGAACCATCTACATCAAGTTTATAGAGATTATTCACACAAATCTCAATATTCATACCTTTTCTGATTTTTTTGTGTCACATGAAAGATTTTCCCTCACTGAAAAACAAAATCATAGCCTCTATCCTCCAATGTTGCGACTGAGACCAAATTTTTCTTCAATCCTGGTACATACATTACATCTTTTGATTGAAAGGATTTACCTGACTGTCTTTGGAAGGTAACTGTACCAATCACGGTAGCACTATACCACACATCATCATGCATTTCACTATGCATATGGAGGTGCTTCTCCTCCAAGATACTGAAATGTTCTTTATCTCCTGTCATGTGAAAGGATGTACCACTATCCAAGTACCACACCGATCCCATTGCACTTGACACCATGAATGCAATGAGTGAGAAGTCAAGCTCAAATTGCGAGGCCAAAGCCTCACGAGCTGTATATCCTAAATCCTTCTTGTTCTTCTTCTTTTGCGGATAATTAGTGACATAATTTCCATGCTCGTGACAATGAAAACACTTCACTCTGGACATGTCACGCTTCTTGCCATATTTACCAGACTCAAATTTGGAATGGAATTTATTTTCTCTCCCCTTATTCACCTTGGAAACCAAAGAAAAATATTCTTCATCATCATTCTTAGATGAAGATCCATCCCTGGTATTCTGCCTAAATTCTTCTTGCACCAAATCCGACCAAAGTTGTTCCCAATCTGGCAGCTTTACCCTTTCATTAACAGAGTCCTGATAACTATCCCAACTCTTGGGAAGTCCTAGAAGAGATATTCTCACCAATTCATCATCAGCGACAGTAATTCCAATGCTCCCAAGTTCATCCCGACATTCAACAAACATTGCTAAATATTTTGGTGTGGTGTCACCTTTCTCCATTTTGATTTTCTTGCATTTATCCTTCAGTTCCAATTTTCTATGATCACTGCTGATCTAAAATAGATATTTCAAATATTTCCACATTTCATAAGGTGTCGATTTTCGATGGAGACTTGATACAATGTGGTCTCGTACTCCCTCCAATAAGATCCTCCTCGCCTTTGCCACTTTATTTTTCCAAGCATCAAGATTTGTAGCATTTGCTACAATGCGTTTTGGAACATCATTTTCAATGAATTCTTTCAACCCATTCTCCTCTAGTACCACCTCAATCCTGTCTTTCCAATCAATATAATTAGAGCTTCATTCTAGTGCATACTCCAATCTCAAGCCACTGAGAGCCATTCTGATCGAGAGTCACCTCTCACACCAAGAATGCATTTTTCAAATTCGAATTATATTCAGTCATAAAATCAATTTCTTCTCAACTATAGTGATTTCCTATGCTCTAATACCATGTAGAGATTATCAAAACATATCTATATCAATGGATTCAATCTGATCTAAAAATGTGCTAAATACAGATACTAAAACACTTCTACAAACCAATTGCGAAAATTAAACACAATCCCCAATCACATGAAGCAAAGAAGGAATCAAATCATACCAGAACACATATAATTTCTCGAGGAAATATTTCTGCTAAAAAACCCTATATATTCTATTGTGTATTAACTATGGAATCATGAAACAATTATAATGCACTCTTCTCACAAGAGTCTTCGGCACTCTCACAACTACCTCACACTGTCCTGGACAAAAATGGCCAACACTTAGCCAATTCTCAACCTCTAAACAACCTACCTTGCTTTGAAAATTCCTGATGAATGAAATCCCTATTTTTTAGTAAATTTGGCCTTCCTAAACTGCGCAAGGATCACAGGCACTCCAATGGATGCCTGGTTGCATGCAGGCAACCTACTAATCACACTAGTTAACCTCCCTCTAACCTTTGTCTCAACTGGGTCTCCATTGGAACTGACATGCATGAAACTATTAATAGTAAAGCATTAGTTGCATGGAAGACCACTGATTGTGAATTAAATAATATTTAATTCACTTGATCTCTCACTAGTGTAAAAGACAGTTACAACTAGTACAAATGACTCTAACTCACCTAACCGAGTTAACTGATTACACATGCTTTAAACTAATACACCAACTTCAATTTGATCTCCATAACTAACTAATTTTATCACACTCAGTTAACTGTTACAAGTGATCGTGAGATAAGAATACATTTTCTTGTCCAATTTAATTAAGGGAAAATTAAATTAGACACTACACCAAATTAATTAACTAATTTGGCCTTCACACTAATGTATCGCTAGGACCTATTGGTCCCACACTAGTGTGTGTGTTGCAATTTCATGTTGGACTTAAAGAAGACCAAATCTTCCACAGTTCAGACAACCTCTTGTCTAACTAGGAATAGCTTATTTAAGCTTTCTTTCCCTTGCCATGTTTCGATAATTGCGTCCAGAAAATTTGGGATGATGTTTTCCCTTATCCTAGGCTTTACTTTTGTTTCTTCCACAAAAGCTTTTTTAAAATTAGCTTTTCCACCTTCTAGTTTTATTCTTACCTCTTATCAGTAACTTTCCACTTTATTGAAGCTTTTATTAGATCTGCTTCTCCCATCTAATAAAATTTATTTTATTTTATTTTTCTCCAATATTTTTTTTAGAATTTATTTTATTTTATTTTTCTCCAAGGATTATTTTATCCATCCTCATGGATTATTACTTCCTGGTCTCAATTTACTCTGTATTTACGCCATGGTACTAATTTCACATTTATATATTAATTTCCACAATTGATATATTTAAATATTTTATTTCTGAGGACCACCTGACCTTAATGTATATTTTATATTTATAGAAGTCTGAAAAATAGGGATATTACATAGTCCCCCTTTAAAACAAAACATCTTCCTCAGTGTTTTCAATCTCCATGTTTCTTTCATCATACTTTCCTGCTCCCAAGTAACTTTCTTAGGTGTGAAGTGTTTCCACTACACTTCCAACCACTATTGTTTTATCTAGACGAAAGTTCATTTCTTTCTCCGCCTATATCACCATCCAATCAAGTAAGTAGGTTCATATACATAATATTTTTTTTTTCAATTATGAAATATGAAACCAATTTTAATACCACGAGTAGAGTGATTTTATACTCTCACTCCAATCCTCATGTCCCCGAAATTTTGAGGTATTTCTCAGCAAAATATTTTTGAACTCTTTGTGCATTCCTATATAATTCCTTTGACAAGATGAGTTTAATTTATTACTTTGAGGACTTCTTTCTAAAAAAAATTTCCACTTACTATAGTAATTCTAGTATTAGAACCAATTTGTCCTTTTGTTAATTCCAACTAAGTGGAGAGTGGCCCCCTTTTTTTCCATATGAGGCTTTTGACTCAATTTTATCATTGGATATATGATACTTGTATTAAGTTTATAGCAATACAGGAAGTATCCTCGACTATTACGTTTTATTTGTCTCATACTTATACCATATGTCTACTACTTTTTTTTTATCTCTATTTCTGTCTAATTGTATGAGGATAATAAGCTGTGCTACAATTAAGCTTCACCACCGCCCCCCACTTCCTTCAGACTTGATGTTTCTAAAAGTATATGTAGTTTTGGTATTTCTATCAGAGAGATCTACTATGTGATTCTATGGAGTTAAAGATTTCTTTACTTAAACTTTTGGTCACTTGTAATGTGTTATTTAAAAAAATAGAAGTGTGTTGTTTTTTGTTGGATTCTCCATTCTTCCCACAATTTTTGTTATGTTGTTACTTGGACTTGCTACTTAGTAGTCACAAATTAGATTCCTCTTCTAATATATTTTTCTTCTATTTTCAATTAAAGAAGGAATTTAATGTATCAGCAGGATACTGAAGTTCTAATCTACCTTGTTGATTTTTCAATCTTGTACCAAGATTTTTTTTGTTACCTCCTTCTTTATCCCTAATCAAAGTATAATCTCCTTCAAGGTGGTTATTATCTTAATATACCCAGATGACCTTTCTGATGTTATTCTGATGACATTCATCTATTATTTTAGAGTTCATCATTGACACCTTGTAAGCTTATAATCTTTACTTGTAACAATCAGCTTTGAGTTGATTTATTTGCTATCATACAATTTCATCTTATTGAATTTTTTCCTTTGGAAGGTTTTTTCAACAATTCTCCTTGCATTCATTCTCCCATTTAATTTTTATCACTATTATTTGTATGTGTCAGAATTTTATGAATTTGTCTTCTTACAGACCAATAATTAAGTTTTCATTTCCTTCTATCAATTTTAATGAGGATTTTTTCCACTTTGTTGATTTTGTATTTCACTTTATTTGTGTAAAGGAATATTTATGACATATTAACACTAGCTTTATCTTTCTCCCTGCTACTATGCCCATAATTTTAAGGTATTATTAGTTAAGCCAATGCTACTCCATAGGCTACAAAACTTTGTTCATGTTTCTTCGAAATTAAAATTTCGATTTCATACAGTAATTCTGTTTTATTTTGCAACAATATTTCTCTCAGACTCTCTATACTATTTTTTCCAGTATACACCACCACTCCTTAGCTGAATCAACATCTTTCAGTGTAGTAAATTATTTTTGTTTTAACTATTCCAACTAATTTTTCAGTTATTATTTCCATTCAAATTTACATTCTCATTTTATGCAATACATAAATATTTTTAAAATTTTATGACGTTATTCGGAAGTGCTCCTTATTGATTGTATTTCTAGTGTCTCATTGGATTCAGGTCAATTCAATATTACCTGTTTCTAATTTATCGCCCATCCCTCTTTTGAATTTTCATGTGAAACTCACATTGGTTTATTTTTACATGTAGTTACAATTCTCTAAGTGGTTGTAACAATATTCTATGATATTCTTATCCCCTTTATAGGAGTGTATCAGAACATCTTATGTTAATACTCATACTACTTGTTAAAGTGTTTCAGTAGCATACTATTTATTAGGTACCTGTATTTAGGACTGTAACATGATTTTTGTAAGTCCAAAGGTAAGATTTTCAAATTTATTTTATCCTTTTCCAGTTCATATGACTTTCTTATAGACATTTACTTCCCATTTGATCAACTCGTTCATCTAAGTTTTTTTTTTAAGTTAACCATTTCTCGATATTTAACGGGTTTAGTTGTCTAATTCTATAGACATTGAGAAGTTATCATCCTTATTTTAACAATCACCCTTAATTGTCCACCCCCACAGACATACTTGGTTTAATATAATTATTTTCTATCTGAAATATACCACTGGTAATTGAACTTTCAATTCTTATTTTTCTAGAGTATTCACCCTATACATCCTTGAATTTTTTTCAAGACCTTATTTTCTGATTTTTAAAATTTGTTAACTGTAGATAAGTCTCCCATAGACTCATTCTTGATGGTTGTCCCGATTCCCCAACTTGGGCAACGTTTTTGACAGTTTTTTTTTAATCCATTCTTGTTGAAATGTAAAAAAATGTTTAATGGTTTCTTTTATGGTAACACATTTATCTATTTATTTAGTGAAAGTACCTACTTTTCAAGAAATTCCCTAATTCTTTCTGTGGTTCCATTTCCACTAGAATATCATACTACTCTATAGAAAAAATATTTGGATTTTATTTCATTTTCTCCTAATTTTTCAGATAATTTAATTAGTTGATGATTGACCCTCTATTATATTCCTGAAAGTTTTTATACCAGGCAAGAATATTTACATTTTTCTAGTTTTAAAACTACCATTATCCCCTATTTTGAGGCGGATACAATTTAAAATTTATTACTAAATCAAATAAAAGAACCATAGATTGATTAGAATGTGTACCTGCAATTTCAATCATTTCTAACTTATATTCAATTTGTCGGTCTCTTAATTCCACTATATTTTCAGCTGATCGATCTGATCTTTTTTTGGTTGGTAACAAAGTTGTGATTTTTGAACAATTGTTTAGAATTGGCACTTTCAATTCTTTTTTTCGAGATCTGTTTTTGATAGTTCAAAATCACTGTATATTTTCCTTGTCACTGTGAACCCACAAATATTATTTTCAAATTTCTTCCATATTCATCTACGTGGAAGTAATATTGTTTAGGACTCATGTTTCCACATCCCTTTCCATTTCTTATTTAAGGAATAGATATTCAATTTTGAAATTATCCCCACAACTCCCTTTTCTTCTAATTTTTAAGAAAATTCTTCCCCACTCTCAGATCTCTCTCAGTTGGTTTTTTTTTAATTTGAAACTAAAATTTGAGGAATTTTCTTTACCATCTTATTTTTCGCAATACTGCGACTATCGTTCATAGTTAGTCTTTAACTGAACTAATTATTGTTGAAATGTTATTTTTAGAATTTCAATATTTAGATTTGGTCCCTCCCCTTCCCATCTCTACTTACACCTTTTCTCTGTTAGTCATAAGAACAACTCTACTTTTTCTGCATCAATTCTTGCACCAATTTTTCTACACAGAAATTAGTAATCATAAATAATATTTTTTTTTTTAAATGAATTTGATAGAAGAATTTTTTCCCTGTGTTGCGACCAATAAGCCCAGAGTTTTAACATGGGCTCTGATACCATTTGTAACATCTCTAAATTACCCAATTTGTTTTTTCTACTTATAGAAATTCTGGTCACATTTTCCACCATGTTCTTCATGCCATTGTTTTACATTATCAGTGCAACTATTTAAAGCTATCATCATTTTAACTTCAAGTTCTGTATTGAAATCTCTTCTTTGCATTCCACATGCACTTACCATTTTGGTTTTCTTAATAGCTACAACTATTGATACATTAAGAGATCTTGTTAGCTTGCTTAACATACATAGTACATTAGGTATTAAATTTTTTTATTATTGTTACTTATTTAAATTCTTTGTCTTTGGTAAATTCTCTTAGTCAACTTTTTTATATTACTATAACACTTTTGTGGATACTGCATTGCAGGTATGTCAAAATTTATCATTTTCCACTTCAACTATTTACGTTCCACTGTCATGAGAGCTGACGACACCTTTTTCCTTCTTACAGGTCGGTCATCCGAATATAGAGGGTTTCACCACCTCTATATCACGTTTACCAATTTCAACTCCATACTTTGTAATTGAAATATTTAATAGATGAATTTAATTCAAAATGTAATTAAACTATGGAAATTACTATTTTAACTAAATTATAAGATCTATCATCATTTCTATAAGAGGAAATTCATATATGTAAATACTAGTATATGAAATTTAAAATCACTTTCGGTAATAATCACATATAATGGAACGTTGTCGACGCGTTCGAACCAACCAGTGTGGTTCATCATCGGGACTAGGTGAGAGATGGATCACAGAAGTAAGCTTAAATAGATGTAGAGATGTTTAAACTAGCGTTTTTTAACGCTAGTTTGACTTTTAATAATTTAAAATGTTTTTAATTAGTATATGAAATTTAAATATATGTGTGTTCAGTACATATCAATTCCTATATGACTGAATATGCATAGCATATAAAGTATTTGTTTTATGACAACATATTATAGTTCTAGGTAAATGCAAATATGAAGTATCTATTTACTCATTCATAGTTTTAGTTTTATTCCTCCAATTTAATGTTTACCTTTAAATAGTCTATGCATCAATTTAGATATATGTTCATGTTTATGCTAGTTATTTAAACTATACTCTGTGTAGATTTTCCCATATTTTCAATCATTTCCTACTTTGGTTATGATTGAATTATATTTTTTATTTGTACATATACTAAATTTATTCAGATGGACCTACAACAGATTTAGACCCTTCCCCAGGGTTTAGAGATTTTGGATCTTGGTCCTAATATTCAGCTTAGTCTATGTAACTATACATAAATTTTAACTATACCAGCTATGGCTAAAATTCTGTTAAATACATATGATAACTACTTATTTATGAACTTAGCAGACTATTACACATAATTTATGAAATAAAATACCTGTATAAAACTTCAGCCACAGTTCATAAATTACAAATATATTTAACTACATCAGAATTACATAAAATATAACAACAAGATAAGACATAACCTCACACAATGTACATACTAATCTGGTAAAGACTAATTGCCACCCAACCTTGAGCGTAATCCATAGCTCGGGGCAGAGACCAAATCTTCCATAGTGTAGACAACCTCTTTTCTAACTAGGGATAGCTTATTTAAGCTTGCTTTCCCTCAACGTGTTTCCATAACTTTGTCGAGTTAATTTAGGATGTTGTTTTCCCTTAGCCTAGTATTTACTTTTGTTTCTTCCACAAAAGCTTTTCTAAAAATATATTTTCCACTTTCTAGTTTCATTCTTACCTCTTCTCGGTAAATTTCCACTTTACTCAGGCTTTTATTAGATATTTTTCTCTCGTCTAATAAAATGTATTTTATTTTATTCTTCTCCATGGATTTTTGGAAAATTTTGGGAAAGTCTTAGGAATCTAATCCATCCTCATGGATTTTGACTACCTGGTCTCAATTTACTCTCTCTTTACCCCATGGTACTAATTCAATATTTATATATTAATTTCCATAATTAATATATTTAAATATTTTATTTCTGAGGTCCCCCTGACCTTGATGTATATTTTCTATCATATAATGCCTAAAATAGGGATATTATATAGTCCCCCTCTAAAAAAAAACAATTTCCTCTGTGTTTTCCAATATCCCAGTTTCTTTCATCATACTTTCCTACTCCCAGGTAGCTTACTCAGGTGTGAAGTGTCTCCATTGCACTTCCAATCACTACTATTTTATCTGGATGAAAGTTCCTTTCTTTGTCCCCCTGTATCACCATCCAATATAGTAAGTAGGTTCATATACATATATTTTTTTTAATTATGAAATATGAATCCAATTTTCATACCATGAAGTAGAGTGATTTTATACTCACACTCCAATCCCCATGTCCCTGAAATTTTGAGGTTTTTCTTAGCAAAACATTTTTGAATAATCTATGCATTCCTGTATGAATCCTCGGACGAGCTGAATTTACTTTATTACTTTGAGGACTTATTTATATAGTTTGTTTCCCCTTACTATAGTCCTTATAGTATTAGAACCAATTTTTCCTTCTGTTAATTCCAACTAAGTGGAGGGTGGCCCCTTTTCTTTCCATAAGAGGCTTTTGTTTAAATTGTATCATTGGATATCTGATAGTTATATTTGTATACAATTCCTAGCCATACAAGAAGTCTCCGCAACTATTATATTTTATCTATTTCATACTTATGTTGTATGTCTGCTACTTTTCTTTTATCTCTCTTTCTATCTAATTACATGAGCATAATAAGTTTTGTTGCAATTCAGCTTTGCACCCCCCCCTTCCTTTAGACTTGATGTTTCTAAAACTATATGTACTTTTGGAATTTCTATCACAAAGATCTATTGTGTGATTCTATGGAGTTAAATATTTCCTTACTTAATATTTTGGTCACCTGTAATGTGTTATTTGTAAAAACATAAGTGCATTGTTTTTCGTTAGATTATCCATTCTTCCCACAATTTTCGTTATGTTGTTACTTGGACTTGCTACATAGTAGTCCCGAATTAAATTCCTTTTCTACTATGTTTTTCTTCTATTTTCAATTAAAGAAGGAATTTAATGTATCAATGGTATACTAAAGTTCTAATCTACCTTGTTGATTTTTCAATCCTGTACCAAGATTGTTTTGTTACTTCCTTCTTTATCCCTAGTCAAAGTATAATATCCTTCAAGGTGTTTATGATCTTAATATACCCAAATGACCTTTCTAATGGTATTCTGATGGAATTCATCTATTATTTTAGATTTAATCATTGGAACCTTGTAATTTTGTAATCTTTACTTGTAACAATCAATTTTGAGTTGATTTATTTGCTATCATACAATTTCATCTTACGAATTTTTTTTCCTTTGGATGATTTTTTCAACAATTCTCCTTGCATTCGTTATCACATTTAAATGTTCACTACTCTTTGTATGTGTCATAGTTTTATGAATTTGTCTACCTACAGACCAATAACTCAATTTTCTTTTCCCTCAATGAGTTTTAGTGAGGAATTTTTCCACCTTCTTGAATTTGTATTTCACTTTATTTGTGTAAGGAAATATTTATGACATATTGTCACTAACTTTACCTTTCTCCCTGATACTATTCCCACAATTTTAAGGCAATTATTACTTCAAAATATTCTAATTCGTAGGCTACAAAACATTATTCAGGTTTCTTCGAAATTCAAATTTTGATTTCATACACTGATTCTGTATTATTTTGTATAAATATTTCTCTCAGTCTCTCTATGCTATTTTTTTTTCAGTATACACCACCACTCCTTAGCTGAATCAACATCTTTCAGTGTAGTACAATTTTTTTTTTTAAACTATTCCAACAAATTGGACATTATTCGGCAAAGCTCCTTATTTATTGTATTGCTAGTGTCTCATTGGATTTAGGTCAATTCAATATTAGTTGTTTCTAGTTTATCACCCACCCCTCTTTATAATTGTTACGTGAAACTCATATTGGTTTAGTTTTACATGTAGTTACAATTTTCTAAATGGTTGTAACAATATGCAATGATACTATTATCCCCTTTACTGGAGTATCTCAAAAAATCTGTTGTTAATACTCACACTACTTGTTAAAGTTTTTCAGTAGAATAATATTTATTAGGTACCTGTAAATAGGATTCTAACATGGTTTTTGTAAGTCCAAAGGTAAAATTTTCAACTTTATTTTATCCTTTTCCAGTTGACATGACCGTCTTATAGACATTTACTTCCCATTTGATCAATTCATTCATCTATTTTTTTTTTTTTGTAAAATTTAACCAGTTCTTGATATTTAAATAGTTTAGTTGTCTGATTTTATAGACATATAGAAGGTACCATCCTTCTTTTAAAACATCACCCTTAATGCTCCACCCTCGGAGACATACTTGGTTTAATATAATTCCTATCTATCTGAAATATACCACTTGTAATTGAAATTTTAGTTCTTATTATTCAGGAGTATTCACTGTGTACATCCTTGAATTTTTTTATAGACTTTCTTTTCTTGTTTTTAAATTTTTTTAACTGTAGATAGCTCTCCCACAGACTCATTCTTGACGGTTTTCCCACTTCCCCAACTTGGCAATCATTTTTGATAGCTTTTTTTTATCCATTATTCTTGAAATGTAAAAATTTATTTAATGGTTTCTCTTACAGTAACCAATTTTCCTATTTATTTAGTGCAAATACCCACTTTTCAAGAAATTCCCTAATGTTTTATGTGGTTACATTTTATATAATTTCTCTTACTTTGACAGATAATTTAGTTAATTGATGATTGACCTTCTATTTTGTTCTTGAAATTTTTCATACCGGGCAAGAAAATTTACATATTTATAGTTTTAAAAATACCATTCTCCCATATTTTGAAGTGGATACAATTTAAAATTTACAGCGAAACTAGTTTGTTGGTATCTTTCTTCCTCCACATTTTCAACTGATCGATCCAATCTTTTTATGGCTGGTAAGGCAGTCATGTTTTTCAAATAGTTGTTTAGAATTGTCACTTTTCATTCTGTCTTTCGAGTTGTGGTTTTGACAGTTCGGAATTCACACATTTTCCTTGTCATTGGTAACCCACCATTCTTATTTTCATATTTCTTCTGTATTCATATACGTGGAAGTAATCTTGTTTAGGAGTCAGGTTTCCGCACCGCTTTCCTTTTCTTATTTTAGGACTAGAGATTCAAATTCAGAATTCTCCCTGCAACTCCCTTTTCTTCTGCTTTTTAAATCATATTCTTCACCACCCTCATACCTCTCTGAGTTGGGTTGTGTTTCATTTGAAACTAAAATTGGAGGATTTTTCTTGACCAACTTCTTTTGCTCAATATTGCAACAATCATTCATAGCTAGTCTTTAATTGAACTAATTATTGCTTAAATGTTATTTTAGCATTTTAGTATTTAGATCTGGTAGGGCCCCTCCCCTTCCCAGATATACTTACAACTTTTATCTGTTGGTCATAACAACAACTGTACTTTTTCTGCACCGATTCCTGCACTAATTTTTCTACACAAAAATTAGTAATCATAAATAAATTAATTAATTAAATTAAATTGAGAGAATAATTTTTTCCCTGTGTTGCGACCCACAAGCCCTGAGTTTTAACATGGGCTCTGATACCATTTGTGACATCTCCAACTTACCCTTTTTTTTCTTCTAATTAGAGTAATTCTCATTACATTTTCCACCATGTTCTTCATGCAATATTTTTACATTATCAGTGCAGCTTTAAGCTTTCATCATTTTAACTTCAAGTTCTATATTGAAATCTCTTATTTGCGTTCCACATGCATTTACCGTTTTGGTTTTCTTAAGAGCTACAACTATTGATACATTAAGAGATCATGTTAGTTTGCCTAACATACATAATACATTACGTATTATTTTTTATATTATTGTTACTTATTCAAATTATCTATCTTTGGTAAATCCTGTTAGTCCATTTTTTATATTATTCTAACACTTTTGTGCGTACTGCATTGCAGGTATGTCAAAATTTATCATTTTCCATTTCAACTCTTTACGTTCAACTGTTATGAGAGCTGACGACACCTTTCACCTTCTTACAGGTCGATCATCAGAATATAAAGGGTTTTTCCACCTCTATATCATGTTTACCAACTTCAACTCCATACTGTGTAGTTGAAATATTTAATGGATGAATTTAAGTCAAAATGTAATTAAACTATGGAAATTACTATCTTTAACTAAATTGTAAGATTTATCATCATTTCTGTAATAGGAAATTCATATATGTAAAGACTATTATATGAAATTTAAATATATGTGTGTTAAGTACATGTCGATTTCTATATGACTGAATATGTATAGCATAGAAAGTATTTATTTTATGACAACATAGTATACTTCTAGCTAAATGCAAATCTGAAGTATCTATTTCCTCATCCATATTTTTAGTTTTATTATTCCAATTTAAAGTTTACATTTAAATATTCTATGCATCAATTCATATATATCTCCATGTTTATGCTAGTTATATACACTATACTCTATTTATATTTTCCCATCTTTTCAATAATTTCCTACTCTAGTTATGGCTGAATTATATCGTTTATTTGTACTTATACTAAATTTATTCAGATGGACATAACACTAGATTTAGACCCTTCCTCAGGGTTTAGATATTTTGTATGTTTGTCCTAATATTTAGTTTAATCTATGTAACCATATAGAAATTTTAACTATACCACCTATGGCTAAAATTATGTTAAAGACATATGACAACTACTTATTTCTGAACTCAACAGACTATTACACATAATTTATAAAATAAAATAGATGTATAAAAATTCCAGCCACAGTTCATCAATTACAACTATATCTAACTACATTAGAATTACATAAAATATAAGAGCAAGATAAGACATCACCTCACAGAATGTGCATACCAATATGTAAAGACTAATTTCCACCTAACCTTGAGCTTAATCCACAACTCCCCCTGAGCAAAGACCAAATCTTCCAAAGTGTAAACAACCTCTTGTCTAAAAAGTAATATCTTATTTAAGCTTTCTTTCCCTCAGCATTTTTCCATAACTGCGCCCAATTAATTTGGGATGTTGTTTTCCCTTAGCCTATGCTTTACTTTTTTTTCTTTCACAAAAGATTCTTTAAAACTAGATTTTCTACTTTCTAGTTTTATTCTTACCTCTTCTGAGCAAATTTCCACTTTTTTGAGCTTTTCATTAGATCTTTTTCTCCCATCTAATAAAATTTATTTATTTTTATTTTATTTTTCTCCAAGGTTTTTTGGATAATTATGGGAAAGTCTTAGGAATCTAATCCATCCTCATGGCTTTTGACTTCCTTGTCTCAATTTACTCTCTCTTTACCCCATGGAACTAATTCCATATTTATATATTAATTTCCAAAATTAATATATTTAAATATTTTATTTCTGAGGTCCCCCTAACCTCAATGTATATTTTATATTTATAGTATGTCAAAAATAGAGATATTGTATAGTCCCCCTCTAAAAAAAAACACCGTCCTCAATGTTTGCCAATATCCACGTTCCTTTCATCATATTTTCCTGCTCCCAAGTAGCTTACTCAGTTTTGAAGTGTTTCCACTGCACTTGCAACTGCTAATCTTTTATCTTGAAAAAAGTTCCTTTCCTTCTCCCCCTGTATCACCATCTAATCAAGTAAGTAGGTTCATATACATAATTTTTTTTTCAATTACAAAATATGAAACCAATTTTCATACCATGAAGTAGAGTGATTTTATACTCTCTCTCAATCCTCATATCCCTGAAATTTCGAGGTGCTTCTCAAAAAAACATTTTTTAATTCTTTGTGCATTCCTGTATAAATCCTCTAATGAGCTTAATTTACTCTATTACTCTGAGGACTTCTTTCTAGAGTTTTTTTCAACCTACTGTAGTACTTCTGGCATTAGAATCAATTTGTCCTTCTATTAATTCCAACTAAGTGGAGTGTGGCCCATTTTTTTTTTCATATGAGGCTTTTGATTGAATTGTATCATTGGATATATGATACATGTATTTGTATACAATTTCTAGGAAAACGGGAAGTCTCCTCGACTAATATATTTTATCTGTTTCATACTTATACCGTATGCATGCAAGTTTTTTTTTATCTCTCTTTCTGTCTAATTGTATGAGGATAATAAGTTGTGCTTCAATTCAGCTTCGCCCCCTGCCCTTCCTTCAGACTTGATGCTTCTAAAAGTATATGTACTTTTGGAATTTATATCAGAGAGATATATTGTGTGATTCTATGGAGTTAAATATTACTTTACTTAATCTTCTGGTCACTGGTAATGTCTTATTGCTAAAAGAAAAAGTGTATTGTTTTATGTTATATTCTCCATTCTTCCCAAACATTTTGTTATGTTGTTACATGGACTTGCTAATTAGTAGTCCCGAATTAAATTCCTTTTCTACTATATTTTTCTTCTATTTTCAATTAAATAAGGAATTTAATATATTAGCAGGATACTTAACTTCTAATCTACCTTATTTATTTTTCAATCCTGTACCAATATCTTTTTTGTTACCTCCTTCTTTATCCCTAGTCAAAGTATAATCTCCTTCAAGGTGGTTATTATCTTAATATAACTACATGACCTTTCTGATAGTATTATGATGACATTCATATATTATTTCAGAGTTCATCATTGACACCTTGTAATTTTATACTCTTTATTTGTAACAGTCTATTTTGAGTTGATTTATTTGCTACCATACAATTTCATCTTACTGAATTTTTTCCTTTGGAGAGTTTTTTCAACAATGCTCCTTGCATTGTTCTCCCATTTAATTTTTTTTAGTACTATTTCCATGTTGTCATGTCTCCCTTTTTCCCAACCACCAATTTTTTTTTTTTTTTATATACATATATATAGGCGATTGACTGGTCCTTCATGGTTGGATCTAATTCATCTTAATGCACCCTTACTATATAGGATTATCTTCGATTTATCTCATATGATAATTTGTTATTTAACTTCCATAAAATATAAGACAACCCTTATATTTTATAATACCCTCGTTAAGTTTTATTTTGTCTCGCTTATACCTCAATTGAAGTTTTATTTCACTACCTCATAATTTAAATTTCGGTCTTTATACAATCCGAATCTTTTCAAAGGTTTGGGGAATGTCGTGCTATTGGAGAGGGGTTTTATTTCCACTACCATGGGTACGCTACAGGTATAGCGATGGTGTGAATTACATTTGATAATGATTTATTTCTCCACTTGCATATATACGAGATATAAAAGACCCACCAATGGTCGACAAGTGTGGGCTTGTCAACCTCTATCCTACGTCCCTGTGGCATGAAGAATTAATTTGTTTCAACCAACCCGGTACTTTGTCTTGATACGAGTTCAGTTGTGGAATAGACACGTAGGTTTATGAAATCGAGTTTTGTATATTAGAGATCCACGCCAGCTACGGCCTTGATGCCTTTGGGAATTGTCGATTTGTTTATCTGCGTGATAATCTGACTCTGATTTGTCTACTGACATATGATATTAAACGTACGATTTCTTACGCGGGTGTTTAATTTTTCAATCTCCATCGGGATTTTCATGAGTCCTTACCTGTGCATTTGATTTTATTTTTGAATACCCTAGAACGCCATTCCTATGCCGAATTGACACCGGACTGATATCGAGCCACGAGCTAGGGTTTCAACGAAAACAAATTGTTTTCAGCCTCCTTATCTTTTAGAGTTTTCGTTTCATTCCATTATCCTTTCTCATATGCATCTCTTCTTTTCACTTCACTCCACGAAGTGCCGCAACTCGGGAGGATTTTCACCAGCGCGGGGTTCTGGCTTTCAGCGGGAAGGTAACCAAGTTCTACATCTAGAAATTTTTGCTTTCTATGGTCGCTGTCTTTTAAATTTGATGATGTATAATCCATGCAATTTTCTGTTGGTTGCCAGGATGATGCCTTCTCAGAACACGCGTTGGATTGCTTACCAAGTCCGCAGACTCCACCCCACTGTGTTCTATGGCTATGCTTCTCCGCTTTGCATCTGAGTTCTGAAGTGGGGTGAGGGTTTTGAACCCCGACAGACAGTCTGAGCAGGTTCAAAGTGAAGTTTCTTCAACTCGTTATGGTTAGTTGAAACCCTCACTGTGTTTATTTGTTGTGATAGACGTGCATATGGATATATGCTAACCAATTGTATTCTGGTTTCTACAGATACCATTCGCTACGATGGATGCAATTCTTCTATTCGTCTTCAGGGTTTCTATTTGTTCCTCCTCACGTTTACAGGTAACCCTGGTTCCCGCCATTTCCATATCATACCAACTACTGGTTTATTGACTCGTTTTCCGGCTTGTGCCTCTTCAAATGCGTATGGTATATTTTGTTTTCAGGTTATGTGAGCACGCTGGCAAATGAAACTCCCGACCATGCTCGTTTTCCATTTCCTCTGGCAACGACCGAGTCGTCCCTTCGATGCCCCTAATCTCCCTTCCAGGGGTTTCATTTTAGTGTGTACACAGTGGACGTCCTACCTGCTATGTTAGTTTTTTGTTTTGTCATTGTTTTACGTTGCAGGGTATGACTGTCTAGCAGTCAACGTTGTATCAAAACTATATGATATTGGTTTTTACACACCAATTTTTGCAGACACTGTGCCACATTTCTATTTGATTTTATTTATGTATTTAATATGGATTATGTGCACAGTTTGGTTTATCTTTGATTCGAGGTCTGTCGCTATGCTGACCTCGCCCTTCACTTGTCGCCGTGTTGGTTATGAGCTCGTTCAGGTGGTCTATGGCCACCCCTTCCTTAATCGCATTTTCTCTCCTACCAGTTTTGTTTTCTTCGTTATATAATTCGTGTTGGTATCGCACTAGAAGTATAACCTATCACTACTGTGTATGACATGTTTGCACACCATGTTGGTTACCTTCTGAAATTTTGTTTTATTTATCTCTATTAAGTTCTGCTCGTTTTGTTATCGATATATTGATTTCCTGGTTCAGTTAGTTTAGATGATATACTCTTAGAAGATATCGGTGATGACTGTGCTACACACCGATCTAGATGTTTAAGTGTAGATTGCTATGGTAAATCCATGACTCCATGACCGCAAGTGCTTTCGCATCATACTTGGTTTCTCGTTTCCTCTTTGGAGATTTATCTTGAGGACGTGTAGTAGATAAAAGTATTCATTCAGTTTTTATATGGGTTTCTAAAATCATTTCCTGTACAATTATATGCAATTATACATGTAAGGCATGAATATGATTAAATTGTTTTCTGCATAGACAGAGAATGTTTTATACACTATTTACATAGTATAATTCTGTTGTATCCAGAGTTAGACTGTTCACTGCATTAATAGAATGGTGTCTCGTTTCTAAGGGTTAATTGACGAACAATAAATTTCTCCGAATATAACCACTGTAATACAATTTCTGACAGTCCAAATATAAGTGTTCTTTCTGGTCCCTCCTTCTTCAGGAATTGTTTGACCTTCAAATTTTCTTATGTTGACTAATACTCAAATAATCTTGTTATTATGCCAACCACTTCTTACAATTCCAATTCTTTTTGAGAGAAGATTTACAGATGCTTGAACTGTACTAGAATCTTCTGCATATAAAATTTACTTCCTATATACCTCTCTTATCATATGAGAAATGCACAGATTTCTAATGCAGGCTATGTTTTTTTTTTTCAATTTAAATTATGAATTCTCATGCACATTCTTATCTGGATATATAGATTCTACTACTGCTTTGTGTTATTTCTGCTCATAGAGTGCACTAACATAGGAGAAGTAGATTGATATAAATTCAAGTGTTATATTCTGTGGACATACAAGTATCCCCAGATCTGAACAGAGATGGTTTAGAAATTCTGGTGGATTCTATTTTACACAGTTAATGTCTACAACTATACAGAGTTCTGAAGGTGAATACCTTCTACTAATTCTGTTAAATGTAGCATTTACATTATAATACATAACAAACCTTTATATGTATCCAATTCATAATAATATAAAGAAAACAACAGATAAGTAGAATTACATACCATTCAGCAAAATGACCAACCTCCCAACCTTAGAGTTCTATTTTTCTCCCAGAACTCACCCCCGAGCTGAGATCACCTCCACCACAGACTAACCTCAATCTGTTTAGGAGTAGCTTATTTAAGCTATTGTTCCCCAAAGCATGTTTCTAATTCTGCGTCCAGAATCTCAGGATGCTTTTCTTCCTGTTTGCCTAGGCTTCCCAATTTAGGGATTCTTTAAAGCTATTTTATGCTTTTCCTTAGCTTTCCCAGCTTTTTACCTCTTCCCAACTACTCTCCTCATCATTGGGGAAATTCAGATTTTTTCTCAAAAATCTAAATTTAAAACTTATTGTCTTTCAAGGATTTTTGAAAGATTGTGGGGAAATATTTGCCTCATCCATCCTCACAAATTTAGCAAGTGATCTCATCATCTCATTTTTGGTCAATTTGCACCACAATAATTTATTCATTTCCTCAATTAAATGTTTAGTTACATTCACAGAATAATTATCCTTTGGGGTCCACTCCCCTTAGGATATAAAGTTCAAGTATCTAACTTTAAAAAGAAATCACATGAATTGGGGGTGTTACACATGTGTTAGAATTTTACAAATTTTTCCACTTAGAGACCAATAATTCAGTTTTATTTTCATTCTATTAGTTTTACTAAGGAATTTTTCCACCTTGCTAATTTTGTATTTCACTTTATTTGTGTAAAGGAATATTTATGAAAAATTATCACTAACTTTACCTTTATCCCTGCTACTATGCCCACAATTTTAAGGTATTTATTACTTAAGCCAATTCTACTTCATAGGATACAAAACTCTATTCATGCTTATTAGAAATTTAAATTTAGATTTCATACACTAAGTCTATATTATTTTGCAGCAATATTTTTCTCAGTCTCTCTATAATATTTTTTTTCAGTATATACCACCACTCCTTAGCTGAATCAACATATTCTAGTGTAGTACAAATTTTATGTTTTAGTTGTTCCAACTAATTTGGCACTTATTATTTCCATTCAAATTTACATTCTCATTTTCTACAAGGCTGAAATATACTTTAATTTTTATGACATTATTCGTCAAGGCTACTTATTGATTATATTTCTAATGTCTCATTGGATTCAGGTCAATTCAATATTACGTGTTTCTAATTTACCGCTCATCGCTATTTATAATTGTCATGTTAAACTCACATTGGTTTAGTTTTACATGTAGTTACATTTCTCTAAGTGGTTGTAACAATATTCTATGATATTCTTATCCCCTTTACTGGAGTATAACATAACATATTCTGTTAATACTCATACTACTTGTTCAAGTGTTTGAGTAGCATACTATTGATTAGGCACCTGTATGTAGGATTGTAACATGGTTTTTGTAAGTCTAAAGGTAAACTTTTCAACTTTTTTTAATCATTTTCCAGTTCAGATAACTATCTTATAGATGTTTACTTACCATTTGATCAATTCGTTCATCTTTTTTTTTTTTGTAAACGTTAACCAGTTCTTGATATTTAACTAGTTTAACTGTCAAATTATATAGACATTTATAAGGTATCATCCCTCTTTTTAGCAATCACCCTTCATACTCCACCCCCAAATACATACTTGGTTTAATATAATTCTTTTCTATCTGAAATATACCACTTGTAATTGAACTTTTAGTTCTTATCATTCAGGAGTATTCACCGTATATATCCTTGAATTTTTTTCTAGAATTTCTTTTCTAATATTAATTTTTTTTAACTGTAGATAAGTCTCCCACAGACTCATTCCTAATGATCGTCCCATTTCCCCAACATGGGCAGCATTTTTGATATTTCTTTTTTATTTTATTCGTTCCTGTTGAAATGTAAAAATCTGTTTAATGTTTTCTTTTACCATTACAAATTTCCTTATTTATTTAGTGCAAGTACCTACTTTTCAAGTAATTCCCTAATGATTTACATGGTTCCATTTCAACTAGAAGATCATACCTCTTTATAGAAAGAATATTGGGATTTTATATCATTTTCTCTTACTTTGTCAAATAATTTAGTTAGTTGATGATTGACCTTTTATTTTTTTCTGGAATTTTTTTTACTAGGCAATAATATTTACATTTTTCTAGTTTTCAAACTGCCATACTCCCCTATTTTGAGGGGGATGAAATTTAAAATTTACTATTGAATCAAATAAAACAACCATAGATTGATTAGAATGTGTACCTGCAATTTCAATCATTTCTAACTGATTTTCAGTTTGTTGGTCTCTTGTTTACGGTAGATTTTCAGTTGATCGATCCAATCTTTTTGTGGCTGGTAACACAATCGTGCTTTTTGAACAATTTTTTAGACTTGTCACTTTCAATTCTTTGTTTCAAGATGTGGTTTTGACAGTTCAAAATTCAATGTACATTTTCCTTTTCACAGGTAACCCACAACTCTTATTTTTAGATTTCTTCCATATTCATATATGTGGAAGTAATCTTGTTTAGGATTCAGGTTTCCGCATCACTTTCCTTTTCTTATTTAAGGACTAGAGATTCAATTTCAGAATCCCCCCTGCAACCCCGTTTTATTTTTCTTTTTTAGGCACATTCTTCCCCACTCTCAGACCTCTCGGAGTTAGGTTCTATTTCGTTTGAAACTCAAATTGGATAATTTTTCCTTACCAACTTCATCTGTTCAATACTACAACAGAAGTTCATATTTAGTCTTTAACTGAACTAATTATTGCTGAAATGTTATTTTTAGAATTTTAGTATTAGATCTAGTAGGGCCCCTCCCCTTCCCTACTCTACTTACAAATTTTCTCTGTCAGTCATAAAAGCAACTGTACTTTTTCTGCACCAATTGCTACACTAATTTTTCTACACAGAAATTAGTAATAATAAATATATATATTTTTAAATGAATTTGACAACAGGAAATTTTCCCAATGTTGTGGCCCATAAGCTTAGAGTTTTAACATGGGCTCTGATACCATTTGTAACATGTCCAACTTACCCAATTTCTTTTTTATTGTCATGTTTTCCACCATATTCTTCATGCCATCTTTTAACATTATCAGTGAAATTGTCAGTTGTCATCAAATCTCTTATTTTCATTCCACATCCATTTACCATTTTGATTTTCTTAGTAGCTACAACTATTGATACATTAAGAGATCATGTTAGCTTTCCTACCATACATAATACATTAGGTGTTAATTTTTTTTATTATTGTTACTTATTCAAATTCTGTGTCTTTGGTAAATTCTCTTAGTCAATTTTCTTATATTATTATAACACTTCTATGCATACTGCATTGCAGGTATGTTAAAATTTATCATTTTCCATTTCAAATATTTACGTTCCACTTTGAGGAGAGCTGATGACACCTTTTGTGGTCATCTGAATATAGAGGGTTCTTCCACCTCTATATCATGTTTACCAATTTCAAATCCATACTCTGTAACTGAAATATTTAATGGATGACTTTAAGTCAAAATGTATTTAAACTATGGAAATTACTATTTTTAACTGAATTGCAACATTTATCCTCATTTTCATAAGAGGAAATTCTTATATGTAAAGAAAATTATATGAAATTTAAATATATGTCTATTCAATACATATCGATTTCTATATGAATGAATATGCATAGTATATAAAGGATTTATTTTATGACAACATGTTACACTTCTAACTAAATGAAAATCTGAAGTGTCAATTTCCTCATTTAGATTCTTGGTTTTATTCTTCCAATTTAAAGTTTAGATTTAAATAGTATATGTATAAATTCAGATATATGTTCATGTTTATTCTAGTTATCTAAACTATACTCTATTTATATTTTCCATTTTTTTCAATAATTTCCTTCTTTGGTTATGGTTGCATTATCTTGTTTATTTTTACTTATACAAAATTTATCCAAATGGACCTAACAACAGATTTAGACCCTTCTGTAAGGCTCATAGATTATGTATGTTGGTCCTAATATTCAGTTTAGTCTATTAAATTTTAACTATACCATCTATGGTTAAAATTTTGTTAAATACATATGAGAACTACTTATTTCTGAACTCAATAGACTATTACAGATAATTTATAAAATTAAACATATGTATAAAAATTTCAGCCAAAGTTAATCAATTACAACTATATCTAACTACATCATGATTACATAAAATATAACAACAAGATAAGACATAACCTCACAGAATATGCATAACAATCTGGTAAATATTAATTAACACCCAACCTTAATCTTAATCCATAGCTCCCCCCGAGCAAAGACCAAATCTTCCACGGTGTAGACAACCTCTTGTATAACTAATAATATCTTTTTTAAGCATTATTTCCCTCAACATGTTTCCATAACGACATCCAGTTAATTTGGGATGTTGTTTTCCCTTAGCCTAGGCTTTACATTTGCTTCTTCCACACAAGCTTCTTTAAAACTAGATCTACCACTTTCTAGTTTTATTCTTCCCTCTTCTCAGTAACTTTCCACTTAACTAAGGCATTTATTAGATCTTTTTCTCCCATCTAATAAAATTTATTTTATTTTATTTTTCTCTAAGGCTTTTTGGAGAATTTTGGGAAAGTCTTAGGAATCTAATCCACCCTCATGGTTTTTTATTTCTTGGTCTCAATTTACTCTGTCTTTACCCCATGGTACTAATTCCACATTTATATATTAATTTCCACAATCAATATATTTAAATATTTTATTTCTGAGGTCCCATTGACCTTGATGTATATTTTCTATTTATAGAATGCCGAAAATAGGGATATTAAAATGGAAGCCTTACTATACACAAGAGAGGGCTCGTTGTGATCACACATGCCACACATTATCCTCGTCTATCAATGAAAAGATACTAGTATAACATATAGACCCAACAACAGCATTTCAAGAAAGAGAACCTCTTTAGTCTCGAATAATATATTTGAATAACGGTGTGAAGCAGAGCTTAGTACCTCTATAAGGTCATCATCAGACAAGGTCCTCGTTACTGCATCCTTATTCAGAACTTTTTCTATAAATTCAATGACATGAGTTGGTTGAATGAAAGTAATTGAAGACATATATGCACAATAACATTGTTAATTACTCATAGACATGAAAAATAATTTTGATATACTGACCCATTCCTGGACAGGTATTTCCCATTGTCCAAGAAATGGTCTGAAATCCACCTTCATGACAAGCAGAGATAGGAAATCCATATGAAAGCTAAATGAAACATTTAAAACTGAAAGGTGTAGGGATAATGTATGCAACATGTATGGTTGTTGGGATTGTGATCTTGAAGTAGATTAGTCTATCCCAGTTTGATTCTTACTGCATTACGATATGGATTGTACATGATAACCCCCAAAGAAACTTGTACTGGGAGTTTTCATCCTGTCCCAACCAACAATTGGGTGGTTTTTGTCTTAAAAATAAAACATGTATGAAAATTATATGAGTGATAAATTAAAATAAAGCACCTATGTTAAGGGATTAGGGCATTTTGTTTGGCCTGATGCTTTGGTAAAACCCAGGCCATATTTCTTGTATTCTTGACTACCTCCCTAACATGATGGTTGTGCTTCCTCTTAGAAACATAAATAATAAGAATTAAACTATAAACACAAACAGTAAGCATTAAATTGAAAATAGGTATGATCTAAAATATAATTCTTGAAAAAAAAATATTCAATGGACTATCATAAGTGTACAAACCATACATTCTAGAATATTGTTGTAGGAGTAACATTGAAGGAAACTATTGCTAAACCAAAGTCATAATATATTTTATTCATCATCTAGAGTCAATACATTGTTTTTTTGTGACACTCACATAAAAATAGTGCTGCACGAAAACAAAGTACCTTAAAAAAACAAAGTACTTTCAAATTTTGTTTTGTTCCATAAAGTTCAAAAAAAAAAGTATCATCAAAATTTGCTTTGTTCCACAAAGAAATAGTTTATTTTTTTACTCTCACAACCTAGTTCACTCCTTATAAGTCTAATTTATTCACGTTCAAGTTGTTAAAATTTCACATATATCCCCTTTTTGACCTCTATCTACGAGGCACTATTATGATTGTGGGTGTGGATTTCTCATCACATTGAACACCCTCCTCATTATTTATATCTCTCATTCACTGAAATTCAACACTAGTTTCTTTCCAAGGCAATCAACTATTCATCATGTGCTTGTATCTCCTCCTGATTCTCACTCCAAAGTGCTTCACCTGATGGTTTTGATTTGTGGGATTCGTATACACAACACAATTTAACTTGTTAAAATAACATTTTACCTCCAATTAAATTATTGCATAATTCATAAAATATTATAAAAATATAACCTCAGATTCATAACCAATAATTAATTTATCCCCTCGATATATCATGTGTTGTCGAAGACCTTGGGAACCATGTAATAAAGAATATATAAGTCTTCCTCTGAGGCTTCCTTTTGAAATTGGTGAACCTACATTAAAAAATATAATCATATTTGTAAGGTATAATAACTAATAAGATATGATTAACTCAATGTGACCATGGTTATTTTCCCTAAAATATAAAATACAATAGATGAAAATATTCACTTACCATACCACCATGAAATCTATTATATTCACCAAAACCTAATTTATGAAATCCAATTATTGACACCCTAGCTTGGGTTTCTTTCGTTGTATCTCGAATGTGTATCTTACCTCCTCCTTGTGAAGAGGGCCTATAGTTTAGATTATTGTAGACCTTCCTCTTAAACATGGAACATCTCATAATTTCATCCCACTCACTTAGTATGTGATCCAATATGGACATGGATACATCAAGTTTTTTTTCAACTCTGACCTTAAATTGTCTCTTTTTGGGTGAATGTATTTACGTGCAATCTCTAGAATAATTTCCTTATCAAAACCAGGATTACCAAATTCTACTATGACATAATTAGACAATTATTATTTTTTAGCATTGGTTTGCTTCCTCCAATCCATTTGGATGGTATTTCAAAATATTTTTTTTGCATGACGAAAAATAAAGTGATAAAATTTGAACCCGTTTTCATCCTCCAAGAAATTTCCTTCTAAAGTGAGCAATATTGTAATTTCTTGGATTCATTTTACAGTTACTGATGATATTTTTATGGTCTTGGAGGTTGAGATAGATTCCCTTATAGGTACATTAGGAACTTTGTCACTTATTTCCCGCATTTACAATCAAATTTTGGAACTATTATAAACCCAACCAAACTATTAAACTATTTTCATTTATAAAATAATTATCCTAAACGTATAAAGTCAAATGATAAAATAAAAAAATTACATGCTCATCTGATGATGGCCCTCCAGTCTCCAACAATGGAATTTCCCATAACTGAATTTATTCAATTATTTTTTTGTCGAATTTGAACATTTTTAGGATTAGCTCATATGAGCCTTAACATTCTTAATTGTGAATCTATGAGACTGCTCAAAGAAACTTGTTTCGGTCTTGGTGGGAGAATTCTTACTGAACCCACAATTGATGTATTATTTATTAATTATGATGTACTCCTAATAGGGGCATGCATGTGTAAATCAACAAGGATACTAGGAACATCAGTATTTGATGTAGATTTCATGTTATGAGGTTTTGGTCTAGGTGTAGAGGACATAACATGACCCTCTATAGCAACAAATTGTATACTTGTTGGAGTCACCCTAGAAACATTCTGCAAGGAACAAATGCAAATAATAAGATGGAATAAGAGGTGAATAATGTTGAAATATGTAACTAGATTTGGTATTCATAATGAAATATGTAATTATGATTTGTGTAATCTATGTAAAGAAGGAAAAAACAATATCTTCTTTATTCTTAGGGCACGGGTTTCATGATCAAGTGATTGTATTATAGATCAAGCCCCCATTGTGAGGTCTTAGGATTGGTCATTGATTCATTGTCATAAATACCCACTTGGGCATGTTACATATTGCACATAATATTTTTATTTGTGTCAAATAGAGTCAAATGACCCTCCAAGACCCATTCGTAATCCTAACAAAATGTCAGCCTCAGGATGACAACAATTCAGCTCAAAAGGCAGTGATATGAAGACTATAAAAGGAGAGATCGACTTAATTTGTTAGGGAATGAATCACACACAAGAAACTATGAACTCAATAAAGGTTAGAATTAGAAAAGTGAGGCATATGATTCAGACTATATTTTGGTAAGTGTGTGTGTGTGTGTGTATAATTTGGCTAAGCAATCAAATGGCATAAATAATGCATGCACTAATCACTATTTTTCTCCATAAATAAATCAGTATTTAAAGAATACTAGTACTCATTTATTCATTCTGAAAAGGTGATGGACCTAAAGAGGCAGAAAAATATCCATGTTGATATTTTGTGGAAAATAAGTTCCATAAGAAGTCATAGTATAACTTGAAGTAACACATGAAGAAGGAAGTCCCATTATAATAATGAAAATATCTCTGAAGAATTATTAAAATAAAGTCATGAAGATGGAAAATTATCAATCTCATTCTATGGCCGTGAGGAATTTGACCCCTTATCTCATCCTGTAGCTGAGTCTGCCAATCTATCTAGAAATTCATCCCTTGAAGCGGTGATGCCACTTCGGCCTTTAGTACTAGTTGATCCTATACCCTTTGATGATCCATCACATTTTCTCCACACCTATGTGTACTGCAAGAATGACTTTGGTTGTGAGGCTGCTGTCCCTAAAACTCAACCTGTAGATGAGTCCTCCCCTCTTTCCAATAAGGCGCCCTATGTAGCTAGGTTTCCATTCTGACCTTTCGACATGGTCTCATCCCTTGGTACATTTTCCCATGATAGGGAATTGGATTTAATTTTTTCGTCAGCTAAAATTATGGATCCCCTTTCTATTAAAATATCATTTTTCCATAATCCTCTAGACTTTGTAGGTCAATCATAAAAAATATCACACCTAGGAAGAGGAAACCTCCTAAATATAAAAAATTTTAAGCCTGTAACAAGATCCAATTGGATTATGCCAATGAGGTTGGATCTCCTAATAACGAGTTTGATATCGATTTTGATTTTACCATTCGGAATGTCTCTACTTATGATTTTGATGGAGTATGGGTCCTTAGAGGAAATGTAACCATGAATTGGAGGGTAAGAGAAGGGACATACTTTGTTCATGGGAATAAGACATTTGCATGAAGAGCAGTTCGACATGGATAAAACATGGAGTTAAGAATACCTAGAGATAAAAATACTAGATATTTCCACGTGCATTTCAGTGTTAGGAAACAAATCAATTCCATAAGGAGGATAATAGATGACGTCGGAAAAAAATTTAGTTCACAGATATATATTTAACATGTAAAGGTCACACATTTCAAAGCTCAATTCTCTACACAGGAGACATATTTCTAGTCGCAAATGAATTTCATCAAAGAAGTTTCAAACATGTTCACATGAGAGGATAATGACAGATTAGGAAAAAAAAACACAAGGGAAATGATACACTCTAATAAATCATGAAAAAAAAAATATTTCCTTCTAAAAGTAGACTAGAACAAGGCATATGATTGCATTTAATAGGAATTCCTCTTATTGTTTGTGTTAATATCTGGTATGTCTCTATTTAACATTAAATGGATTTTGGCATCTTGCAAAACTACAAATTTTGTTGTCATTAGTAATAGTTTTCCTTCACAGTTTTTCAACACATATAGAGGAATTAGATAGGGAGGTGGCATGTATCCATTTCTCTTTCTCTTAGTTATTAATTGTTTCAGTAGAAAAATGAGGGCGTAAAAGGATAATGGAAGTATTAAAGGGATCAGAGCAACCAGAAATATTTTCATGTCTTATTTAATGTTTGTAGATGATATGTTACTCGATGGGGTATCCACGATGGGGGGGTGGAGAAATCTTAGGTACGTAATTAAATCATTTGGAGTTGTGTCGGGTTTGTGTATGAATGAGTGAAAATCAATCTTGTTGCACGATGAAAGTGAGGAGAATGTAAGAAAGGACATATGTGATTTGTTTGGGGTAGCATCATTAATCCTCGATGATTTTTTCACTTACCTTGGGTTTAATATTAAACTAAAAGGATACAATAAACAATATTAGGCATGGTTAATCAAAAAAATTCACAAAAAAATGGACAATGGGAAGTGCAGATGGTTGACAATGGGAGGAAGGTTGGTAATTATGAAATAATTAGTGGTACAAAAAAGTTTAGTATATTGGATGCACCTTTATTTAATTCCAAGGAATATCATCCATAAGATAAAATATATCATGAATCGTTTCTTACGGTTTGGACTGCAGTTATAAGAACAAATTGATATGGTACAATGGTCAACACTTGCAAGGACAATGGAGGAAGGAGATTGGGGTTTCATAGATATATCCACCTTTAACAAGGATTTTATTATAAAAAACGTGTGGAGGGAATTTTCTAGAAATGGCATGTGCTCTCATATCATGAAGAAAAAATATATGTTCTCTCAAAATTTTTCATCATGGATTAGCAGTGGTGCCAAGAAAAAATATGTTATATCACACATATGGAGAAGTATGATGCACACTTTGTTAAGAAATCGAAGGCATGGAAATTAGGTGATTTCTCTTGTAATGATAAATTCTTGTGAATACTTTCCACTTCTTTAGATCACGATATTCTCTTTAGTTATAATATTATAGCTCGATCTTCATCAAACAAATACAAAATCATAAACAATAAAGAGACAAGAGACACAAAATATAGAAGATCATCTAGGGCTAAAACTCTCCCACTTGAGAGGAAAAACCCAAATGAGTTCTTCTTATTATACAAATTTCAATTGACAAATACTAAGACCAAGACCATTGACCTATTTGACCTCTCCAAGACCAAGACACCAACCTTCTTATTTGGACCTCTATTTCTTAATAGAGTCAACGATAGTCAACTTCTTGTTTCTTATTTATGCCTTTATTACCTTTCAAATCTCGGCTTCCTTTTCTTGGCTTCATACCTTCAACATCTTGACCCTAATTCCAAAACCCCAGTACATACAGATGACCTTCTCTTGTACCTTTATTTCCTTCACTTTAGGTAGAGGCTACCTCCTTGAAAACTCAGCTTCAGATACTCCTTGGTTTTCTTCTTCACTTCACCTTCAAAAGGAAGTATAGTACATCAGCTTTTGCTGCAAAAAATAGCCTCTATAATTTGTACCTATAGAGTGATTAAGAGCAAAGCAGACCCAAAGAAAAAACTAAGGACGTCGATCTTCCTTTCCTTCTCTTTGCTGGTTATGGGGCTCCTTTCCTAGTGACTCTCACACTCCTTATTGTAGAATTATCGTTGACTGAAATTACATCCTTAAAATGAAGTCAAGATACCCTATTTATAGTGGTTTTCCCATGTAAATTAGCCGACTTGAGTTGTGTGTGAGAAAACATGTGCTTTGGTGAAGCATCATAATTCCATTTAAGGATGATTTGAAGGAGATGATTGAGCTTGATCTTGGAGGCTCTCTTTGACTCTTTAATTGACCCACATAAATTTGTAACATGCCCAAGAAGGGTCTCCCATACAAAACATTGACTCAATAGACTAATATGACTTCATGAAAAACCAAAAGGATCACAATGGGAACCTTAAATAAAACAATTCCTTGATCATTAAACCCATGATTCAAGCATTACAAAAATAATTTTATTTTCTCCTTTACATAAATTACATATATTAACACATGTCATTATGAAGACTGAACCTAGTTACACTTTTCAACGAACTCTACACTGGATGTTGGGGTTTGTCTGTGGGGGGCTTAGAGAAGGATCTAGGAGAAAAATTATATTAGGAACCATTATGGGGATGGCAGGAAATCGTTCATTATCCTTTCAGTTGCTTCAAACACTTCAAAGGAAGTACATTATCCTCTTGCAATAGATATATCTGTCATGGACTCAAAAAATTGATTAACAGAGTTGGAGAAGGGCCAAACGTCTTGAAATACCAGAGACATATCATGAGGAATGGGGGTCATACATAGCAAAATTTTGATATGCTCACATCACTCCTGGTGATAAGTAGGTTTCATGATATGGGGGGATAAAATGAAAAGAACAATCTAATGGTACAAGACATCGACTTGAAGTTTCCAAGGCCCACGGGGATCAATGACTGTAATAAGCGTCTACAGGATATATCAATATGGAGAAAGTCTCAAAAGTGTGAGTTCATTGGTCCTGCAATATTCCCTCTATGCATGAGAGGGGGGGGGGGGGTTGGGAGGGTGGGGGGTCGGGGGGTTAGGATACAGGTCATTTGTTGATCAAATTATCATATGCGAGGTTGATTTGGGATGGGTTTATGGAAGAAATGAAGCTTCCTTTCGCTCCCACTAATCAACATTGTTCATATCTCTTCTGTAATGGTTCACTTGACATAGGAAGTACATATCCCTCCAATCATATATCAGATGGAGTATATGGTGATGTAGGAATGCTAGCATTTTTTATCAAAAAACTACGACATTTAGAGAAGACATTTCAAGAAAGTTATTTTTTTCAATGAGATCGGGCAGATGATCAAGTCTAATAGAAACATGGGATGCAAATTTATTGATATTTTGAAAGAATGTCTAGTTGGGTTTTTTGATGGAGAAAAAAATATAAGCAAATGTGGATGTGGTGCAGTCATAGTTACCAAGCCTGGTAATTTCTTCCACTTATGGTGGGAGGGGGGAATGGGATTGAGCAAAAAATCAGAGATTACAACATTATGGGGAGTCCTTATCGCAACAAAATGGATAATATTAGACAAAATTCAGGTATATGGAAATGCAAAATGAATCATCAACTAGGTAAACAAGCATACAAACTTCAATCCCCCCATTCTTGCAAATTAGATGATGAGGATTCAGAACCTTGTTAAGGACTTTTAGTCATATACATTTCCAACATATACATAGAGAAAATAATTGGATAGAAGACTTCCTATCTAAAATAGGTATTTCTCAGGAAACTGGTAAATTTTTCTCTCAATCTTCAAGCAAGGTATCATGGTAAACACATGCAACATCAACTACTCTTAGGATACATTTTAATAAAGATGTGATTTTGATGGAATTTTTGTATCTTTAGACAATGGAAGTGTTCATTTATGAAAATGTAATGGTTATAAGCTACAATTTGATGTTAAGAAAAACACTTTTTGTAGAATGGGAAAATAGAAATGTATGGAAATAGGAAAGATAGGAGAAGTATGAAAGGATAATATAATGAACGGAATCTGAATTATGTACTATCCTAACATTTTAATAAAAATATAGAGTTTTTTTCTCTTTCTAAAAGAAAAGAAGCATTCAAAATAAATGAAATAGTAAAAAAACACATATTAAAACACAGTCGATGAAGACCCTAACAAGTACTCCAACTAGGTCACTGCCTATCCACGTTCAATGAAAGTGCCTCCATAACTCCTCTCACGAAGAAAACCTATGTTGTTGGCCTCCATCGCCCTAAATCCCATCAGTTATTGTCGGCCTCCATTCCTCCACTTACTGAACAACTAATCAACAACGTAAATATGGAGTCCTAATCCTTTACCTTTACCTTTTTTACTAGCACTTCGTATTGAAAATTTTAAGACAAAAAAATGTTTTGTCTTAAAATCCCCCTCCGTGCAGTATTGTCGAATGAAATAAAAGACAAGTTGTCTCTAACCACATCAATACAGATGGAAGGGAAAAAGAAGAATTGATGTCTAGGAAATGTTGTGAGGAAAAGTTGTTGCATTCTTCAAAGTCGGCTTCCCCCAGAAAACGAAGAGCCCAACAAATCATTGTCTTTATATAAGATAACCTGAATGGTAAGTGAAATAAAAACCTCGGTATAGGTGTGAGACAGTGTTAGCCTACGAGCTCGCAAACTTAGGCACACTATCAGAGCCAATTTTTCAGTGGCTAGATAATATTGTCTTAAATTGATATGTTTTTGTCTTAATTGTTAATTGTTTGAAATTGGTTTCGTGTTAAGTGACCACTGTGTTAAATATAATTTTTTGTCTTAAAATATTTGTCTCAAACTATTTTTTACTTTAAATATAAAGTTTTGTCTTTTAAAATAATTGTCTTGAAATATTTTTGCCTCAAACTCTTTTTGTCTTAAATTTAAAACTTTGTCATAAAATATTTGCCTTAAACTATTTTTTCCTTGAATACAAATTTTTGTGTCAAACATATATATATATATATATATATTTAAATTACCTATTTAAAAAAAATCAATTAATATTTAATTTTAATATAAATAACTAAAATAAAAATTGGCTTGTAAAACAAAAGATTTCTTTAGTATTAAAAAAAATTATTAAAAATTCCCTATACTTCTATTCACATGTTATCTAAAATATCTGAATTTGTCGTGTTTTTAAGAGAAAACAGAATAGGGTTGGTAGTAAGCACTCGGATCACGGGTGTTCAGCCCCTATCCTCTCAATCCCATTTCGTTACGCAATGATATTATCACATCTAATTATCAGTGACGTGCGTAATAATATGCTGCATGACATGCTTTTAAACATTTTAAATTTAAGTTGATGATGGTGGTTGATTTCGAATTTCCTTTTGTATAAAGCAAAGTCAAATCTTAGCTTCTGTCCAATTGGAGATAGAGCAAAACCAAAGGTTTATTTTACTAGAAACACATAACCTATATTAAAATATTCAGCTTTCAAATTTACCAATGGAGAAGTCACTATTAGTAATTGAACCGGCTAATGATTAAGAAATGAAAAACACTACAATGGAGATAACTACTGAACGAGTCAGGGAAAGGAAACTAAATCTTTAGAAAAAAAAAGGGAGAAAGGGATTGCGATAATTAAATAACAAACGAACAAATGAAGTCCAATTGGAGATAAAGCAAAACCAAAGGCTTATTTTACTAGAAACACATAATCTATAATAAAATATTCAGCTTTCAAATTTACCAATCGAGAAGTCACTATTAGTGATTGAACAGGCTAATGATTAAGAAATGAAAAACACTACAATGGAGATAACTATTGAACGAGTCAGGGAAAGGCAACTAAATATTTAGGGAAAAAAAAGAGAGAAGGGGAAAAATAATAACTTTTAACAATGTGATTATTTGTTTTAGTTAAGAATCATTAGATATATTGGGTGCGATGAGAATCTGGCAAAGAGTTACTGTAACTCAACCTGCGCAGTTTCATGAGTCGAAAAAGCCAACCCTTCAAGCATTTTAAATGGATAAGATGATTAACCGGGTAGAACTCCTGGTTGTTAAAGGACTGTAACGTTATAGTTGCACATATATTCATGACCAATAGTTACGCCGTTTAACGTAATCTCCAAATCAAACGAAGTAATCATTCGCTAATCACTGGTAGCTACCACGCGGATAACAGACGCGGTTCTAAAGGTTAAAATTTATAAACGGGAGGTAGAAGAGATCAGATTTTCAGATACCACAGATTACGTTATAAATTTGGTCACGTCTGATGAATTTAGACACAAATTTCTAATGAATTCACTTATTCATCGCATTCAGAGAGCTGCCTCGTGCCGAATAATACTATGATCTCCAATGTGGGAGAGACATGTCCATTAACCTTAGTATACCATGCTTTTGCTAGCAATCAGCCACAACCGGACGGCGAAAACTTTGAATGATACGTACGCTCGTTTGAATATTTCGAATCTAATTTCTGCAGGAGTGCTAGGTAACGAATTCTATGTCACTGTCAATTTTTTACCGTCATGCGACGATGTCAATTTTATAACTTATGTGATGAAATGAATCGTGCTTCCCGCTTTAAATTTGCTGGGAACAATCTCATACAACCCGGGTTTGAATAATTTGAATATAGTTATGGAGGACTGTTAGGTGAAGAATTCTAGGTAAATGTCAATATTTCAGCCTCCTGCGACCATGTCGATTTTATAACTTCAACGTCACGAAATCAGCAGGACCAGGAAAACCTACATAGCCACATTTGAGTAAACGCTGAATCTAACTCAAAGTTGAGTAAAAGTTAAATCTAACTCTATGGACAATAAACATTTAACTATTTAGTCCATATGGACATGTTCTAGTGGTTTTAAATAGTCTCTATTCAGTTAGAGAAACAATAAAAGTAATAAATTTATTGAATTGAAAACAATAAAAGTAATCAATTTATTGAATTGAACTTTTGCCTTTACTAATAAAATTACAATTTTTTTTTTGAAAAATCATAATATAAATGAGCCAATTTAGATAATGAATAACAACTATATATTAAAATTTATTAGACCATATAAATTATAATAGTCATTTATATTTACAATCATAATATTTTATAATTAAATTAATCAATTAACACACACATATAGAGTTGGTCTAGTAACCTCTGGACATAAGTCAATATGGTGGTTTATAACGTCAAACTTTCTAATACATAACATTTCATTTACTCTCAATGTTCATATAAAATTTTAATATTTAGGATAATAATAAATAATAATATTAAGAATCCATATATATATTTGTTAAATTTTAATATTTTAAGGATAAAAAGAGATCAAATATCTAAAGATGCAAAGATTTTTTTGAGTGCAAAATTTGATGAATCAATTTTTTCAAGATGTAAAAATTTACTCAAGTTTCACATTCAAAAACAGATTTTCATTTTTAGATATTTCATATCTCTTCAAATTTAATAGTTTCAAAATTAAAATAAACTTATGCTAGTTGTTCCAGAGATATTTTACAACACAGTATAATATTGTAATGTTTTAAATATTTGTAAACATTTAATATTAATATAAAAAAAAAAAAATTATTAATAATATAATGTTGACTCAAACAAAATATAACTAACTATAAATATAAACACCAATTACACAAATCACACAAATTAATTAGACATTTCCAATTCAAGTGAGGATAAAGAGATGATGGAGGATGTCAAGATGAAGCAAGATCACAATCTAATTAAGAATGAGGAGATAAAGCATAAGTTATGGGAACTTGGAGTTGTCCTTATATTCTTGACAATTTCATGCATTGTATGCTCCTGAATTTAATCTATGAGGATAAACAAATCATTTTTGGTGACGAATTATGGCTCATTGAAGTCCAAACCGAACCTGATATGGATTTATTTTCCTGTGATAAATTTTTTGAGTTCTCACAAGTCATACAGAATGAAACGTATGTAATAGTAAGTAGCTTGTTTCAAATTTCATTGATGTAATTAACAATATGTATTTATAATCATTTAAATTGATGTTATTATTCAACTTAACTAGTTCACAATGGATCTAACCGTTCATGGGTATTTGCACATGTATTTTATAAATCTCTTGAATTTACATGATTTTTTCAAGAGGCATTCTATATTCCAATATGGGATGATGTTTTAGCGGTGTAAATAATGGAAAACATTTTACATAAATATTAAAGAAATAACTATTAATGTAATGTTAATTCAAAAAAAAATATTTATGTATAAATGTATAGAAAATTTCACAAATTACACAAATCAATTTGAAGTTTTGAATTAAAGTGAGTATTAGCAGATGAGGGAGAAAGTTGAGATAAGGAAAGATCATGATCTGATTAAGGATGGGTAAGTAAAGAAAAAGCTAAAAGAATATGGAGTTATTGGGTGCGTTCTCCAAAATTTTGTGTCCTATTTGCTATTGTATTTAATCTGCGATGATAAACAAATTATTTTTAGTTATCAATTATGTCTCGCTAATTTTTAAACCAAACCTAATATGGATTTCTTTGCCTATGACAATGTTCCCAAATTTTCACAAGTCAGATATAATGGTACATACATAATAGTAAATAGCTTATTTCAAATTCCATATTTATATTTCGCCATATTTATTTAAAATATGTCAAAATGATGTTATTATTCTACATAACCAAGTCATGATGGATCCAAACACTCTTGTAACTGAGTATTTACATGAGTATTCTATAATTCTCCTGGAATCACACCATATCTCTTAATAATATTGCACTCAATCTCAATTGAGTTTAATAAGAGTTTTCATTGCAACGCCGCATAGGTCATTTCAATCCCTTAGTTTAATTTTCTCGTACTACCTTTGACTGCTTTATTTTTCCACATGAAACATGAAGATGAGAAAAGTGGGAATATGAAAGGATTATATGAATATTTACTTTGGTTATGTTCATATAATTTCATAAAAGATCATGCCAAAACCATATATGAAAACACTTAAAGAAGAAACAACATAAATGATACCATCTAGGTCATGTAACCAATATTTGATAACTTATTTCATCCAATGTGGACTATGTTTTCAGGCCCTTCTTCAATACTAGGGAGGCCTCTTTAATAATCTCAACAACAATGAAAATGAGTACATGAAAAAATACATTATTATACCTCCAATCATATAAGTGGCTTGAAAATAGGTTGCTTAGATCCAAAAACAAACTAAACCAATGAAATCCTTTTGAAATTCCAAGTAGAACAAATATAAACTCAACTACATTCCACCACCTTCAACTACGGTCCCCGAGAGAATATCCATGATTCCTAAAAAAAATATGAAGGGAATATTCTAGGGCATATTCCTTTTAAATATGTCGAACTTGAAATTCAAACTTGCAAGGCTCGACCCCTGTCCTAATTCTTGCAACTCCGCTTGTTGGCCTTCCTCCCTCAACCTACTTTCTCTCGTGTTTATGACTTTGGTATTAGTTTAAATAAATTTCACATGGTGAATATAACAACAAATGGGTCATTTCCCCAATGATTTTACATGCCAAGTTAACGATAGGGGAGCAGGGGTCACAGTTTCAAACCCTGTGGACCCTAAAAACATACATTTTTTTAAATAAAAAGAAAAAAAATGGTTAAGAAAAACCATCACTATTAATAAAACCACGAGATTGATATATTATATATTTAGACTATTGTTAAAACAACTGACTAGCCATTCATTTGACTTTTCCATGGTAAATTGGGGCCAATTTGACCATGATTTGGGTGCCACGTGGCACCATTTGATTGAGCAATGTGGCCTCTTATGATTGGGCCACTTCAACAGCCTCAAAATTTAGCAGGTGCCACTAGATTTGGCAATTATGCCAGATTTAGTTACAACTAAACTGACATCCAATTTAGCAAGACTCTCTCAACTTTAATTGTTGATTTGGCCAGATCGCTAAATTTGTGATGCTCCAAATCTATCTAGGAGTAAATAAACCTTTGTGTTTTTGAAAGGTTTGACTAGAACACTGACTAAGCATGACTTTTGCATATGAACTTGAATTGAGACGCCATTTAAGTCATTAGATCCCTTGTGACAAAAACTTTTATTCGTTCTTGGTTTCGTTTAGATTTGAGGAATTTGAGTTTTAGGCCATTACTGATCCTCCAAGATCATTACTCCTCACTGAAGAACTTTGGTCCTCCACAAGTATAAACAAGAGGTGGAATTTGATGTACTCTAATCTATATAGGAAAATGTCTGTAACAAGCCCAATACCTATATCCATATACAAATTTGTAATTCCCCATTCATGTATCACAACTTGCAAGATTCTAAGAAATGCCTTACTTGCCAAGAGTTTATAAATCACTCATTTTCATGTTTTGCAACAAAAACCATACCCTTTTTTGTTCAACTAAAGGCCAAAATATCACTATGTTGCATTCATAAGAGATGTTATACACATCATCACCTTAAAATTCTTTCCCATTTATGTGGTGTTTAAAAATAAACATGTGATTTACAATGGTGTTCATCATCAACTACTTAAAAAGGCTACCCATATCTTACCTAACCAGGATATGGGTTTTATTTCTGTAGTTATCTTCCTTATAGAACTAATTTATCGATCAGTTTCTTCACAGGTGCTTTCATATGCTTATGGTCCTTGTTTGGGTGTAGCTTGTGCAACCTTATTGCAATGCATGGAAAATTTTAGGGGCTAATATTCACAGGTGGGCTAATTTTCCATGGTTTTTCAAAAAAAAGATTCGCCTATTTCCATTTTTTTATAAAAAAGATTCGCCCAAATTTTAAAATATAAAATTATTTTACGTTAAAAATCGCCAACATTATATAGAAAATATATATAATATCATTTTAAATTTGAATAATTTTACAAATACATCAAAAAACATTTTATAGTTTGCATATTAGGGACTAGTGAGATTTTCCAATTTTTTAAACTTCAAGATAATTTTCCATCCTTAAAATTATCCCTGTTACAATGATTGCAATTCTTTTTCTTCCTCTAAAATTTCCTCACCTTCTTTTGTCTCTCCTTCCTAAGCGACACTACTTCCCTTGAATGGTTGCCTTTGGTGTGGCTTTGGTGAGGCGAACTTGAATTAGTTCTTCCTTTTAATTTTTCACTGCCACTATAAGGTTTTGATGTGCTCTTATGATCTTGTACTGATTAAAACTTTTCACTTGATGACTCTCCAATATTATGGGTTCGTAGTGTCTTTCATCGGCTTCCTCTCTAACACAACCCAATTTTGCATATCTTGGTAGTTCCACCATTTGGAATGGATTTATAATTCCCCAGCCATTAAATTCTACGCTATTTCCTTAATATACCATCTTCTTCATTATATTTGAACCAATGGTTAGATTTTTTTTTTCAGAAGCCCCAAAGTCATCATCATAATGAGAACATGAAACTAAAGAATCATGACACGTTTTACCTTAGTTGTTGATTCTCAATAGGGTGGTGATCGATTCAATAAGACTTCTCTACACTTTAACTTCTCTAAAGCCCATTTTATGCCATATAAATAAATTTGTACTCCTTTCTTCTCTTTTGTTGCATCTTGTAGTAGTATTCAAATTTCAACATTATCTACTTCAATGCTCCGATTGATCTCTTCAAGTTATTGGAACCATCAATTCATTGATACTCTATTTGAATGATCATAATGATATGAAGAAGCATAAGAACATTCACTTGACGATGGATATGGAGGTTTAAGATGGTCTCCTCCTTGATTTACCAAAGTGTTGTCATATGCTTTCTCCTTCTTATTTTCGTTATTTGCTAGTCTCTTATGATAATGTGAAAATAATTTATCTACCATGTCTTCCATCCTATAGAAAGATTTATGGAAATACCTTTATTCTCGGTGCGAATATCATAATTCTCCATTTTCCTTCTTTATGTTTCACGTCCAATCTCTCGGTCAAAAGACATGAGTTTTCCTTCACCCTTTCTGAGTTTGGCCCTAGTTATCATCCACACTTGAAATTGACATAAACAAGAAGAACACTCTCGTACCAGAATGATTAAGGATATTTTCTTCGGCGATGTTAGTAAAATTGTAAGAAAGAGAACGTAAAAAAATATATGCAAACACTTAAAGAAGAAGCAACATAAAGGAGATGATAAATACAATGCAACCAATATTTGATAATAGAGTACGTCCAATGTGGATTATGTCTCTAGGAATTTCTTCAATAGTGGGGAGGCCTCTTCATTAATCTCAACAAAAATGAAAATGAGTAGAAGGAGAAATACATAATTATACCTCTTATATCAGGATTTACTAAAATGTCTTGCTTTGATCCAAATAATAGACTACATGAGTGAAATCCTTGCGAAATTATAAGTTAATTGTGTATAAACTCAACTACATTATGCCACCATCAACTCTGGACCCAAAGGAAATCTCTAAGATTCGATAATAGAATATAAAATTTATATTCTAGAGAATATTCGAGGCAATATTCCATATGAATATACTTTCCTTGAAACTTGTGCTAGCAAGTTTCTTCCCTTGTCCTGTTTCCTATAGCTCTACCCATCCTTCTTGATTCATCGACCCCTAATATTTATTATCCACACCTTTCATATCAGTTTAAATAAATTTTGCATGACCAATATAACAGGAAATGGGTCATGGTCCCAATATTCGAACATGCCAAGTTAATACATGGGGAGCGTGGGTCGCTATTCAATCCTCACAGACCCCAACAACATCCATTTTTTAAAATTAAAAAAAAAATTGTTAAGAAATTTGTCACTCCTAATTAAACCTTAGGACTAATGTATTATATATTTAAACTATTGTTAAAAGTGTTGAGTAACTATTCGCCCAATTTGAATTTCACTTTTCCATGGTCAGTTGGGGCTAATTTCACCACTATTTGGGTTTTGTGTGGCACCATTTGATTGGGCCACATGGCCCAAAACTATTTCACCTCTTTAACTTCCTCAAAATTTAGTTGCTATTGCCATAGTTGTCGATTCTCCCAATTTTAGTTACAACTAAACTAGCTACAAATTTTAGCAAGACTCTACCAACATTATTTTTTGATTTGGCTGGACCGCCAAATTGGCGATGCTCCAAATTTATCTAGTGCCAACTAAACCTTTTCCTTTTTGTCACGTTTGATTATAAATTTGACTCAGCATAACTTTTACATACAAACTGAGACTAAGGCATTTTCTTCACCATTGGATTCCTTTTGATGATCTCTTTGACTCAGTGTTGGTTTCTCTAGGATTCAAGTACTTTAATTTTTAGGTCATTAGGGATCCACCTGGATCAAAATGGAATACAATAGGATTCAAAACCTATGTGCTTCTAATATCCATGGATTATTGGAAGATAGTGTTTATATTTTTTAATTAGAATAAATCTCAACCTACATATCTAACCAGTTTTCTCAATAAGAAGGGGGATTATTTCACAAATGAATCAGTTTAAGGATGCAGAGGACTAATAATTTTCAAGTGGAAAAGGGATAATTCTCACACATATAACACTAATGGATTTCTACAAAGAGGGAATCATGATTAACCTGGAAATAAAAGTGAAGTTGAATCAATGAGTAAACGAAAAAATATCAAGAGATATTAAGTTTCCATATGTGTTGAGTAGCATTTGAATATATGGAAATAGGTTATATTATGTTTTTTTTTTCCTTTTCATATTCCAGATCCTTTATTGTTTCTAAATTACATACTTAATAACGTAATTATTTCCCAAAAATATAAGTGAAATATAAACCCTCACGACTCCTTTATGTGGTTTATTTATTCTAAAAGCTACGGTTTGTCCCTAGCTGACCACCTCTACTTCTGTAGCTTTGTTATCCCTTTTGATGAAAGTTCCTTTTATTGAGGTAGCTTCAAATCCTTCTTTCATTGTAGTTTTTGGCCTTGATGTTTTGAAATTTTCAACTCTGGGTCGATCACTCCACATTTCACTATTTTTAGGTGGTTTTTTTCTTTCTATATATCTTTTTGTGGCTCACATCAAGTCTCCCCATAAACAGAAAATCTCCTTGGTAACTAGTTTCCATTTCACCTCTGTCTTCGGTTCTTCTAGTTGAAAATGCATTTCACTCTATTTGAATCTACCTTCTTCTACTTCGACATTAGATAAAATAGCCTCTAGTTTCAGTATTGATAGGATCGATACTTTAGTATCCCTTCACCCCTTCTTTTGTGACATTATGAAATATTATCATGGTTCTTCCTCCTTTGTGATTTCAGTTCACGAATCCCCTTCTAATGAAATTCCTCTAGATGAAGATGCTTTGTAGGAGGTAAAGTTCCTGTCAAAATCTAGTTTGATATGAAAATTTATTGAATTGTGTTTGTAGCTACCTGACCATCACTCTTGGATTTTTTATCAATGCAAACCCTTAATTCTTGATCACTTGAACATCTACCTTGTAGGGAAAGGCTTATTTATTCCAATATTCGACAAACCTTGAAATTGTGGGTTGATTCTTGAATTTGGTCCATGGTTCTAGGGAAATTCAAGGCTTTCTACGCAACCCTAGTTCCCATCATTTGACTCTCTCTCAACTTCAATATCTACTACTCCAGTGTGGGTAAGGCTTCCCGACCTACCTTTGCACATGTCGAATCATTCATCATGGGATGAAATTTGTAATTCCCTAACCATATTTCATATTCATTGTGATAATACTAAACATTACTTGAAGCCCACATATGCATGCATTTATGTGGAGATGAATCTAAAAAAATTATTTCCATATGATGTTAACTTAAGCAGTTGAAATTATTTATGGGTGAAAAAAATTGATGATGATAACATTTCTTTCAAATTTAGAGCTTGCTACGAAATATGGCTCTCCATTAAATATTGTCCCAAAGATGGAAGAATAAAGCCAAGAAAGTCAGTTGTAAGCCAATATGGTGGGATGGTGCTAATTTATACTATTATATAGTTTATAAGGATGATTCCCCCCCCCCCCCCTTTGACTTATTACAATATGGACAATCTAAAAAAGGATTAAAAATATTAAAAAATCATGCTTGACTCTATAGAAACTAAAGAAAAGAACTATAGCGAGGTGAAGGATTTAGGAGAGTTAGTGAATACTAGTTCTACAAATCCTTTATTGGAGAATATTGTTGGAAAAAATATTGTTACGGCTCCTCCAATAATAGATAAAGGAAAGAGTTATGCCTTTAATATCATTTCCACTAAGAATGTTTCTCCATAAAATCAAATTTTGAAAGCCCCCTCTTGGGCTAATTATGTAGATGTGAAAGGACATTAGAAAAAATCTAACAATAGAGATCATCCCAAGAATGACATTAAAATAGAATCATCAAGAAACTTGGGATGGATGAAAGTGGTGAACAAGATGAAAATAAAAACTCCCCAAGGATAATGAGAAGCCACTTGAATTTGAAATGACAAGGAGTTAACAATGGCCTACAAATACACTTTGATTTTACTTGTTTTTTAGAAAATTTTCAACTGGAATGGGAATAAATTTTATGTACTATGGATTTCTAACTTAAGGACTTGGATTGAACTTGTGTGCTCAGTTCCTAATCCTTGCGAAATATCAGTAGATTTTTTGTAATAGTTCTTGGCTAGATCCCACATTTATTAATATAATATTCTCTATATATCTCTTTATAAAATATTTGGCATACTGAATAAATGAGATAAAATACCTATCATTAGGGGGATTTTGAGGTCTAAAATGAGCCTCCTAAGAAAAATGTACAACAACCAAAATAAACTTTATAACAAACAATAGGATTGAAGATGATTATGTCAACCATGGGGGATGATTCACAATTTTTTAAGTGAAAGGGTAAAAAGATTAAAAAATAATGAAATAATAAAAGTGCTTTTTCAACTCGTATTTTAAACTTATCTCCCAAATTTTTTACTCAAATTTCGAGCAGGAGTACTCGTTGGATGCAAAATTTAATTCCTCATCCAAGAAGTACAGATGTGGCATAATTTTGATGGACCCTGCTACAGAAAATGAGAAATACATGAAAAAACGTAATTACAATAACATTTTTCATGTATTTCTCATTTTTCGTGTAGCAGGGTCCATCGAAATTATACAACATGGGTACTCCTTGTATTAGGAATTAAATTTTTCATCCAGCAAGTACTCTCGCTATAAATTTGAGTAAACAATTTGGAAAATATGTTGAAAATGCGAGTTCAGAAAATAGTTTTTTTCTTTTTTCCCTCTAAAATTTGATTATGCAATCAAATATTATTTTATTATTTCCATTGTTATTTTATAATTTCCCTAGGAGGCCCATTTTACACCTCAGAATTCCCCTGATGGAATTTTTTACACCTTGTCTTTTCATAACATTTTTATGTTTTCAATTCGAATATTTGTGATTTAGGTGCTTATGTTATCTATTTTGTTATTAACTACAAGTGTATAAATGTGAAATATTGAATAGTGATTTGGTGATCATCCTTTGAGCATGCATATAATGATAGACACGAATTAGAGAAAGCAATATATGTTGGTAAATACTAGTAATTTTCACATGAAAGATGGGTCTTTGGTGACTGTCTTTTTCTATATATAGGTAGAAAGAAATATATAGGTATATATATATATATATATATACATACATACATATACAGATATCCATCTGTATTTTAACAATATAATAGTATAATAATGTGTCACTGAATACATGAATAACAAATCACCACAAAATTTTAAATATTGAATCAACTGTTTGCTAAAGTTAGAAATGATATAGTGGGGTTTATATTATAGGCTATAAATTATAGTGGATAATGAAAATGTAAAATGTAAAATTGACGAAGTGTAAAATTTAAAATACAAAGTATAAAATGGAAGGCACTAAGTTACGAATTTGATTAAAAGAAATTGGTTTATCTATTTTGTAAGGTTAACATACAGATTTTTATTTAAAAAATCATTTGTTTATATGTTTTTATTGGTATTATAATTAATAATATTGATTATTAGTATATTGCAATATATTTTTATAATAATCATATTCATTATAAGTATTATTATATTAGACCTTAGATATATTATTTATTACATAGAGTGACAATTTTCGATCATATGGATGGATGGTGAAGAGAGAGGGAAAAAGGGATAGAGAGAGAGTGAGAGAGATAGTGACAAAGCTGAAAGGAAGAGAGAGAGTGTAACAACCCCTAGTTTATTTTCCATGTAAAAAAATATAAGACCAAGGTCATGGGACACATATTCCAAGATGAATGGTAACCAAAACATCATAGTGGATGTCACTTTAGGTTATTAATATCTAAGGAAATTGAGAATGGCATTGGAAAAGTAAAAGTGTCATTAATTGGAATTTTATTTATGAAATAAAGGAAAATAAGAGGAAAGGGAGATCAAGGGTCACAAATTTATATTAGGATGAAGTTGAAGGAAAAATGCAGGGAAATGGAGAAAATAGATTTCTTAATGATAAAAAGGCTTTTGAGGATTAGTCCACAAGATTTTGTTAGTTTAGCTTTGGAACTCTCTTGTATTCCCTTACTCTCTCACACTCTTGCAAACTTAGAGAATTATTCGAGCACTTTGGAATGCATTGGATTTGGAGAGAGACAAGGCAAAGGAAAACAAGAAAGCACAAGGGAACATGTGGATAGAAAATTACAACTAGATTTATTTATAGGTATTGAGTTGCATTTATGATTTCCTTGCGATTTTTGGAATTCATGGTACATGCACGTGGTTTCTTGGTTATGTATTTTCATTAGCATGGAGGATTTCCTAGATTGAAAATGGTTTTAGCCTTTCCTGTCCATTTCCTAGATAACCATAGTGTTGTCGGTTTTCCCACTTATTTTTTATGATTGATGCAGGTTCATTATATTTGTGGGTTGAGTTATTAGTTCCTAGAGGTGTTGGTTGGGACAAACACTCTAGAAGCCTTGGAAAAACATGGGTTGAGTTAATATTCCTGGAGATTAGGTTGGGAGAAATGCTCTGGAGCCCTTGGTTGGTTGAGTTAGTAGTTCCTCGGACCAGGTTGAAAAATTCTCTACAGCCCTAGACAATTATGGCTTAAGTTAGTTCATGTAGCTGCGGTTGGAAAAAATGATCTACAACCCTAAATAAGTTGGGTAGAGATGTATTTGGTTGTTGTTAGTGATGTATGATCATGAGGTGGAATCAATATTTAAGGGTTGAGGTGGTTTGGCCTCTAGAAGCCCTGGTTTGGCTTTGTTTGTTTATTCCATGAGATCTCGCACTCATGCTTGGAATATGGTGCGGGGGTGATTGGTTGAAACAAATATTTGGCTCAACCCAGTCTATGGTCGAGTGGTACATGGAAGACCCTCAATTGGTTGGTTTTATCATATGTTAATACGATCTCTTTTCATATTGTATTCTACGAGTACATTACTTTTTATTATATGGATTTTATGACTACTCTATCATGGTTATTATTCTTAATAAATGTTGGTTATAAGTATGGTTCCATAACAAGTTCTTTCTATGGCTCTTGACATATTTTATTCTGTTGGGGAATGGTTAGTGAATGCATGTGATAATACATGTTATTGCAACTATCATGAGAGGGAATGAGACCTTTTTGATGATTTAATATAATTATTAGAACCCTATGTTCATATATGCATTCATGACATGTATATTACATGTTTGACGAAATGACTGATGTGGTAAGGCCTCGTTAGGTAAAATAATTGATCAAGTTTTATATGAATGCCTTTATCTTTGAGTTTTTGGCAGTGGTTTGGATACAAGACATTAAAATGAGGCTTAGAATCATCATTCGCACCCTCTGAATGTGAATTTTTTGGACATAGCCACACATTTGTAGGTTGATACATTCAGGTGGAGCCATATAACTACATGGATGCCTTGTCATGCATGCGACTATGGGCCCAAGTTGTAGGTTTTAAACCCATGCATAAATTACTTGCAAACGAATTCTTAAAAAGAATAAAATTAAATAATGGAGAGAACATAACACAAATATACACAGAAATTTTCTCCTCGATTCCAAAACTAGGACTACTAGATTGATTTTTCATTATATTCCTTTCAATGTTAAAAAATATATATATATATCGAAGAATTCATAAACCCCAATCCATTAACGCTGGATTAGAATATAACCATAGTTCCCTTAACCGAATCTATAGAATACCCTCGGAATAAAACCATCATTCCCAAAACTATGTGAAAAACCCACGCAAAAAACCATGGGTAGGTATGCCCACCATCTTTAGGTCTGCCCCTGATCCTTGAGTCTACCGAAATATTATTGGATTTGCATAAAAACAAAATCCTAGGGCACTTCCCTAGACCCCATGTAGGGGGGCTACCATCGCCCTGCAAATCCCCTGATGCGGGGGTTTCTGCCGACTTGTGACACCCCCCCCCCCTCGACACAATGTACAATACATGGGACAAGTCGTGGAAATAATATAACACAGACCCAAATTACCCTAAATTGTTGTTTTCTTCCACACAGGGGGTCATATGAGAGCTTAGTCATTCATATAACCCTGCAACACCCAATTTGTCTTTACACCAAGAAAACTTCTCAATTTTCACAAACTTTGTCAATGCATTTGCAACATTCTTCAAAGTGTCCACTGTTTCCAACAACACATTTTTCTCCTCAACCATGTACCTAACAAAGTGATAGTAAACATCAATGCGTTTTGTATTTGAGTGATAAGCAGGGTTCTTTGTGTTACACCATTTTTTGGTCATTTAACCTATTACTATTAGATGGACCTAAGTACACCATGTAAGACTAGTTTTACCCTCAATAAAATTGCTTTCACTATGAAAATAACTTAGTAAACCACCTTTATTAAGTTGTTTATGGTGTAAACAGGAACCCCATGAGGAAATATTAAATAAATCCACATTTGTTTGATTTTCCTCAAGGAATAATTAGTTAAACATCAGTTTAATTAATATTCCTGGTCATATTTAACCTAAAACAGGAAAATTAATTAGATAAATTATTATTTATCTTATTATTTTCTAGGAAAAGTTATTTAAACCTTATTTAAATAATATTCCTTGTTATATTTGACTAAATTGCTCTTAAATAACTAATAAATCAATTATTTATTTGATTATTACTCAACCACATCCTTAAAATAATAAATAAATAATTTATTTATTTATTATTTACAAATAAAGGGATTTGACCCAAGTCAAATTATTTTTACCTCCAACAAATATAATAAAATATTCCATAAATGTTGGACCTAGAATTGGTTAATAATATTTTAATTATGCACCGATATCTAGAATAACTCAATATTTTGTTATAAATAGAAGGTTTTTTCCATTCACTCACTACCTTTTGTTGCCTAAAGATCACTCTCGATCAACACTTTTGGTCTAGCTTTGATCCACTATCATTGTCATATTTTGCTACCATTTTTCTCGTGAGCTCCCTTTGTGTTCCTTTTTTGTTTGGGTTTTCTACACCATCAAGAGAGAGGGATTTTAGATCTGAAGTGATGAGGACATACAAAACCCATCCCATTGAGGAGGACTAGTAACATCTTTCTATGTTCTCCTCCTAGGTGTGATAAATACAAGAAATTCTTTAAAACAATCTTGTCTTGTCTCTTGGATGCTTGGAGCAACTCTTTCTTTTATTTACCACCTAATGTATTTTAATGCATAGATCTAGATTTTTTCAGCATTTATCTTGGTCAACTAATCACAGATATAAAGATATTGGCAGCCATATTTGCTATTAGAGCTATTTTTTATGCGTGGCTAAAGTGAGCCTTTTTCGTACACTCACGATTAAGATTCATACTAACAACTGGTGACTCCCCACGGTTTTACGATTATGACCTCTGTCATTTTTCATATCCCTGCATATGTAGTTGCTTCAAACCCTAGGATTTCTCTTCAGATTCTTGTTTTTCTTTTCTTGATGTTGTTTTTAACCTATAAAACCCTAAAACATTAAAAATTATAACTTTTGTGTGTTTTTGGACATATTGCACAGGTGACAGGCATCAACCATAGCTGAGATGATAGAGTTTTTTGAAACCCACTCCAGAGAGTGCTGGAAGTCTAGGTCACACTTTTTCAGAAAACAAGCCAAAACTTGTGACCTCTACAAAAATCAGGTCAGAAACTATGACCTGGACTTTTTGCGGGAGTTTTTATGAAATTTTTCTGGGTTTCTATAGGCTTCTGTTCAGGATTGTCTGACCTCCATCACCACCCATTTTGGAAATGTAATTATTATGTTTTACTCATCTAAGTGGGGATCTAGCCCTCTAGGGCTTTAGTACCCTCCACCTTTTGTGGAAAAGTTTTAGCTGCTGCAGGTTGTCTGAAATTTCAGAGTGTTCAGTCTTTTTTCAGATCTGATACCTTACCTTCAGATCCACTTCAGATTGGCTATTTATTCATCCAAATCACCTCCTTTTAGTTTTGTTTGGGTTTTCCTCCAGGGTCCCCTCTACTTCCCTCCAGGTTATATCCTTTTGAAACCTCATTTACAACAATTTTTCCTCTAATGTTTTGTTGTTTGTTTGCACCTATTTCCAGCAAATCTGACCTTTAGATCCCTTTCCCTCCAGACCTTAGATCTATTGGCTATTTTGGTGTGTTTTGGATAGATTTTTGCCCACCTACAGACTACTTGTTGAGAAGCCCACCTCCTTAGGGTTATATTATTGCATTGTTAGTTGTTTATTTTCTATTATTTTAGTTTCATATACTGTTATCTGTAGGTTTATTTACAGTTATACAACACTCTTTTTCTTTTTCTCTACAAATGTCTGGGTTTAAAAATTAAAATTTACACACTTTACACACACACCCTAAGTGAAGAAGAGCTTGGTTAACACTGCCAAGAAAAGACTTTAACACTGAAATAAATTGATCCTACAGCTCTTTTCCCTTGTTTTGACATAGTAATCAGTTGATCCTGCACCTCTTTGCCCTTGTTGGTCTCTCTTCCCTTTGTGCCGTGTTTGTGCCTTCACCATTGCGCCACCAAGGCGTTTATCCTGGAGACTTATTGGCCTTCATACTTAGTTTCTGGACTTACTCCTCTGGGTAGGATTCGAGTTAGTCCTCCAACGAGCCCACACTCGGACTCCTCTTCTATTTCATTGGGTCCCCTTCTGGTTCTTCCCCCGGTTCTCCCCATGTCACCTTCACCATGTATGGTTCAGGACCTAACGTTGGTGGTAGCCCTGACCCTAATGCTGGGAATACTACTAGTGGGACCGCAACAGGAACTACCCCGGTTGCTCCCTTACTCCACTATATGGCAGGCCTCAGTATTCTTGATTTTAACCATTTTATCAATGACCCTATACACCATGATGCTAGTTGGCCTACTATGCCGACCAAGCTCCCTTCCAACATTCCCAAGTTTGAAATTCTTGCTCGAGACTATCCTACAAATCATGTTTGATATTTCCACATGTGGTGTTCATCTAACTCAATTACCGATGACTCTATATGTCTTCAGTTGTTCCAATGTATGCTTACTGGTGAAGCTTCTAACTGGTATGTTGACCAGGCCTCATCCTCTCATACTACCTTGGCGACTCTTGCCTAGGATTTTTTTTCTTATTTCCAGCTTCCCCTTCGTTATGGCACTGGTACCAAACTTTTGACTTATTTCCGTCAATCGTCTATGATACGCCTATCCGATCATGTCCAGGAATGGTGGAGAAGAAAGAGCCTATGTCGAGCCCCTACCTTTGAAGACCATGTCTACATGGTCTAGTTCCTTAGATCTCTTTTTCCTTCTATAAGAAAATATGTCACATCGTATTTCCCTCAAACAAAAGAAGCTACTTTCCAAATTGCATTAAAATATGACATGATCTATGCTAAGTCGGGTTATGTTTATACCGTTCTACCTGATCTTCCTAGACCCAGTGGTGGAAACAAACTAGGGGAATCTCATGCCGCTGACGGTATCATTGGAGCTTTCTCTCATCCATACACTTAGCCTCCCATGGGCTATGCTTTTCCTCAGGGAGGGGCTAGCACCTCCTACACTTTTCCCCCTCCCAGTAGCATGTATCCACGATATGGCATGCCTTCTCCTTTTGCCCAACCTCCTTTTTACCACAATGTTACCCAACCTCCTTATTATCCATATCCACAGCCTGGTGTTCCGGATCCTCTGGCATTAGCACTTCTGCTTCCCTTGCCTTCTCAGCCCCCGCAACAATAGCCACCACCCCCTTTGAGGCAGGTGTATGCACAACATGGCGCAAAAAATCCTCCTCCTTCCAAAAAGAAGAGGAAAGACATTCAAAATCAATCTTCTCCTGATAATCCTGGACCTAATCCTCAAAATAATGCACCTAACACTGCTAACTAGCAACAGGGAACTCAGCCTAAGAAAGATAGGCATGTTCACACGAATAAGCCTTGTTCATGTTGTGGTGTTTATGGTCATTACATGCACGATTGTCCTCTTTGACCACACAGAGGGGAGAGTAACTCTTTAACTGGCATTGCATTGGGCTTAATACCAGGGGTCATGGTCTTGCAACTAGTTTCAAACATCAATCCAACTTGACGAGGAGTTTGAACATGAGTTCCCACCTGTTAAACTCGAGTGCTTGTTGTGGATAAAAACAAAAAGGGTTTATGGGTTTGATGCTATAACCTGACCTAAAAGGCTACATGGACCTTTTCAGAGACAGTAACTCTTTCACTGCCATTCCATTCATGGGCGGCATACCAGAGGTCGAAGACTTTTATCTGGTTTCTCACCTCGATCAAAGTTTACCATGAGTTTGAACTTGATATCCCTCCTGTTAAACTCTCGTGCCTTTGTTGTGGATAAAAGAAAAAGGGTTAACAGGTTTGACGTTGTGATTAGCCCTCATATGTTAGGTATTAGAAGATTGACTTAGTATTGCAGCAGAAATATTGTTTACAGCTTATAAGCCCAAAGTGAAAAGTCTATCTTCTTCTCAATCTGTAGTGAAAATGCTAATTTATTTGAAGTTTGATATTGGCTTCCTTTGAAAGAAATTTTTAACCTTTCCTAATATGACTAGCAAAGCTGGTTCAAATGCTCTATAGTTGGTTCTGTGAGTTCTAAAGGTGATAAAGGAAGGATGCATATTGTCTAGTCTCTTACTAAATTGTAGTCTTAGCATGGTAATGATTGGACACGTAGATATCTAATGGCATTTTATCCTCTAATGTAACTTTTTGGTCATTTTAACTTCTTGGTGCCAAGAATTTTTCTGGGACTGGCCAGTTGTTTCAATTTTCCATCCATCTTTTGCAACAACAAATTGAAGATCTTGTTGTGTAAAATTCTAAACTTAAGTTTTCCAAGCCTTAGAAAAAAAGTATGTGCATGTTTTGTTTAATTGCATTGGATAGTTGTTCTGGTTATTACTTGTACACTTTCTATCAGATAAGAAGTTATATGTTGGGTCTATGTGATTACAGGCTATGGGAGCTACACATACGCTTCAGGTACGAGGTATGTATTGGATAAATAGTAAACTTGAAAAGCTTGTTTACAACCCTTTATTTCTTCTTTTTCTTTTTATCATGTATTGGGTTGCACAGCCCTCAGTTTAAAGTTTTGACCTTTACTGATACCTTGGGTGTGAATGATTTGCAGCACTATCAGTACTCCTCCTCCTGCGACAATTAGTACTGCACCACCTCCACCTGCCATGGTTGGTATTGGTACTGCTCCACCTCCTCCTTCATTTAGCACCACTCCAACCACTCCAACTACTACCACTCCAGTGTACAATGTCAGCTCTCCAATCGGGGGTATTACTAATCCTACTGGTGGTATTACTACTCCCACAGTGGGGGGCATTACTGGAGGCCTGGGACCAAGTTCATCTACATACAATACCACGCCACCATATGGCAGCGCACCATCATTCTTCCAGGATCTGCCCTCATCATTTATATTATTCCTCTTGTCTCTAGTTGTGGCTGCAATACTAGGCTAAGTACTTCAAATGCTAGCTCTGTCTGTTTACTAGTGCCATAGCTAGCATGCCAAGCGATGAGGATGATGTTATAGAAATGCTCATCTTTAGTAGCTCCTACAAGCTATTTGCTTTTGTTAAGATGCCGCAGGTGAAAATTTGGTTGGGAGATTTTTGGAGATGGGCATAGAAGTGCACGTCAACCCTTTATTCTTTGCAAGAGATGCATGAGTAAGGGGGGCATATTGTTCCCAAATTTTCATATGTACATTGAGTGCTTTGCAAGAGCTGGTACATTCCTTGCCCACTCACATTTGGTATCTCTTCAACAAATAAAACTATCTTCATCGATGCTGTGTGTTCTTTCTACTGCATTTTAATATTGCTTGCTCAGTTGTGAATGTCTGATCAAGTGTGAAGTTCTCACAGCAGTTGGGCACAAAGTTTAACTATACTAGATCCTATAATGATAATAGCAGTAGCTTCTGTATGATATGCCCTATTGAGATCCAGGAGATGGATGGATATGCCCACTTCAGATGCCAGCCAAATGTTGGTCTTTTAAACTTAAGTAAAAATAAAAATAATTGAGACTAAGCAGTCAATGCTACAGATTCTCCTCTGTGGAGAATTGTCCTGCTTGGGTTTTCTCAGTTCGTATTTTTGTTTTACTTAAGTGATAATCTGGAAGTTTCAAGTAGGTCTTGGATCTATCTATTCAGGGATTAAAAAACCTAGGCATAAAGAGGTTTTTGGATGTCTGCTACTTTAAATATACTTAGTAAAGGTTCCATAGATTGGGCTGATTCCTTATTTTAATGAGCATTAATCTAAAATCTATCTGACAATTATCCTCTATAAATTAAGTATTTAATTCATATGAAATCATGATGTAATGCTTCGCACATTTCTCTATCTTGAGCCCGCATTGATTCCTGTCAAGTAATTCGGATTCCGCATTCAAATGCAGATTCATTCTACCTGCATTTTTCTCTGTCTTCAGCCCACACTGATCCCTGTCAAGTAGTTTGGATTCTGCATTCAATCATAGATTTATTCTACTCACATTGGTTCCTATAATCCGCATTTAAACCCAGAAAATTTTCTTTCACTCTACTCCATCTTATATTCCAGACTTGACTGTTCTCACTTATATGAAAAAAACACCTCATATTCATTTATCCGCAGAATAGTCCACTCTTTGTCACACATTTCAATTAATCTTCTTCAGGTTATCCGCACTTCTTACTTAGAGAGATCCGAAAAACTTGATATGTGATTGACTACAGAGAGTGTATGTATATGGTGGCAGTCTTCTTGTTTTATGCCCACCATCCACTAGCTAGAAGGTCGACGGATTCCCCTTCAGGACTTAATGGACGATGCCATTCGAGCTTTTGATGCTTGAGGGTTTTAGCTCTTATGTTATGTGGGGTGTTGTTTCAGTTATACTATTATATTCTATAGTATTATGTTTTGGGTAAGACTTTCTTTTCTGTGCTACTCTCTTAAAAAGTGCTAGACTGCCTTTATTAATAGAACTGTGTTACTTTTCTATGGTGCAGTGCTATACTTAAGTTCTCTCCAAGTTTTTGGTTTATATATATATATATATATATATATATATATATATATATATATATATTATACAATGTTATGCATTGCATTATGATCAACAGGTGCTTTAACAAATTATGATATTTAGGACTGTGATTGAGTTTGTTGTGCATGGTTATTTTGTTCTTTCTTTTAACAAGATATTTGCATTATTTTGTATTGTTGTGCAGTAGTAGCTTTTAGTTTTCCTTGCTGATATTCAGATGTGGATTAATAATTCTGATATGGATCTTGTCTTCAACATTGCAACATTACTATCTTGTGTATGGAAAAATGCTTATCAGTGGATTAGATTTGTTATGTGGTTATTTGGTTGATTTTTAATAGCAATAGTATTCAAGCGAAGGATGAGGTATGCTCGGATTCCCCTTCAGGACATTATGGATGATGCCATTCGAGTTTCTGACGCTTGAGGTATTAGCCGATTATTTGTAGTAATTCTGATATGGATTGTAGTCTTCAACATTGCACCAGACTAGCTTGTGTATATAAAAATGGTTCAACATTGCACCAGACTAGCATGTGTATAGAAAAATGGTTATCAGTGGATTAGATAAACTTGTCATGTGGTTATTTGGTTGGTTTTTAATAGCAATAGTATTCATGCGAAGGATGAGATATACTCGGATTCCCCTTCAGGACATTATGGATGATGTCATTCGAGGTTCAGACGCATGAGGTTTTAGCTGATTATTTGTAGGTTGAATCTATTATGTCTACTGCTTACATTGTACAATGTAATGTATGTTTGGAAACTGTTAAGATGGCTGTTCAGCCTTACTTTTGTGTGGCATGATGTTTTAAGTATGCATTTCTCTTGTATAATTCAATTTTATTCCGTACTTTTTTTAGTTTTGATGGGTTGACTTTACTGATGAGGACTAAATTAATTTTGCATGGTGCAGTGCTGTACTTTAATTCTCCTCCTTTATGATCTTCGTGGTTATGTTTTAATCAAATGGTGATCTCTAGAGTAGGTTGTACCTGAGATGAATTTTTATGCTATTAATAGTTGCATGTACGACCTTTCATATGAAGGTGCCCTATTCTTCATCAAATTGCAATTTTTTTAGACTAATTTGATCTCTTTAGGCTTTAAAGGATGTATTGCTGGGTTCTGTTACTGAATGCTTAGCAACAGATGCTAGACCCTTATATTTTTCTTGTTTGATGTTTTTTTTTACTCTACTCTTGTTTGGTGGGATACATGAACGCATTGTGGCACTAAATGGCCATTATATTTTGAAAAATGGCGGCCATTTTGTATTATCTATAAAGGTACATATGTTAGACCTTTCTCATACTTCTGAAGCAAATCTGGAAATCATGTTTCTGCTCCTCATTTTTTGATTTTCACTCTTTAATGCAGGCAAATTGCATTGACTCTACTGTGCCAGCGGAGGCAGTGTTTGCTCAGGAAGTTAAGAAGTTGCGAAAGGAGAAATTTAAGCCATTTGAGCAGGTGACATTAGAACCTTTTGAAAGAGATCATGCTTGTGTTGTAGGTGGCTACAGAATGCCCAAGAAACAGAGAGCAGCAGATGTAGCTGCGTGAAGGAGTTTCTGTGATCAATTAAAGAAACGAGCTCCTTGTCTCAGGAATGAAAAATGCAATCTTATATCAAGTGATGCCTTCCCCTCTCTCTTCCTGAAATGAGCCCTGATGGACATTGGGAGGGGGGCAGTGACTGGGTTATATTATAAAAGTTTTGGACTGCTTTTCTTTGTATTTTTTTTTACATTTACATGAGCAAATTTTAATCTAAACTGAAAGTTGGTCTGAGAGTTATATGTTTGTGCAAAAACTTGATTCAACTACTTGGAGGTGTTAAGGTGGAAATAATTTTAATTCTCTAGTGTTTTTTGTGTTTTTATTAGCTAGCTCAGTTGTCTTACTCTTTGCCTATAACTTATTTGGTTATGCTTTGAAATCTTTTTATATCTGCATATAATCTCAGTTGGCTGTACCAAGATCGGTTTCCTTGCTTTGAAATATTTTTATATCTGCATATAATCTTAGTTGGCTGTACCGAGATGGGTTTCCTTAAGGCCTATAGTTTTTTACCTAGTAGGGATATGATCTGCATTTGTGTTTAGCTTGAGCAATTTTGATGTCAAAAGACTTGTGTTCTATGAAGCATGTGAACTTGTAGGCCAGTTTTGTGCTGAACATAGTTTGAAAGTACATTCCATGTTTGAAATATCCCATGTTCTTCAACAATGAAGAAAAGTGAACATAGATAATAAATTACTTGAAGTGAAGTTCAGTCATATGAGGATATCTTTATAATATGGTTATTATAGAATTATTGAGAGGAGCATTCAAATGAAGACATGCTCTTAAGATGGGCACTAGTCTTGCTGTTGTTGTCAGACATCATTAAAAACATATTTTCTGGGTTGTCAGACATCATAAAAATGATTAAACCATATGGAGGTATTAAGTAGGAAATGCTTTGAAAACCACCAGTTTTGGTGGCTTGGTTAATATTGATCTCCTCCTAGCTTTAGTTGTGTCACTCCTTGTCTATTAGCTATATTGGAGATGTTTTTTATTTTTAATTTTTAATTTTTTTTTATTTTTTAATTTTTAATCTTTTTTTTCTTTGTTTTTAATTTATTGAAATCTTTACTCAGTAAGGCATTCTTTGTGAGATCTCCCCTCTTGTTCCACTGTGTGCTATTTTGCACCATTGATTGGTGTTAGATGATAGAAATATTGTGTGATGTTGTACTGATCCCTCGCAAAAACCTACAGACTGTAGGGTGCCTACACCACGACACATGTTCATTAAATTTAGAGACTGGGTGGGTGTCTCCATCAAGTGGGATACCAACTCTCATTTCCTTTAATGCCCTCCATTCTGCATGTTCAGTTAGTAGTGCCATTGAATCCAGAGACAAGCAAGTTCCTCCATTAGCTGGGATACCAGTTCTCATTGCCATTAATGCCCTCCATCATGCCGCTTGTTCTGAGCATGCAAGTGCCTCCATCAGGTGGCATATCAGGTCTCATTGTGCCATTAATGCCCCTCGATTCAAAGCACGATAATTCATTACATTTTACATGCCTCCATGACTTAGAGACAGTTGTACCATTAATGCCTGATTCTGAGCGCATGATAACCCCCCCTCAATGGTGGTGAGCTTAAGTTTGTGCTAGTCTGGTATTATTCAGTTACAGATAAAGCTCTGTCTACGCCGAGAAACAACTAAATTTGTTGTTTAGTTGTTTGTGTGTCGATACATTGCAGGGGATTTAGGGATCCAGGGCTGTGAATCTGCCATTGTTTTAGAGGAAACCTTGCTCTCTATAAATATACTCATCGAGTTTTTCTTACTTTTTGGTAAATTTGGGTGCTCTGGTGTTTTCTACATTGTGAAATCTATTTATTGGTGCAATTAATGTGTAATTTTACTAATGTATGGTATGGTTGTTCCTTTATACTAAATCCGGTCGTTGAGCATACCTTACAACACAAACATTTGTACTTCACTCATTTCACTAGTAGGTCTGAGAATGTTGGTGCAAATTTAGGACCCAGTTTTTAGTTTAGTAGGCCAAAAGGGTTGCACTTTACCATAGAACACGATTAGGTTTAAATAGTTAGACAATAAAACTTGATTCAATAAATGATTATTTAGTTTAACATAGTTTGTTACTTCCAAGTTTAAACCGAAATATAGGAAACATCTCTTTGGCATGTTCCAAAATATAAATATGTACCTACAACATGAATTCCTATGTTGATAGGAAAAGCTTAACGGTGGAATTGTTTGGAATGGATGTAAGGAAGAGCTCAACTAACTATATTCATTCTGCATATGTTGTGATGTCTCTTGCTATAAACTTGGTACAACATGAAATAGTTAAAAGGATCTGTATGTCTTTACCTTGTTGACTATCGTTAACATAAAATCTGTCACATCATTTTTTAAGGTATTACGTCCAGTAAAATGATAAATCTGATGGCGATTTTTAGACCCCAGTGACTCCAACAAAGAGTTTTTTGATCATTTCTAATACAAATGCAACCTCTACCATAGTTTTTCGTTCTTTAGGTGATTCTCTTGTGCATCCCAATCCCAATGCCATGAGTTTATTCACACAGTTTTGAGTATCTCATATTGCTCTAGTGCGTCAATATTTTCATCCCTCAACAGGTTGCTATCCGTCACTTCCCCCATTTTTATCGGGAAAAAGCCATGGTCACCTTCTTAGGTAGGTTCCGTCCCCTCTACAAACATCACCCTTTGTTGACACAGTTTTGCCAAATCCATATTCTGTATTCAGGCCAACTAGTCATCAAATTTTGATTGAGGCAACTTAGCAATACTTATATAATCTGTTTTGCTCAATTTTGTGAAGTTCCAAACCTGGGGCAACATAGCCAATGGATCATTTTAGACAAAGTATGGAAGTGATTGAGTCCATTGAGTCTTGACAGACAAGTTAATTGTGCAATGCCAAAATCAGATAAATGTGTTGTCATATTGCTATCGAAAATGATATTGCTGGGCTTTATATCAGAATGCACCACTTGAAAAAAACTTTTTCGATATTGCTGGGCTTTATATCATAATGCACCACTTGAACAAAACAATAGTGATGAAGATATTTTGTGATATGTGATGTCTATGCATATCTGTACTTTGGCTTAAGTTCAATGCATACACATTTATCTTACCACTCTACTCTCCAGCGGGATACAATTGATTTTCCAAGCTTCCATTTGACATTAGTTGGAGGACCAAAGCTTTGAAGTGAGGGGTTGAGCAACTTGTAACTCTAATAAGATTTTGGTGCCTAATTCTCCTAACCACAATGCATTCTGTTTTGAAACTCTTGTAATTTTCTTCATTTTGCAACTTGAGAACCTTGACTGCGACATCTGTGCCATTGTGTAAATTCCTTTATAGACTGATCCAAAACTCCCAACTCTTTTTCAAGTTTGCCTCATTGAATCCTTGAGTTGCTTTTACAAGATCTTCATATAAAATCACTGGTGGTCCAAATTGTAGTGAGAAAGCTCTTGGGAAACTTAAAATTTAGTCAGGTAACCAGACTCCAGAAGAATCCAGAGAGTAAACAACATATAAAAAGGTGCTGCCACCTTCAATTGGTACAATCACATTTTAGAACTGATTGATTTCTTTCTTTCAAAGTAGTAGTAGGGGGACACAGAGGCAAAGCATATTTGCTATCCACAAAGGCCAGGAATCCCCATAAATGAATTGAAAGTAACATTCACAAAAATCCTTGGATTGGGCATTTTCCCCTAAAATTCTCGAAAGAAAGGCTCAGAGAGTGAAGCATTTAAAATCACAAAAATCCCTTCTCTAGGGATCCTTAAATTGTTGAAAGAAAGGCTCAGAGGGTGAAGCATGTCTAAGTTTTTGAGATCTATCCTACAATTTTTTGAATTCACCCAACGAATATGAAAATTGGACCTTGAAATGTATTATGAGAGAGATTGAGTTTAACTAGTCCCGTGTGGCTTCCGAGTGCATATGGCATGATACCAATCAACTGGTTGAAAGTAAGTACTATCAATAGTTTGAATGACATGTCTCTTATCTAGAGTGACATGTCTCTTGCTCAAGAGACGTTCTCCATTAAAAAACTCTCATTCACAAAATGTGATCTTTCAACATGAAAAATGAATGATCTCTCACAAAAATGGCATAAATGGATTTTCACACATATGTGGCATAATTGGTCTTCTTGAATACGCTGATCAGATTCAAGTCATACTCATCATCAGTGAGATCATCTCGAAATCCTGATTTTAATGGCTGTAAACACAACCACTTTCTATGAAATTCTGATACTAATGGCTGTGAACACAACCATTGTCTCGAAATTCTGATGCTAATGACTGTAAACACAACCAATTTCTATGAAATTCTGATACTAATGGCTGTAAACACAACCACTTTCTATGAAATTATGATACTAATGGCTGTAAACACAACCACTTTCTATCAAAGTGTCAACATGGCCCATTTTCATCACTGCATCATCTCGACTTTTGTGCAAGACTGAATTCACCCAACGATTATGAAATTGGACCTTGAAATGTATTATGAGAGAGATTGAGTTTAACTAGTCCCGTGTGACTTCCGAGTGCATATGGCATGATACCAATCAACTGGTTGAAAGTAATATCAACAGTTTGAATTGCATGTCTCTCTAAAGAGTGATATGATGTCTCTCTCTAAACCCTTATCTAGAGCGACATGTCTCTTGCTCTCTTTTGCTCAAGAGACGTTCTCCAATAAAAAAACTCTCATTCACAAAATGTTCTCTTTCAACTTGAAAAATGAATGATCTCTCACAAAAGTGGCATAAATGGATTTTCACACATAAGTGGCATAAATGGTGTTCTTGAATCTGCTGATGAGATTCAAGTCATACACATCATCATCACGATCGTCTCGAAATTCAGATTCAAGTCATATTAATCATCATCATCACGATCGTCTCGAAATTTTGATACTAATGGCTGTAAACACAATCACTTTTTGTCAAAGTGTCAACATGGCCCACTTTCATCACTGCATCATCTCGACTTTTGTGCAACGACTAAAATGATGAATTTCCTGCAAAGGTTCAAATCTCAATGTCCTATTGCAACATACAAGAATTTCCTACAAAGGTTCAAATCTCATTGTCCTATTGCAACATACAAATATCACGAACACTTGGAACATACATCCATCCTTTTGTCAAAACAAAAATAATCAAAGTGGCCAAAATCATCAATATGCCTCCAAATATGGCGATAGCTTGAGAATTGGTTGGTCAAATGACAAAACTGGCTACGCGTTCCTTGCGAAAAATCATGAAATTTGAATATAAAGTTGACTATGTTTTGAAATTGTTAAATATGGGCCTCTAGGGAATCTAGAGGATTCTTTGTGGATTTTTGCCTCAAGGTTCCATTGCTCAACTTTTTGCCTATGGAATATTCATTGCTCAAATCAAATAACTGTCTACGCTATCAAATTCTTGGAAAAAATTCGGTTCACATGAGTATAAACTTACATATTTCTAACCATGAAACCCTGGGCATAGGCTCATGGGAATATGTTATGCAACCAGCTCACAAAACAATAGAAATAACATATCAACAACTTAGAAAATATCCTCTTAACAATATAGTAAAATAATTTTCTTATTATAGATTTTTCTTGGAAAAGAATTATTGAGAGTTGGGTGCAAATGCGCAATGTTGTGTACCATTAGTGTGATAAATATGGGATAGTGCAAAGAATAGTTTTGAATATTAGTCTAAGTTGACTCGTACCTAATCAAATCAGTCAATTTGATTGTTGGTTGAACGGTTAATTGTTGGTTCAATGGACAAAAGATCTTGCGGGCACAGATACCAAAGGGCAAAATGGAGCCCATCATGGGGTACTCTTTGTAATTCTCCACCACTGCTACCTTCCATGCTTCCTCAAACTCCTCTCCAACCACAATATTAGTGCTAGTAGTAGCATGAGCAACAACACTATGCTTAGCAGAACTAGAAGAACGCGTTTTCCAAACTACACGCGAACTAGTTCCCTCACAAGTCACCATGTGCCATGCTTGGTCTCGGTGTTTCTCTTGCTTCTACTCCTGGTTCAACTACCATATCTTCATTGGAACCAACACCCCGAACTCCACTAGACAACGATTCACCATTTTGTAGTAGTGATTCGCTATTTGTACTAGTGATTCGCCATGATTTTACAAGATAATATAATCTCGTGAGATATTCGCCAAAAAATTATATATACATATTATATTATTAATAAAATCGCCTTCCATTTTTCCTATGTATCATGGGGATTCACCTATTTATTATATATATAAATTTAGGGGGGTTCTTAAAATTATCCCTGATTGCATCACCTATGTCAAACCTCCTTCTGTCAACATTAGATCATTCATTCCAGAAGACAGGTCTGGAGGGAGGTGTACCTTGGTTCCAACTTCCACTCTTGTTCAATGCCTCGGATCAGGCAAAGGGACTCCTTATAGTCCTTTGACTTGATTGTTTCTCAGCTCTAGCTCTTTTCAGCATGATCAAGATCCGTATACTTAATGCTTCAGTGATGTAGCAGTTGATATCGATGATTCCCGGGTGTGTGTGAGATGTTTTCAGACCTCATAAGGGGGTGGCCCTACAGGTAACCCCCACATGCCCGGATGACCTCTTCATTATAGCCTTTGATGCAGCTCCATAGACTTTATGATGTCAGCCTCAGCTACTTGAAAAGCCTTTTTGTTTGCATACATCATTAGATATTCAGAGCCCTTTCCTATTAATAGGGGAATTTGGGTTGTATTTGTATCTCATGTGCTCAGATATTATTGTATAAGTCCTGGTTGTTATCCTAGGCATAGTATGTATGTTTTACGCATTATCATATTTTTATCTAGCTCATGTTTATGCCAGCATGTACTATATTGTTCAATCCCTTGTTTAGTGGACTCATTATTCCTTGTACTTTGTCTCGGTGGGCATAGGTATGCCTCCCCCGCCGCCTATAGCACAGGTACTCACTCATAAAAGAGACTTGTCGCACCTGTAAGTCTTCCCTCCTCATGGTCTAGTCCTCTAACGCTTTGGTATACCTCATATTTCTCTCTCTTTGAATTCCACTTCGTTGTCTAGTGATTGAGTTCTTACAATGTACTTCGGTCATACGATTAGCTCCTAACGCTCGCACGCTGGGGGGAAATCTGTTACACCATTTTTTGGTCATCTAACTTGTTACTATTAGATGGAACTAAGTACACCATCTAAGACTAATTTTATGCTTAGTAAAATTTATTTCACTATGAAAATAACTTAGTAAACCACCTTTATTAAGTTGTTTATGGTCTAAACAGGAAACCCCATGAGGAAATATTAAATAAATCCACATTTGCTCGATTTTCTTCAAGGAATAATTAGTTAAACGTAAGTTTAATTAATATTCATGGTCATATTTAACCCAAAACATGAAAATTAATTAGATAAATTATTATTTATCTTGTTATTTTCTAGGAATAATTATTTAAAACTTATTTAAATAATATTCCTTGTTAAATTTGACTAAATCACTCTTAAATAATTAAATAAATCAATTATTTATTTGATTATTAATCAACCACATCCTCAAAATAATAAATAAATCATTTATTTATTTATTATTTACAAATAAAGGGATTTGACCCAAGTCAAATTCTTTTTCCCTCCAACAGATATAATAAAATATTCCATAAAATTTGGATCTAGAATTGGTTAATAATAGTTTAATTATGCACCAATATCTAGACTAACTCAATATTTTGTTATAAATAGAAGGGGTTTTCCATTCACTCACTAAATTTTGTTGCCTAAATATCACTCTGGATCTACACTTTTTGTCTAACTTTGATCCACCATCATTGTCATATTTTGCTACCATTTTTCTTCTGAGCTCCCTTTGAGTTCCTTTTTTTTTTGGGTTTTCTACACCATCAAGAGAGAGGGGTTTTAGATCTGAAGTGCTAAGGACTTACAAGAACCCATCCCATTGAGGAGGACTGGTAACATCTTTCTATTTTCTCCTCCTAGGTGTCATAAATACAAAAAATTCTTTAAAACAATCTTGCCTTGTCTATTGGATGCATGGAGCAACTCTTGCTTTTATTTACTCCTTAATGTATTTTAATGCGTAGATCTAGATTTTTGCAGCATTTATCTTGGTCAACTAATGGAAGATATAAAGATATTAGTAGCCATAGTTGTTGTTAGGGCTTCTTGTTATGCGTGGCTAAAGTGAGCCTTTTTCGTACACTCGCGATTAAGATTCATACTAACACTTTGCCAAGAAAATTTCACTTTGGTTTCCACCGTCTATCCTTATAGCTCATTGTACCAACCCCATACTTGAACAAAATCTATGCAACCAAAATGATTCTTTTCTTGCATGATTGGATGTCATGTATTCAACCTCTATAATTAAAAGAGCCACTACATGTTGTCTTTTTGTCATCCAAGTCACTGCTCCTCCAAATAGGTTAAACACATACCCACTTGTAGATCTTCTCCGATCTAGATCTCCAGCCCAATATAAATCAAGAAAGCCACAAATGTCCAAAATTTTGTTCAATCATGGCCTTCCTTAGTAGCATAAACCATAGTCACTAGTGCCACGCAGATACATGAAAACCCACTTCACTTTTGTGCAATGCTCCTTCCATGGTTTTGACCTAACCTCCTCGATACTCCCACCGGGTGTGCAATGTATGACCTAGTAAAAACCATTGCATGCATTAGTCTAACTGAACTTGCATATGGAACATGAGACATGTCCTCTTCCTCTTCTTTTGTCTTCAAAAACAATTTTGCAGATAACTTTACACCTAGATGAATAAGAACGTTCACCGGTTTACTATCTTTCATATTAAACCTGTGCAATATTGGCTTCACATACTTCCTCTAGTCTAAGAAAATATTCCTCATTTCCTAATGTCATTTAATTTCCATGGCCAAAATATAGTTTGCAGCACCAAGATCCTTCATGTCGAATTTGGAGGAAAATTGGGTCTTTAAATCTTGGATAATTTCATTGTCATCTAGAGTCAACAACATATCATCCACATACAATACCAAATAAATAACAAGATGAAAAATCAAGTTAATGGAAAAGGAAAGAAGCATATTATCAACAAGGCAATATGAACCACCGTGGATTGGTTTGAAATGTCGAATTTATCAACAATGGATGCGATTTATTCGGAAAACATCTCTACACAAACTCGATCATTAGGGGAATTTTTAGGTCTAAAATAGGCCTCCTAAGAAAAATGTACAAAAAAAATAAACTTTATAAGAACCAATAGGATTCAAGATGATGATTTCAACCATGGGGGATGATTCACCATTTTTTAAGTAAAAGGGTAAAAAGATTAAAAAATAATAAAATAATAAAACTACTTTTTCAACTCGTATTTTCAACTTATCTCCCAAATTTTTTACACTGATTTGGAGTGGGAGTACTCATCGGATGAAAAATTTAATTCCTCATCCAATGAGTACCCATGCTGCATACTTTTGATGGAACCTGCTACACAAAAAATGAGAAATACATAAAAAACGTGATTACAATCATGTTTTTTCATGTATTTCTCATTTTTTCGTGTAGTGGGATCCATCGAAAGTATGCAAGACGGGTACTCCTTGTATGTGGAATTAAATTTTTCATCCAACGAGTACACCCTCTCAAAATTTGAGTAAAAAATTTGGGAGATAAGTTGAAAATATGAGTTGAAAAAGTATTTTTTCTTTTTTCCCTCTAAAATTTGATGATGTCATCAAATCTTGTGTTATTATTTCCATTATTATTTTATATTTTCCTTAGGAGGCCCAATTTAGACCTAAAAATTTCCCTAATGTTTTCTTATGTGTGTATGGATAATTTTTTCTCATGCTATACCACACTTCTTACAAAAATCTTCAAATCCCTTCTTGCAAAACTCTCCACCGTTATGTGTCCTTGACACTTTAATATTCTTCTCTGTGTTGCTTTCCACCAGAGCCTTAAATTCATTAAACTTTTGAAAGAATTTAGATTTATTCCCAAGGAAATATATCTATGCATTCCTCAAGAAGTAATCTTTAAATGAAACATAGTACATATAATTACCCAGTTATGGAACCAAAACAGGTCCAAAAACAACACTATGCACAAACTCTAACATCTCTTTCGCCCTCTTAGATCCAGAGGGGAAACCCACTTGATTTTTATTCCCATATACACAATGTTCATAGAAATTGAAATCTAGAGATAAAATATACATACCTTATACATTAACATTACATTGCAATATTCGAAGGCCCTTCTCTCCAATATTTCCAAGCCTTTTATGCCATAGCATAGTCTTTTCTCTAGAGACCACTGGATTTTTTGTTCCACTTCCAGGAACCAAAGAACTATTGCACCCATCAATAACAATACTACCCAAAAGCTTGTACATAGTTCCAATATGAACTTCCCTCATCAATACCATTACTCTATAAACCATCTTGCAGGTATCTTTCTCAAACACTATTTTTACACCTTCATCATCCATCTTTTTTACAAAAAACATATTTTTCTCTAGTGCAAGGATATGCAGAACACAAGGAAGTGTTCTAATATTTCCACCTTGCAAATTCAACTTGATTTTTATACATCTGATGATTCTAGCCTTCCTCTAATCCCCTAAGAATACATCACCAACATCATATTTTTCAGACTCATAGAACCAATCCCTATGGGGAGTGAAGTGAAAGGAAGCACCTGAGTCAATAAAACATGTCCCATGATCTACATGTGTACTTGAAGAGGAATCCATGTACACATCCCCACCTACATATGATGTGGTTCTTTCCTTTACTGAAGGAGCATCTTCAAATCCCTTTCCCTTCTCAGCAGCTTTAGATATACAATATTTTTTTTAGTTCCCTTCCTTTCTGCATTTCCAACACACCTTGACATTTCTTCCTCGATATTTATATCTCCCTCTAAATTTAATCTCCTACTCGAGGAATTATTTTTTTTTAGATTCTTGGACCATCCTCTTATAGAAAAGTCATCTCCATTCTGTCTCTCCATATTTTTCCTTCTCTTCTGCTCTGATAGCAAGGATGAGACAATTTCATCAAACTTCAAGGTAGTTGTATTGCTAACTATTTCAACAACTCGAGTATCCCATGAATATGGTAGAGAACGAAGAAAATTGATGCACTTATATTCATCTAAAAATTTTATATAAAATGATAACAATTGACTTAACACACTATTAAACGTGTTCAGATTCTCTATCACCGAATCCCCATCCTTCATCCTCAGGTTATACAATTTTTTCCACAGGAACAATTTGTTCACCAGAGACAACATGGTACAAAGTCCCAATCTTGGCCATAAATCCTTAGACGTAGGTTCCCCTGATGCATTGAAAAATACGAAATCCAAGAGACATAATCATATTTTGATCTAACTTCACCCAGTCCTCTACTAACATTATGTTGGTGTTGTTCATGTTTCTACAACAATCTATTGATATCCACCCACCAATAGATCTTCCATCTTGAGCTTCCATAGCTCAAAATATTTCCAATTAAATTTCTAGATCTCTATCTTTTCACTATTCGTCATCTTCTTTCACTGTAAGAATCGATCCCACAGACCTCACACTAAACCTGGTCTACCATAGTCCCGAGAAAAAACCCCGAGCAGCAAATACGTCCCCTCAAATCCGAAATAACTCTGATACCAAATGTAGGTTTGAACCTTATAAAAAAATTACCTACTTGAACGAATTCTTAAAAAAGAAAAAAAATGACAAGAACATAAAATAAACATACAGAGATCTTTTCTCCTTGATCCCAAAACCAAGAGTACCATATTGAATTTTCGTTATATTCCTTTCAATGTTTCAATACACACACACACACACAGATATATATATATATATATATATATATATATATATATATATATATATATATATATATATATATATATACACACACACATATCTAATCATTCATAAAACCCACTCCATTAACCCTATATTAGAACATAACCATATTTCCCTTGAGTGGATCTAAAAAATACCATGGGAAAAAAACCATGTGCAAAATTCATACAAAAATCCATGGATAGGTCTGCCAACCATCTTTGGCTGTGCCCCCTTTCCTTGGGTCCACCCAAATATTAATAGGTTGGCATAAAATAAAAAAACATCTCAGGGCACTTGCTTCGAATCCGTGCAGGAGGGCTACTGCCCCCCTGCAAACCCCACGAGAGGGAGGGATGCCCACACCCCTTTCACCCCCGTGCTATGATTAATGCAAATTAAAACATGTGGGAGTATTCATGGAAATAATATAACACACACCCAATGCATGTCACTTAAAATTCAATCTAGCTCAGGGTTTTGACATTGGGGGTGGTTGTTTTTCCTTTGAGTGTCCTATGAACTCTATAGGATGATTGTTTGTCATTGGTAAGTTCCTTTTATGGACCCCACTTCCTTAAGTAAATATAGAAGGTCGGGTCATGTCATAGTAGCTCTTCCCCTCATGTTTACACTCACAGGTTGATGAAACTAGGTAGATGTGGGAGGTAAGGTTACAGATTGGCATCAAAGCTCTCAGTTTCAAACACTTGGACTTGGTGGGGGGAATGTGATTTTTATGCATGCATTGTGATAGTCATTGTTGTAGTTTTTGTGATCATGACGCTGATATGTTGGCTGAGATAGGGCACGGGGAGCATATTATCAAAGTGATGTTGTCACACTAGACCTCGGAGTAGCAGTAGATGGACATATAGGCTTCTATGTTTTTCATAGATGTACGATGGTTAATTGTCATTATATTCATTGTGGTTATATGCATTATTTTAATTTCATTGTTGTTGTGGTTAATTTCAAGATAAATTTTAGTTATTCAATGCAGTCATACGCACGTGTATCAATTAGCCATGCATGGTAGTTGTTGTTATATTCATTATCATACACATGATGATTATTGTCATTTAATTTGAGATCTTGATGTTATATGTATAGTCCTAATTTGGATTCTCCTGTGTAGATTTTTATGGTTATCATATTCAATTATGATTCAATATACTTGTGATATTGTGTCACACTAATATATCTTGACTTGTGTAGATGTGATAGCCTTTCCTCAGATACATTAATGTATGTATTTGATTATGCTTCCTATTTGGATTAAATAACATGGTATGTTTACAGGTTGCTTGAATGTTTGATTAATTGCATGATATGAGTATGTTTATATAATATTGCATGAAGAAATGATCTTGTTTTAATATGGTTGTACTAACACATTATGTGCTTAGACAACTGATATTCACTTGAGTGCAAGTGGGTATTATTTTTAGTATTATAACTATGATTTTGAGTTGATTGTAGAGTATTACATGGTTATTAGCCTTGGTAAAGGATCATTTCAAATTAATAAACATGATGTCTTGATCTTTGGAACATCTGGCTGACATGTGTGAAACTTTACAAAGAAACCTGTTTGGTATTAAAATGACAAGGTAATATTTTATTTTCTTATATAACTAACATTTGGGTGATGTGATGGTGCATAATAAGACTCAATTCCAATGAGGAAAAAGGTGAAAGAAAGGAGTTGGGTGAGAATTCCTTTATGTATGTTTAGAAACCACAATTCCTAATTCAGATTGGATCATTAAATTATTTTTCGTCTATCTCGATGAATTTAGAGTGGAAAAAGTGGAGGATTTAGCTCATGGGACCATTTTTACTAAAGGGGCCTAATTTGAAAAAACAGGGGATGATATATTCTAGGAGCGTTTTGAGGCAGCAAAAGATTTTTTTTTTGGGTAAAAAATTTCCGTGCCTACTAACATTCCACCTTTTCACATTATTCTACACCGAGAGACCTTTCCAATGGCACAAGAATTGTGTCAATCAGAGACTGTATGAAAAAGTTATGACACTCAGAAGTTGACCTTCCTTTTTTCACACCTACATTTCGAGAGGATGTCATGTCAACCCCCATTATTCATGAAAAAGGATCTAGCCACATTTTTTTTTATTTAAAATACTCTAGAATTTTATATTTTGTAACTCTAGTTAAGAGTTGATGTAGTCAAAATTAACCACTAGTAGGCTATTACGTTGTGTTATAATTGGGCCACATGGAGGAAGAGGCATTCCATTCTTTCATGAGAATTTTGTTCCATAACAAAGCAAAGATAGCCACGAGAGATAACGGGTATAGTACACAGAGAGGATCTTTGTACTGTAGCAACCCCCATGCCATAGACATTACTTCTTTGTACCTATAGCCATATTTCTAGAGAGAGAGAGAGAGAGAGAGAGAGAGAGAGAGAGAGAGAGAGAGAGCGAAGCGACCTCACCTTCTACTTGGGTTTTCACCCGAAAGGGTTTCCCAGAGAGAATATATTGTGTATTATGTGTGTGTTAGATTATTTTGTTTTTCTCTACCTTTATGCATAATTTGAATTCACATGCATGCACTAATTACAATTAAATATAAATTTATATTAAAGTTTAATAAAATTATAATAGTGTAGAATCTCATATTGTTTATTATAATATTTTTAGATCTGTTGTGATGAACTATCTAGTGGAATATCCAAAAAAATTTACAAATCAATTCCAAAAAGACGAGTGCTCTGCATGAATAAATAAAGTCTTCTCAACCTTAATTTTCTCTAACATTATGTGGATATCTACAATATTCATGAAAATCTACTTGAAAAGTATAACAATTGGTTTCTTGTTATAGCTAGATTCATTAAGAGAATTGCAGTCCCTTGAGAGTTGATATATGTATGTGTTCTATTACAGGGTAGCGTGCTTGGTACATCAAGGTAAGATAACTAGTATTTTGTTATATTTTTTTATGCACTGTCAGTTATGTGTTTATGGTTGTATGATGGAGGGGATTGAATGGAAAAAGAGTCTATCATGAAATCTTGAAGAAATATTAGGTTGAGATTTCCCTTGGAAGCAATGGGAACCATGGGCTTCAGTCAATGGTGTTTGTTGAAAGTTCGCGCTTTCACTGATTTGTGATTTTTTTGCACTTGATTTGCACTTTTTTTTTGTCTAGTGCATCACCACTCCACTTTGTTTTTGGTTTCGTATTGTTATTCCTTTTCTATGGTTTCTTTTTGTTCATGTTTTTTTTCTTTCCTCTTATGTCATAAGGGTATTAGGAATTGGTTGGGGAAAGAGGAAAGTGAAGGGAGTGCGGGGGGAGCTGCCTGAAACCCAATAGGTAATGTGAGACCTGAATTATGCTCGATTCATGCATAAAGGAAACTGAAGGAAAAAATATGGAAACCATTTGAATTTGTTGGGTCCATTGGGTTAAATGGACAGTGGCATGATAGCCACGAAGAAGGTAACACAAAATTTAAAGTAAATGGATTCAAAGTACCAGATGGCTTGGATATGTTGGGAACTTTTGTTCTCAATGTTGTGCATGTTGTGCATAGACAAAGTGAGTTCTCTTAACCTTGACCTTATGATATCTAGTAATTCTATTTTAATTATAATATTGTATATATATGTGTGTGTGTGTGTGTGTGTATTTACATATGTCGTTGTCTAACAAGGTCATTAGTGATCATTCTTGTGGAGGAATGATTTCTTATGTATGTGACCAACATGATGAGGTTCCAGGTTTATGATGAATCAAGCTAATAGAGTAGCCTTGAAATATCTATGAGCTCAGTATTATGTGGATAAAAGTTTATATTATGTTTTTGTAATATGCCTATGTTTATGGTATGGAAGGTAACACTAAGGCAGCGAAATGAAAGTAGCATGGCATGCAGCATGTTGGTCCAAGCATGGATAGTAGAAAGATACTAGAAGTGAGGTTTCTTGATAGAGACAATGTGTGGTCTCCAGATGTGTAGTACTAGTGTTGTATTCATGTTGCATATGCATTTTTTTTGTACATATGGTGTTTTGTGCATGTTACATCTATGGTGTTGTGTACATATAGTGTTGTGCGCATGTTGCATATGTGGTTTTGTGTACATATGGTGTTGTGTGCATGTTTCATATGAGGTGTTGTGTACTTGTGGTATGGTGTATGTGTTTTACATGTGGTGTTGTGTATATATTCTATTGTGTACATGTTGAACATGTGATGCTATGTACATGATGTACATATGGTGTATTGTGTGTGCGGTTTTGTGCCCATGTTGTACATGTGGTGTCGTGTCCACGTGGTGTTGGGTACACAGTGTGTAGGTGTTTTTCGTACACCTTGTGTAGGTGGTGTTGTGTAAATATTTTGCAAGTGGTGTTGTGTATATGTTGTGTATATGAGATTGTGCACATGTGGTACTATGTACATGTGGTGTTGTGCACTTGTTGTACACATGGTGTTTTGTACATGTTTTACATGTGGTATTGTGTACATGTCGTACATGTGTTGTGTTTATTTGGTACTATGTATCACGACATGTGTATTCTTTGTGTTTTACTCTATTTACATATATGTATTTTATTGTATTATACACCGAGTGTAGGTGTATGTGCATCGTTGTACACCGGGTGTAGTTGTATGTGTGCTATGGTACACCGGGTGTACGTGTATGTGTTGGGTGGCATAACTAGTGTGGGTGTATGCATCTGATGTAAGTTGTATGTATGTATATGTGGTTGAAAATAAGGCATTGGTTGATTTCTGGGTGTGGAAAATGATTCGATGTGTGTAATGAAAGGACAATAATAATGGTAGAATAAAAGGGTTGATTAAAGGATAACTACCAATATTTTATTTCAGTTTTATTATGCATGTGATCTATGACTATCATTTATGATGGTTACATGTGATTTATGATTCTAATTATGATGGTTGCATTTTGGGCTAACTGGATGTGATATGTTTATACATGATGATTTTATCAAAGTGTTATTTTGACTTGTGTAATAGTAAGTAAACAAAATTGCAGGTGTACCTTATTAACAAGCTACCAATGAGTTATGATTTAAATTTATTTGAATTCCTTTCTCTTATAATCGAAACTATGTGCTTGGTACAGGAAGTCATGGAAGTACCTGGTTTGGGTGGTCGAAATAGGCTTCCAAAATGTTACGAGTAATAATGAAAGGAATTGGAATAGGAAACATATGTTGGTAAAGCACTTCACAGGAAGCGCCATTGTGGGAAAATAGTATCCAATAATGCCCATTGATTTCAATGATAATTCTATGACTTTTATTTGTTTTTTTAGGCAAGGATCTGCCTTGGTTTTTAGACCTTCTGATGTGATGAAACCTTTCCAAGGGATGGATCGTTCAAGGAATCGTGTAGCAGCGAAGATGATGCTAGCAAAACATGGAAGGTGTGTTACTGCATGGAAGGGGGTGATCAGATTTCCTGAGGGACTATGTAGAAGAGAATGGAAGGTCAGGGAATGATTTTTTTTTTCATCACTATTATTTCCATATGGAATCAGATGCATGTTGGGACTGTTCCTTGGAACAATGAGTCGGTAACTATTCATTGCAAGAACATGTAGTGCAAGTATCGTAGCACTAGACATTGGATGTAGGTTTGACTTTGGGAGTGGATTCTGGATTTCCTAGAAGGAGATGAATCCTGCTATTACTTAGAGGGTGGAGGTGTGACGTTCTAGATTCCCTTGTTGTGGATGAAGGCACCATATCCTTTTATTTTTTGGTTGAAAGAAATGTGCATATGTATATATGTGTGTGTGTGTGTCTTATTGTGAATATTATATCGAGATGGATTAGTAAAAATACATGGACAATATGTTTTTTCTAGTTGAAGAAAGTGTCCATGAGTATATATGTGGTTTTTATTGTAAATACCGTATGCGTTGCATTATAAATCTCCAGTAAAGGGAATGGTTGTCATATTTTTGTCGGTATATAATTGTAAATCCTGCAATGAGAGAGGATATAAAGCTCCATGGGAAGTATCATGTGTTTCCAAATGTTTGATGGTTATAGGTGTCATAGAACACTAAGGATGGTGTCCCCCAAAGGGAAGGGGTTTGTAACATCCCCTGGTTGATTTTACGTTTAAACAATATAAAACCAAGGTCATGGGACATGAATTCCAAGTTGAATGGTGGGAAGAAAATCCTAGTGGGTGTCACCTCAGTTTATTAATGGCTAAGGAAATTGACAAAGGAATTGGAAAAATCAAAGCAACATTAATTGGCATTTTATTTATGAAATAAACAAAAATGGGAGAAAATGGAGATGAAGGATCACAAATTTGCATAAGGAGGAATTTGAAGTAAAAATGAAGGAAAATGATGGAAATATAGGCCTCAGTGACAAAAAAGGGTTATTAGGATCAATTCACAGGTATTTTTCAGTTTAGACTCTTGTTAGTTTACCTTTGGATCTCTCTTCTATTCTCTCACTCTCTCACACTTTTGCACACTTGGAAAACATTGGATTTGGAGAGAGAGAAGGAAAATGAAATCATGAAAGTGCAAGGGAACAGGTGGATCAATAATTACAACTAGATCGATTTGCAGTTATTGAGTTTCATATATGATTTTCTTGTTAGTTTTATGTTATGTAATTAAGTAATTAGTAAATATATAGAAAGTGCACGATAAGAATATCATTCCCTTTCTTAAAAAGGTAGCCATGTCGATATATATCCTAGGGACCTTCATTGTAAAATCATAATCCATCAATTATTAATAATAAATATATATATATATATATATATATGTGTGTGTGTGTGTGTGTGTGTGTGTATGTATTATTTTTATTTATTGAGTCAGTATTCTCCATCTAGTATGAGAGAATTTTTAGTCCTCGGGCCAAAATAGTTGCAGTCGAACAAATATCTCCTACAACTCCACCTTCATCTTCTGTCCTCCCCAGCCATCGACTCCCCGTCTATTGTCATCTTCGTCGTTCCCATTGAATGTTCTACTCCTAAACACCCATGAGAGACTGGATTTCTCTTTCCATATGTGTTCTACGCTTTCTCTTTCTATGTCACCCTCTTTCACCACCCAACTGACTATGTTTGTGTGACGTTATCTGTTTCACCCATCTTTCCCACATACTTACCGAACAAAGTTGTGACCAACCGACAAGACATTGATTCATTTGATTCTTTCATCCTCACTCGATGATTTAGTCATTTCCTTTGTCCTCTCTTCACGGATCCACCCGAAGTCACCAATCGACATCCATTCAATTTTTTACCATTCCTAGCTCGACCCGTCCACCCGAAACCACTAGTTGATGTCCATCGAACCCATCAACAATTCATATATAGTTATATCAATTCTAATATAAATTAATATTAATTAGTTATATTTATATTATTAATTCATTATGTGATTTATATTATATAAATAATTAACATTTAATAAATATATGGGTTAATTAATATTTAATTATAAATAAAGTGATTAAAAAAAAACTTTATATATAAAAAAGGGGCTTTTCTAAATAAAGAAAAATTAAGTTCAAGTTGATAATATTGAGTTAATATAGATATATATACACCACCACATACCCGATAAATGACTTCGTCATTTTTGATGGCTGATTTTAATAAAAGATTGATAGATCTTGAAACTAAGGTTACCGAACATGGCAAAAAAATCGAGGAGCTCCAAGTTACAAAAAATAGAATAGAGAGTCAGCTCGAGCAGAACCATAACAAATTTAAAAATGAGCATGCAATCCTTTCAGAGAATGTGGATCTAAATCATGATCAAGAAATGGTTATGTTGACATGTATTTGTGACAAGTTGAAGATTACACCTGATCATATACCCCAGAATAATAAAGTCACTCAACATCTCAATTCTCTGAATACATCAAACTCATAAGAGTCACATAAAAAACGTGAGTCTCGAAAAGCGTCGTCCATGCCCCATCAACAAAATGGTAACACGAATTTTTAAAATATGCATCTATGGAATCAATACTCAAATATTAAACTCACAAATCAATACCCCTTGTTCACTGCACTAGTTTATACATATCAACAAAGAAAAAAAATTGAGCTCTCCAAATTTTATGGTAGTAGTGTTGCATGTTTCAATAAAGGAGAAGAATATTTCGACATTTACGATATTGACAATGATGATGAAAATATCAAGCACACATCTATGCAAATGGAAGGTGAAGCATATAATTGGTATATGTGGTAGAAAAAGAAGACACTTTCTATTGGTTGGAATAAATTCAAAAATTCATACTTTAAGAGGTTCGAAGGTTTTAAGGAAGAAGCATTACTTTCAGCACTCACCGGACTGAAAAAAAAAGGATATGTGGATGAATATACTCGAGAATGTGAAACTTTAGTGAAACAAGTACCTAGATTATGAGAAACATGTCTCATTCAATCATACATCATATGACTTAAATGCCATCTCCAGGACGAGATTTAGCTTCTTAACATCACGTTTATAGATGAAAAAAGACAAAAAGAAAAATTTGCTAAAAAGAAACACAAAAATATGCAATGGAAAAAAGTTGAAAGAGTATATTCGAGGCAAATATTTACCCAAATTGCGAACACATATAATACAAAATATTTTCCACAACATCTTCGTGAAGGAGAAACAAAATACCTTGGAAATGTAAATAATGAAAGAATGAAACTGAAAACATTATGGCAAAAAAAGGGACCCTAAAAATTAATGTGCTAAGGGAAAATAAGCCAACAACCTGTATAAGTGGGAAGAAACTAATTATTGAGACAGTGAAGAATCAGACGTAGAAGAGATCAAAGATTCTCCGCAATTTTCTCGAGAACCAAATAACAAGAAGATTCCACAAGTGTCATTATTGGCCATGAAAGGTATATCGTAGCCACATACATTAAAGTTAAAAGGTAATATAAAAAAAAACAATTTAATGGTTATAATCTATGCCGGTATAACCCACAACTTTTTGGACTAAACTATGGAATACAATCTCAACATTTTCGCATTTCCTATGCCCAACATGAAGGTTATGGTAGCTGATGGCAAGAAGATTGAAAAATTAGGGACATGCCATAAATTAAAATTACAGATTCAAGATTATAATATAGAATATTCATTCTACAATATACCCTTAGGAGGAGTTTATGTGGTCCTAGGTATCCAATGGCTACAAACCCTAGGCACTTACTCTTTAAATCATCAAAATAAATTTATAAAATTTTCATGAGAATGGAATGAATACAAGTTATATGGGTTCCAGCCACCTGAGAATAAAATTGTATCATCATCCCAGAGGATGAAAAATATTCGGAAGGCAGCACCAACTTATTTAGTGCAATGTCATCAATTATAAATGCTAACTTCAAATATGATTAACAAAGAGACACTTGAAGTTCAAGAACTAATTCAAAAGAACAGTAAGGTGTTCCAAGACCTTCCAATGACAGTGCCTCCTAAAAGAGAAATTGAGCATACATTTAAATTCAAATCAGGATCAAATCCCATCAACATCAAACTGTATCGATATCCACATCATGAAAAAATCGAAATGGAGAGGTTAGTCTAGGATTTTTTAAAATGTGGCATTATCACAAAAAGTAGAATTCCATATGTTGACACATTTGTATTTGTTTGAAAAAAATATTGATCCTTTATGCTATGAATATATTGCCGAGGGACAAACAAGATAATGATTAAGAAAAATTTTCCAATTTCATTTATCAAAGAAATTCTAGATGAAATGCACAAAGCTAAATACTTCTCAAAATTATATTTTAGATCACAGTACTACAAAATAAGGATAAGGTTGGAAGACAACAAAATTTCTTTTACGTACACATGAAGGTCACTATGAGTTTAAGGTAATTTCTTTTGGTCTAACTAATGCTCCAACAACATTCCAAGTCACCATGAATGAGATATTCCATGCATATCTAAGGAAGTTTTGGTTATTTTTATTCGATTATATTGTAATTTATAGTAAAACATGGAAGGAGAATACACAACATTTAGAGCAAGTTCTCACTGTATTAGAAGAGAAATTTCGGGAAAGAGGAAGTAGAGTATTTCAGACATATCATCTCCAAGGAAGGAGTAAAAGTATATACTTATAAAATCAGGGATATAAGAAAGTGGCCCAGAACAATTAACATATCCAATTTAAGGGGTTTCTTAGGTTAATTAGATACTATCAAAGATTTATTAAAAATTATTCCCATGTAAATTCTCCCCTAACAAACCTTCTAAAGAAAAATTCATTTCATTGGGATGACGAAGGAGAAATTTGTTTCGAAGACTTAAATTTTTTTGTCTAAATCATTTGTGTTAGAAACTCCTTTTTTTTTTAAAACCCTTTATAATTAAATGTGATGCTACAGTTTTTGTATAGGAGACATTTCCATGCAATATCGTCATCTAATAGCTCTTGCAAGCAGGAAGATAAATAAGTGAGAACATATTAAGTCTTCATACAACAAATAAATGCTATATATTATGCATGAACTATCCAAATGGAGGAAATATATTTTGGGAAGTAAGTTCTCCATACGAATATACCATAACAATATTCAGTACGTCCTCTAATAAAAGATGCTCTCTGAAGAATAACAAAAGTGGATTGAAAAAAATTATTCTTTTGACATGGAGATATTACATAAGAGGGGAAAGGACAATGTAGTTGCATATGTTATTTCCATAAAAGATGAAGAAACATACCTGTTTGCAGTGTTAGTTATAATCCTAGAATGGATTAATGAAATCCGAAGTGAGTATGCGAAATATCCATAAATAAGTACTATAATGAATAACCTCCCTCATAATTCCAAATTTGAATGGAAAAATGATATTTTGTGGTACAATGGAAGGATTTACCTAAGTCAAAATTTAATTTAAATTGAAGGTTCTCAAAGAGTCCCATGATTCACTATCAACTTGACATGTAGGTTTCTTTAAAACCTACTATAACGGACGTCGATCATTTTTCTGGAAGGTAATGAATAACAATATTCAAAGATATGTAGTAGAATGTGATAAATGTGAGTGAAATAAAAGTTGGAACATTATGACCCCATGTCTGCTCCACCCTTTAAATATACCAAACGAAATATGGGAAGAAATATAAATGGATTTGATTGAAGGATTACCCATTTCTGATGGAAAAGATAAAATTCATGCAGTAATAGACATACTCACAAAGTATGCACACTTCATAGGAATGAAGAAATCAAATTCAGTAAAAGAGATCACTGAGATATTTTGAAAGAATGTGTACAAATTAAATGGATTTCCTTAATTCATTGTTAGTGATAAATATGTCAATTTTAATGGAAATTTTCGGAGGGATTTTTTCAAACATATTAGAAAATACTTCAACATGAGTTTTGCATATCACCCTCAAATAGATTGTCAAACATAAACTATCAATAAGTTCTTAGAATCTTATCTTCGTTGGTATGCAACTAACAAACAAAATAATTTGTTTCAATGATTACATATTGTTGAATGGTCTTACAATTCAACTTATGACACTTCCGTAAAGATGAACCCATTCCAATCCCATTACAGATATGAACCTCCTAAATGGAAGGATTTGGCCATTTCTGAGACAAAAGTTCCAGTGGTCAAGGATAAATTAGAAGAAACCCAAAAACTTTTTCAAACATCAAAAGAAAATATAAGTATTGCAAGAAATCACATGAAGCTGCAGGCCTACCGACACAAAAGATAGAGATAATTTGAAGTCTAAGAATGGGTATTTATTAAACTTCAAAATTAAAATAAATTATCCCTTAAAAAAAAGTAAAAAATAAATGTGCATCAAGGTTTTATGGACCAGATCATATTAACAAAAAAATAAGCAAAGTAGCATATAGCTTAAGCCTTTTGGATAATAGTCAAGTTAGCAAAATTTTCCATGTATCTTGTCTTAAAAACACATTAGGAAAACACCAATCAGCACAAGAAATTATTTCGCTATTAGATTGTGGAGGAAAGTTAATCTTAGAAGTAAAAGGAATTGTAACCCCCAGGGAAAGGAAGTTGTGATCTCGAGTAATTAAAGAATACCTTATCAAGTGGAAGAATCTACCAGAAGAAGGAGCATCCTAGGAAACATAAGAATTTTTCTAAAATCATAGTGTTGTTACGTATTATTTGAGGATAAATAATCTTTTCAATAGGGAGGAAATGTTATGTAATTAATTAACTAGTATAATTTAACGAAATGTCATAATTAAAATATCATGCCCTTTCCTAAAAGGTCACCCATGGTGATATATATGTTAGGGACCTTCATTGTAAAATCATCATCCATCAGTTATTAACAAAATATATATGTATTATTGTTATTTATTGAGTTTGTATTCTCCATTTTGGTATGAATGGTACATGCATGTGGTTTCTCGATTATCTATTTTCATTAGCATGGATGATTTCTTGGATTGGCAATGGTTTTATCCTTGCCTTTCCATTTCTTGGATATCCATGGTGTTGTGGGTTTTTCAACTTGTTGTTTTCTGATTGATTCATAGGTTACTTATGGATGTGGGTTGAGTTATTAGTTCCTAGAGTTGTTGGTTGGGAAAAACAATGTGGAACCCCTGGAAAAACTTCGATTGAGTTATTAGTCTTGGAGCCTAAGTTTTAAAAATATATATAGAGCCCTTGGTGGGTTTACTTACTAGTTCCTCGAGCTGGGTTGGAAAAACACCATAGATCCTCGGAAGGTTCTGGGGTGGTTTATTGGTTCCTATAGTTGTATTTCAAACAAACACTCTAGTGACCTAGAAAAATTGGGCAGAGACTAGTCTCGTTGGTGTTTTTGATGTCTGGCTCTTAGGTGGAATCATTGGTTGAGGCTTGAGGTGGCCTGTCCTTTGGAAACCTTTTTTTCGTTTTGTTGGTTTATTCCATGAAATCCTAGATACATGCATGGAATATGGCACATGGGTGATTGGTTGAAATAAATATTTGATTCAGCCCAATCTATCGTCGAATGGTATGTGGAAGTCCCTCAATTTGTTGGTTTTTTTGTATGTTACTAAGAGCTATTTTCGTATTGTATTATATCAGTACTTGTAATTTTTATTTTTTGGATTTGATGGCTGTTCTATCATGGTTATTATTTTGGTTAAATGTTGGTTATAAGTATGGTTCCATAATAGGTTCTAGTTATTTCTCTTGATATGTTTTATTTCTTTTATGAATGGTTAATGAATGCATGGGCTAACAGATGTTATTAAAACTATCATGAGAGGGCATGATAGCTTCTTGATGATTCCTAGATAATTGTCAGACCCCTATGTTCATATATGCATTTCTGACCTATAGATTACATGTTCTCAATAAGTTTGACGAAATGAATGTGATGGTTAGGAATGGTTAGGTAAATTCCTTCACCAAGTTTTTCATGAATAGAATTTTCTTGATGTTATTTATCACTCTAGAAATTTTCATTGAGTTCAGGGTTGTGGTTTGGAGAGAAGCCCTAAAAATGTTGCTTAGAATCTAGGATTGCACCCTTTGAGTTGGAATTTTTGGGCCATAGTCACAAAATTACATGATTATGCATGTGGATGCAGGACTATGAAAATATTGTCTTTTTAATTCAGGTGGTTGTTGGCCCAGGTCACTAAAAATTCAATCTAGCTCTCGATTTTGGCATTGGGAGTGGTGTTTTTTACCTTTGAGTGTGTTCCAAACCCTGTAGGTTCTAAGTTTGTGGTTAGTAAGTACCAATTTCGAGCCCCACTTCCTTAAGAGGATCTAGGAGGTTGGTTCAGGTCATAATATCTCTTACTCCCACGTTTACCTCAACAAGTTGGTGAAACTAGGTAAATATGGGAGGGGAGGTTGTATAGAGAGAGAGAGAGAGAGAGAGAGAGAGAGAGAGAGATAAATAAAGAGAAAATGATGGGGGGGAGAGATAGGGGGAGGTGGAAGAGAGACGGGGATAGAGGAAATAAGAGATAGAAGGAGAGATAAAGGGATTGAGATACGAAAATGTAGGGAGAGAGAGATGGAGGGAAGAACAAAGTCATAAATAGATAGAGGTGGATAGATAGGGAGTGAGAAGGGAGATATGGAGAGAGATTGAGGGAGAGAGAGATTGATATGGAGGGGGAGAGAGAGGGAGATAAGAAGAATGGAAAATAGAGAAAGGTAGAGAGAAAGTCCCCCTCCCATATTTCCATCCAGTGAAAGACCATCTTCACTTGTAATCACTTTCTCTGAGTTTATCTCTGGCCTTTTTTAGGAAATATGCTTAAATACCAACTGATTATACTTCTATATTCTTGTACTCTAATACCACATATTACAACCGTAGGCACAACACATGGTTACCTGGTACCTTTTATGCACCACGCCTGTTGAGCATACAACATAGTCGTGTTTCAAAATTTACTAATACTAGCACAATGATACTTCATCTCAACCACACCTCATAAAATAATACTTTTCTAATAGACATTAACTTAATTTTACGTAGTGGTGTTATCATAACGTTATTATAAAGCCAAGTTATTTTATTTTCATGCTCAACAACTTCAATAACAATTATACTTACAGTTAAATCAATAAACTAGATATAAAACAAAATTAAGAAATTCACACATCATTTAATGAAACTTATCTCTCGATCCTTAAAATTTATTTACATAGGTAAAATTACCACGAATTTACAGTTCCGTCGGAAAAAAAGAAACTAAATTTTGGTTCTATTGGAAAAGACACCAAGTTTAAACCTGCAACTAGAAACCACTATAATTCATTCCCATTATACCTCTATGAACCAAAATCATGCACTTCTCCCTCACTACATACCTACCTGAGCCACGAACCGCAGTGGATTTCACTACCCAAAAAAACTCTACTACATCTCTACTTCAACTCATGGATCTTCCCTAACAATATATGTTTGCACCATTTCATGTCATGCATCCCTTGTTTTGCTCGCTTGCTCGCTTCATTTCCTTTCCCAAACGTTTCCATGAGTCATTGTACGTGCCCAACCAATAACCAAAAGTATATTATTTACACGCAAATTCGATATTACCCAACCGACAAAACCCTCATTTAAACTTACCAAATATGCCTCACATCATCAATTTGTCTACTCATCTGAAAATGTGCTGACTCCTCAGATCCTGCAATATGGTATCTCTCTAACATGGACCCATTTTTCCACATGCATTTCCTATCGGATCCCACATTGGTGCAATCTCGTTCATGTATAATCCCATCACCATAAACCCCATAATTTCACATTTCATGTGATATAACCATTGCATTTCATGCATTGTTTATGTCTCCTACTATGTGAACCTAGTTAAGTGTTTGCCCAACTCCCAAGGCTTGACAACATCCTACGCATATCTTTCAATTATTTAAAAGTGTTGCAAGGTGGAAATCTTATATTTAAAAATGTGAAATTAATGTCAATGAAGAATCTTATAAATCCATGGAGGATATATTTTCTAGATACACATGTATTTTTTTTCTTTATTATTTTAGATATTAATTAACAAGAAGAGGAAAATGTTCTTCTTTTATAAAAATATTTTTCAACGTATTGAGTTTACTAATTGAGTTTGAGTTTTCTTGCTATAAAATTTGTACAAAGGTTTATATATTATTATAAATAATTTTTAAATGAATAAGGATCTATGTAACTACAATTTTATGTCATTTACAATTATGTAAGTTACGTGTATAATTGATTTTAACAGGTTTACAAAATATTTCTCTCCTTAAATTAGTTTTAAATGATTTATAAGTATATTGATAGAATTAAAAATATCCTTTCTATGTGATTCACCAATTCTAGTGGATACTATTTTTTTTAAACCATTATTAATGCAAATAAATAAATTGTCGTGCTATGCTTTCCCAATAAATTTTCCTTCTTAATTCTCCTAATGCACCAATTTAGTTTATGCGAGGGGATTAGAAAGATATATAATTAAATAGTTTATGTTTTAATTTTATTTCATTTAATTAATTTAATAGTTATTTAAATAAGAAATTAGATTGAATTGGATTACTCCCAAGAGTACTTGGAATTAATTTTCCATCTCTTTTAATTTGAAAAAAAATCCTAAATATGAGTTGGAAATTATCATATGAAATTAGAGAGCGTCTAATAGAAACATTTCATTCGATAATTTCCCTGAGTTGACATAAGATACAATCTTCAAATAAACTCGTCAACAAAGAGATGGTCAAAAACATACAGAAAGAAAATGTTTATTCGGTCATCTATAATGTAATTCATTAAAAAATAAATCTAAAAGGATAAAGTGGTTTCCTCTCTCAAAATGGTGTTATAATTCTACCATCACACATCTACTAAAATCTCCCTAATCAAAGTGCTTGCAAGACATCCAATTCCCGATATGTTATACTTTTTCCAAGGCAAGTAAAAAGTATAGCAAATAGAGTCACGTCTGGAGATGATGAAAGAAAATTTTACAATTATTCAGGAGAATATTCAAATGTGTCAAAAAAAAGATGAAGTATAAACAAATTCAACATTAAAGTGAAAGATGGTTTGATGAGATTGATTTGTTTATTTTTACAATTACAACTTTATAAGTAATCTACACTCAAGTAAAATCATAATAAAAATTTAGCTCCAAACGTTTAAGGACCCCACATGATTATTTATAGGGTGGTATAAGTGGGATAGGAGTTTTATTTTCATTCTTATCATAATCATAATGTTTCTCAAGTATCTTCTCTAAAAAGGCTTTTGAGAAAAACTATTCCAATAAAAACAACATTTCCATAAACTATGTCGGGAAGGGATGTTATGAATCTTCAACTAGAAGATGTTATAGATTGGTGTTATATCTCTCTTATAAATAAAACCATTAACGAGTAATTAATAAAATATAATAATATTATTATAGAATAATAGACATGGGAAAATGAGCAGTTCTTGAAGAAACACCCTAAGTTACAAAATTGAGGGAAAATATTTTTTGAAAGACCGGGGTGGTGGCGGAAGGAGTGGCACTATGTTAGTGCCCTAGAGATCTTATGCTAAGATTGTAATATGAACTCATTGTTACTTTATATTTCATATTATTAGGAATTCTAGAACATTGTATTATACCTTTTCATTAAAAAATTTCCCTATCTCTCTCTATATATGCCAAGGAGACCTAGCCTTAGAATCACCACATGTTGTATTGCGTATAGGATTCAATGCAAAAGTACGTTTCTCTCTTGAAGTGGACTCATCACCTTTTATTTTTTATGATTTTCAAACCGTGGTATCAAAACCAAACCAAAAAATTCAAAACTTAATTTCAAATATAACCCTTACAACTATTATTAATGTAATCTTACTGTTCAATACTTAAAAGTTGTAAAGAAGTGCTTTGACACTTTTATGCTTCAATGGCCTGGAAAAAAGTAAATTGAATTTTTTTCTTCAAATTTTCAGTTCATTAAATCATGGCATATTCATGAGTTTTAAGAATACATATTAATGAAAATTAAACAAATGAAATCAAATTCAAGCTATAATTTTTTTTTCTATATACTAAAAAAATCTATCTAAACTATCGCATATTTACAAATAATATTATGAGAAGTAAAAATCTTGATTATAGATGAATAATTGTAAATGTGCTTTCAATTTACTCTTTGTTTAGAATATTCTGATTTTTTTTAAATAAATAGATTTATATGATACCATCTTTGTAATTTTCTAAATCATTAGTAAAAAAAGCACATGAAAAAATACTTGAAAATACTTAAAAAAAAAATGTCTATGATTATTTATTTTAGTCATTTCAATAAAGAATAAAACTATTTTAAATTTCCTCTAACTTAGGAATATGATGGACCTTTAAAAAAAACATATTTATATGGTTTGACATTTTCAATGTAATTGTCTAAGTCATCATTGAAAAAACCATGAATATATGCTTGGGAAATCCTAAGAAAACTAACTATGATTATATATTTTAGATATTTAATGCAAATAAAATTTATTTAAAGAATACTTTTATATTTGACATAGTCATGCTATTTAACATACTATTTTATTTAAATTGATATTGATTTGTCATAATATTATATTTATATGCAAAGGAATTAATGCCATTTTCTCTCTTATTATTCTTTTCCTCAGCGCAGGACTATAACGATCGATCGCAGAGTTGACCGCGTATTAATTTAGGTTGACTATTTTCATAACACCATTTTAACCAATGTTTTAGCGAAATCATTGTGTTTAAAATTATTCGCAATTATTTAACTATAATCTGATATGGACAACAAAGTTGAGGGCCTTATTGCGGGTTCCTAATTTTCGAGACATTCATATTCCAATAAAAGTAAGATATCCAAAGTTATTTGATATGGAAAGTTCACTACTTAGCTTTATATCCAAAGCCTTGATTGAGTTTTAAAGATATTCAAGATTGAGTTTTAAAGATATTCAAAATTCGTTTGTTGATCCTAAGTCTCATTTGAATCTAGCGTTTGATTTTTAAAGATATCCAAAGTTCATTTGCTTCATATCCAAAGGCTTGCTTGAGTTTTAAAATATATCTAAAGTCGTTGGACTTTCCTATATCAATAATATTAATATGAAAAGTTTCACTTTCCATAAATTTGCATGCCTTATCATTTTCCTGACGCACACCTTTGGGGCACTGTTTTTTAATGAGCACACATGTTTCGCGATTGTCACCACTTGTAACACTTATATGACATCACATGTCCCATATATCTAATTAAAGGACACATATGCTTCAAGGATTTGTCTACTTCAATAGCCAAGATAGGGGCATATAATTCAATAATAACCCTATCTCATTCATCAATAGAGAAGATATACTTACTTCAATAACCAATATAGTGCTTGAAACTCTAGAACCCGAGCCATAGAGGTGCAACAAACTCTAGAACCCGAGCCATAGAGGTGCAACAGAGATTGTGATATTCATTTGGCAGCTTCTTAATTGATAATGAGATATCCCATGACTTGGAACTACAACACATGAAATATACACTTGTGAGATATCCCATGGCTTGGAACAACAACACATGAAATCTACACTTATCACAGATAGAGGAGATTGGAGGGTGTTCAAGCAAAATTGTTGGGTTGTCTTTAGGACAGTGAATGAAGTATTAAGTAAGAAACTTGTCGTATCTCCATGGATACAACTCCGAAACGGAATTGGTAGTAATAATCACCTGAGCGGATGTGACCTTTTGAAATAACTTATATGTGACCTTCTGAAATAACTTATGGGTAGAAATTGAATGCTTGTGGAATATGGGTTGCGAAGACATTTGTGATCCTTTTCTTAATGTTTTGCAGAAGAATTTTGCACTTGCATATATGGTTACTGGAACACAAACAATGTTAGTGACAGATTTCCACCCAGTTTTGATAGAAATTGTGGTTTCATTTGGACCATGGTTTTACCTAACATTCACCATTGGCCGATTGTGCGAGTTTTGGAGAATGAAGATAGAAATTCTTCTAGTGGTATTGGTTGCTATCAATGAATACTCTAGCCTTCCTTGAAGTCTTCTGACTCCAAGTGAGAAACATTAGGCTTGAACATAGGAAAAGTGAGCTCATCCTTGCTTCACCCAATCAAAGTGTGGCAAGGATGCGTAAGCACGGTCGACTGATTCACTAAAATGAATCTCAAAGATAAGGTAACATGCACATTGGGTCTATCTGAACATTGATCATGGGTCATTTATTTATAGGGCAATCAATGTTCTTTTTTTCGATCTGGCTCGCTTTTCTGTTTTTATAGATTAGATGGCTTCCCTTGTTGCTATTTATATTGTGATTGAGATCGAGGCCCATTAGATGAGGGCTAGAAATTCCCCTAGGTGAACAACCTCCACTATCCGATTGCAGGAAAATAGGGTTATTGGTTAACCTAGTTCAATCAGGGAGACTGAAACTAGTCATAAAGGGAAGGCTAGGGAGACCAAGATCACCTTAAGCGATGGTGCAGAAAGTGTTGCAGGGATACCCCATATTTTCCCGGGCTTTGATTGCCTCTTGAGTTAAGGCATTTGGTACAAGAGTGGCAGCTTGCAAAATAACAAGGGTGAAATCTGGGGGATAACCATGATATAAAGGGGACGATAAAGTGAAAACAAAAAAATCCATAATGTTGAATGACAGAACTAATTGAATGGCTTTCAAATAGTTAGAATGGCTTTCCATCCTTACCTAAAAGGCCAACCATTCATTTCATATAGTGAAGGAAACTGAGATCATATATGTTCTTTCAGGACTTGGTATTACCTGAGATAGGTGTAAGTGAACCCTTCCTTTGTTGGTCGAGGGATTTATCGCGTATCGCTCATTCATGCATACTTCTATTTTTTTCCTGCCTGCTTCAATTCAATCCAGTTGCCTACCAATAGCGTATGCATTTTAGAAGACCTGGTCCTGTGAACAACAACACCAAATAAGAAAACGTTTTGAAATCTAACCCTTTCGCCAGTGGTAGCATTCAATCTTGTATCTTTAGTAAGCATATTTTTTCATCTGGATCCATACAATTTGAACTATCTTGACTGTAGGCCTAAGCTTTTCGTACTGTATGGAGATGTCATTGTCGATTTATTAAACTGTGCTCCTTTTTTTATTTAGGGCCTCTATCTGTGGGAGTATTTGACTCAAATTGAAATAAGTGGGTGCCTTTTTATCATCTAAAATTTGACTCAAATTAAAATAAGTTAGTGCCTTTTTTTTATTTTCAAGTCATCCACTAAAAGTTGGGGCCTCTTTCTCCAGGAATACATGGTTTCTATAACTTTGAAAACATTTTCCATTTTTTATAATGTTGTTGAGGATTTTCCTATCCTAGAAAATTGGATTTCTAATGTTATACAACATGGAGAAATCGTTCCAAGTTTATATTTATAAACTTGTCATTTACAAAGCATTTATGTTATGTATATTTTTATTCTAATGCATATTAGCTTTATTTTTAATTAGGTAATCTTTCATCTTATCAACACTATAAGGATGTTTATAAAACATAGAACATATGACAGACTCAATAATTTCTAGTAAAATAAAGCACAAACTTCTGGAACTATGATCCATGCAAAATTTCACAACATTTCATTTCTTTACATTCTGGAGAATTTCTCTTTTTAATGAAATCTATTCTAAGGCTGAAAAATGATCAGTTATGAGAGTATGAGATTTGACACCTATACTGAAGATCAGGGATCTGGTACAGATTGGATCCGTTTATCTACATTGTATTTTGTACCATCCAACATCTATTGTTAGGGATACATGTCATGTTAGGGATAAATGTCCTGTTACCAAATCGAGTTTGGGCAACCAAATTATTTGCAGGACCTGTTTTCTTCTTGCAGTAAATTCATGAGATCTTTCCTTCTTCTTCTTTTTTTCTGAATGTTAGCATGGCGAGTCTGTCTCATATCCATCTTTATTGCATAACTTCATGAATTTTGTTACGTCTCTAGAATGGTGAATTGCATTAAAATCTTAGCATTCTCAATCAAACTCGTAGCCCTTTTCCTTTGATCAAACTAATAGTCCTTTTCCTACTTCCTTCTCGACACGGACTTTCGCCATTGCTGTGGATCTTGTTTTTTCTATGAATGGTATTCTCGTTGGTGGATTAAAAAAAAATATGAAATAAGAATTGATCTTTGGTCTCTTTTCAGTTTATTTTCTTTTTAATCTGTTAAATTACTCTAATTCTCAATTCGAGGTACCTCTTTCATTACTCACATGATTTGCATCCAAATTATTATTTTATTTAAATATTCAAATAGATATCCATGTTTATTTACATCTTTATTTCCTTCCATTGTTGGGATGAGGACGAAATTGGATATTGGGCCCAATACACAAAATAGGTCATCCTTACAATCTTTACATATTATTATTTTTAACCACCCCTTCGATGTTGGAACTTTTTTAAGTTTATTTCTTCTTCAATTACTCTTGTGTTTCCTTTCAAACTTGATTAAGTCACACTAAAAACCTTTTCCAAAATCAATACTTCCCTTCAACTACTTAGTTGGTTGGTACAGTTTGGAAATCCACTATGATTACCAAATAGGGCCCTGCATTCGAAAAGTTAGTGGGTAATTCAAATTTGCAGAAATCTTTGATGCAATCTAATATTAGACTTAATGCAGATGATGGTTGTTTTATTCACTAATATAGACTTCGAATAACATCAAATAACTAATAAGTACTCCTTAATAGTTTAAAAGAAGGTATTTCAACTAAAAAATGGGATTAAAACCCAAAAGTGGTATAAATACATTGTTGGATAAAGATTTTGAAGAGAAACAAACTTTCAAAGGAGTAAGAAATAATAAAGAAATTGAGCCCCTATGTGGATGAAGAGAAAGGTTCATAACTAGATAGGAAAACTAATGACCAAGGAAAATAATGTATTCTGGTAAAAAAGGAAGAAAATGATAAACAACCATTTCTTGTATTCCCATAAAAAGGAACAAAATGATGAACCCACATTTCTTCTTTGGTATACATAAGAAAAAATTTATTAAGGAAATTTACGAGTTTGTAATTTTGTAAACTCTTTTGAAAAATTAATCAGGAAAGGTGTTTTAAAGATTGGTTTAAATTCTAATGATTTTTATGTAGAAGAGTTATCCAGATTATCCACAATATTTTAGGAACTTCGTCAACATTTCAAATCCCCAATAAGGATCCATATTCAGGACAAATTCTTGTATACAATTTCTATGATTTTTTTAAATTTTGGAAGGGTGTGAAGATGTTTTTTATAATCTATACTTTTTTCAGGTATGAGTAAACTCTCATATTTTTCTTTTCTCACCATATGATATCTATATTTTATAAACATATCAATGTAATGAACTATTATTTGCATACTTCTCTCATTTTCATCTCAATATGTTCATATTATAAGCCATTACCTAAAATAGTTATTAACAAAAATCAAATTTGTTTCTCAACCAGCCATCAAACATTTTGAACATGCTTAAATTGAGTTTAATTACAAAAAATACAACTTTTATTCATGAATTAATGGAGGAGGAGGTGAAATATCCCTTTGTCATAGGTTTGTAACTAGATTTTTGAGAAGAATAAAAGGGAGTGACAGCCATTTCTCATACTTTTGTCACCTGAGACCGGGCAATATGGATCATTGTGAAATCCGTCCGATGTTGAATTATTATTATTATTGCTAATTTTTTTCTTTAGATTTGAACTATTTTGTGGAATGGAAGAAAATTCATGAAATGTGTGGAATACCTATGTAAATAAATAAATTATCAATAAATAAATTATACTAGAAACACTTGAGAATGAGATTTTTATTTAAAATAATTCTTTTGTGAATAATTCTAGAAGGATTTCTAGAGAGAATTAATGGATGGGATAAAAATCCATCAAGTTGCTTAGATGGAGATAAAATATGGGTTTCTATTAGAATAGAGCATCACAGGAGATAAAAGTGAGCTTTTATGAAAAAATATCCTAGGATAGTGCTTGTGAGAAACCACAAAAGCGAGACACTGCTAAAGGAAAAAATCCCTCATGCATGGAAGGTATAACATACCTATTACAAGGATCAAAAATGGTTGTTGATACCTTGATTACGATGAATCTCATCTCGGGGGTGAAATGAGGAGTACAATTCTATGGTTGGGTTGAAAACAATGTTTGATTCTCAAGCTTTCCTATTAGTGCTATTGTGTAATATTCCAAATCTGGAACAACTAGCAAGGCATGACTGGAAAACACATTTTCCAAGAATGGCTACTCAAGGAATTGAAACCAGGACCTGGATCCTTTAGATCAATGTGTCTAGGTCCTAAATCCAAGAGGAGGCTCCAAAGAAATCCCTCTAGGTGGGTTAAATAGATCTCCCACACCTAGATGTCCTCAGAAAGTGCCCGATGAGGGACTGCAACAATGTATGAGCATACAATGGAATAACAACGTTATTTTACAGCCATGAACACATGAAGATACAAATAGCCAGCCAATGTATAATATAGTAGAAAATAGAAAAATGCTTTGAGGAATCAATCACTCAAGCTAGGCAATGAGAGCCTCAACAAAACATGTACATGATAAATGGAAAACACTGCTACACAGAAGTTACAGAAGGCTATATCAGCACAGTTTATAGGAGACACTACAACCAAATAAATGATAACAAAATGATATGACAATATCAGCTCAAGAAATGTTGGGGAGCAAGCTCTCAACCCCTAAAAATAACAATACAACAATCCTTAAGAGGATTGGCTACAATATAGATACGAATGGCAAATCTGCAAAATGCCATAGTTGCTGGGTAGCAACTGTAACTCATAAACTGAAAATGGATGGAGATAGCTAAAGATGCTACAACTGATGGCTGAATCTCATCCAATGGATCTCTCAAGTGAAAGGCTGATCCTATCACTGAATATCTTACCCTCCAATCAACAATGCAAAACCCCACAACAAATACTCAATGTAAATAACGCAGTTACTGAAGCAAACTGCTTTGTAGGGGCAAGGGACTGAGCTGGCCCAATTCCATGATTTAAATAATCTCCTATGGCTTCCAAACTGATCCCTCAAAGGAAAGAGAGAATCCTCCTCTGAAAAATAAGTGATGGAAGAGGTGTTGTGATCCCTCACTGCAACATCCCTACAACACAACATTATTCTGCTGCAGAATTAACGTTGTACTGGAGGATGATGTTTGGCCTCAAGCCTGGATGTGAGGAAAATCAGTACAAATCCTTCAAGAGGCTTCTTAATAAAGGAGAAGGATTCCTAAATATGAAATCCTTGTGCTAAACAACACTGCAACTTAGCTAAACAGTCGGGACTGCAAATAGTCTAAGTAGACACAAAATCAATAATCATATGCATGAGTAACAATGGCTGCCTCGCCCTCCTTTTAAATAATGAGAGCTCCCTCTCCATGGGTCCCACTCTTTAGGGTTTACTCCATCAAGGAAACTTCCCTCCTCTTTCTCTGTGTTGTCCCACAAGATGTTTTCCACCTCATACCTCTCCGTTGTTTGACTTGGTCAAACTTGACCTAGCCTTCTTGCAAATGTCTCCTTTCACACATGAGGGTGTGAAATCTAGTTCCACTGATGATCCCCTTTCATACCAAGAGGGATTTTATCCATGTTTTCATTATGAATGGGCCTTCTCACCCAATTATTCAATTCCTAAGTGAAAATAGAAAAATTTAATATTCCAATTTATTGAAGGAAAAATTTGGAATATTACAGTCCTCCCCTCCCAAATGTTGCTTGTCCTCAAGAAACTGCAAGGATAGAACTGATAAGTTGCTCCCAAGGCATGGAGACTAAATTTTTTTGGGAAAAAATCTTCCCCAAATGGATTCTCCATCCCCAAGCAATCATCCAAACAAAATGAGTCAGCTCCCAACATGGCAACTCATGGCAATCTCCTTCCACCTCAAGCTCCAAAAATGAAAGTGGGCTTAAAATCTGAATATGGTACACATCATAGCCTACCCCATGTTGTCCTTCTCTCCACTCATGATGAGTGTAGAGTATGTGCTAATCCTTGGCTACAAAAGTATTGCCCTCAAGTGGAAAAATGAAGAACAATCCTCCAAGGATTTCTCCTCCAACATTGAAGAACAAGCTAGCCCAAAACAATCCATACATGATGAATAGGACATGGTCATCATAGAGTATCCCAATGAGAATTTTTCTACAAGTTTTACATGATGATGCATGATACAAACAATATCTCAAGAGGACACAGCACAGTCTCATCCACTACAACTTCAGAAAATAACATGGCAAGTAATATACAAGAATCATCACATCTACTAATGGATAGTAAATCGCTGGATGTGTCAACAATACATGATCAAGTACCTGCCCATGATTATACAATGGATGGTTAACAAACTCATGGCCAACCCTGAAACAGAACATATTTGTGGCTGTGGTGACCATATCTCCTCCCATGCTCCCATTAGAACATGTAGTGCAAAAAATGTAGGAATCCTCTCCCTTCAAGGACACATCCAACTCATGTGTCAATCTCCCAATCATGCACTCAACAAGAATAGAAACAATATCAGAAAATGAAGACATGATTAGTACAAGAATGAAGGAAGCACTGATGGCTTCATGTGATGCTTGAAGGTACCAATAGTCTCTTGAGTATGTACATCACAGTTTTACAAACTGCTGCTTCAGAAAATCATAAGGCAAAATGTTTCTTGTTACAAAGTGGATCATGTATGTCATCATATGGAAAATATTTTGATATAATAACTGAGCATACATGTAATGAGAAAAAATTTTCCCAAGGCCACATAAAATATGGCTGCCTCCATCATATAGCTTGGCCCAATCTTGATCATGGAGCAATGTGAAAATCTTGCCCTCCTATGGAGCAATGCACTGCATAGTAATGGTAAGAGTATGCAAATCAATGAATGTAAAAACAAAATCATTACCATATGTTGGAAGTAAGACGCTACATGGATCCATGAGTGAGTCCTCCATAGTTTTTTGGCATGCTATGAAGAGAAATGAACCATGTGCTGCAAGAAGATCATCCTTCTCCTGCTTGGAAATCCAAGTCAAGAAGAATATGTCATAGTGATAGATGTCTCTTTCCACTACTCTATCATCCTCACCTCTTCCTTGTTCACCAAGTGCATCCAATGTATAGTGATCCTAGATACACTCCATGCATAAGTCCCTGCTCCAAAGTGATAGTGTTGTGAGCTCATGTAAATAAGCTCATGTCAATACAAAGCTCTGTTCTTTGACATGCTCCTTGTCAAAGACTCCTCTAGTAATGCTATTGCAAATATGGAATACCTCCCAAGATGGAAGTGCTTCCAAGTCATCCAAGGCCAAGGATTAGCCCCTTTTCACCATGAGAGTGCCCTATTCTACTCCTGCAACATCATGCAACATATGAGAGCAATTTTTCCTTTTCTCTCTCAAGTGCAACTCAAGCAACCAATGTGCTTGCTGTGTCCTTATGATCCCATCATACAACCCCTGTGATGAAGACATAATGAATGATATGTATGTCACATAAACACCATGCATCCATACTCCATGTTGCTCAATGATGCAAGAATCTTGCCACCTCTTCTCCATCCCCATCTTCCCTAGAAGAGGACATGCCAGGTGATGGCAAAACTCCTTCAAGAGGAGCTAGCGCAGCCAAGCCTCCTACTACCCAGTGTCATATATTTGCAAGTAGCCTCCCAGATCCTTGCTTATCAACCACATCCACTCAATCACATGTGGATTTATCCTTCTTCTCTTCATCTTGGTACTCCTCCCATGAGAGCTACCATCCTCCCAAATCAAATTTCTCTCTTTGCACTTCATGGGAATTTGAAATGCAATCTCCTCAAGGATAAATTTGATCCCATAAGGATCCAATTAGGTGGTAGGAAAAAATCTCCCATCATGATGTGTACGGCTCAAGGAATGTCCAACACAAGCATGAGAGATGTTATCCATCCTAAGATGTCCTCCATATTCCATCTTCTCCTCCTTGAATCCATGTAGATTCAAGTGTGAGAAAGGAAGAAAATCCTTTCACTCCATGATGTGTTGAAGTGCACCTCTAATGAATTCTCTCCATGAGATCTTCTTCTCATCAATAGTCCTCCAAAACCAATGAGGTCTTGGATCTGTTGAAAGTAGAAGTTTCTCTTTGAGCTGAGAGGTGCTCATTGAGAAAGGGTCATCTAGAAAGGAGAAAGGGCTTCTCACTTCAAGATGTCTACTATCTTCCATCCTTCTCTTCAAGTCTTCAAACCCCAACCTCAAATGTGACATGCAATCCAACAATGACTCATGAGGATGATGGTTTATTTCCTCCTTGAATGTTTCCATGTTGCACATCGCAGTGCAATCTTGCTGCTCTAGGTTAGCAGTGTGATTTGACCCTTGGTCATGCAAAAGAAAATTTCCACAACTATCAAAAGAATTTGCTGTAACAATAGATAGTGGAAATTTATCCATAACTTGATGATATTTGGGAATCCCTTTTAGGGCTGCAAGAGTTCCTTCCTACAATGTGTTGGCTACCCCAATTGTTGGTGCATGTGGTTTCTCCTCTATGAGTGTGACATTGTTATTACAAGGCTCCTTAAGTGGTGGTGTGAGCTTTTCCTCCTTTTTTCTTCCTCCATCAAAGGTTTTGATCAACCCTTTAGTGAACTCTGCAAAATTTTTCACCCTTGCATGGCTCAAGTGGCTGAACCACCAATCATAGGCTCCACCCTCCAAGTGTAGCACTGAGATATCAACAAATTCTTCCCCTGCTACAGGATGTAGTAGGAAAAATGCCTCCAACCTCCTCACCCATGCTTTTGTTGTAGATGACCCATCAAAGGTAGACAACAGAAATCTATTGCCTTTGATTTCTCTTTTGCTGCAGGGTCTCCACTCTTCCTTCAATTGGAAGAAATGTGGAAAAGCTACAGTCTCCTTGAAGGCTCTAGTTTGAGATCTGTACTCAACAAGGTAATCACTTAGAACCTGATTATCCAAGTGTCCTTCATGCTTGTCTTTTTCTCGATGAGAATAGGAAGTGCATGGTCCTTCCTCTTCTTCTTACTCCTCCTCTTTGGAGAGGCTCTTATTATCTCTGAACAATGATGAGAGTAATCTCATATTCTTCATCATTATCATATTCTTTGGCTGAGACTCATAGGATGAGCCAAGAAAGCTGCTCTGATACCATTGTAATATCCCAAATCTAGAACAGCTAGCAAGGCATGACTGGAAAATGCATTTTCTAGGAATGGCTACTACAAGAATTGAAACCAGGACCTAGATCCCTTAGATCAATGTGTCTATGTCCTAAATCCAAGAGGAGGCTCCAAAGAAATCCCTCTAGGTGGGTTAAACAGATATCCCACACCTAGATGTCCCCAGAAAGTGCCTGATGAGGGACTGCAACAATGTCTGAGAATACAATGGAATAACAGCGTTATTTTACAGCCATGAACACATGAAGATACAAATATCCAGCCAATGTATAATATAGCAGGAAAGAGTACAATGCTTTTAGGAATCAATCACTCAAGCTAGGAAATGAGAGCCTCAACAGAACATGTACATGATAAATGGAAAACATTGCTACACAGAAGTTACATAAGGCTATATCAGCGCAGTTTATAGGAGACACTACAACCAAACAAATGATAAAAAAATTATATGGCAATATCAACTCAAGAAATGTGGGGGAGCAAGCTCTCAACCCATAAAAATAGCAATACAACAATCCTTAAGATGATTGGCTACAATATAGATACAAATGGAAAATCTGCAGAAATGTCGGAGTTGTTGGGTAGCAGCTGCAACTCAGAAATCGGAAATGGATGGAGATAGCCAAAGATGTTGCAACTGATGGCTGAATCTCATCCAATGGATCTCTCAGGTGAAAGGCTGATCCTATCACTGAATATCTTACCCTCCAATCAACAATGCAAAACCCCACAGCAAATGATCACTGGACATAACGCAATTACTGAAGAAAACTGTGCTATAGGGGAAAGGGAATGATCTGCCCCAATGCCAAGATCTACAATAAGCTCCTATGGCTTCCAAACTAATCCCTCAAAGGAAAGAGAGACTCCTCATCTGAGAAACAAGTGATGGCAGAGGTGTTGTGATCCCTCACTGCAAGACCCTACAACACAACATTGTTTTGCTGCAGAAACAACACTATACTGAATGAGGATGCTTGGCCTCAAGCTTGGATGTAACGCAAATTAGTACAACTCCTTCGAGGGGCTTCTCAAGAAAGGATAAATATTCCTAAACAGGAAATCCTTGTGCTAAACAACACTGCAACTCAGCTAAACAGTCGCGACTGCAAATAGTCTAAGCATGCACAAAATCAATAATCATATGCATGAGTAACAATGGTTGCCTCACCCTACTTTTAAACAATGAGAGCTCCCTCTCCATGGGTCCCACTCTTTAGTGTTTCCTCCATCAAGGAAACTTCCCTCCTCTTTCTCTACGTTGTCCCACAAGATGCTTTCCACCTCATACCTCTGCGTTGTTTGACTTGGTCAAACTTGACCTAGCCTTCTTGCAAATGTCTCTCTTCACAGGTGTGAAATCTAGTTCCACTGATGATCCCCTTTCATACCAAGAGGGATTTTATCCATATTTTTATTATGAATGGGCCTTCTCGCCCAATTATTCAACTCCTAAGTGAAAATAGCAAAATTTAATATTCCAATTTATTGGAGGAAAAATTTGGAATATTACATATTGCTAGTCAGATTATTTTATTTATTTTGTCTTGAATATATGAACATTTGAAAGGTCTTGTGATAGTTTTTTGTGAAATAGAAGCATAAAAATATTGAGAAATTGTTGTTATGAGAACATTTGAATTATATTATGTTGTAATTTAGAGTTGAGCATATTTGTGTTTTAATCTTCTAGAAATACATTTTGTGTTTTCTTTAGCAGATATATGCTAATATTTATTTTTTAATAAAACACTGAATCAATTCATAGTAGATAACTTAATCACAAAAAATTTGAAGTTTGATATAGGTTGTTACAGGTTTATTGTTATCATATAATTTACCGGTTATACATTTGTTCCTAATCATAGTGGATATAAAAAATAATTGATGTTTTGATCTTCTATCTTATCCTAGTAGAAATGTTTGATTAAATGACATGGCTATGATTTTCACCACAAAATAATTTTAAAATCTCGCATGCATGTGTGTACGCATGATATAGTAAATAGAGAACATGATACTCAACCAAGAACATGATTCAATAAACAAATAACTTGCCAATATGAAAGCATTAACGGTTTTAAGCATCACATGCAGTTGAAGAACAAAAATATAATTGAGACAACATTTAGAACTATTCCAACCAGTCCTAAGCAAGTATGGATAATTACATCAATATCCTTAGTGGGAATGATATAGCTAAGGTGGGGGGCTAAATAGTTTTACAGTTTGTGAGGACAGGCGAGGAAGTCTCTCGAATGTACGATTCTAGATGACTGAACCCTGTTTGAAAGAAAGATGTGAGTACTATAGCAACCATCCTATTTGACTAATAACAAACTCCACCTTTAAGGAAAAACGTAGATTGTATTTTTTAGTTACTACACATAAAAAACTGAACTTATGGGATAGACTAGGAAGAGGACATAGAAAGCCAATTAATTTCTATATCAAGACCCATTATGTAGTTATGTGCATGTAATTGAAAAATAACATAATGGAAAAACAAGAGGGAATTATGTATTGTACTCCATGTACCTTTAATAGAAGCAATTTTCTTATTTTAAAACATAAGACAAATATCTGGATTTAATAACAAATGAGTTGTAAAGAACCAGTAACCATATATGCTACTTAGGAAGTAGTATTATTAGAGCGTAACATAATTTTACACATGATAATGTTCATGGAAAAAAAGGGCATAATGCTTATCCAGGATACATTCTCGTAAATTCAACCAGAATAGGAGGGAATTACTGCATGTGATAAAACTACGGTAAATTAGTAGATGCCATAATTAAACAAAGAAAATTATTATTAGTGACCAAAATAGGATGAGTTAAATATTTCAAATAACAAGGTCAGTCATTATAGAATTTAATCTAGTTAGGAAGGTCTCCTAAATTTGAAGGGAAAATAAACAGAGCACATAGACAGGGCAACTAGCGCATTAATAAAAAAAAAATTGCCAACAAAATTCTCCAGAAGCAGAACCCACATGAAGAAAATTAAAATTATTCTAGCAATACTTAACACCCAAATTAATGAGGGAATGAATTAAAGTGTTCTTAAATGACCTAGAACCGGTAAAATCAAGGATGTCATTAGAAGTGATGAACTCCAACTATAAAATAGAGCTCAACACTTGAACCAGACATGTATAGCATACCTACACACGAAAACACCAATATATATATATATATATATATATCTGACAGTTTCAAAAAAAAATGTAACTGATTATAGATGAAAAATAAGAAAATAGAGAGGGTTTTACCTGTTACACCCGAAGAGAAACCTGAGGTATGGCCAGTAACCTACTGCAACAAGTAGAGAGCATATGGGCCATAAATATATAGATATATACGTCAAATAAATAAATAAATAAATAAAAATAAAAAATCCTGAAAGATTGTAAAATCACATATAAATTCAAAAGTCCTCAAGCCCAGAGTATCGTTTACCTGGAAAGTGTCTGTGGGAGAACATAAAATATGCATTGGTGCGAGCATGCAACCCGATGCCTCATTCGAGGCCATAAGGGGAAGAATCTAGAATACTTGACAATTTTAGTGGAAACCCTGCAAACAACAATAGAGAGAAAATATAAGAACATAATATTCATTCATTGTCATGAATGCTGAAATTTTAAATAAAAAACAACCAATATGATTATACAACCGGCATTTACCTAGATATACCCACTACAAACTTAAATAGAACCGTTGGAAACTGATTATGCACAGGGTTGTGCTGCACTCCCACTCTTCGCACAAATCTATGGGTTAGGTCACCTCATATAACCAACCATAGGAAACAATGGAACAAATTTGGAATCTGTGAAGCACTAAAATACCCAAGAAATTAGTCAAAGTGGGACAAGGGTTACCTAAAGTCAAAAGGTGGTGATAGCGATGAGGAGAGTTGAATGATAATGAAACCTCCAGGTCAGGGAAGAAATCCATCACAAACAAAACCCTTCATGCAACAAAGAACAGATGGAGAAAATTGACAAGCTTACCAGGCACCTGGAGAGTGGTGGATATCGAGGAATGAATTTTGGCCATGGGGAATAGGATTTAGGATTAGGGTGGAGGAACCTCTACCCTAGATCCAAATCCAATCAATCCTGGTCGTACAATGTTTTTCAAGAGCCTTAAACTTCCACATAAAGATAAGTACATGCAGTCATCACCAAAGTGGTGCAACCAGATGCATAAGAATGGTTGGATATGGGGCGATTAATATCTCAAATATTTTTAAGGGAATTGCATGGCAAAGTGTTGAAATATCACAGCTACCAAATTATTGTAGTTTGTAACCATGGATTTGGAATTTTAATGGTAGATATGACATTAAGGTGCATGTTAAGGTAGGTATATAATCACTTATAAAAAACATAGTGAGTTGAATAAATTACCATAAGGAATAATACAAATGAGCTCTCAAAAGTGTGTAAGATAATGTTTATAACATTGTAACCCAAACTAGTATCAATAATCACTAATTCAAAGCCAAAAAGGTAAGTATGGCAGTGGGGTATCAATATCATAATGTGTAAGGAGGGCACAATATATATGTGATCTTAATGTGTTTAATAGTTATAAAAATTATGTATACAATAGAGTGTCTAAGGTGACATTGGAGGATGTCGAAAATAAGTCCTTATTAGAACCATTGTCTAGGAATATTACCATCCCTTAGTAAAAAAGTGTTGGTGAATAACTACCAGTGCTTGGTAAAACAATTGAAAACATATTTCATGAAAAGAGGCATGTTATTATAAGAGACAATTTCCACTTCGATTCTAGGAATTTTTTTTTTTTTAAAGGAGAATGGGGAGATGTGAAAAATGGTATCAGAGCCCCAAAGTTAAAAAATTGGAGCTTTATGGAACCACTACCATAATACTTATGTAGAGAAGGTATATGTACCTTGTAAGAAATTTAGGGTAATGTATAGTTGTTAATCTATGTATGTGGTTGTACTATATTTTAGTTACGAAAGAAAAACAACAGGAAATGGAAGAGGATCCTCCTCCAGCAGTGATTGAGGGAGAAGGATTGTATGTTGAATTTGTAAATGGAAGAGATCCATATAAATCTTAGTTGTTGTATATTATTAATAGTTTACAACAAGAACTAGGATACCTTTGAGCCAGCAATGAAAATTTATTAAAGGGAAATGAAGAACAAGATAAAATGATATGGGATTGACTGAAAAGTACAATCATAAAACAGTGGGAGATGATATGGAAAGAGACAGTAAAAGGAGTACAAAATTGGGACAATCAAAAATTCGGAAAGATTCTGACAGATCATATTACCGAAGACAAAAGATAAAGAAGAAAACATAGTTACAAGGGGAAATCCCAAAAATAAAACCCCCAACTTTTGATGTGGAAAAGGAGGAGGATGCATAATCTTGATTACTCAACATGACGAAATATTTTCAAGGTTATGATTATGAGACGAACCTGAAGGCTAGATTTCCATCTACCAGCTACAGGGTAAAGCTGCTCTCTGGTGGGAAGAGGAAAATGTGTGCACTTAATGGAATAAATGACGATATCTTGGCAGGAGTTCCGAAATAAGTTCAAAAATTGATATTTAAGTGAGCGTTATTATGATGACCATGCCAAGGAATTCCATGAATTAAGATTAGGACAACTCACGATGGATTATTTTGCAACAAAGTTTGCAATTTTTTTGCATTATGTACCTTATATCAAAGAATAAAAAGATAAAGTACATCGGTTTGTGAATTTTTTTCCTACTTTGTGCAAGGAGAGGATTGAATTCGACAATCCAAAAATTATGGATGAAGCGGTACAATTCTAGGCTATGTTACCAAAAGTTGAGAATTAAAGATGATTATTCTAAATTCTTTCATAATAAGGATAAAAATAAACCTATAATGGAAACTAAATGACATAAACATAGATCGATTAGTAGTTGTCGAGTTCTTGTTTCCGTGACCGCTTCAGGTTCCAATATGGTTTTTCCTTCCTCATCAAGTTTTGGCAATATTGTTTGAATAGGAATATTTTCACCTATAACCTTCTTTAAGCATGAAACATGAAAAACTAGATGCACTCGTGCAGAAGCAGGAAGCTCCAATTTGTATGCCATAGTACAAATCTTTTGCGACACCTTGTAAGGACCATAGTACTTTGGCGATAATTTATTATCGTTCTTAGCTTCCTTGAGGGACATTTGTTTGTATGGTTGTAGCTGTAAAAATACCCAGTGTCCTACATCAAAACCTCTCTCGCTGCAATGTTGATCTGCCTATTGTTTCATTCGATTTTGTGCCAAATTCAACTTATCCTTTAAGAGTTGGAGTACTTCTTGTTGATGCTCGATGTGATCTTCCACTGCTTGAACCTTTGAATTTTCTCTTAAATATGATGTGATGGATGGTGGATGATATCCATAAAGTTCCATAAATGGGGTCATTTTTGTTACAGTATGGAAGGAAGTGTTATACCGCCATTCAGCAGGAGGTAACCACTTGACCCATTATGTTTGTTTCTCAGATACAAAACAACAAAGATATCCTTCCAAACATTTATTTACTATCTCATTTTGACCATCTAATTGATGATGATAAGATGAGCTATGAGCTAATTGAGTACCCAAACAAGAAAATAACTACGTCCAAAAATTTCCAGTAAAAATGGGATCTCTGTCACTCAAAATAACCCTTGGGTTTCCGTGTAGTTTTTGAATTGTGTCCATATATGTAGTAGCAACTATACTTGCTTTAAATGGATGAGATAATGCACAAAAATGTGCATACTTGGTAAGTCTATCAACTACCACCATGATGACACTCTTTCCTTCGGACTTAGGTAAACCTATGATAAAATCCGTTGAAATATCCTCCCAACGTTAACTTGGAATGGATAAAGGTTGTAGAAGAAAAGGGGTCTTAATTGTCTCAATTTTATTCTACTGGAAAACCCAACATTCCGCCACAAAATTTTGAATATCAGATTTAAGGCCGACCCAAAAAAATTCTTTCTTCACCCTGTGGTATGTTTTAAAAAATCGTGAGTGTCCTCCTAAAGGAGAAGTGTGCAATTCCAAAAGAATCTTTTGTTTTAATTGGGAATTCTTACAAAGATATAAGTGATCTTTGTACCATAAGGAATCATTTTTCCAACTAAATGTATCAGATCTACTAGGATCTTGCTGCAACTTTTGAATGAGTTTCCACACTTCTTCATCCTCCTTCCATTCATCTCTTTCTTTGGTTATCCAATGTGGTTGGATAATAGAAATGACACAAAACAATGCTTCCACCTCTTCATTCTTTCTTGAGAGTGCATCTACAACAACATTTAGCTTCCCTTTTTTGTAGATTATTTCAAAGTCATAACCCAACATCTTTGTGACCCATTTTTGCTGCTCTTCTGAAGATAGTCTTCATTCCAAAAAGTTTTTAATACTATCATGATCAGTTTTTACCTTGAAGTGTCTTCCCATTAGGTAAGTTCGCCATTTATTTAGTGCATGCAGTATTGCTAACATTTCCTTCTCATAAATAGGTTTCTTTAAATACTTTCCTTGAATTGGATGACTTTCAAAAGTAATGGGTCTTACTTCTTGCAATAAAACAACACCAATTCCATTTCCTGGGGCATCACATTCCACAATAAAGGTTTCTGTGAAGTTTGGCGTAGCTAAGACTGGTGCTAGGTACCTTGCCTCTTTAAGATGTTCAAAGGCCTTAGTTGCTTCAAGAGTCCATGAAAATTCATCTTTCTTCAATAATGTTGTTAGAGGTGTTACTATTCTCTCATAATTCTTAATAAACTTGCGATAATACGTTGTTAACCCGAGAAATCCTCACAACTTCTTTATGGTTGAGGGGACTTTCCATTCCTTAATGGATTTAATTTTTTTAGGGTCTACCGTAACACGCTCGTGAGATACAATATGACCTAGATATTCCACCTCTTGTACTCCAAATAAACATTTGGATGTTTTTTCATATAATTGTTTTTCCTGCAATAGTTTGAGCACCCTGTCAACATGTTCAACATGATCCTTCCAAGACCTGCTGTAGATTAGTATATCATCAAAAAATACTAGCACAAATTTTCTAAGGAAGGGTTGAAAATGGAATTCATCAACCCTTGAAATGTAGAAGGTGCATTGGTAAGGCCAAAAGGCATGACCAAAAATTCATAATGACCCTCATGAGTTCGAAATGTTGTTTTTGGAATATCTTCAGTCTTCATTTTAATTTGATGATATCCTGAATGAAGATCCAACTTGGTAAAATAAATTGCTCCATGTAATTCATCCAATAATTCATCAATCACACGAATGGGAAATTTATCTTTAATGGTGAGCTTATTGAGCTCCCTATAATCCAGACACATTCGCCATGATCCATCCTTCTTGTGTACCAATACTATAGGAGCAGAGAAAGAACTTTGACTAGGTTGAATTATACCCGCCTCTAACATTTCTGCAATTATACGTTCAATTTCGCTCTTTTGGACATAAGGATATCTATAAGGCCTGATGTTTGGAGGAACACTTCCTGGAATCAAATGAATAGCATGATCATGATCACGAATAGGTGGAAGTCCTTTGGGAGTTTCAAACACCTTGGAATGATTGTCCAAGACTTTTTGGAGATCTGCAGAAATAGATGATTTTGATGTTGGAACTTCTAGTGAGCATAGTTGTGCAATTACGCCTCGTTGTTCTTTCTTTAGAAGCTTTTTCATGACATTAGAGCTTATTATCTTTCCCGGCTTCCCCACAATACCCCGTAATTCGACTTCCTTTCCTTTTGAAAAAAATTTCAAGAAAAGTTCTTGAAAATTAAAAGCTACCGTCCCCAAAGATTGTAACCATTGTACTCCTAGTACAACATCAGCACCTCCCATAGGAATGGAAAGCATTGGACTAGTCAATACATATTCCCCATGGTTAGCTTGATATTATGGAATTTTCCAGAGCAATTTATAGTTCCTCCATTTGCAACCATCACTTGACATTCTGGTGCTGGGTATAGGAAACAATTCAATTCCTTGGCTACCTTACAATGAATAAAATTATTGGTACTACCTGAATCAATCAACACTATTACCTTTTTCTTCTTGATATGTCCTTCTATCTTGAGAGTTTGAGGAGTGGTAATTCCTGCCAATGCATTACACGATATGGTCGGACTCATTTCTTCCTCTTCTAGGGCTAGTTCCTGGTGTATATCCTCTTCTTGTTCATTTTCTTCTTCCTCTTCACAATCTATGTAAAATATTTTCTTCTCAGCACACTTATGACCTTTAGTGTATTTTCTATCACAACTGTAGCAAAGCCCTTTTTCTCTTTTTTCTTCCAATTTTTGTGGTGTCAACCTTGTAGGTTTTGGAAATCTAGGAGTAGCAACACTTCCCTCTTTATAGAAGTGAGTGGTAGGCTTCCTTGTCGCCATAATTTTACATTCAATTTTTCTTGCCAACCTGAATGCCTTCTCCAATGAATCAGGTTCCAAAACGCGAACTTCATGTTGGATGTTATCCTTTAAAGTGCCTATGAAGAGATCAATCTTGTGTTCCTATGGAATATCAGTTACCCTTATATTCAATTTTTGGAAGTCCTCAATGTGCTGCCCCACTAAACCCTTTTGTTTGAGATTTATCAATTGGCTAAAGAAGGTGTTGCTCTTTGTATCCTCATAATGTGCTATCATTTCCTCCATAAAAATTGACCAAGTGACAATTTTTTTACGGGAGCAAAGCCGTCGATACCATACAAATGTATTTTGTTCTAAATGTAAAGTTGCAATGCGTACCTTTTGTGTGTTTTGCACATTATTGAGATCAAAATATTGCTCCATCTGTAGTATCCATGTTACAGGATCCTTTCCATCAAACTTCCTCATATCCATTTTTGGAATATGGTGGTTATTCCCTCCAACATTAGAGTTTATGAAATCACGATTAACATTTATTTTGTTCTCATCGTGAGTTTCCTCTACAATATTTTCACCATTAGGAAACATTTCTTGTATCAAATTTTTCAAACCTTCCATGTCTTCTTTTAGATCATACTTCATGTTTTCCATCTTAGCTTCCATGTCATCCATCTTAGATTCCATGCCAGCTTCCATGCCATCCATCTTCTATGCCATTCTTCAAACCATCCATCTTAGATTCCATGCCTTTCTTCAAAATTTCCATGTCATTTTTTGTTTCTCTTTGCGAGAGAAAATTTTTTTGCACTTGCTCTTGTAATTTTGATATGTCATGTTGTCATTCTTCGTCTTCATGAGTCATAGTAGAGCCTTCTAAAGGCTAAATGGGTGTTGAATTCCTTTTAGGGGCCATTTTAGAATCCAATACTGATATCTGTTCTACAATTAACCCTTGGAATCAATTCAACTTGATTCTTCAAACAAGACTTATGCAATTCGGAAAACCAAAACACACAACTTTTACTTGCTTTTGAGGAGCTTGATATTGAAATTGACTTATCTCTATACTTTCAAATCCTCAATATCTGAAATTTGGCGCTGTAGTAGTATTCTAAAGCTTCTTTCAAATGTCATAGGTCTGACTTGATTTGGATTCTTCAAGAAAAAGTTATGTCCAATCTCCCACAACGACCTAATTATGGACTAGTTCAGTAGAGCGAACCTTTACGACTTGCCACGTGTCACTATTTTATCCTTTGGCTCTGAAATTTATAGACAGGAAACCAAAGTCTGTGTACTTCCAGTCACCTTTTACAGGATTCCAATCCGATGCTCAGAGAGAAAGTTATGAATATTTTCCCATAGTCACCTCTTTCAGATGAAATTTGGGAGCCTGAAAAAGACCTAACTTCCACAGATCATATATTTGAAATTATTGCGAACCAAGATTTGAAATTTTGAGACGATGTTCCTCAGGATTTTGGCTTCACGCTCAAAAAATTTCAGCTTCTGAAGCTTCGTAGAAAAATGTTATAGAAAAAATTCCACAATGACCTTTTTAAGTAAAATTCAAGAGCCTTCAAAAAGCCCTAACTTCCACAGATCATATCTCCAAAAATATTGCGAACCAAGCTTTGAAATTTTGCGATGATGTTCTATAGGATTTCAGCTTAGCACTATAAAAATTTCAGCTTTTGAACCTTCCTAGAAAAAAAGGTTATAGCGAAACTACCACGATGACCTATTTGGAGCAACGAAACCCTAGAATCCAAACCTCTGATACCAAATGTTGTGAAACCAGCTCAAAAAATAGAAGAAAAGAGATATCAATGCCTTAGAAATAAGCCACTTCGAGGGGGAAACCTCCAATACATTACATGAATGAACAATTCTTGGATGATATCAAATTACAAAACCTCCTTTCTATATATAGGAGTCGATGGGGCCATAAAGTAATCCTAGTCGACCTAAAAATAATAATTTAAGGGCAAAATAATAACAATATGGGGGTTACAAGGGTACAATAATAACAATAAGGGGGTTATACTAAGAACAATAAGGGACTAGACTAGTAATATAGGGACCTTACACCAACACAGTGAATGACCTCAGTAGGAATATTCCCAGCATATGCATAGCCTTGGACGATACATATGAAGAGAATCAATCTACAATTATTGAAATTGAAGGTACTCTATCCAACCAATTTTTTTCTATTTTAATTGATCCTGATTGGTACAGCTAGCAACCGACACCGAAAGAAGAGTAACAATCAAAGAAAGGAAAATTCCTCTTAATCTAAATGGTTACTTAAAAATAGTGAATATAAATGTACATCCTCTAGGATCATACAATATACACATAGGAAAGGATTGGCTCGAGAAGAAGGAAACCATTATAAAATTCCTGGGAAAAATAGTGACATGTGTAAATCGACATGGAAAATCTCAGACAATTCAGGGTGTGCCAAAACCCATATCAATTAGACAAATTTCATCGTTAGATATTTATTTTTCATGTATAAGAAAGTAAAAAACATGATGAGGACATAAATTTAGATATCGTACCAATAATTAAATATTTCTGAGATGTGTTTCCAGAGGAGATTCTTAGTTTACGACCTCATAGAGATATAGAATTTAACATAGATATGTTATCCAGTACAACCCCAGTGTCTAGAGCACCATACCAGGTAAGTCCACATTAATTATTGTAGTTATAAGAACTGGTGGACAAAGGATATATAGGACTAGTGTGTCACCTTCGGGGGCACATGTTTTATTTGTCAAAAAAAAGGATGGCACATTCAGAATGTGCATCGATTATCGACAACTAAATAACTTGACCATTAAAAAAAAGTACCTATTGCCCCATATCATGACTTGTTTGACCAAGTAAGATGGGAAACTATTTTTTCTAAAATTATTTAAGAACCAGGTACCATCAACTAAGGATCAAAAATGAAGATACTCATAAAAAAAACATTTAGAACTAGATATAGACACTACAAGTTTGTAGTGTTACCATTTTGCCTCAATATTTCCCCAGAAACATTTATATGCTTGATGAAAAATGTTATCATCAAGTATTTATATAAATCTATACTATTATTCATTAATGAAATTATGGTATATTCCATAAATGAAGAAGGGCATAAGGAACACCTAAAGTTGGTGCTAAAAACTTTAAGGGAAAATTAATTGTATGCCAAATTCAGTATTTGGGTCACATTATTTCTAAGAGAGGATTAGCAGTTGATATCGAGAATGTTAAAGCCATGGTTAATTGGCATCTACCAAAGGATGTGTCTATTTTTCATTCATCTATGGGAATTGCATGGTATTATCATAGATTTATAGAAGGATTATTCAAATACCATATCCTATCACATCACTTTAGAAAAAATTAGTAAACTTTGAATCAAAAAATAATGTCAAAATAGTTCTGATAAACTTAAACAGTTACTCACGACGACTCCCAGTTTAAAGATGGCAGATCGAAATAAGGAATTTACAGTTTGCAAAAATTCTTATATATAAGGATTATGAGGATTTTCATTTCAATATAAGTTTGTAATATATTATGAATAAAGGAGTTTGAATATCCATGAAAGGAACTATGATGTATATGATCTAGAAATAGCAGTTATCATAACTTAAAAATGTGGATGCATTATTTGTTAGGGAAAAAATTCACTTTTGTGACTAATCATATTAATCTGAAAAATATTTTAGTCAACCAAATCTTAATGTTGGACAAGCAAGATGGATGGTGTTCCTTAGTGGGTTTGAATTTGATATAAAACATATAAAGGGGAAATAAAACAAGATAGCAAACACTTTGAGAGGACATGCTTATAATATGATGCAAGTGGTTGTTCATAGTATTAAAATAGACTACATATAAAATATTATGAATTCCATAAATAGTGACCCAAAATATCTGGAAATACAATAGAAGTTACAACAATTTAACATTCCAGGGTATGCAGGAAATTCGGAAAGGTTGTTGGTTTACTGGAAAATATTATATGGTCCCAATGTACAAGGATTGAAACATATGATACCTGCTGAGTATCATAAGAAACCATACACATGGCACCTTGGGTACCAAAATATGATCACAACATTGAGAAAAAATTTATTTTGGCCAAGTATAAACAACGAGTTGGAAAAATATATGTCCAAATGCCCATAATGTCAACAGGTTGAGATTGATCATCAACACCTTGATGAGTTTTTAAATCCATTACCTATTCTAGAATGGAAGTGGGAAATAATTTCCTTATATTTTACTACGAGATTACCAAGAACTTAAAGATAGGACGACTCCATCATGGTAGTGGTAGATACACTAAGTAAGGAAACCCATTTCATACCAGTACAATCCACTTATGTTACGACACAGATTGCTAATATATTTATGAAGGATATTTTCATATTACACGTGGTATCTAAAATGATAGTGTCATATAGGGATGCGAAATTCACTGGAAATTTTTGGAAGGAATTTTTTGGGGGCATGAGAACTAAATTAAATTTTAGTACAACCCACCATCCTCAAACGGATTGAAAAATAAAGAGAACCAACCAAATTTTTAGAAGACATGATTAGAATGTATGTTATGGACAAGCCTACAAAATGGGAAGATTTTCTGCACTTAATTGAGTTTGCATACAATAACAGTTACCAAACTTCTATAAAAATGAGCACGTTTGAGGCCTTGCATGGAAAAAATTCCATACAACCCTCAGTTGGAGTCAGCAAGAGGACAAATTAATTATTTGGCCAGATGCATTGTAGGAAATGGAATATAGAGTATGAATAATACAACAGATCATCAAACAACACATGATCTAAAAAAGAGTTATGCAGAAATGGAAATAACATACATAGAATTAAAAGTTGGAGATCATGTATTTATTTTAGGGTGAAACCAAGGAAAACATGTTAAGGACAACAACCTATCCAAAATTAGCACTAGGATTTTGTGGTCCATTTGAAAGTTTGAGTCAGAGTCGTATCTCATCAATTAGCATTACTGAGTCACATTAAATTTCATAATGTTTTTCATGTGTCTTTACTTAAGAAATATGTTCGTGATAATTCTCACGTTATTGATTGGAAAATGATACAAGTGGAACATGAAGGAGACTTCCTCACAAAATATCTCTCTATACTAGAGATGAAAGAGATTTGGCTCTGGAATTGATTCATCATTCAGGTTAAAGTGGAATGGAATAATTTTACTCCCGAAGAGGCTATTTGGTAGCTTCAAGATTAAATGCAGAACAATTATCCATCACTGTTTCAAAAGAAAGGAACCAAACATTGAATACCGAAGATGGTGTGAATTAAGCGAGGAAGAATGTGGCATCCATCTGCTGCTGAATTATTATTATTATTATAGTTATTTTATTTTATTTTAGATTTGAAATATGATTTTGGAATGGCCAAAAAGTCATGGAATGTGTCGAATACCTATGTAAATAAATATTCTATCAATAAATAAATGAGATTGGAAATACTTGAGAATGATATTTTTAATTAAAATAGTTCTTCCATGAAAAATTATATAATGAATTCGATATAAACATAATCGATGGGGAAAAATCCATTAAATTTCCTAGCTGGAAATAAATGATAAACTCAGATTAGCATAAAGCATCGTGGGAGAAAAAAATGAGATTTTATAAAACTATAGCCTAGGTGAGTGGTTGTGAGCGACCACAAAAGTGGGGTATTTCCAAAGGAAAAAATCCCTCATGGAAGGAAGGTATAGAATACCTATTGCCAGGATCAACAGAGGTTGTTGATAACTTGATGATGATGAATCTCAGCTTGGGGGTGAAATAAGGCGTACAATTCTAAGGTTGGGTGGAAAACAATGTTCTATTCTCAAGTGTGCCTATCATAAGTATTACTGGTTAGATTATTTTATTTATTTGGTCTTGAATGTATGAATATTTGAAAGATATTGTGATTGTTTTATATGAAATAGAAGCATAACAATATTGAGAAATTATTCTTATGGGAACATTTGAATTATACTATGTTGTAATTTAGTGTTGAGTATATATGTGGTTTAAGTTTCTGGAAATGTGTTCTGTGTTTTCTTTACAAGATTTGTGCTGATATTTATATTTTTATAAAAGATTGAAACAATTCATGGTAGATAACTAACTAGCAAGAAAATCCGAAGGATGGTATAGGTTGTTACAGGTTGATTGTTATCATATAATTTACCTGTTATACATTTGTTCGTAGTCACAGTGGATATAAAAGATAATTGATGTTTTGAGCTCCTAGCTTATCCGAGTAGAAATTTTAGATTAAATGACACGCCTAGGAGTTGCACCATAATAATGTTTTAATATATTCCATGCATGTGTTCAAAATAGTAAATAGATAACATGATACAGTAAACAAAGAGCAATATCTAGTAATCAGACAACATGATACAGTAAACAGAGAACTTGACAATATGAAAGAATCAATGGTTTTGAGCATGAAATGCAGTTTTAAAGAACAAAAACATCAGTCAAACCACATTTATAATTTTTTTAACTAGGCCTAATCCAATATGGCAATATTCTTAGTGGGAATGATATAGCCAAGGTGGGGGATTACATATTTTTACAGTTCGTCGGGTCTGGCGAGGAAGAATCTCAGATGTACGAGTCTAGAAAAATTAACCATATTCGAAAGAAAGTTGCGCCTACTATAGCAACCATATTGTTTAAATGATATCCAATACAGTCTTTAAGGCAACACGTAGACTATGTTTTTTGGTGACTACACAGAAAATCCAAACTTATGGAACAGACTAGGAAGCAGACATAAAAATCACAGAATTTATATATCGAGACCCATTAAGTAGTTTTGTGCATTTAATTGAAAAATAACATAACGAACAGAGAGGAGGGTATTTTGGACTGTACTCTAGGTACCTATAATAAAATAAATTTTATTATTTTAAAACAGAAGCCAGATATCTGGATTTAATAACAAATGATTTTTAAGAAACTAGTAACCATATATGCAACTTAGGAAGCAACATTATTAGAGCATAACATAATTCGACACATGATACTTTGCACAACCAACGAAGAGAAAAACCCTCATCCATGTCACATTCTCATAAATTCAACCAGAATAGAGGGGAATTACTCCATTGATAAAACTATGGTGATAATAGTAGAGTCCATAATTAAACAAAGAAAATTATCATTAATGATGAAAATAGGATGAGTTACATATCTCAAATAATAAGGTCACCCATTCTATAATTTAATTCATTTATTGAGGTCTCCTCACTTTTGAGAGAAAATAATTAGAGTACAGAGAGAGGTTGAATAGTTCCTTAATAATAATATAAAACTGCCAACGAAATTTGTTGGAAGAAAAACCCAGGCTAGGAAACTAAAATTATTTCAGTACTCCTCGACTCCCAAATATAGATATATACGGAAAACAAAAAAGCAAAATAACCATGAAACCTTATAAAATTGCATATAAATTCAAATTTCGTTAAGCCCAAAGAATCGTTTACCTGGAAAGTGTCCATGGGATAACATAAACTCGTTACCGGTGGGAGCATGCGACTCGATGCCTCGTTCTAAGCCATTAGAAGAAGAGGCCAAAATACCTGGGCATTTTAGAGGAAACCCTGCAAACAACAACATAAATAAAATATAAGAACAAAATAGTCATTCATTGTCATGAATGCTGAAATTAAAAAAAAATAAACAATAGGATTATACAATGGAATTTTACGTGAATATACCCACCACACATCGAAATTGAAGGGGTGGGAACTGATTCCGCATAGGGTTGTACTACACTCCCACTGTTACCACACATTTTTTGGTAAGGGTCACCTAACAGATGGAGAAAATTCACAAGTTTACCATGCTCCTAGAGAGCGGCGAATATGGAAGAATGAGTTTTGGAAATGGGGAATAGGGTTTAGGGTTAGGGCAGAGGAACCTTTTCACTTAATCAAAATCACGACAACCTTAGTCATAGAACGTTGTGCAGGAGTCTTAACCCTCCACGTGAAGATAATTACATGTCATCCACATGTTGAAAATATTAAAGTCACCTGCTAGCCTTGGGCAGGAAGAAAACGAGTACAAAGGCAGCAGCAGGAGAAGTGTATGCGTACACAGCACTACGCAGTTAAAGAAGGATGGAAGAACTGTAGGAATGAAATTAATTGTTATGGGCCGCAGCCACAGAATTCAGAGGAGAATTGATTACGGTGATGGGTGGAGTCGTTTTACAGTGGAACGAAGATTTTCCCATAGATCTGAACTACGGAAGAATAGAGATATATTAAAACTAGTCATTTCGGGCTTTTAAGCCCTCAACAACGAGAAATGAAGAATTTGTTTAAAACAGGCTGAAGTCCTTTTAATTTCTGAAATGGCGGGACAAGTGGGTCCACCACTTAAGTTTCAATCGGAATCACAAATTTTTTAAGCAGTGTCTTGTTGATGTGAAGATTTGCGATGCGATCCAATCGTAATACATATGATACATAAAACAAATGTCTTGTAGATGTGGTAATGTTCCGGAAGCGGAACGGTTTTATATAATACAACCAAACCTTATGTTATAATCGCCATCCACCACAGCCGAGGCCCATGGGTCCACAGACCACGCGGCATTTTATAATACGATCGCAAGGTTGCAATTGCAATGGTTCAATCGGAGGCCTTTTGTTATATGCTCCGATCGAAGGCTGGACCCGATCCAGTTATATACCACAGTTTATTTGTTCCATTGAATCCGGGTTCTTAATCGCAATCGGAAGATCGGGGGTCATGTGTTTCGTTGAAGTTCCGGACCCGACGCCATTTATATGGTTGATTTAATACATGGTCCATCGCATCCGATTGATTGATCGCAATCAAAGTTTTGTTTTGAGCGCTTGCTTTTTTTAAAAGCGCAGACCCGATGGGGATTATACAATGTATTTAAATGGTTTGATCGCGCATTCAAGAGCAGTTGAAAAATGGGGCCCGCATGTATTTGTTTTAATATTTTTAGACTTTGTTTAAGTTTTAATATTTTTCTATAATGTTTTTAATATGCGCGGCATATAAAAACAAAAGGGCCCGAGAGCCTGTGTAGTATGGTAATTTATTGTTAATTGTTTTGTTTCGCACAACAGCGTGAAAAGAAGAACACAACAATGTTGATTTTATGAGACAGAGAGCATTTCTTTGAAAGAACAGAGAGTAGTTTTGTGCACTGCGTCTGTAGCAGTCACTGCCCTTGTTATACCTCTGTGTTAGAGGAAGATTTTGTAAACAGTTTTGAAAAGAATAGAAGCTTGTTTTACAGTTTGGGAAACTCTGTCTTTTGTCAAGAATTTTTATATTTCTCTATGTTGTAGAGGAGAGTTTTATTCTCTCCATTCTTGTTCTGGAATTTTTCAATATTCCAACATGGTATCAGAGCTAGTTTAGGCTCTTTGAACGTTTCAAAGAAGCTGAAGAAGAAGAAGACTTGTTGCAGCGTTTTCTCCAGCAGTGTGAAAGCTCAGCTGAGGTCAAAAGTTCAGGTATTTCTCAAAGAAAACAAAGTTGTTATTTTTGTTTAAAAGAGTTTGTTCTTTCAGAGAAGGAGAGACAATTCGTTTAAGTTCAGAGTTCAGCTCAAAAGCAATGGCTGGACCAAGCACTGGTATGAGCATTGGAAATGTTCAGCTTCCACAATTTAATGGAAAGAAATATGATTATTGGGCCATTACCATGAGATCCCTGTTTGTCTCACAAGATTTATGGGAGTTTGTAGAAGATGGTTTTGTTGAACCAGCTGATAAGCAGGCTTTTAATGCCTTAACTCAAGCAGAGAAGTATTTATTGAAGAATAATAGAAAGAAGGACTCTAAAGCCCTCTTCTATTTGTATCAGGCAGTAAATGAAAGTGTGTTTCCAAGGATAGCAGCAGCTAAGAGATGCAAGGATGCATGGGAAACTCTGAAGGTAGCCTATCAAGGTATGAAGAAAGTTAAGACAATAAAACTTCAGTTGCTGAGAAGAGATTTTGAAACTCTTTGCATGAAAGAGTCAGATAATGTAGACACATTTTTTACACATGTGATTTGGATTGTAAATCAGATAAGATCCCATGGAGAAACTCTTGAAGAAAGAAGGATTGTGGAGAAACTTTTGAGGAGCTTACCCTCAAAGTTTGATGTTATTGTAACCACCCTAGAAGAGACCAAAGATCTCTCAAAGTTCACAGTAGATGAAATTCATTCCTCACTGATAACTCATGAACAGAGATTGAGCAGAGATGAACACTCATCTCTTGAGCATGCCTTCAAGACCCAGATGCCTTCAGGAAGAGGAAGAGGTCAAGGAAAAGGAAGACGAATAGGCAGAAGCCAGAATAGAGGTGGAAGGAACAACCCTTCACATTCACATGGAAGGAGCAATAGTCAAAGTCAGAGCCACGGCCAATGCAACAGCCAGCAAGGTGGACATCAACACCAACATGCTCATGGACAAAGGTATGAAAAATCCAATGTCCAATGTCATTATTGCAAGAAATATGGGCACTATGCCAATGAATGTAGAAAGAAGAAAAATGACATGAAAAATAAGTAGAATGCTAATGTAGAAAAAGAAGAAAAGAACCCAAGTAATGTGATGTTAGCATGTAATGTAGCACAGGATAGAGAAGATGATGTTTGGTTCTTAGATTCAGGATGTAGTAATCATATGACTGGAAATAGAGCAATGTTTGCCAATCTAGATGAAGAAGTTAAATCAGAAGTAACCACAGGAACTGATACTAAGATCTCTGTCAAAGGAAAAGGCAGAGTTAGTATTAGAGCAAGAAATGCTGAGAAAAAATTTGTTCTTGATGTGTATTATGTTCCAGGTTTGAGATGTAATCTTTTGAGCATTGGGCAGCTCATAAACAAAGGTTACAATGTAACTTTAAAAGATGATGTGCGCACAATAAAAGATATACCTCCAAGAAAGAAAATCATTGCTGAAATACAAATGACTAGCAATAGAATGTTTCCACTCAAGCTCAACACTGACTTGAAAGGAAAAGGAAAGAGTATAGCAGCTATAACACAAGAAGCCTTTCAGAAGGAAGAGAAGGATGAAAATTGGTTATGGCACCTGAGATTTGGACATCTCAATTTCAGAGGATTAAATTTGCTACACAAAAAAGTAAAGGTAAGAGGTTTACCATTGATTGAGAAGCCTGAAAGCCTATGTGAAGGTTGCATCTTGGGAAAGCAACACAGAGAAAATTTTCCATCAGGGAGAAGCATAAGGGCAAAAGCACCCTTAGAGATCATTCACTCAAATTTATGTGGGCCGATGCAAACAACATCAGTTTCAGGCAGAAATTACATGCTGACCTTTATAAATGATTTCACAAGAAAAGTGTGGGTTTATTTTCTGAAATATGAGTGAATTTTTTCAGAAATTTTTCCATTTTAAAGCTCTTGTAAAAAAACAGAGCGGGCTCCACATTAAAGTTCTCAGAACTGATAGAGGAGGAGAATATATCTCAAAGGAATTTCTACGTTTTTGCAGAGAGAATGGCATACACAAGAAATTTACCACAAGGTACACACCGCAACAGAATGGAGTTGCTGAAAGGAAGAATTGAACCATAATGGAAATGGTGAGAAGTATGTTGAAGGCAAAACACTTGCCGAATGAGTATTGGAAAGAAGAAGCAAACTGTGTTGTGTATATTTTAAATAGATTCCCTACAAAAGCTGTGATGAACAAAGTTCCAGAAGAAGCATGGAGTGGCAGAAAACAGGGAGTCACCCACATGAGAGTTTTTGAATGTGTGGCATATGCACACATTCCTGACAAGTTGAGGAAGAAGCTGGATAGTAAGGGGGAGAAGTGCATTTTCCCTGGATATTGTGAAGATTCCAAAGGATACAGATTGTATAACCCATCCACAAAGAAGTTTGTGATAAGCAGAGATGTGCAATTTATTGAAGAGGAAGCATGGGATGGAAGCATTGAGAAAAAAGTTAATGTTAAAAGCTATTTATCTCATGATGAAGATGAGGGAGATGTGGTTGAAATTAATAACCCATCCATAGCACAACCTCCACCAACACAAGTATAACAAGGGACGCCTTAAGCGATAGCGAGAACACCCCTAAGAAGAAGCGGGTGTGCTTCACTGAGCACACCACATGGAGCAGAATTAAGTGCTTCATCAAGCACGACTACACCAAGTGAAAGAGGAACAAAGTTCAGAAGTATTAGAGAAATCTATGAGCAGGGAGCAGCAAATGAAGGTATGAATTCCCTATTTTCTTTGTATTGTCAAGTTCATGATCCTATTCATTTTGAATATGCTATTAAAGATAGAAAATGGATAGAAGCTATGGATGATGAAATTAATGCCATAGAGAAAAACAAAACATGGGATTTGGTTGATCTCCCAGAAGGTAAAGAATTCATTGGAGTTAAATGGGTCTATAAGACCAAAAGCAATGCTGAAGGAAAAATAGAAAGACACAAGGCCAGACTTTTTGTCAAGGGATATAAGCAGAATCATGGAATAGACTGTGAAGAAAATTTTGCACCAGTTGCAAGAATGGAGATAGTAAGAGCAGTGCTATCAACAGCAGCACAAAACAAATGGAAAGTATACCAGATGGATGTAAAATCTGCATTTTTAAATGGAGTTTTAATGGAAGAGGTATATGTGGAAAAACCTCTTGAATATGAGAAGAAAGGCCAAGAGCATAAAGTCTGCAAATTGAAGAAAGCTCTTTATGGGCTGAAGCAAGCGCCAAGAGCATGGTACAGTAGGATAGACTCGTATCTACTGGAAAATGGATTTGAAAAGTGTGAGGGAGAACCCACCCTCTACATCAAAGAAAATGATGGCCAAATGCTTATTGTTGTTTTATATGTTTATGATCTAATATTTACAGGTAATGATGATTACCTTGTTGAAAATTTTAAAACAGTCATGAAAGATGAATTTGAAATGACTGACATGGGCTTGTTGAGATACTTCTTAGGAATAGAAGTAGAACAAAATGAAAAAGGGGATTTTATTTCTCAAGAAAAGTATGTGAATCAAGTTTTGGAAAGATTTAATATGCAGGAGTGCAAAGCTGCAATTACTCCCACAGTAATGGGATTGAAGTTGAGTAAAGATGACAGTAGCAAGGATTTTGATCCTAGCTTATATAAAAGCATAGTTGGCAGCCTCATGTATTTTACTACAACTAGGCCGGATATTATGCATGCTGTTAGTTTAATTTCTAGATTTATGGAGAAGCCAAAAGAAGCACATTGGTAGGCAGCAAAGAGAATTCTGAGGTATGTTAAAGGAGCTAAAAGACTTGGTATTTTATATACTGCTTCAGAAAATTTAGAACTAGTTGGATACACTAACAGTGATTGGGCTGGAAGTGTGGATGATCGGAAGAGTACTTCCGGTTATGTTTTTCATATGGGTTCAGGAGCCATTTCATGGGCTTCTAAGAAACATCCTATTGTAGCATTATCTACAGCAGAGGTGGAATATGTGGCAGCTACAGCAGCAGCGTGTGAAGCAATTTGGATGAGAAGAATGTTGAGAAGTTTATGCCAAGAACAGGTAAAAGGGATAGTGATTTATTGTGACAATAGCTCAGCTATTGCATTGTCAAATAATTTTTTGTTTCATAAGAGAACAAAAAACATAGATACAAAATTTCATTATATCAGAGAATTGGTAAACAATGGAGAAATTTTTTTACAGCATTGTAAAACAGAGGAACAATATGTAGATATTTTAACAAAGCCATTCAGGCAGAAGACCTTTGAATTCTTAAGAAAATGCTTTGGTATGATTGATAACCCAGCAGCTGACTTTAAGGGGAGTGTTGAAAATATTAAAGTCACCTGCCAGCCTTGGGCAGGAAGAAAACGAGTACAAAGGTAGCAGCAAGAGAAGTGTATGCATACACAGCACTACGTAGTTAAGAAGGATGGAAGAATCGCAGGAATGAAATTAATTTTTATGGGCCGTAGCCATAGAGTGCAGAGGAGAATTGATTATGGTGATGGACAGAGCCATTTTACAGTGGAACGAAGATTTTCCCGTAGATCTGAACTACGAAAGAACAGAGATATATTAAAACTAGTCATTTCAGGCTTTTAAGACCTCAACAACCAGAAACAAAGAATTTTTTTAAAACGGGTCGAAGTCATTTTAATTTCTGAAATGGAAGGACAAGTGGTCCCCACCACTTAAGTTTCAATCAGAATCGCAAAGTTTTTAAGCAGTGTCTTGTTTATGTGAAGATTTGTGATGCGATCCAATCGCAATACATATGATACATAAAACAAATGTCTTGTAGATGTGGTAATGTTCCGGAAATGGAACGGTTGTATATAATACAACCAAACCTTATGTTATAATCGCCCTCCACCATGGCCAAGGCCCGTGGGTCCACATACCACGCGGAGTTTTATAATACGATCGCAAGGTTGCAATCACAATGGTTCAATAGAGGCCTTTTGTTATATGCTCCGATCGAAGGCTGGACCCGATCCAGTTATATACCACAGTTCATTTGTTCCATCGCATCCGGGTTCTTAATCGCAATCGGAAGATCGGGGGTCATGTGTTTCGTTGAAGTTCCAGACCCGACGCCATTTATATGGCGGATTTAATACATGGTCCATCGCATCCGGTTGATTGATCGCAATTGGAGTTTTGTTTTGAGCGCTTGTTTTGTTTAAAAGCGTGGACCCGATGGGGATTATACAATGTATTTAAATGGTTTGATCGTGTGTTCAAGTGCAGTTGAAAAATGGGGCCCGCATGTATTTGTTTTAATAGTTTTAGACTTTGTTTAAGTTTTAATATTGTTTTGTAATGTTTTTAATATGCGCGGCATATAAAAACAAAAGGGCCCAAGAGCCTGTGTAGTATGGTAATGTATTGTTAATTGTTTTGTTTCGCAGAGCAGCGCGAAAAGAATAACACGGCAGTGTTGATTTTATGAGACAGAGAGAATTGCTTTGAAAGAACAGAGAGTAGTTTCATGCACTGCGCCTGTAGCAGTCATTGCCCTTGTTATCCCTCTGTGTTAGAGGAAGATTTTGTAAACAGTTTTGAAAAGAATAGAAGCTTGTTTTACAGTTTGGGAAACTCTATCTTTTGTCAAGAATTTTTATATTTCTCTTTGTTGTAGAGGAGAGTTTTATTCTCTCCATTCTTGTTCTGGAATTTTTCAATATTCCAACACCACAGAGTGTTGGGACCGGATCCTAAACATAGACACATAGGGGGGGATTAATATCTCAAATAAAGTTATGGGAATTGCACAAGGAAGGGTTGAAATACTATACCTACCTAATTAATGTGTTTCGTAACGATGGAGTTGGCATTATAATGGTATATACAACAGTAAGATGTGTGGCAAGTTAGGTCTATAATTACTTATAACAAACATAGTGAGTTGAATAAATAACCATAAGGACTAATACAAATAAGTGCTCAAACAATGTGTAAGATAATGTTTATAATACTGTAACCCGAACCAGTATTGATAATCACTAATTCAAATATAGAAAGGTAAGTATAGTAGTGGGGTACAAATATCATAATGTGTAAGCAGGGCATAATATAGGTGCGAGTTTATAGTGTTTAATAGTTATAAAAATTATGTATATAAAAGAGTCTGTAAGGTGACACTGGAGGATGTCGAAAATAAGTCCTTATTAAAACCATTCTTTAGACATATTACCATCCCTTAGTAACATAAGGTAGGTTTATAACTACCCGTTCTTGGTAAAATAATTGAAAACTTATTTCATGAGAAGAGGCATGTTAATATTGGAGACAATAACACTACCTTTCTCATATTTTTTTTTTTTTTTTTAATTTTACTTAGAAGGAGGAGGAGCAGAAGATCGTTCCCACCGTTCATTGATACTTGGGTGGGAAATAAGGAGTATAATTCATTTCTAATACTTTCTGATACACTCTAGTTTTTCATGATATGGGTGAGGACTTTATCATAGACTCTCATTTAATGTTTACATGAGAAAACATTGGAAAATCACGCATCAATTATTAGCAATTTACAATTAAACTGTTGATAATTGATATTCATAATCAATATATTAGGGCTAAGATTAATATTTACTTAATTATATAAGGTTTAGCTAATAATGTTAGGCAATCCAAAAAGCATAGACGGTGGGCCACATCAACATCGTTGGAATTGATAAATATTTTACACGGGGTCAGTTTCTTATTCTCATACTTCATATTTGGAAATGTCACTAAGTGGAAAAACTGAAATTACAATTGCACCAAGATTAATTTATTGATCAGAATGAATAAACTCCATAGGAATTGTTTAGAGTAATAAGAATTTTGTTTGTGAACAAATATAATTTTACTTTTATGTATTTTTTCCTTTGAAGAAAAACATACTATACACCTATAATAAAGGGTAGTACAATGTGATCTAATTTATGGAAGTATAACTAACGTTTAAAAAATTAATATAAATTTTGTACTAATATATTAAAAAAGATTATAGATTTTACATTCATATTGTAAGCTAAAATTTACAAGATATTTTTACAATTTTTATAAAATAAATATCCCAAATACAATAATTTTTATAGATAACCGTATTGTAATTAATAAGAATATTTTTTCTAAGAGAAAAATGCCATACCTTTCTATTTAAATCAAAATTGAAATAACATTTTGAGAGTTGTGTCTACATCAAATATTCAAAACAATTCCCCTTTCATTTCCAAATTTTATACCCCATATATATTTAAATTGAGTTACCTTTCATTTCCAAATTTTATACCCCATATATATTTAAATTGAGTTATTCAAATTACATAAGATAGAAAAAACAAAATATGGTTAGCAATGCCAAAAAGGAAATGGATACCAATAGTTATAAATAAAGCTTATAATGTATCATTTACAAATATGATATTATGAGAGAGGCTCGTTCCAATTTGAAATAAAATATTTCAACCAAATAAAATTTAGAGTAAATTGTTTTATATTGAGCACAAAAAAAACTAGTGAGTAACCAAAGAGACAATTCGAATTACGCTAGTAACTCATTATTTCTAATAATAATTGAAAATTACCTCTAAATACGTATTTAGGAGAGAAGATAAACTTAAAATTGGTTAGCATTCCTGCTTGCATGCAGTTAGTTAATTGTTTATAATTCACAAAATAGGTAGTAAGTTTGAAATAGAGTGGGATACCCTAAATTTTAAAAAATCTAAAAATACTGTTAAATAAAAGTGGAATTTTTTTTTTTTATCTAATGTATTAATTCTCATCAAACACAAAAAGTAATATTAAAAGTTAATACATAAGGTAGGTAGGACAAGGAATATGTTGGTTATGTAGCTTATCTTTAGAAACAAGACAATAAATTTGTAATGGAACATAGATAAGACAATGAAAAATAATGGAGAGGAAATATCCATTTCATTTCCCAACTAATGCCTATTCACTGGCACATGTCATCCTAGGTGTCACCACTATTAAAAATAGGTAATAATCTCCGAAGTGGTAGGGAAGGCATAGTATTGAAGGAAAAATGTTCATATGTGGAATTAACAATGTAAGAAAGGAGGTAATATAATGGCCTAGATGGGGTCTTAATGAGGTCGTAATGAACTCCTAAGTGCATTGTACCTCAATAGCCTCCTAGAAGCACACCTAGAGAGTATCCTAGTAAATGATTCTCGACAAATTTTAACCATATTAGGTACTCCTATAAAACAATTATGTAATCAATTAATAAGTCCCGATAATTTTCAACGATGTCAAATACTCATGCAATAACATACAAAAAAACCAAACTTGATATAAAATAGGTAAAGAGTGAAATTCTAGTTGGAAGAATTGCCGTAGAAAATATAATGCATATTATGACCACTATGTAATTGATATATAAAGGAATTTCTAAAATGTATTTGTGACAAAAAGGAATGTCCAATATGTATTGGTTATAAAATAGAATGGTTTTGTTAATCAGTATCATGAATTTGTCCCATACCATCAGATGGAGATAATTTTTCTAGTAGTAGAGCCTTGTACTTGTTAGAAATAGTAGTGACAGGTAATGGAGTGCCAAAAAACTAAAAACTAGCTCTTTGCGACATGGAAAATTCTCTGACTTTATTACTAGCTTTCTGCAAAGTATGATGTTCCCTCAATAGCTTGTGATATATATCCAAAATGTGATATTTATGGACTTCTAAATTTGGTACTATGATTTAAGGAGTGATGTTTTCCCATAATACCGGAGTCTAGATAGAATCTTAAATCATCGACGCTACTAATCCAAGTATCACAACAAGACTACTTTGTAGAGTAGAATAATGTAAAAAATGTATATATTCTACTTGTAACGCCTCCTCCCATATCTACCCACTTTCACTGGCTTTCACATGGTAAAAATGAGTTGAGGGCTACTATGACATGACTCAACCTCCTAGATAACCTTAAGGAAATAGAGTGGAGAAATGAAGACCTTACTTACTTCCCTCGGGTGCTACAAGATCTCCAAGGGCTAAACCACCCTTCCAGGTGACCAACCCCTAAGTTAAACTTTCTTTTTCACTAATCTGGACTCCCACATGTTGGAAAAACACTACCTTAATTCAACTGTAACCCTCAAGTCGCATGCATAAGCCTACAAGGGAGCGACTGCAGTCATTTTTACCCATTTTTTTGTGTGTGACCGTGAATATGAGCCACGTTTTCAGGTTTATTCTTGAAACCACTACCCAAAACTTGATGAAACTTTCCAAAATTATAAACAACACAAACTACATCACGATGGTATAATTCCATCTGAAAATAGATTCAATAACATATATTAGGCCATGCATTCATTAACAAGACATTTACAAGTGAAAACATGATAAAATACATAACTTGAATATCTCATAAAACTATGCTCATAACTAGCATATAACCAGATAAATAACAATAATAGAACATCCATTAAATCCACATGAAAAAGGTATACTAACTCATTATATACATGGGGAAAGAGCTCTTATCAATTATATGCAAAATCCAACTAAGTTAGACCTTCCACGTACCACCTAACCATATATTGGGTTGAACCGAATATTTCTTGGAATCAATCACCCTCATGCTATATTCCAAGCATGAATGTGGCATACCATGGGATATACCAATACATAAAAAACATAGTTAATCCTTAGGTTAAACCATCGCCACCCTTACACTATCATAATCTCACCTAAACCAGTCCAGAGATCAAAAAATGAAACCAATATTGGATGCCTCATAATTCCTTCACCATCCTTTGAGGAATTTTCCTATCTCCACCTACCTATTGAGTGCATCCTAAAGAAAACCATCTCCACCCTGAACCCTTGGTATTTTCCTAATACCACCTAACCCACATCCATAAACCTTATATTAATCCAAATCTCAATTAATAATGAATCCCATAGGCTAAAAACTAGTATCAAACCAGGAAAAACCTATCCCAATGACAACAAATGAACTAAATACAAACATGCATATACCATGCATGCAAAAACCAGCTAGGAAATCATAAATGCAACCTATTACCTAAAAGTATTCCCACTGAAGCTTCTTCATCCAACCTTTCATTGGTTGATCCTTGTTTTCCTTGTCCTTCCTTTGATTTCATTTTCTTTTCTTTTCCCTCATTTTCCTTGATTTTCTTGATTTATTTCTTTCTCCTCTTGGTTCTCTTCTCTCTAATACCAATTCAAAAACTCATATAACAAAAGTCTCAAAAATTATCCTCAAATCCTTTTTTATCATTAATGCTTCTAATTTCTTTAATTTCTTTCATTTTTCTTAAATTTCCTCCTTACATGCAACCTATGACCTTTCATCTCCCTTTTCTCATAATTTCCTTTTTTTTCATCAATAAAATGCCAATAATTCCTTGTTTCCTTCTCAAAGTTTTCTCCAGTGCCTTTTCCAATTTCCTTTAGCCACAATAAATCGAAATAACACCCACTAGGTTGTTTTTCCACCATTCAACTTGGAATACATGTCCCATGACCTTGGTCTTATTTTTCCTTTACTAAATTTATTGCATGAAATTTTAACCTGGGGATGTTACAAACCCCTCCACATTAAGGTAACATCATCCTCAGTTTTCTATGACACCTATAACCATTAAGACCATTGAAACCAAAAAATATTTCCCATGGAGCTTTATAACTTAGCTCGATGTAGTATTTACAATGAAAAGTCTGCTTAAACATATCAAACATATCGTTTATTAGAGCTTCATTATGTGAGGGTCTGCAATGATGGACGATGGATCCCTGAGGATTGAGGTTCCTTCTTCGCGTGGTAGACTATGATCTATGGAGGTGTGGACACCCTAGCAAGCCTGCCCTCGTACGGTGCATATGGGTTCCATGCGGCTGGACGGTGGCGGTCACGAACAACATTCTCCAAGTCACAACATTCTCTAAGTCCTGAGAAGTGTCATTCGCACTGAACAGAGGGTGAGAATCCCTTGTTTATTTTTTTTACTACTTGACATTTGGTATTTTTATAGTTTTACCATTATATACTCGGAATGGAGGTCACCTGCAAGGACCAGTGGGTGCACGCAGTTCATTTTAGGAGCTCAGGTGAAATGGTTATCTGTTTCTTTCGATAGAAGGGATCAGGCAACATGGTCAATGGCTCGGAAATGGTGGAGGAGGATCCCGAGCTTGGAGATATGTTGGCTATGTGGGGGTTGGAGGTTACAAACCAAAATATCATGGATTTCATAGGTACAGATGGGATGCGATCCTTGATTTCAGGAGGCTCGGTGAAGGGTAGGGAGTCAAAGGGTTTGCTACCATTTAGAGGAGATACCCCCACAGGTATGGAGAGGAGGGCTATGTTACCATCTAAGGATATCGTATGCAGTTTTACCTCCTGTAATCCCCATGGGTAGGCACAGCATATCCAAAATTCGGGGAAGGGGAGATTAAGTTCGGAGCTGAACAATGAAGGAAGGACAGAGGGTTTTGGGACTCACGGACCCTCGAAAATTTTGAGTGATGGGGAGAAGCGCTTATAGGTTTTCCTTCGGGGAACTGAGCTGGGAGGTATATCAGATGCTATGTCTAAAGGAAGGATAGAGAGAGCACTTGCATAGAATTAGGAAGACCGATTAATCCTACGCATTATTCATCCTAAGGTCCCTGTAATCACGGAGGAGGTGCAAAAGGAAAATTCAGTTTCATAAATCCAAATACTTGACCAGGGAGGTAATCGGACAATAAAGAATGCAGGGGATTCAAGCAACTCTAGAGGCATAAGGAAGAATGACAAAGGGGTTCGAAGAAATGATAGAATCCCTGATTTGATCTTGGGTATAGAGATATCAGTGGATGAAGGAATGGAGACGACAGACCTTACCCTTATAGGGAGAGCCAAAGGGAAGAAAATACCTGAAAGCTACATCAGTGAATGGGTGAAAAAGGCTTGGGCAGAAGCTCCTGACCCACTATTTGAAGTGATCAATCTAACGAACATATGGTTTATGGTCAAATTCAGAAACAAGGAATCAATCAGTTGGTCCCTAGACCAAAATTGGGGCTTTGGTCGAGCTCCTATTTTGCTTAAGAGGTGGAACCCTCTCTTTGATGCCCAGCATGAGAAGGTAGTCGATCTTCCCATCTGGGTCAAGCTACCAGGGCTTCCACATCCTCTGTGGACCTAGAATGTGTTTAGAGATATTGGGAATGAGCTAGGGATCTTTCTAGAGGTTGATATGTCATTCAAGTAGATTGGAGAATAAGGGATTTCTAGAATCCTAGTGTGATTAAATATGATATATGGTTTACCAGAAGCAATTCAACTCCACTACCACAATTGGTGTTTTATCTAGGCGTTGAATTATGAACAATTTCCTTTCAGGTGTCACAGATGCCATCTATTTGGTCATATGGCAAAGGAATTCCCACTAAGAATTCATAGAAGAAAGAAAAAATGTAAAGGAAAAAGCATCTATGATATGCAGGGGCATATTCCGGTGGGCAGCCAATCATCAGAGGCTAAGCATGGGATACACGAGATTCCTTCCTCACAGAAGGAAGCGGAAGGGGTTCATATGTAGTAGACGGAGGAAGTGGACATTCAAGCTCAGGTGATGGAGGTGGATGCTATACATCCCATGCCACAAGAAGAACCAGAGGCCATGACAACTTCAATGCACGAGGGTAATTCTTTCGACCCCTGTCTCCCTTTATTTGTTATAGTTTCAGATGTTTTGTCTATGGAACCAGGGTCTGGTCCTTCCATACCTTCTCATAACAACTACATTCAAACAATTGAAACCAACAACAGTGTTTCTTTGGATAGCATCATCACATATATTTCTGAACTGAGCCTGGATCCCCTCGCTGAACCGTCAATGGACCCATTACCTATCAAACTAGAGGGAGAGAGAGGCCCTTACAACCTCAAACCTAGAGACAAGAAGGATAATTTGAGGGAGGTGATTTGGGGATTAGGAAACTCAGGGGACCCTCAACTTGGGATAAAACAAAGGGGCAAAATATGCAACCTATCAAAAGCCCAGTTGAGAGAAAAACTAGATATTGCAGATGGAAAACAATGATACTTACAGGGGTACTTAGAGTAGTGCAAACCCAATTTTTAGTCACTAAATGATCTTTCTTTCCTTTAATTTTCGAGGGCTGGCTAGTAAACCCAAAAATCTAGCCTTTAAGGCTCTCATGGATAAATATGGGACGAATATTATTATGCTCTAGGAAACTCTTGGAGCGAGTGAAGACATCCTTATGTCTTTAGCAAATATCTACCCTCGTTAGTCATTCCAATGCCATGATGCTAAGGGGAGGTCTCGGGGCCTAGCCATAGGTTATAGAAAAGGGAAGCTCAAGCTAATAAACTCTTTGGACATAGATGAGGCATTGGCCCTTGAAGTCTGTTCCTCAGAATTTTTTTAAAACTTCCTCCTTTTAAACATATATGGCCCCTATCAGGATCAGATGCCCTTTTGGAATGATATATGGTCAAAATCTTTCATGGAAAACTCAAATCTCATAATAGGAGGTGATTTAAATTTCTCAATTGGGAAGGCAGAATCCTGGGGACCAAATACAAGGGAAGACCCCTTGTCGGATTTCCTCTCATCTAAAATTAGTGGGGGTAAAATTCTAGACATATTTCCCCTTAAGATGAGGCCAACTTGGTGTAACAAAAGAGGTGGTGATGACAGGGTAGCCAAGAGACTGGACAAATTATTGATAAAGGAAGACCTCTTGGATAACATTCCTTTGATTAGGAAATGGATTGGGGAAGGGGGGGATTCAGACCACCACCCCGTCCTTTTAGAATTCAAGGGGCCTAACACTAAACCTAGTTCTCCTTTTAAGTTCGATCCTGGGTGGTTAATGGACGAATCCTATAACACACTCTTTAAGGAGACTTGGATTCCTATGGAAGCTGAGGGGCACAACAACATAGCAGGGTACTTCTTGGACAACCTCAAAAGGACGAAGAAAGCTACCATTGATTGGGCAAAGAAAAAGAAAGAATAAGAGGAGGAAAGAATATCATGGATTGGAAAGGAGCTCGAGAGATTTGAAGGACCTGAAGAACATGGGTATGAGACAGTGGAGAAAATCGATTGCATCAAATGCCTCGAAACTGAAAAAAGAAAATATTCTAATGGGAAGGGAGGAAAAGTGGAGGCAAAAGAGCAGGGCTATATGGTTTTCTACCGGAGATGAAAATTCAAAATTCTCTCACAAGTATGCTAAGGGACAAAAGAATTATAATACAATCGGGGGGATGAGAAGAAAGGATGAAAAAATAGTTAATTCTTTGCAATCGATGGGTTCAAATTTCTACTTCAGGAACCTATATAAAGCCCTAGGGGAAATAACCATATCATAAGTAGTCAAGGTGGCACAACACTTTCCAAGATACTTCTAGAAGAGGAGAATGAGATGCTAATCTACCCAATTTCTAAGGAGGAAGTGGAAGGAGTCCTAAAATCCATGCAAAAGGACAAAATCCCAGGGCCGGACGGATCGATAGTAGAATTTTTCCAAAATTTATTTGAATCACTGGGGTATGATGTTATAGATGTGATGGAAGAATCAAGATTGAAGTGATACATTCTAGAACCCCTCAACTTGACCTTCATTACACTAATCCCTAAGTTGGATGATCCAAGCTCCTTCAGATATTTTCGCCCAATCTCTCTATGTAATTTCCTATACAAAATCATAGCGAAGGTTATATATTAAAGGCTTAAACCAATCCTCTATAAGAATATGTCAAAGAAAAATTTTGGGTTTTTGGATGGAAGTCAAATTCACAAAGCTATCAGGGTAGCTCAAGAAGTCATGCATAGTATGAAAAGGTTAAGAAGGAAAGGGTTGATCATCAAGATTGACCTATCAAAGGCCTATGAAAAAATAAGCTAGATGTATATCAGATTGTTTCTCACTCATTTGGGCATCCATTATGATTTCATCTGCTGGGTGATGGGATGTATTACAGAAATAATCTTTGATGTATTAATAATTGGAGTTGCCTCCCCTTCTTCAAGAGCGAAAGAGGATTGCACCAGGGCTTCCCTCTCTCACCTTTACTCTTCTTACTGGCTACAAAAGGTTTAAGTCAGTTGATATTGGAGGCCAAGAGGAGAGGGGATATTCAAGGAATCGAAGTGGTCAAAAATATTAAAATCACTCATCTGCTCTTTTTGGATGATATCCTCTTGTTCAGTGATGGTAGCAGAAGGGACGTCCTCCATATCAAGTCCTTTCTAGATCTCTTCTTATTTGCCATGGGCATGAGTATAAATGTACAAAAGTCATCCATTATAGTTGAAGGCCTCACGGGGGAGGAAACCAAGAGAATAGCAGGTCATATTCCTTTCGAATTAAAGTATATGAATGAGAGCTTTAGATATCTTGGGTTTCAACTCAAACCAGACTCATATAGGATTAAAGACTGGCTGTGGATGGTGGCAAAAATTGACAAAAAAATCAAGTGCTGGAGTTATAAGTGGTTGTCAAGAGCAGATAGGTTGGTCCTAATAAAGTTAGTTCTAATGGCTATCCCAGTCTTATGGGCCATGTTATCATGGATTCCTAAAGGATTTATTGGGAGAATTTAGAAAATATGTTATAAATTCTTATGGGAAGGCACAAAGGAGGAATCTCTGCTCCCATGGGTGGTATGGGAGAGGATAGTTAGGCCAAAAAAGTGGGGAGGATGGGGAATAAAGGAGCTTTCCTCTTTTGTTTCATCTCTAGATACCAAAATGGGATGGATTATGTTGGCTAAGGATTCCATATGGACCACGGTAATGAGAAGAAAGTATATCGATCCAAGGCCTTTGATCGTCTGGTTGAGGACCCTTGACAAAATGTCCTCCGGAGGCTCGGTGGTATGAAGGGCTACCCTAGGATCCATAAAAATCATTGAGGAAGGGATGGCATGGAAGGTAGGGTACGGTCAACAAATTCAGCTAGGACTGGATCCATGGGTAGGATGCAATGCGGGGTATGCACTTCCAGAAGAGTTCAGGAATCATTTAACAGAAAAATGCCTCTTGTTCCTGAACCAAGTAGAAATATCAGGATCCACAACCTTATGGAAGCAAGGATGGATGTTCGGAGTCGATTTATAGTTGAACCCTATGTGGATGGAGGCATGGCATCAATATACCAACGAACTACTTAGAACAAACGTTCATTTGTGTGAAAGATTAGATGAACTCAGGTGGACTCATGCCCCTTCTAAAAAATATTCTCTTAAGTATGGATATGCATACCTCATGGGGAATAAGGGATGGGAAATCACGTAATGGTGGGTCAAATTACTCATGAAACTGATGTGTTGAGCCAAAAGCTGACAATTCTTCTGGTGCTTGCTAGAAAATAAGGTCCGCACCTCGGATAACCTGCATAAAATAATGAAGGAGGGTCCAATTAGATGCCCATTCTATAAATCAGAGTCTGAATCTATCCCTCATTTGATTATCCTCTTTCCTTATACCAAAATGGTGTGGAAGGAACCTAGGAACCTGGTCAGCATTACTCAATCATGAGAAGGGGACTCGGTTAAGGATGCCTGGAAGAATTGGTGGAACAACTGTCAAGAAGAGAAAGATAAATCAATTCCACTGCTTATTTCCTAGGGTCTGTGGATAGCTAGGAACAAAGCTATCTTCAGAGACAATGAAATCCCTTTCTTCTCAGTAGCCTTGGAAAACACTTCCATGTTCAAGCTACTACCTGAACACAACACAAAATCAAAAAAAAGGATTGTCATCCCTCACATCCCATGGTCCTACTTTGACGGTGCCTCTAATCCTGAACACAATTGTGGAGCAAGACTTGTGATTCACCTAAGCTGGGATAAGAGATTGGGGGCCTCCATTGGACTCGGTCTGGGGACAAATAACTATGTAGAGATTAAATCTATTCACACTCTTTTATGTTGGATACATCTTTCGGGATTCACTTAACATCATCAAATGGTTCAACAAGGAGTTTATTTGTCAAAATATCATATTAAGTCCTATTCTTGAGGAAATGTGGTTACTGAAGGATCGTTTCACTTACATTGTTGTGTGTCACATTTACAGGGAATGTAAGGCTGTAGCAGACCTCCTTTCTAAGGATGGTGTACAGTAGGATCTGGGCAGATGGAGGATTTGAGAAATAGGGTTGGAAGGCCCTCTAGTCACGAATCACCCTCCATTTGTCTATAAAATCTATTTCTAGCCTCTGTTACTATTTTTATCTCATTCAGGGGCTGCTTGTTTTTATTTTTACATGCACAAAAATATTATTGAAAGATTATTACTCAAAAATCTCTAAACTATTTTTTTATGAATGCAAAAAATGTTATCATGGTCTCCACATGGTTTCTATTTGGGCTGGTTTTTCCTCATAAGAGGAGGCCCAGGAACATGTGTGGAGGCAGAACAAGTCGATTTTTATTGGTAGTATTTCCCTCGGCTGGGAAGGATTGCTCACATTTCTCACCATGTCACAACATGGATGGTTGTTTTCGATGGCTTGTAATACGGCCGTAATTTTGGAGGGCTATGACCCAGATAAAGAAATGCTTAAATGCATGCACAAAGTATATTTTTATGTTAATATGAAAAATTTGATTTTTTCTTTGGAAAAAAACACAAATCATTATGTTATTGGAAATAGAAACCACGTATACTTATCCACGTTTCCATCAACCAACAAATAATCATTCTATCAATGGAGCTTTATAAATCCAATTCGATACAATATTTACAATAATATACCATTAGAAAAAATTCCGGGTCTAAAATGGGCCTCCTAAGAAAAAATTACAACCAAAATAAACTTTATAAGAACCAATAGGATTCAAGATGATGATGTCACCCATGGCTACTAATTCACCACTTTTTGGTTAAAAAAATGTAAAAATATAAAAAAATAATAAATTAGTAAAACTACTTTTTCAACTTATATCTCCAAGGTTTTTCTCAAATTTTGAGCGAGAGTACACGTTGGATGCAAAATTGAATTCATCATCAAAGGGTACCCATTTTGCATACTTTCGATGGACCCTGCTACATGTAAAATGAGAAATACATGAAAATACGTTATTGCAATAACATGTTTCATTTATTTCTCAATTTTAGTGTAGCAGGGTCCATCAAAAGTATCCAACATGGGTACTCCTTGGATGAGGAATCAAATTATGCATCCAATAAGTTTTCCCACTCAAAATTTGAGTAAACCCATAGGGAGATATGTTGAAAACATGAGTTGAAAAAGTAGTTTTTTCTTTTTTCCCTCTAAAATTTTATGATGTAATATAATCTTATTTTATTATTTCAAATATTATTTTATAATTTCCTTAGGAGGCCCATTTTAGAACTAAAAATTCCCCTAATTCACATATACATATTTTCTCTAACCAACAAATAAAAGGATATGATGCCTGCATCCACAACAACGGAATCTCGATGCTCACACCTCTAGCCACAAAGTAATAATAGGATTCATGTCCTTGCCAAGAAGTCCATAATCCACTACGAAAGTCAAACCTAGATAAAATTTCTAGTGGTATGATCCTTATGCAAAATTTTCCCTCAATGAACAATGATTGACTTATTATTTCATGCCACACTCCCAACATGCTTTTGATTCCATATGGAAATGCTAATTACCAAAACAAATACATTCCCCAGCCTTCCCTTATTTTTTACACAGTCCCTATGGAAATCTGGTCACCCCCTTCCGGGCAGTCACCCACTTTCCAAGTTCCCAGACATCCCCCTCCTGGGTAATCCATACCTTGGCTAGGTTTCCTTGCATCAAAAGGTCCAAAAAATAAGGAATATCCCTTCCTCAAAATCATCATACCGGTGATATAATTCACATCATAATTAATGGACATTATTGGGTACCAATTTCCCACAATGGACCTACTCTCGAATAGGTTTACTAGCATACTGCTGCAAGTTCCAATTCCTTTCAGTTGTCATTACTAATTCTTGCAGTCAATCTAACCCAACACAAACCATGTTTTTCCTTACTTTCCTGTACCAAGCGCGTAATTTCCATTAGAATAAAAATGAATTCAAATAAATTCAAATCATACCTCATTGGTAGCCCATCTATAACATACACTTGCGATTATTTTTATCTCTTGTCACAATAAGTCAAACTAACTCTTGACCAAATCATCATGTATAAACATATCACATCAATCTAATTCAAAATGCAACCATAATAATGAAAAATCATAGATCGTATGCATAAAAAAAATTGGTAATTATCTTTCAAATGGTTCTTTTAATTCTACCTTATTTCTTTTTCCTTCCTGTACACACATTGAATCAGTTTCCAAACTCGGAAAACGGTTAATGCCTTCTCTTCTCTTGAAGAAACAAGGAAATCAAAAGACTAAAGTACCTCCTCCCTTACTGTAAAAAATAATGGTATCATAAGACTAAACTGCCTCAACCCTCAGTATCAAGGAAAATGTCATGCAAAGTCTAAACCACATCAAACCTCAATAGCAAAAATGGTATCCAAATACTCAACCGCCTCAACCTTCAATATCAAAAAGGGAATATGTTGGCTTCTAATTTTGGCTTCTTTTACCATATAAATTTTGATCATTTATCACTTTTTCTCATCATCTTATCATCATAATCGGTCATTTTTCACATCAAGGTAGCTAAATCATATCTTTTAATTATTTTTTTTTAGTCAAAATTGAGAATTAAAATTAAATTATGATAAAACTGGAAAAGCCTCTGATAACTCGTTTGAAGTAATGGTTGCAGGATGTTATCCTCCCATATTCTACAATATCACTAGGTGACTATAGATTTTCTACGATCTGCTGAAGATAGAATTCTTTGACTATTAGCTATCTTTAGAAATCTCACTACCGTCATTATCTTTGTTTTCCCTATCTACTATCTCTCATTTTGCCTTCATAAATTACCTTCCTGCCCTGAAAACTTATGTTTGGGCTTAACCCTCTGATATTCATCCTTTCTTCCTACCTAAAGCCCCATTTTCCCCACTAAACCCCCTCACCTTCATCATTTTCTCTTAGTCCATTAAAACAATGTAAAAGGTCTTTTTTTACATTGTTTTAACTCAAAAATTATACTACTCGGGCCCCATCTTTTTATATAAAACTCTATTTTATTTAAATACACTTGACCCCTTTCTTATTTTAAGCACACCTCTTCTATACTTTAAGACCCCTTTCAAAGAGCCCCTGCTTTAAGGTTTTTTTAACCGTCCCTCTTTTGATTAAAAACCTCTCATATAATCCTCCCTCCACCTTATAAATAAGCGCCACTGCTTATTTTATTAACCCCCAGGTCTGCAAAATAAAAAAATAAAAATAAAAAAATACCACGTAAACACTAGCCCCCACCTTTATAAATATATTTGTCGCTTTTTTATAAACTCCGGGCCCACGATACCTTTAAACACTCTGAACCGTATCGCTTCCAGGGCCCACCTTGCGAACTAGCCTACTGGTCCAATACCCTAATCACTGTTGGATCATTCCCCCTAGATCCAACAGTCTACGATTGTTATCGCACTATGCATCGCCCAACATTTAATGAATCCAAAACGAGTGAAATTTGCAGTTTTACCACTCGTACCTCTCGCCGCTCATCACCCTTCCTGTGGCATTGCATCCATTCACCCAAACCCGCTTACTACCTTTTCTCCATGCGAAATCCTCCTTCTCTCCCTCCCACCAAAATTCAAAACCACTGCTCCGCTCGAATGATTCAAAGCCCTGTGGCTTTGTGATGAAGCCCTGATACACCATTAACACCTCTACAACCCTCCAAAAGGCCCGAAAATCCATAAATAGATGCAAAAACCCTCAAACACAGGATTTCAAATTAACAGTTTGTTGTATTGTGCAGTTAATAATGACAGAGTTGCATGAATTACATTTCTGAGGTCCCAAAAACGTCCAAATAGACTCCTTGGCTGATGATCCAGTAAATGTGTTCTTCAAAAGGACTAGGAGCACCAGATACACGCATGAACATAAATGGATCATGACCATTGATGGTCATTCAAACACAGGAAAGGTAGATAAAGATACATGAAAAAGAAGAAACACTGTCAGAAGAACGACTAAAGGGTTAAATCAAGGATTAAAGACAAAGGGCAGATTAGAATAATTAAAAGGAGAAAAGTAGATTTTAGAAGACACATCAGCAAAATATGAAGCAGTAAGACAGTCAGCAAAAGACAAATCCAATCTAAAAGCTGAATTAGAGGTTTTAAGGATAAATCAAAGGCAGATTTACGCAAAAGAAAGATACGAATGTTAAAGTCAAACAACAGTTACTTCTCATACACACTTTGGACACCTAAAACCTCATTTCACTTTAATAAACAAAGCAATAGTTATTGAAAGAGTTAGAGATATTTCCCAACTACTCAGAAGTTATTGTGAAGTTAATAAAAAGCCTTTGTAGTCAAACATTTCCTAGAAAGTTAGCTCAGTAGTTAGGTTAGAAGTTATTATTACAGTAAGTCAGTCACAAATATTTTGCCTTGGGCCTTGCATGATATCAAAGGTAAAAAATGCATTAAATATGTAATAAATACAAAAATGAAACCCTAGCTTAGGATCACCTCCTCATTTTGCATATAAATACTGCATGCATTATTCATTTTTAGTGTTGGTTGGTTGATTGGTGGTTGTTGAGCTAGTTGATGCGTTACTAGAATGGATTTAATAATACTCTGAGCTGCAGCGATTTGTTGGACTGGAGTATTGTAACTATTTTGAACATTAGTAATAAAAGCACGTTCACAGGATTCTTGAGCTATGTTAATGGTGAATTTATTCTTCTTTTTCAATTTTTTCTTTCTGTTTTCCATTTTATCCATTATTTCTCTGATAAAAGAACATGAAATTTAGATTAAGATATGTTGTTTAGGCACCTTAATTATGTCTCCTTTCTTTATCTTAATGTTTTCTTCTGCAAAGTTTGATTAGAGAATTCTTAATTTTTCTATGGCTCCGCCCAGTTTGTTGCCTTGGAAATGATTCAGTAGAGTCCAGCCAAAGAATTCTATGGCATGCCCTGTCCTTTGGTGTAGCTTGAAATGTTATTTTTAATTCCTTTCTTTGAAGTTTACTTAATATATTCCAACTAAAGAAGTCTATGGTATGCCATGTCCTTTAGTTTGTCTCAAACTGTTGGTGCAAAGGTCTTTTTAGTTGATTAAATAATTCTTAATTTCTCTTTGATTATACTAACTATTATCTTGAATGTTTTCTTTGTCTGAAATTAATTCTAGGATTGTTGTATTGTTGTCTTAAATTTTTCTTACTAGAGTCTGGACAAAGAAGTCTATGGTTTTCCCTGTCCTTTAGTTTGTCTTAAACAGTTACCTAAAAGGATTTTCTTGTTGAAGTAGAGGTAAAGGATTCTTAACTGACCTTTAGTTTTGTTGTTTTCACAAATTACTGTCATTTAATATTCCATCTAATCTCAGAGATCCACTTGATATAGTTAGCTTTCCCTATGAAGTCCCTTGTAGAGTTGATAAACAACTAAATCCTTTTATGACTCCATAGCCAATGCATTAATGTTGCCCATAGTCTATCTATTCAACTGAAACACTCAATCACTTAATCACATAATCAATTAATCATCCAAACAAAACAAACAGTCCTACAACTTCATAACTATCCTAAAATCAGAAAATAAAAGCTTAAAGATATATCATTCACAAATGCATACATAGAGAGAGCCCTCTTTGAGTCCAGGAAGGCTAGATCATTGGACTCCAAATTCGTTTGATGTGGTTCCCTATAGAGTTGTTCTTTCCAATCATGCAAATCATGGGGATCCAACATAGTGGCGACCATACTGGGGAAGTCTGAGTTATTAAACAACTTAATATCACCTAAAGAACTAGGAAAACCTCATTCAAATTTATATGAATCAAGTGTTAGAAAAGAATGGTATCTGGTTTCTAATGGTGGATAACAGCCAGCCTAAAAAAAAATTAAAAATCCTCCACCTGGTGACTCCACTGGTTTTTCAATAGGCCTGCTGACTCCACTGGTTTTCTACACACTCCACTGGGAAATTATTGAGAAATCTTGATATCATTAAAACGTCAACAAAGCCCAGTCAAGAATACTTCATGGATTAAGTATTTCTTTCACAGATTGGTTCATTTTTCAAAACTTTTATAAACTTTTAACCTCCTTGAATTTTGAGTCTAAGTTCTGGCTTCTAGAAGAATCTGTACTAGATCCCATCCTGACCCAAACCCTCCTGCAATAGTTGAAAATCCTGAAAGAATCCTTAGGAGATCTCCTAGATCTAAAAGTCCAACTTTTAGAAGACCTATCCACAAAGCAAGTTCCCTACATGAACACCACAAAGGCTTTCATAATATCCTCTCTGACTCACCCCTAGAACAAAGCTTGTCTAGGACTAGATCTCAGAGTTGGACAACCCAGATAGTTTTAGACCCATCCTCATTACAGAAGAATCTTGTTGTACTAACCTCATCCCCCACTGTTCACCTTCCTCCATTTAACCCTTTATCTCCTTTTATCAATTCCCCACTTGTTAACCCTCCCTTGTTTCCCCAAACACAGATCATGGCAACATGGTATTCTCCATTAGTTCTACCATTCCCTTTAGTTGTTCCACCATAGGAATACCAGTAAAAAATTCCTTTATATGATGCAAGTGGTTCTACTACTGTGCAACAAAATGTGGATAAAATGAATGATTATTTTGACAGACAATAAATAGATGATGAAATTTTTAAACTAAGAATGTTTTCTCAAAGCTTAGGGGGAGAGGCAAGGAAATGGTTTAACGGTATAACCCCCAATAGCATAAATGACCTACCTTATTTGCATAAAATATTCTTAAACAAATGGGAATTCAAGAAGAACCCTCTCCAAATATTATCAGAGTATGAAAATATTAAGAGAAACGTTGGAGAGGGTGTCCAACAGTACTACACTAGGTTCGATAGTGTATATAATTCCCTCCCTATCCACATGAAACCTCCACAAGGTCTAGCTCTAATAAAATTTCCATATGTGTTCGACCCATAAATGGCTTACCAACTAAGAGAAAGAGAACCCCTTACATTAGAAGATATGGAGAGGGGAGAAGTGAGTGTACAAGCCAATCTAATTGCCAAAGGAGCTAGAATGAAAAATGAAAAAAAAGTCACATATAGGGAAGAAGTTGTAGCCTCCACATCTGATACAAAGATTGATAACTTAGTTAAAACCATAGAAAGGATGATGGAGAGGATGAATGTGAATGAGAGAGCTTACCCCAGAGAAAACCAAACAACTCCTCAAAACATAAATCAAAATCAAAACCAAAACCAAAACTTTAGAATAAATCCCCCTCAAATAAGACAGAGAGGTCGTGATCAGCAAATTAGGCCTCCTTTCCAAGAAAATTATGTTGATGAGGATGAGGGCGTAGTTGAAGAATCAGAGGAAATTCATATCAATTTTATGGGAGTAAATAATAAGGATATTATTTTCCTCACCGAGCAAGAGCAAGGAATGTTTTCCCCAACACAATTTGAGGAAGAAAGCCTAGATTCCAAAGACTATAAAAAAGGATTTGGAAATGCCATTATGGAATTACATAGGCAGTATGACCTCAAAAGCAAGAAATCCCAAGACACTCCCAAGAGAAAGAACTCTGAAATTTCTGCCAGGAAGATCCCTGAAAATATCCCTAAAAAGACAGCAAAACACCCAAACATAATGGCTGAAAGTTATAATAAAAGTAAAAACAAAAAAAAACAACACATTGGTGACCAAAGTAGCGCTAGTACTCTAGCTATTGCCCCTAACAAAACTGTTTTAACTAAGATTCCTAATAAAAACCATCAAGCTCAAATTGCTATAAAAACAATGTCGGATAAGACTAATTTGAACCTTTAAAAAACACAGACACCTTTCAGTCTTGAGAGTAAAATTTGCAAGATAAAATAAAGGGTAAAGCCCCAAGCCAAAAAATAATGTTTCTGAAAGTTTGCAAGTCCCAATGCGACTACTTTTGAAAAAATAACTCTTGGTCAATCATACAGCCTAATCATGATTGAGCAAATTTTGGATTTCTACTAATAGGATAGAAAATGAAGATTTTCCAAACTATTTAAACTTGGCTTATCAATAGATAGATAAGAAAAAGACATTGGTTCCAAAGTTTAAATCTAAACCAAAAAGGGAAGGGATGAATAAAAAATTCCACATTATATCCCTCACTTTTGAGTTTTACTTTTTGCAAAAAATAAAATATTTGTGCAGCTTGTCCAAAATGCCACATTTCATGGCAGTCAAACTGCTTAAACTTTATGTGGTCATGCTTTAAATTTCTTATTGATATATTAAAGAATGAAAATTGGTCAAACCTTTTAATCTTGACAGATAAGTAGATTAGGTAGAGAATAAAAGAGCTCATCAGTCTAATCTGAGCCTTTGGATGATATAAGGGTAGAAATAGATAGTTTTTTGCCTTCAAAAGAATAATGATGTCAAGGGTTTTCCAATCTAAATGCACCCAAAGGAAGAAACAATGCTAGAATATAATGATAGGTAGGTAGAATTGAGTTGCAACAAGCATTATTTTCAAGTTTTAAATCTCATAGTCACAAAGAACAACAACAAATCAGCAAATTGCAGAATGAGAAATCTACCAAGTACAAACAAGGCACTGGTCTATAAATCCCAGAGATCTGAACTATGAGGTTCTTGAAACCTCCTAAAGGTGCTACCCTCCCAAACTAGAGCCACTGTTATCCTCCTGTATTCTACAGTATCACTAGGTGACTACAGATTTTCTACGATCTACTGAAGATAGCATTCCTTGACTATCATCTATCTTCAGAAATTTCACTACCTTCATTATCTTTGCTTTTCATATCTACTATCTCTCGCTTTTTCCTTCTGAAATTACCTTCCTGCCCTGAAAACTTATGTTTGGGCTTAACACTCTCATATTCACCCTTTCTCCCTTCCTAAAGCCCCATTTTCCCCACTAAACCCCCTCACCTTCATCATTTTCTCTTAGTCCATTAAAACAATGTAAAAGTCTCGTTTTACATTGTTTTAAGACAAAAATTATACTACTCGGGCCCCATCTTTTTATATAAAACTCTGTTTTATTTAAATACACTCGACCCCTTTCTTATTTTAACCACGCCTCTTCTATACTTTAAGGCCCCTTTCAAAGAGCCACTGCTTTAAAAAAAAATTTAACCATCCCTCGTTTCATTAAAAACCTCTCATATAATCCTCCCTCCACCTTATAAATAAGCACCACTACTTATTTTATTAACGCCCTACCCCGCAATATAAAAAATACCACATAAACACTAGCCCCCACTTTTATAAATATATCCAATTCTTTGTTATAAACTCTGGGCCCGTGATACCTTTAAACACTCTGCACCGTATCGCTTCTGGGCCCCACCTTGCGAACTAGCCCACTGGTCCAATACCCCGATCACTGTTGGATCATTGCCCCCAGATCCAACGATCTATGATTGTTATCGCACTATGCATTGCCAAAGATTTAATGAATCCAAAATGAGTGAAATGTGCAATTTTACCACTCGTACCTTCCGCCACTTGTCACCCTTCCTATGGCATTGCATCCATTCGCCCAAACCCGCTTACCACCTTTTCTCCATTAAAAAACCGCCTTCTCTCCCTCCCACCAAAATACCAAACCACTGCTCTGTTCGAATGATCCAAAACCCTATGGCTTTGTGATGAAACCCTCATCCATCATTAACACCTGTGCAACCCTCCAAAATGACCGAAAATCCATAAATAAATGTAGAAACCCCTCAAATGCGGGATTCCAAATTAACAGTTTGTTGTATTATGTAGGTAATCACTGTAGAGATGCATGAATTGCATTTCTGAGGTCCTAACAAGGTCCAAATAGACTCCCTGGGTGACAATCCAGTAACTTTGTTCTTCAAAAGGGCTAGAAGTGCCAGATCCACGCATGAACATCAATGGATCATGACCATTGATGGTGATTCAAACACAACAAATGCAGACAAAGATACATGCAAATGAAGAAACATAGTCAGAAGAAGGATTAAAGGGTCAAATCATGCATTAAAGACATAGGGTGATTAGAATAATTAAAAAGAGAAAAGCAGAGTTTAGAAGACACATCAGCAAAAGATGAAGCAGTAAGATAGACAACATAAGACAAATCCAAGTTTAAAAGCTAAACTAGAGGTTTCAAGGATAAATCAAAGGAATATTTATGCAGAAGACAAATCTGAATGCTAAATCCAAATAGCAGTTTCTTGTCATACACACTTTCGACACCTACAGCCTCATTTCACTGCAATAAACAAAGCAGCAATTATTGAAACAGTCAAAGATATTTCCCAGCTACTCAGAAGCTATTGTGAAGTTAATAAAAAGCCTTAAAAATCAAACATTTCCTAAAAACTTAGCTCAACAGTTAAGTTAGAAGTTATTATTACAGTAAGTCAATCACAGATATTTTGTTTGGGCCTTGCATGGTCTCAAAGGTAAAAAATTCATTAGATCTATAATAAATACAAATCAGAAACCCTAGCTTAGGATCACCTCCTCATTTTGCAGATAAATATTGCATGTATTATTCATTTTTAGTGTTGGTTGGTTGATTGGTGGTTGCTGAGCTAGTTGATGATTTGCTAGGATGTATTTGATAATACTCTGAGCTGCAGAGATTTGTTGGACTATAGTATTGTAACTATTTTGAACATTAGTAATACAAGCACGTTCATAGGATTCTTGAGCTATGTTAATGGTGAAGTTATCCTTCTTTGTCAAGGTTTTCCTTATATTTTCAATTTTGTCCATTATTTCTCTGATAAAAGAACATAAAATTTAGATTAAGATATGTTGTCTAGGCACCTTAATTTTGACTTCTTTCCTTACCTTAATTTTTTCTTCTGCAAAGTCTTATTAGAGAATTCTTAATTGCTCTCTAGTTCTGCCTAGTTGTTTTCCTTGCAAATGATTCAGTAGAGTCCAACCAAAGAAGTCTATGGTATGCCCTATCCTTTGGTGTAGCTTGAAATGTTATTTTTAAGGCCTTTCTTTGAATTTTAATTAGTAGATTCCAGCCAAAGAAGTCTATGGTATGCCTTGTCCTTTGGCTTGTCTCAAAATGTTGCTGCAAAGGTATTTTTAGTTGATTAGAAAATTCTTAATTGCTCTTTGATTATACTAACTATTATCTTGAATGTTTTCTTTGTCTGAAAGTAATTCTAGGATTGTTGGATTGTTGTCTTCAGGTTTTCTTACTAGATTCTGGCCAAAGAAGTCTATGGTTTGCCCCGTCCTTTGGTTTGTCTTAAACAATTACCTAAAAGGCTTTTCTTATTGAAGTAGAGTTAAAGGATTCTTAGATGACCTTTATTTTTTGTTGTTTTCACAACTTGTCGTTTCATATTCCATCTAATCTAAGTGATCCACTTGATATAGTTAGCTTGCCCTATGAAGTCACTTGTAGAGTTGATAAACAATTAAATCCTTTTATGACTCCATAGCCCAATGGATTAATGTTGCCCATAGTCTATCTATTCAACTGAAACACTCAATCACTTTGACACAATCAATTAATCAACCAAATAAAAAAACAGTCCTATAACTTCATAACTAGCCTAAAATGAGAAAACAAAAGCTTAAATATATATCATTCACAAATGCATAAATAGAGAGAGCCCTCTCTGAGTCCAGTAAGGCTAGGTCCTTGGACTCCAAAGTGGTTTGATGTGGTTCCCTATAGAGTTGTTCTTGCTAATCTTGGAAATCACGGGGAGCCAACACAGGACACCTGGGATAACACCAAATGCACATATAGAAACTATGCAAACAAAGGATGGGTGAACACTTATTGGATCACACCATAACAACTAGATTAGGCCCAGTTAACGTTGGTCAAACCAAACTAGCTGTTCAGAAATATCCTCTGATTTGAGCATGAAATATGGCCTGAATATAATTTTAAGGAAATTTTCCAAAATTTTAGAGATAGTAGTACTGAATTTGACTTGTAGGCCTTATCTAAAGATATCATAAATTTATTTGATTAATTTTAGTCAATTAGTTACAAAATACTTGTATAAATATGTGATATTTAGATGAGGAAAACATATTTTTAAACTATGTGAATTTGGAGACATTTTGCAAATTATTGAAATTAGTTGGTTCAGAGTTCTTTTAATTCTATTATGTTTTATGTATAATTCATGATCAGGTTTAGAGATCTTCCTGAGCTTGTATTCATCTAAGGTGTGCAGCGGAAGCATGGAGGGCCCCCATTGCCAAGACTGTGCACTAGTTTCTCCTTGTTTGGTATCATTTTGATTTGTTGTACTTTTCATTTCAATTTTCTATATCTTTATTTCAATTTTTTGTACTTCCTTTTAGTATTCAATTCTTGGATAAATTCTCATTGACATGTTTGATAATGGAATATTATGAATGGACCTCTTATAAGAGAGCTTGGTGTTTCTTTCACTGTCAGTAGGCTAGATTTATCCAGGGTTGTTCATCTTATTTAAATTTTTTTAAGTTATTTTTTATATGTTTTCTTAAGAGATATTATGAATTGACTCATTGTAAGAAGACTTTATATTTATTTCAAAATCAATAACTAAACTTGTCAAAATTTGGCATGTTCTGTTTGATTAGTTTGTTGCTATTTCATTCATTAAGTAAACTTAATAATCTGGAAGTGTTAATATTTCCACTGGAGGCTTTTTGTATCCTTCTCCTTTAAGGGAGAATAAAACTTTCTTGGGAAAAATACTCAAGGATTCCAATTAGTTAGGTGTTAAACTTGTAGGAACTACCTCTAGACCATATATGTTGAAGTGCTTCTAAGATTATAAAAACCAGATTTATAAAAGAATTATTGATCTGATTTAAACTCATAAATTGGACCAACATGTTTTCATTGTTTTCGAGGAAGCACATTTAGAGGATAGAAGTCTACTTAAATTCATTTTTCATTTCCATAAAAAAAACCAACAACAAATTTGAGTTTTTTTTTATTTATGTTTCTTTATGCCTAGAGAAAGAGATGAAAAAGGTAGATTTGTTAAACAAAATGCCCCAACCACTCAACCATCTATGGGAGCAGGACAATTAGGACTAATTACACTAGTTGCTGGAAAACCAACTTTAGAATAATTGGAAGAAAAACAACGTTTTGGAAAAATATTGACTCTTGTTGAAAGAAAAACTCTGTTATCCTATGAATTAAAAAGGAAACAAACACAAACAAAAACATCTTCCATAGGAAAACAAAGAGATATAAGAAAAAAATTGTTGAACAAGTAGATGAACCAATCCTCTAAAAAATAGAAGAAGTTGAAGAAACACAAACTCAGCTTCTTATCAAGACATTTCAAACAACTAAGAAAGAAATTTCAGAGGAAGAACAAGGATCTAATGTCCCAAATATTAACTTCATAACAAAGGATACAATATGAAAGGCAAAAAAGAGAATGGAAAAGAAAAAGAGAGGAATAAATCAAAATAAAATTAGAAAGAAAAAAAGAGGAAGATTCGAAAAGAGAATATGAAAATAAGAGATGACATGATGCAGAAACAAACAATGATAAAGAAGTTATCTTTGGACTCCCAATTCTAGATACTAGAGAAATTCTTGGAGAGGAGGTAAAAATGAAGAATATTCCACCTTCTTTATTTCCATATTTCTATGGATGTCTTCTAAATATCCTGATACATTCATGTTTGAGTTTGATATTTTATGTCGTACTTATGGTTATATAGATTATAGCCATAAAATTTGTCTTTTTTCTACTACTCTTAAGGCAGCTATGTTAAAATGCTCTATGGGATTAGGTGAACACACTATTACTTCTTGGGAATACATGACGAAATTTTTTCTCAAGAAGTATCTAGCCTATTGTATCCCTAGAGATTCGAAGGAATATATTTTTAGGTTGTCTCAATAAGAAGATGATAATTTGGAAGAATATTTAGAACAATTTCTTTACAATTTACAAAAATCCAAACAACACTCTTAAATCTTGATACCATTCGAACAATTTTTCTCAAAGGTATACGAGATGGATACCTTGATATTATCAATGTAATGGGAAAATGGCACATCTCATATTTACCATTTGAGGAGATTGTAGAATTTTTTCAACAGTATTCGAGAGGAAGATCCAAAAGTGGGAAAAGAGATGTAAATTCAAAAGTAACTAAATATGTAACAAGGAGCATAACAAGAGTAGAATTAGGGAATTTATTTGAGAATTTTAAAACTGATATATTAAGAAAATTAGGGACACAGGTCAATGTACTAAAAGCCAAGAAAAAACAAGATGTGCAAGATTGGGTACTATTAATATTTTGTCCTAAATGTACAAAGAAACATCCACTGAATGAATATCCTTCAGAGAGTATTCAGGTTTGTAGACTATGTACAAAAAATCATTCAACTGAAAATTGCCCAAAACTCAAGGAACAGCAGATAAAATCAATAGAAGAGGGATAAGGGATTGACTCTCTCTACTATTTGGCACCTATAATACCTTGGCAACCACAATTTACAGGGTGCCTCAAAATTTACCTCATCAATTTACTCGAAAAATTCATGATAATTATCAATATCTTGCTCAATCCTCATGGAATGCGACTATGCCATGGCAGCCTTGGCCTCCATAGCAAATCCAAAACCAAACTTCACAAAGTTTGTGAGGATGTTTTTATGGAGCCCAGCCCCCAAAACAATTTTATCCTCAACAGCCATATCATCAACAATACCAACCTTAACCTCGACAATCATATCAACAATCATATCCTCCAAAACCATTCCCATATCAACAATTCTAGGAACCCCCTTAGTCAAACCCATTTCCACAACAACCATTACCTGCACTAACTCAACCTCAGCAGCTTTAGCTGCCATCTAACTAACCTCCACCTAGACCAACTCAATTACCAGCTCAAGTAGTAGAAAATCTGAGTAACAAAGTGGAAAGACAAATTTACAATAATGAAGAAGGAACATCATAATCCATCCTTCCCATTCAAAACATCCACTTAAGATCTTGGAAAATTTTAGAAAAAGACTCTCCTGTGATTATAGAAGAACAAGTTTAAGAGAGGAAAAATCCTGAAAAACATGACGAAGAACATCAAATTCAGAAAAATAGAACAATAACAACTCAAACACCTCCTTTTCTAGAAACGTTAGTAGAGCAAAAATCTATAGTTCCTCTTCCTGAATTTGATTTTTTGGATGAATTTAAATATTATTATGTTGAAATTCTTTTATTGTGTGATATCAAAGATATTCCTATCTACAAAAAAGCAATTAAGGAATTATGCATCAAAAAAACTGGTAAGAGAAAGAAGGATCAACATACAATCCATGTCATTGGGGAATTATCCAATTTCAATAAACAATTTCTTAGTTGCAAAAAACTTTAATTCACTTAGGAGCTACTATCAATGTCATGACAACTGAAACTATGAAGTGTTTAAACTTTCCCAATATCTGACTTACCACTACAATTTTGGAACTAGTCGATAGATCCAAAGTACTGCAAGGAGGACTACTTGAGGACATCATTGTTTCTTTGGATTCATGGGAATATCCTATAGACTTCCTAGTCCTACAACCAAAGTCAAATTTAGGAGGCCATCCTTTAATTCTTGGCAGAGCATGGTTAGTGTTACACCATTTTTTGGTCATCTAACCTGTCACTATTAGATGGACCTAAGTACACCATGTAAGACCAATTTTACCCTAAGTAAAATTGCTTTCAATATGAAAAATAACTTAATAAACCACCTTTACTAAGTTGTTTATGTTCTAAACAAGAAACCCCAGGAGGAAATATTAAATAAATCTACATTTGTTTGATTTTCCTCAAGGAATAATTAGTTAAACAACAATTTAATTAATATTCCTGGTCATATTTAACCCAAAACAGGAAAATTAATTAGATAAATTATTATTTATCTTATTATTTTCTCGGAATAATTATTTAAACCTTATTTAAATAATATTCCTTGTTAAATTTTACTAAATCACTCATAAATAATTAAATAAATCATTATTTATTTGATTATTACTCAACGACATCCTTAAAATAATAAATAAATAATTTATTTATTTATTATTTACAAATAAAGGGATTTGACCCAAGTCAAATTCTTTTTCCCTCCAACAAATATAATAAAATATTCCATCAAAGTTAGATCTTGATTTGGTTAATAATATTTTAATTATGCACCAATATCTAGACTAACTCAATATTTTGTTATAAATAGAAGGGTTTTTCAATTCACTGACTACCTTTTGTTGCCTAAAGATCACTTTGGATCTATACTCTTGGTCTGACTTTGATCCACCATCATTGTCATATTTTTCTATCTTTTTTCTTGTGAATTCCCCTTCAATTCCATTTTTGTCATGGTTTTCTACACCATCAAGAGAGAGAAATTTTAGATCTAAAGTGTTGAGGACTTACAAGAACCCATCCCATTGAGGAGAACTGGTAACATCCTTCTATGTTTTCCTCCCAGGTGCCATTAATACAAAATTTATTCAACATATTCTTCTCTTGTCTATTGGATGCATGGAGCAACTCTTGTTTTTATTTACTGCTTAATGTCTTTTAATGCATAGATCTAGATTTTTGCAGCATTTATCATGGTCACCTAATTCCATATCTAAAGATATTGGCAACCATATTTTCTGTTAGGGCTGTTTGTTATGCACAGCTAATGTGGTATTTTTTCGTGCACTTGTGATTAAGGTTCATACTAACAGTTAGCCACAACATATGCCTTCATTGGATATAGATCATGAAGTATGATCATATCACATGGAAATGAAAGGAGGTACATAACATTCTATCCTCATGCTCAATCTCCATCTTTATTATCATGGCCTAATGGACAAAAAGAATAAACTCAACATATCTTAAGCATAAATCAAGGATTTGATTTTAGAGAAGAGGATAATGAGCACTTAATGGATCTTTTCATTTCAAAACTTGATATTTTTGAGCAGCTTAGAACCATCCAATATGAAGTTGCAAGTCAGCTTTTGAATCAATATTTTCAGGAAAATTGCACTATTAATTCATTAAAAACATCATTTGAGGCTATTTTCCCTATTAACTCAATCACAAGCTCTCAAAGTAAAATAATTCAAATAAGGGCCGGAAGGAATCTTAATGTTGGAAAAAAATTACAATCATCACAAGAAGAACAAGTAATTTCAATACAAAATAAATACTCAAAATATTTTTCTTCAGATTATACAGATATGCAGGGAATCCATCCAAAAACATGCATGCATCAAATTTACACATATAAAAATATCAAACCTCTAAGACAACCACAAAGAAGGATGAATCTAATGATGAAAGAGATAGTAAAAAAAGAGTTGTAGAAACTATTGCAGGTAGGTTTTATCCACCCTTTCTCAAAGAGTTAATGGGCTTCTCCCTTAGTTGTAGTTCCCAAGAAAAATGGAAAATGGAGATTTTTTGTAGACTATAGAGAATTAAACAAAGTAGTACTGAAGGATCATTTTCCACTACCATTCATTGATTAAGTCCTAGATTCATTAGAAGTGAAAAAACACTTTTCTTTTCTTGATGGATTTAGCAGATATAATCAAATTAAGATATCATTAAAATATCAGGATAAAACAACATTTACTTTTCCTTGTGGAAAATATTCTTGCAATGTGTTACCTTTTAAATTATGTAATGGAACGGCTACTTTTCAAAGAGTTGTCTTGGCCATCTTTGCTGATTTTATACATGAATGTGTAGAAGTCTACATGGATGGTTTCACTATTTATGGGAATACATTTGATGATCGTTTAGAAAACTTGGTAAAAGTTTTACAAATATGTATTGACACTAATCTATCTCTTAGCAATGAGAAATGTTTTATGATGTTAACTCAGGGGATAGTGCTAGGACACCATGTTTCAACTTGTGGAATAAAGGTGGATCCAACAAAAGTACATATCATTGTAAAAATATTACCACCAACAACTCAAAAAGAAGTAAGGATTTTTTTGGGTTATGCAAGATATTATCGAAGATTCATTGAAAATTTCAGTAAGATGACATTTCCTTTATTTAAATTTATTACAAAAGACGTAGAGTTTCAATGGAACACTAATTGCCCAAATGAATTTGAGAAACTAAAAAAAAAAATTGCCCACAACTCCAATTATTAGAGGACCAAATTGGTCATTTCCATTTCACATATCCACATATGCATCAGACACAACAGTAGGAGCATCATTAGGCCAGAAATAGAACCAACTACACTATTCAATCTACTTCATCAACAAAAATTTAACTCTAGATCAGTTGAATTATATTGTTACTGAAAAATAAATGCTTGTTGTAGTACATGGATTAAATAAATTTAGGCATTAATAACAGGATATGAAGTGTTCATTCATATTGATCATTTTTCCATTAAATATTTAATGAATAAATCCATTACTAATGGAAAGATTACTAGATGGTTGTTATTGATGCATGAGTTTCACATTACTGTCCTAGATCGACTGGGAAGGGAAAATCAAGTGGCAGATTTTCAAACTCAACTCCATACATCTCGTGATATTATTCCTATCTCGGATAGATTTCCTAACGAACACTTATTTGAAAAATAAATTATAAATCCATGGTATGCTGATATAGCCAATCATTTATCAATAGGAAAACTACCTCCACACTTTACATCAAGAGAAAAGAGAAAATTAATTAGAGAAAGTGCTAGATATATATGGCTTAATGGGGATCTCTTTTATATTGTTCTGATATAATCATAAGATGATGTGTAAGAAAATAATAATTAATAGATATTTTAAAATCTTGTCATGATGAGCCTTGTGGTGGACATTTTGCAGATAAAAGGGAAACGTACAAAATACTCCATTTGGGATACTATCGGCAATCCATATTTAAAGACTCCAAGAAATATGTAAGAATTTGTGACAACTTATAAAGAATGGGAAAACCAGTAGCATCTGATGAAATGCCCCTCAAGCCACAAGTCCTCATAGAACCATTTGAAGTGTGGGGACTTGATTTTATTGGGCCTATTAATCCACCATCAAAAGGCAAAAGTACATCTTGGTATGTACCAACTATGTCACTAAGTGGGTAGAAGCAAAAGCATTGCCCATAGCAATAGAATAGACACTAGTTAATTTCTCTTTGAGGAATTTTTTGTTAGATTTGGAGTCCCTAGAGAAATTTTCAGCAATCAAGGAGCACAAATTACTTCTAAATTGGTTCAAGGCATAGCAAAGAAGTACAAAATCAAGAATCGCAAATCTACACCTTATCATCCATAAGCCAATGCCCAAGTGGAGTTTACTAATAAGACTCTTGAAGAAATAATTACTAAGAGCATGATAATGAATAGAAAGTGTTATCACCCTAGTAAATCTTAGGTTGTGGGATGAGGATTTATAGTTGAAGAAAACCAAAGGTAACCAAGAACCTACTTTTGAAATTCAGGATCTAGCCTTCCTAAATTCCAGAGAGGGATCTCTCCTTATGATTTAACTTTGTTTTTTGTTATAAGATTTTAGGCTAGTTATAATTGGAAAATTGGTTTGGTTTGAATGTTTGGTGGGAATAAAAGGTACTTCAAGGTAAACCACAGAGGGATCTACCAGACCATTGGGCTATGGAGTCAAATTTCTTGGCAAGCAGAGCTGGGAAATAAGGTCAAAAGAGAAAATGTACTAGGGCAGGGTAGATGACCTTCAAAGGGTTTGGAAATCGGCTTTTTTGATCAAATAGTAAGATTTTAAAAAAGGGCAATGAACGATCCTTAAGTTACAGAAAATAAGATGAAAGAAAGGGAACAAAAGGGACTAAGAGCAGTTAAGGATTCTTAATCTGGATATCAATAGAAAACATATCAATGAATAACTAGTAAAAAATAACGAGCTTTTAACACTAATCTTGTTTAAGCTTTCCTAGTCAATCATTTAAGACAGAAAACATATAAATGTATGTATGGAACTTAGAAATATAAAAAGTGAAAACAGGAAAATACTTGACTTATCTAATCAGCACAAGAATCTTGAGTTATTATCTATGTTTGACTTAGTTCCAATTTGCTGCTTTACAAATCGACTCACAAAAACTCCCAATGTATTCAACAAAAATGTCTATAGTAGTCTTGGCAAATTTTATTCCACCCTAAATACTTCAAAGAGTGAAGTATTTATACAAAATTATTACAAAATATCTGAGAGACATGTAGGAATATCTTTAGGAGAAAATAAAGAGTATTACATAAAAAAGAGGGACAGCTGTAAAACAAACTGGCAATCTGTCCTCTTATCAAGAAAAAATAGAACTGATTTATCTTATCAAAATTGGTTTGTTGCTTTGCTGTAGATGCTTGCTGGCACTTGGAAAAAATTCTTATTAGAAGATAGCTTGGAAGACAATATTTCTAATTTACATTCTTTAACCTGTGCTTCACCTTTGATACTCTTTCACATTGCCATTTTTTTACTCTACCGCTGTAAAACGAAGGATTACAACAGTAAATATTGTTTTAACTGTTTCATTCCTGGATACTCTTTGACTCTGCTCTTTCACCTGATACACTTTCATTGCAAAATTTTACCCTTTGATAACTGTAAAAATGAAAAATATGACTGCACTTGTTCTGCTCTGTTTGCATGCTGTTATAACCAATCAGTAAATACTTGCCATTGCTCTGCATTGGGTATTTTCATACCTTTCAACTTCCTGTAATTCTCATCAGCATTAGTGTATTTTGCAAAGTTTGGTTTTATAATAAACAAGTGTTTGATCTCATTCTGTAGAAAGAACAAATTTTCAAAATATTGTAAAACCACTTTACCATTTGGGGAACCTTGTGGTAAAGGCTTGATGACTTGTTCCTTCGCATGAGCTCTAATCTTTTTGTCATAATCAATCTGGACCATCAATTTTTCATGGAAACCATGTATATTTGGAAGACCTGCTTCTCATAAAGTAGTATATTTTGCAAGGAACTTTGTGATTGATAAGTTCATGGTTTCACATTTCTCCTCTAAACTATTCATGATATTTCTTTTAGTTATGAATTTCCTGATTTGCAGAATAGTTTCAGTCCTATCATGAATGTTTATTTCCTCCAATTCAGCTCTATTCTTGTTGTTCAAGAATCCAATAAGCCTTACAGCTTGTGAAGGTTTATCTGCCAGTTCTGCTTTAGTTTTCTGAATTTTACTAGTGCTGCTTGCAATAAATCTCTTTGCTCATAGATAATCTGTATTGAGGGCCACTTTAAATGAATATCTTGAATTATATTAGCCCATAACTGGTTTTTGATATATGCTACCTGCTCATTGAAGTTTACCTCTTTCTTCAAAGTCTTCACCTGTTCTTCTAAGGCCTTTACTCTATGTTCATGTCCTTTAGAGGTTATTGAAGCATAATTGTAGGAAGACTCAAGACTTTGATTAGTCTTTTTCAAAGTGATGATTTCCTTGATTTTCAGTGACATTTATTCCATATATTGAACTATATATGTTGTACCTATTGCTTGTTGTACCTGTGATGTAGATGATCCAGTGGCAGAGGTATCTATATATGTTATTGACATTGCAGTTGTCAATACTCCTTTTGGTGCGAAATGCTCTACCAATGTAGAAGGAATAGCAGTAATGACAGTTGAAATGACTGTGGGAATGGAGACCTCATTTTCTCTTTTCAATGTTTCATTTTCCTTCGTCAGAGATTCTGTCTGATTCTCCATTTCATTGATTTGGCCTGTCATCTTCAGTACTAGCTGCATAGTCTCATCCTTTTATTTTTGTTGTTGAAGAATCTCCTTTGCCTGTGGATGCTCACTCTATGGAAGTTTAAGTTGCTTTATTAAGGCAGCAATATCTTCATTCTTTTGCCTTATGAGTGTTTTAGAAACTTCAATATTTGAGGGATCGACTCTAGTTTATATCACCAAATATTCTAAGGACTTGATCCTCAAATCCTTAGCATGTAGAGATGCTTTATCTAATTTCATTTGAGTTTGTAAATTACATATAGTCTTTTGAAGCATAGTAGCACTCATGGTTTTGTTAACTACCTTTGAATACAGCATTTCAGTGGTGCTTCTGTGGAATTCAATCTAATCTAAGTCATGTATGGTATCAATGTCCATCTCTACATCTCTTTAGTATAATCAGCAATTGACTTTGAATCTGCAATGGTGGGTTTTAGAAATGACATGATCATCTTGTTGGTGGAGTAATCTAAAGGAGCAAGCAATCTGTCTTTGTTTCCTGGATTTTCTTTAAAAAATTTAGAATAAAACTCATTCTTAATTTCCTCATTTCTTTCTCTGATCTGTTTGAATTTTTTCTGGATGTCTGAATCTATCTCTTCTGTTGCTTTGGAAGAGGAGGAAGCTTCTAAATTTACCTTCATTTCCACTATTTATTTGTCCTGTTCCTATGTTAACTCCTGCTCTTTCTAAATTTCTTTAAGTGTCTCATTGACAATTAATGTGGCTTCATCATCTGTTTGTTGATCATTGTTGTTTGCTTGATCTTCATTGTCATCTATCTCTATTATCTTTTCTTTCTCAGCATCAGTCATTTTTGCCCTTTTTTTGTAAATAATTTTAAATTTATTTTCTACAATGGTCTCTGTTGTATAGCCTTCTTCATTCCTGGTCCTTTTGTTTGAAGCCTATGTCTGCTCAGTGACTGTTATTGCCTGTGAATTATCTGTTTTTCTCTCCTTCTCTGTATTGGTAGAAGGATCAATCAATGTATTTTCTACCCATTCCATTTCATTTACATAGTTTTCAATTTCTAGTCTGGACTCATGAAAGAATGGTGTTAATTTACATTTCATCCCTTATGTTACTAAAAAATCCTTGAGGATCATAGTTCCAATAAAAGCTTTCTTGGAACTTGAATTCTGATAATTTTTTGATTATTTCTTTCAAGGCATCCCTGTTATTTACTATGAAGGGACCTATCTGATTCTTCAGCTTAAACGGTGTCTTATTTTTGAAAGCCATATAATTCACTACATCTGCATTAATAATTTGCATCAAGCAATCCAAAGAAAAAACCCTGCTAGTTAGAAATTTGGGCAATTTATAAGGGGCTAGGTTTGCTCCAAATATCCTTAGCTCTGTGTGATTTTAATATAGGTACCAGTCACCTACTTTTCATTTTTTAGACAATTGTAGAATTCTCTTTATTTCCTCATTAACCCTTGGTTGCTCTGTCTTGTTTAATAAACTCATGGCTGGTCTAATAAACAAATCTGTGAAGTCCTTATAGCTGAATTCATTGCCATATTTTCTGAGTAATGAAGTCCAAAGTACTACTGAAAGAGGTTTGCCTTGAATATCCATCTTCTACAATGCAATTGGGAACTGTTTTGCTTGGAAAAACAGGAAGAGGTGAAAAAGATATGACGAATATCTAAACACTCCTTCTTCAGGCAACTTGGTTAACTGATAGTGTATATTATCAACAATGAATCTGGAAAATTTGAATACTATTGTGGGGGGTTTCCCTGCGGATAAAGTAGAAAGGAAACCTAGAATTGATGCATCAGTGAACTCATCATTAGATTAACCTAGAATGAAGGAAAGCATATATATGATTTGTCTGGAAAATTCAGGAAAATCAGACATGGAATAGGGTGGATTTATTTTTGGGAAATCAACATGAGTAGGCATGAAGTTCTAAAGAATCATAAATTTCCTAGGAAAATCCAAGTCTAGGTACAACTGAGTTAAATCTTCAATGGATAACGAGACTACTCTTGGATCATGGTTCTGCTGGAGTATTTCATTAATGGATTCTGCAGTTATAGAAAACAAGACCTCTCTATCTTTGTTTACAATACATCTCTGGTCAGGGACATAGTGTAATTGGCATAGTCTAATCAAGTCTTGAGCTAGATGAGTGATTGGGACCACATATTTAGGCAAGTTTGAGCCCCATAAAGATATATCATTTTCAACTTTCTTCACAAATTTCTCATGACACCAGTTATGCACTTCAAGTAGATCTAACTCTAATGTAACATCAATAATTCTATAGTCTAAATCAATCAAGGAATTGCTCTCTTCAAAAGTAACAGGTGGTTGTAAAGGTCTGACCACTTCAGTAGAATCAACTGTTAGGGTTGGGGTAGGCTTATTTATTTTAGAAGATTCAGGCCTTAGAAGCTTGCTTGAGGCAGGTTTTTGGGTTTTTGGACCTCTAGTCTTAGGGGTGACCTTTTTTCTTGTCATTGTGGGGAAAATTAAGAAATATTAAACTGATTTCTTAGTTAATTTTGAAAACAGGGGCCAATTGAGTGAATCTGGGAGAAATTTGGGAATCTGGGCAACGGTTTTGGCATGAAAAAACAAGTTTTCAAGGTGCAAAAGACTGAAACAGGGGTTCAATGGCTCTTGGTGTAATTTAAATCAAATTGAACTGTGGAAATTGCCTTCAGATGGCTGAAAATGGCTTTAAAATAGAGTTAGGAGAAATGGAAAATTCTAGAAAAAAATTGCCAGGGTTCGCCCTCTTTTTTCAAGGTTTGGGTATTTCTCAGATTGACAATTATCTTCTTTTCTTCAATAAAACAGATACACAATTTTAATTTTGATCTTTGAATGTATAAATTGGCGAGTTTTAGAACACAAAGAAATGCCTTTTGCAGGTATTCTAGTGGTCGAGGAGGGTTTGCAGGTTGGTATCGGTCTTCAAAATGGTCGCAGTGGTTTCTATGGCAAAGTTCTATGGTGAAATCTGCTTCAGGGGGTGCAATTGAATAGCAAAGGTTTCGAACTGAAGTTTGAGCGTGATTTCTCAATGGGCGGAGGCGCAAAAGATAAGAAAATAGTGAAAAATTAAGGTTAAAACCTTAGATTTTATTAATATGCAATGCATTGATGACAGGTCACGGTCAATGGCAGGAGCAGTTTTGCTTTGAATGCGAAAACCATTAAGCGGTATCGCGTGGCTTTTAGGCTGTAAGTTGTATTTCACTTTTGGAATGTGATTAAATGGAATTGAGACACGTAGCAGTGGGTGGTTTGGGAAAATATCTTTTATCGCGCAGCTTTTATCAAATGTTGAATGATTAATTTTGTCGTGCGATATGCAATCTGCATCGTTGGATCTTGAAAGGTGATGCGAACGGTCAGGATGACTTAGGAAGCTGTGGGGGAAAGGTAAGGTGGGGCCGTGCTTTTAATGTGAGCCATTGATCTTGAAAGGTAAAGATCTATGGTGTGAGATAAACGCGATATCGGGGAAAGGTGGGGCATGAAGATTAGTTGTCGCATTTATCTAAGACCGTTGGATTAAAAGAGCATTGGTGATCGGGTGGCTGGGGATGAATCGCAAAAATATTAGGTTAATTAAATGGATTAATAGGTTTAAGTATATATAAACTAGGCTTATATAAAGGGTAAGATGCACAGGGCGAGTTAATGGGGATTTTAACCAAGGTTTGATCTTTATATGAAACAAGAGGTTCCATATATCATGAAAGGGAAAAAGCTTAAGGCTCTTAACCTTAGGTTAAAGTATGCGGGAAATGGGAGTATAAGTATTCTTTTTCTGCGTTATTTTAAATACAGAGTATGTAAATAAAATGCACCTTTTGCAAATTTAATTATATTATATAGTTTTAGATTTATTTAACGTTCTAAAACTATAGGGGAGTGGGGATATTTTACTATGGGTAGTTTTATATCAAAGGGATAATTTCAAGATGTATTTGCAACATGTGAGTAATATCTTTGATATAAAAATCATATAATATGGGACTTTGGGGATATTTAAATAAAAAGAAGTTATATTAATAGCACTAGGATTTATTATAGGGAGTTAATACAAAAAGTTAGATGTTAATATGAATAGGGACAATGTAATACATCAAAATAAAATTATATAACTAAGTAAACTGAAAAATTTAAAGCAAAGCTTTATTATCATAATTTTATCACTTTCACTTAAGATATAATGTCCTTTTGAGGGTTTTTATGCTTTATGAGATGTAGGCAATTAATCAAATGGGCCTTTATGTAACATTTAAGTAAGAAAAGAGTTATCACTTATGAAGTTAAATGGTGATGAGTGCATGAAGGGTAAATGATGCGATGTCCAGGATTAATGTAGAAACTTAACATTTTCAACTAATCAATCATTGAGCCTTGGGTCCAGTCCCAACAGAAGTCAAGGAAATGCCTTGAGCCTCTCTGACTGATAGTCTAGAATGTTAAATAGCTATGGGAAAGGGAAATTAGTTATTTTTGGCCTGGTGAAAGATATTTATAATGGATTTCCAACCTTTCTTCTACCTACCCAATCATATCTTCTAACATTTTTTCTTCCATTTTGATCAGGTGCATTTGAGCTAGCAACCTTACAACATTTTTTTTTTTTTTGAAAGCAGTAAACTATCTAATTCTACACTTATTTCATCCAAGAATCCAGATTAAAATATTGGATTCTTTTTGTTCTCTACCTAAGTACTGAATTGTCATGATTAAACTATATGACAATACTTTATTCACTATCTACAACATTTGAAATTGAAAGATGACAAGTCAAGATTAAATTGTTCAACTCATCACAGATTATGGCATTTATCGACACTCTGCCATAATCAACTACAAAAGTAAAAATAGTGGCTTTTAGCCTTGCACACTTTCATGTTTTATTCATATTTTTTATTTTGGGGTATATTATTTTTTCCAAGTCCTTTGATTTTTTATTTTTTTTACAAAATATGGGAAAATAAATTGCAAAAAGCAAAGTTTGTACATATTTACAAGACTACATCAGTCAAGTAAAAATTATGAATCATATATTTATAGGTTACTAACATCGGCTTCACTTGGGGATGGCATTTCTTGGTGGAATGTCAAGAACTCTGAGATCGGTAGCCTTCAACTTTAACCTTGATGATCTTGTAATTGTCTTCTGATTTCTGCAACAATTCATACTTATGATATTTTATACTGCAAAGCTTAGGGCCTTCTCTTTGGGCTTCAACTTTGTAGATAAAATTTCCAATCCAATCTACACACTTGCAATGAATATTTACAATGATAAAAGTCAATGAATCTAACTGGTGACTGACTCAAAAGAATAGTAGTGTTTCAACATCCTACCATTCATTGGTCCTTCTTGAAGTTCAGTTCCATCCAAATTCTTGATGAAAAAAGAATTGTTACCTCTATAACCATATATCACATAAGTTCCTTGCCATAGAAAGACAAAATTTCCATGTTTTCCTTTGTCCTCTCTCCGTGAATCCCATCTCAAAACTTGATCTCCAATGAAAAAATCATCTTCTTTACTTCTTTTTGTGAAAAATCTTTTTAATTTTATCATGTAGAACTTGAGATCTTTCGTAAAATTCCTCCCTATTTTTTTGAAGATGTATGGTTTCATTAATTCTTCGTTGAATATCATTTGTTTCCACCTGTGATTCCTGAATGATCTTCATGACTAGAACACCCAAGGAAGAGGGGAAAATTGCATCCATTCCATAGACAATTTGATAAGGTGAAGTTCCAATAGACTTCTTTGTGGTAAGTCTATCAGCCCATAAGGCATAGATTAGCTTTTTCTTCGAGGTCTTTTTGTTTTCTTGAAGTAATTTTTTGATGATATTGATTAAGCTTTTGTTTGATGATTCGGCTAAACCATTACCCTAGGGATAGTAAGCAGTAGAATGACCTAAGGTAATGTGGTATTTATGACATAAAGAAATCATTTTCTTGGATTTGAATTCACATGCATTGTCAGTAATAATCTTATGTGGGCATCCAAATCTTGACAAAATATTACTTTCTATAAATGAGATTTTAACTGAATCAGTGGCTTGCCTAGTGGGAATGGCTTCTATCCACTTGGTAAAATAATCTATAGCAGTTAAAATCCATTTATGTTGGCCTGAGGATGGAGGGTGGATTTCACCAATGAAGTCTAACGCCCATTGTTGAAATGGCTTTTCAGTAGATATAGGCTTAAGAGGTAAGGGCAATAGTTTCTTTTTCCCTTCAAAAATATGACATTTGTGACAGGAGGTAACAAAGTTTTTGACATCAGAAAATAAAGTTGGCTAGTAGAAGCCAGCTCTCAGTATTTTGTCTGTTTTACTCTTCCAATATAAGTGGCCTCCACAATCACCTGCATGAAATTCCTCGAGAATTTTGTCAGCCTCTGATTTTAATAAAAAATTTAGTAAAATCCCACTATTTTCTTTCCATTAAAGTGCATTATTTAGTATACAAAATCTCATTGTTTTTTGTTTGATGAATCTGGCTTTGGTTTTAGCTAATCCAGGAGGAGCTTGTAAACGTCTGAGTACAAAGATAATAGTAGAGTACCATGGTGAGTCTAGATAGGCCTCAGTAATCAATGGAGTCACCATCTCTTCCTAGTCATCTATTTTTGCAATGAAATTTATATCTAAAGCATTACAATTGGATTCAGCCATCAATTTGGCTAAACCCTATCCTTTAATGAGCTTTTTTGGTTTTATTTCCAGATCATATTCAAGGATAGTTTCAATCCACTTTCCTCTCCTACCATCAAGTCCATATTGTGTCAGAATATCTTTGATTATAGCATTGGGGACATTTGCAATGATGTGGGAATGGAGTATGTAAACTCTGAAATCCTTTATGGCTTTAACCAAGGCTAAAGCTTGTTTTTCCATTACATTATACTTTAGAGGTGCATCTCTAAGGGCCTTACTAAAAAATGCTATTGGCTATTCAAAACCTTGGTTGTTTTTCTGCAGTAGAACTGTAGCTATGGTATGTTATGAGGCAAATGAAAAGATTATGAAATCTTTTGTATAATCTGGGCTGATTAGGACTGGTGCTTTTGTCAAGGCCTGTTTTATGGATTCAAAAGATTGTTTGGCTTTAACAGTCCATTTTATTATAGAGTCCTTTTTAAGTATATTATTGAGCTATTTTATGATTTCAGCCAAGTTAGAGATAAATCTTCTCAAAAATTTGATTTTACCCAAGAATGCTTGAAGTTCCTTTATGTTCCTTGGTGGTTGAATGTGTAAAATAGCTTCAATTCTTGCAGGGTCTATCCTAATGCCTTCCTTGGAGATTATGTGTCCTAAAAGTTTTCCTTCTTCTAGTTCAAAAAGAGTCTTTTTAGGATTTAACGATATACCATATTTTCGACAATTGATAAAGACTTGTCTCAGGTGATCCAAGTGTTCATCATTTTTTTTTGAAAAGACAATAATATCATCAAGATAGATAACTAAAAATTCATGGATTTCCTTAGCAAAGGCAATATCCATGGCCCTCTGAAATGTAGCTCCTGTATTTTTCAATCCAAAAGGAATTTTCACATACATGAAAGTGCCCCAAGGAGTGGTAAATGCAGTTTTAGTTTGATCATCTTCATGAACTAGAATTTGATTATAACCAGAGAAACCATCTAGTAAATAAATTCTTGAAGAACCTACCACCCTCTGCAAAATATGGTCCATTTTAGGCAAGGGGTAATTGTCTTTCAAAGAAACTTTATTGAGATTTCTAAAGTCTATACATAGTCAAATTTCTCCTGTTTTCTTTTGGGTAGGCACTAAGTTAGAAATCCAATCAGAATATCTAACTGGTGCAATTATGTGTGCATCATACATTCTTTTAACCTCTTTTTCAATTAAAGGTAACAAAATTGGATTAATCCTTCTTAATTTTTGCTGAAAAGGTTTTTGATTTTATTTCAAAGGAATCTTATGTTGAATTATGTATTTGTTGTAAGTTTTTAGATCTTCGTAACCCCATGCAAAGACATCTTGATATTATTTTAAAAGTTCTGTATATTTAACCTTTTCTTCTGATGGTAAGTATTTTGAAATTTTGACCATTTTTGGTTTTTCATTTGTTCCTATGTTACACTCTTCAATATCAGACCTGACTGGTTCCATCTTTGGCTTTTTGGGCACATCATTGGAATCAAACAATTATTCTAAGGGAGTCAAACCTTTTGGTAAAATGTTATGTTTCAAATCTATCAAATCTATCTCATCTTCAATCATTTCCTCTATATCTACTTTTTCCAAGTCATATATATCACTCTGAGTAAATATAGTGGGTCTATCAAAAATATGTACATCTAAATCATCTATTTGACAATTGTTTGAATCTATGTTACAAGGTGAATCTATATTACAATCATTATCAATTTGGCAATTTTGAAACTCTCCTTCATTGTTCAAAAATTGATATATCTGTTCATCTTCTGGAAAAAATTTCCAGTATTTTACACTATTTGGGACAATAGCTCTGTGTTTGATTTCAACAGTGTATTTTTGTATTGGTGAAAATGGAATTTTACAAGTGTTGGAAAAGGTTGCTAAACAATGGGCTTGTAGATTCTATTTTCTAGGAATAATAGAAAACTTGCTTTCTAACAAATCCTCAACCAAATATTTTGTTGTGTCCCTGTATCTGGCCAATCTGGGATTGTGGACAGAGTATTTTGTGTTTATTTGTTTGATAACTAACTCTGAATCTCCCATGATCAATATTGTTTGGCCTCCTAATTTTCTAATGATTTGGAGACCTAAGATTAAAGCCCCATATTCAGCCATGTTATTGGTGCATTTGAAATTCAATCTAAAGGCATGCCCTTGGGAATGGCTAGTTTCAATGTTGGTGATCCACACACCAACTCCAGCTCCAAATTTATTTACTGAACCATCAAAATCTAAATTCCATAAAGCTTCATGACCAATGTAATCCTCCATTATTTTAGGCTTTATATCAGTGAGCTCAGTTTGGATATTATTATGATTAGAGTTACAAAGAATAAAGGAATCAAGATCAGTGGGAGTTGAATAGATTGGACAATTGGTAGGTCTCTCGGCACTACTGATCATAAACTTCATTAAGGTTTCTCTGTAAAGCTTTTTGGGCTATCAAAATACCGAGATAGTGGCATAAATCATGTCAAGTTGTAGAGATCCCTGCAACTTTTCTCCCCATGAGCGAGAAAGAAGCATGCCATACTTTGGAGGGATATCAGCTACCACGACATCCATGATCATGCTTTTACTAGGATATTGGGCCAAGTTCACACATAAATCCTTAATCAATCCTATGCATTGGACTTTACTTGAATCAAAAGAGAATAAATCTTTATATGGCCGGGTTACGTCTAGACTCAGCGTTTCCATTATTGCTTTGGGCATTAGATTATGGAAAGCTCCAGTATATAGCATTTCATTATGTTATATCTGATCATGGACAGAAAGACTTAAGTAAAATGGAGGTACTAACCCATATGAATGCTTACCATCTACATTTGGACCAAATATTAATTCAGGTCTATCATCACTCATATTAATTGTATCCTCATTTTCATTTACATTCAATTTTTCAGTAATAATAGATCTATACAATTCATTTTTAGCCAATTCAGTTAAGGGAATGGCTATCTTCAACTTAGATATTTTAGATTGAATATTAAATGTTGACTGAGATTTGATAGCTTGAACTAATTCATATTTTGGAATTATTGTTTGGGATGATTTTTCTTGAGTTTCACCAGTTGTTTTACTATTTCCAGTTTGATTTTTTTTATTACTGCTATCTTTATTTCTTTTTTCAAAGGCAGTTTGAGTAGAAGCAGAAGCTTTATCAGTTTTTGAACTATCAGCCAAAGGCTTTCTTTGAATGTCATTTTTAGAACTTGTTGATTTAGAATCAGTAGAAGTTTTCTTTGGATCTGGTATGGTTGTTTTCACTGAATTAGATGATTGAAAAGTTTGATCAGTGATATCAACAATCTTTGGACTTGAGGGATTGGAGTTTTGTTTACTCTTTAGGGAGAATTTGCAAAAAAAAAAAAAATTGAAGTTTCATCCTTCTTTTTATTCTGGTTTGAAGCAGATGTTTTGTTGGAAGGATCATTGGTTTTCTTGCTTCGAAGGTTATATTGATTATGAATTTCGTTTATAGCATAATAATAACCTTGTTTAAAATCAAAAGATTCATTAGAGTCTAGTCTGAGTTGTTGAAGCTCAACTATTTCTAAATATTCATATGTGAGGAAAGTGGTATTGCTTTCATCTATCCCCATCACTATGTTATTGTCTTCCTCTTCATCATCATGATCACGAGAAATTTCAGCATAGTTCTCTTGAAATGGGGTTCTTATGTTCTGATCTAGAGCAACCTCTTTAGCCTTTCTAGGATTGTTGTTTTTGCGAAAATTTGGATTCCTTATTTGGGGTTGATTGTCGCAAGCAGGCTTTCTTTCCATGTTATCTAATTTATCTACCACTCTGTCTAAAGTTCTGGCAAGAATATCTAATTTTGTTTCAGAATTTGATGTTTCCTCTTTTATAGTAACCCTTCTTTCATTTCTCAGTCTTGCTTTTCTGGCTAAGATATTAATTTCTACACTAACAGCATTCAATTGCATTTGTTCTAGAGTCTCTGCATCTCTTTCTCTTAGTTGGCAAGCCATGTCTACATCAAAACAATCAGGGAATTTGAGCAGCACGGAATACGGAGTGGGTTTAAGATATACATGAATAGAATTGTAGATACTGTTGTATCTAGTGCAAAAGTCCTGAACTGACTTAGTAGGATTTCTCCTCATGGAATCAAATTCTGATAAAATTTTTAAAGGATCTTTCTTTTTCTCCCATTTATTTATAAAGGCTCTATGAAATGCAGCTAAATCTCTGATAGTACCAGCAGCTAAATTCTTAAACCTTTTTTTTAACTTCTCTAGTTAGACTTTGGGCAAACAATCTCATTTGAACATCATCTTCATCTATTTCATAGATCTCACAAAATTCATTCATTTTGGTTACATGTTGTTGTGCAGAATATTGTGAGAGACCATCAAATAAGGGAATAATTTTCTGATATCCATCTGGCATATCATTGAGAGGTCGGGGTAAAACTAGGGGATCATATCTGGCTGCCATGGCTTGGATTTTTGCTAAACTGGGAGGTACAGTAGTAGTGGTAGGAATAGTGCTGGTTATAACAGCTGATGAAGAAGTGCTTATATAACTAGTAGATGTAGTGGTAGTGGATGTGGTGGACTGAGTAGATGATGGAAATACTATCTTAGGCTACACAGGCAACTCATGAGTGAATGGTTTTGTGGATGAACTTGTGATGGATTGAGGGTATGATGAATATATGATCCTAGGCTGCAAAGGAAATTCGGGACTAACAGGCTCTTTGGGTGAATTGACAGTGGAGTCTATAAATGAAGTGGCAGCATACAGAGTTGAATCTGCTGCTGGAAAAACTGTGGTATATAATTGAGAAACTGGAGGCTTAAATTGAGACAAAAAATTGGCTAATTTAATAGCTTCATCAATGTCTTTAATTCATGTAACATTAACCCTTTCTACTAGACTTTGACTTTCAGATTTTTTTGATTTTATTGATGCTGAAATAATTTTCTGTTTCTCATTCACAAAAGAAGTAAAAACAGGATCTATGATAGTTTCCTTTAAATAAGTTTCATATTTATTTCTAAATAATAAATTTTAAAACTTGAAATCAAAATCAATATCTGATAAGCTCATTAATTCATTGGGTAAGGAATTAGCTTTTCTCAGGGGCACTTCAGTTCCTAAACTAGCAATTTGTTTTTTCTTTTTCCTATCTGGTTCGGATTGTCTACTATATCTACAGGGTTGGGATCAGGGTTGGATCTAGTATAATAGACTTTCTTGGGAGCCAGAATGATTATTGTATAAATACCCACAACCTTTAAACTTAACCTTAAAGTAGGAAAGATATGTTTTAAAAAATCTTCCTCTAAGATTAAACTTAAAATTGGAGAGTGGTTAGTACCCCAGTATGGTCGCCAGTTTGTTATCACCCTAGTAATTCTCAGGTTGTGGGATGAGGATTTATATTTGAAGAAAACCAAGGGTAACCAAGAACCTACTTTTGAAATTCAGGATCTAGCCTTCCTAAATTCTGGAGAGGGATCTCTCCTTATGATTTAACTTTGTTTTTTGTTATAAGATTTTAGGCTAGTTATAATTTGACAATTGGTTTGGTTTGAATGTTTGGTGGGACTAAAAGGAACTTCAAGGTAAACCACAGAGGGATCTACCAAACCATTGGGCTATGGAGTCAAATTTCTTGGCAAGCAGAGCTGGGAAACAAGGTGAAAAGAGAAAATGTACTAAGGGCAGGGTAGATGACCTTCAAAGGGTTTGGAAATAGGATTTTTTAATGAAATGGTAAGATCTGAACAAAAGGGAAATGAAGGATCCTTAGGTTACAGAAAAGAAGATGAAAGAAAGGGATCAAAAGGGACTAAGAGAAGTTAAGGATTCTTAATACGAATATCAGCAGAAAATATATCAATGAATAACTAGTAAAAAACAGGGAGCTTTAAACACTAATCATGTTTAAGTTTTCCTAGTCAATCATTTAAGACACAAAACATATAAATGTATGTATGGAAATTAGAATGATAAACGGTGAAAATAGGAAAATAATTGACTTATATGATCAGCACAAGAATCTTGAGTTATGATGTCTGTTTGACTTAGTTCCAATCGGCTACTTTACAAATCGACTCACAAAAAATCCCAATGTATTTAGAAAAAATTTCTATAGTAGTCTTGACAAATTTTATTCCACCCTAAATACTTCAAAGAGTGAAGTATTTATACAAAATTATTACAAAATATCTGAGAGACATGTAGGAATATCTCTAGGAGAAAATAAAGATTATTACATAAAAAAGAGGGATAGCTGCAAAACAAACTGGCAAGTTGTCCTCTTATCAAGAAAAAATAGAAATGATTTATCTTATCAAAATTGATTTTTTTCTTTGTTGTAGATGGTTGCTGGCACTTGGAAACAATACTTATTAGAAGGTAGCTTGGAAGAAAATATTTCTAATTTACATTCTTTAACCTGTGCTTCACCTCTGATACTCTTTCACGTTGCAACTTTTTTACTCTACCCATGTAAAACGAAGACTTACAACAGTAAATATTGTTTTAACTATTTCATTCCTAGATACTCTTTGACTCTGCTCTTTCACCTGATACACTGTCACTGCAAAATTTTACCCTTTGATAACTATAAAAATGAAAAATCTGATTGCACTTGTTCTACTCTGTTTGCATGATTTTATAACCAATCAGTAAATACTTGCCATTGCTCTGCATCGGGTATTTTCATACCTTTCAACTTCTTGTAATTCTGATCAGCATCAGTTTATTTTGCGAAGTTTGATTTTATAACAATCAATTGTTTGATCTCATTCTGTAGAAAGAAAAAATTTTCAAAATATTGTAAAACCACTTTACCACTTGGGGAACCTTGTGGTAAAGGCTTTCTGACTTGTTCCTTGGCATGAGCTCTGATCTTTTTGTCATAATGAGTCTCAACCATCAATTTTTCATGGAAACCATGTATATCTGGAAGACCTGCTTCTCATAATGTCATATATTTTGCAAGGAACTTTGTGATTGATAAGTTCATGGTTTCACATTTCCCCTCTAAACTATTCATGATATTTCTTTTGGTTATGAATTTCCTTATTTGCATAATAGTTTCAGTCCTATCATGAATGTTTATTTCCTCCAATTCAGCTCTATTCTTGTTGTTCAAGAATCCAATAAGCCTTATATCTTGTGAAGGTTTATCTACCAGTTCTACTTTAGTTTTCTGAATTTCTACCAGTGTTGCTTGCAATAAATCTCTTTGCTCATAGATAATCTGTATTGAGGGCCACTGCAAATGAATAGCTTGAATTATATTAGCCCATAGGTGATTTTTGATATATGCTACATGTTCACTGAATTTTACCTCTTTCTTCAAAGTCTTCACCTATTCTTCTAAGGCCTTTACTCTATGTTCATGTCCTTCAGAAGTTATTAAAGCATTCTTGTAGGAAGACTCAAGACTTTGATTAGTCTTTTTCAAAGTGATGATTTCTTTGTTTTTCATTGACATTTCTTCCATAGATTGAACTATATCTGTTGTACCTGTTTCTTTTTGTACCTATGATGTAGATGATCCAGTGGCAGAGGTATCTATAGATGTTATTGACACTACAGTTGTTAATACTCCTTTTGGTGCCAAATTCTCTACCAATGTAAAAAGAACAACAGTAATGACAGTTGAAATGATTGTAGGAATGGAGACCTCATTTGCTCTTTTCAATGTTAAATTTTCCTTCATCAGAGTTTCTGTCTGATTCTCCATTTCTTTGATTTGGGCTGTCATATTCAGTACTAGCTGCATAGTCTCATCCTTTTCTTTTTGTTGTTGAAGAATCTCCTTTGCCTGAGGATGCTCACTATGTGGAAGTTTAAGTTGTTTTCTTAAGGCAGCAATATCTTCATTGTTTTGCCTTATGAGTGTTTTAGAAACTTCAATATTGGAGGGATCCACTCTAGTTTCTATCACCAAATATTCTAAGGACTTGATCCTAAAATCCTTAGCATGTATAGATGCTTTATCTAATTTCATTTGAGTTTGTAAATTAGATACAGTCTTTTGAAGAATAGTAGCACTCATGGTTTTGTTAACTACCTTTGAATACAGCATTTCAGTGGTGCTTCTGTGGAATTCAATCTGATCTAATTCATGTATGGTATCAATGTCCATGTCTACATCTGTTTTAGTATAATCAGCAATTGATTTTGGATCTACAATGGTGGGTTTTAGAAATGACATGATAATCTTGTTGGTGGAGTAATCAAAAGCAGTAAGCAATTTGTCTTTGTTTCCTGGCTTTTCTTTAAGGAATTTAGAATAAACCTCATTCTTAATTTCCTCATTTCTTTCTCTGATCTATTTGAATTTTTTCTGGATGTCTGAATCTGTCTCTTCTGTTGCTTTGGAAGAGGAGGGAGCTTCTGAATTTACCTGCATTTCCACTATTTCTCTGTCCTGTTCCTGTGTTAACACCTGCTCTTTCTGAATTTCTTTAAGTGTCTCATTGATAATTAATGTGGTTTCATCATCTGTTTGTTGATCATTGTTTTTTTCTTGATCTTCATTGTCATCTATCTCTATTATATTTTCTTTCTCAGCATCAGTCATTTTTGCCCTTTTGTTGTAAATAATTTTAAATTTATTTTCTGCAATGGTCTCTGCTGTATAGCCTTCTTCATTCCTAGTCCTTTTGTTTGAAGCCTCTTTTAGCTCAGTGACTATTATTGCCTGTGAATTATCTGTTCGTCTCTGCTTCTCTATATTGGTAGAAGGATCAATCAATTTATTTTCTACCCATTCCATTTGATTTGCATATTTTTCAATTTTTGGTCTGGACTCATGAAAGAATGGTGTTAATTTACATTTGACCCTTATGTTACTCAAAATGCTTTGAGGATCATAGTTCCAATAAAAGCTTTCTTGGAACTTGAATTTTTATAATTTGCTCATTATTTCATTCAAGGCATCCCTATTATTTACTATGAAGGGACCTATCTGATTCTTTAGCTTGAATTGTGTCTTCTTTTTGAAAGCCATAAAATTCACTGCATCTGCATTCAAAATTTGCCTCAAGTACTCCAAACCAAAAACCCTGATGTTAGAAATTTGGGCAATTTATAAGGGGCCAGGTTTGCTCCAAATATCCTTAGTTTTGTTTGATTTTCATATAGGTACCAGTCAACTACTTTGCAGCTTTCATACAACTGTAGAATTCTCTTTATTTCCTCATTAACCCTTGGTTTCTCTGTCTTGTTCAATACACTCATGGCTGTTCTAATAAACAAATCTGTGACGTCCTTATAGCTAAATTCATTTCCATATTTTCTGAGTAATGAAGTCCAAAGTACTACTGAAAGAGGTTTGCCTTCAACATCCATCTTCTGCAATGCAATTGGGAACTGTTCTACTTGGAAAAAGAGGAAGAGGTGAAATAGATATGATGAATATCTAAACACTCCTTCTTCAGGCAACTTGGTTAACTGATAGGGTATATTATCAGCAATGAATCTGGCAAAATTGAATACCATTGTAGGGGGTTTCCCTGGGGATAAAGTAGAAAGGAAACCTAGAATTGATGCATCAGTGAACTCATCATTAGAATAACCTAGAATGAAGGAAAGCATAGATGTGATTTGTCTGGAAAATTCAGGAAAATCAGAGGTGGAATAGGGTAGATTTACTTTTGGGAAATCAACATGAGTAGGCATGAAGTTTTGAAAAATCATAAATCTCCTAGGAAAATTCAAGTCTAGGTACAACTGAGTTAAATCTTCAATGGATAATGAGGCTACTCTTGGATCATGGTTCAGCTGGAGTATTTCATTAATGGATTTTGTAGTTATAGAAAACAAGACCTCTCTATCTCTGTTTACAATACATCTCTGGTCAGGGACGTAGTGTAATTGGCATAGTCTAGTCAAGTCTTGAGCTGGATGAGTGATTGGGACTACATATTTAGGCAAGTTTGAATCCCGTAAAGATATATCATTTTCAACTTTCTTCACAAATTTATCATAACACTAGTTATGCACTTCAAGTAGATCGAACTCTAATGTAGCATCAGTAATTATGTAGTGTAAATCAATCAGGGAATTTCTTTCTTTAGAAGTAAAAGGTGGTTGCAAAGGTCTGACCACTTTAGTAGAATCAGCTATTAGGGCTGGGGTAGGCTTATTTATTTTAGAAGATTCAGGCATTGGAAGCTTGCTTGAGGCAAATTTTTGGGTTTTTGGACCTCTATTCTTAGGGGTGAGTTGTTTTCTTGTCATTGTGGGGAAAACTAAGCAAGATTAAATTGTTTCCTTAGTTAACTTTGAAAACAAGGGCCAATTGAGTGAATCTCGGAGAAATTTGGGAATCTGGGCAAGGGTTTTGGGATGAAAACATAGGTTTTCAAGGTGCAGAAGACTGAAATAGGGCTTCAATGGCTCTTGGTGTAATTTAAATCAAATTGAACCGTGGAAATTGCCTTCAGATGGCTGAAAATGGCTTTAAAATAGAGTTAGGTGAAATGGAAAATTCTAGAAAAAATTTGCCAGGGTTCGCCCTCTTTTTTCAAGGTTTGGGTATTTCTCAGATTGGCAATTATCTTCTTTTCTTCAATAAAATAGATACACAGTTTTAATTTTGATCTTTTAATGTATAAATTGGCGAGTTTTAGAACACAGAGAAATACCTTTTGCAGGTATTTTGGTGGTCAAGGATGGTTTGCAGGTTGGTATCGGTCTTCAAACTGGTTGCAGTGGTTTCTATGGCGAAGTTCTATGGTGAAATCTGCTTCAGGGGGGGCAATTGAACAACAAAGGTTTTGAACTGAAGTTTGAGCGTGATTTCTAAATGGGCGGAGGCGCAAAAGATAAGCAAATAGTGAAAAATTAAGGTTAAAACCTTAGATTTTATTAATATGCAATGCATTGCTGGCAGGTCATAGTCAATGGCTGGAGCAAATTTGCTTTGAATGCCAAAACCATTCAGTAGTATCGCGTGGCTTTTAGGTTGTAAGTTGTATTTCACTTTTGGAATGCGATCGAATGGAATTGAGACATGTAGCAGTGGGTGGTTTGGGAAAACAAATTTTATCGCGTAACTTTTATCAAATGTTGAATGATTACTTTTTTCATGCAATATGCTATCTGTGTCGTTGGATCTTGAAAGGTGATGCGAACGGTCAGGATGACTTGGGAAGCTATGGGGGAAAGGTAAGGTGGGGTCGGGCTTTTAATGTGAGCCATTGATCTTGAAAGGTAAAGATCTACGGTGTGAGATAAATTAAATATCGAGGAAAGGTGGGGTATGAAGATTAGTTGTCGCGTTTATCTAAGACCGTTGGATTAAAAGAGCATTGGTGATCGGGCGGCTGGTGGTGAATCGCGAAAACGTTGGGTTAATTCAATGGATTAATAGGTTTATGTATATATAAACTAGGTTTATATATAGGGTAAGATGCACGGTGGGGTTAATGGGGATTTTAACCAAGGTTTGATCTTTATATGAAACAAGAGGTTCCATATATCATGAAAGGGAAAAAGCTTAAGGCTCTTAACCTTAGGTTAAAGTATGCAGGAAATGGGAGTATAAGTATACTTTATCTGCGTTATTTTAAGTACAGAGTATGTAAATAAAATCCGCCTTTTGCAAATTTAATTATATTATATAGTTTTAGATTTATTTAAAGTTCTAAAACTATAGGGGAGTGGGGATATTTTATTATGGGTAGTTTTATATCAAATGGATAATTTTGGGATGTATTTTCAACATGTGAGTAATATCTTTGATATAAAAATCATATAATATGGGGTTTTTGGGATATTTAAATAAAAATAAGTTATATTAATAGGACTAGGATTTATTATAGGGAGTTAATAAAATAGGGTAGATGTTAATATGAATAGGGACATTGTAATACATCAAAATACAATTATATAACTAAGTAAAGTGAAAACTTTAAAGCAAAGCTTTATTATCATAATTTTATCCCCTTAACTTAGGATATAATTTCCTTTTGAGGGTTTTTATGCTTTATAAGATGTAGGAAGTTAATCAAATGGGCATTTATGTAACATTTAAGTAAGAAAAGAGTTCTCACTTATGAAGTTAAATGGTGATGAGTGCATGAAGGGTAAATGATGCAATGTCCAGGATTAATGTAGAAACTTAACATTTTCAACTAATCAGTCATTGAGCCTTGGGTTTGGTCCCAACAGAAGTCAAGGAAATGCCTTGAACCTCTTTGACTGATAGTCTAGAATGTGAAATAGCTATGGGGAAAGGAAATTAGTTATTTGTGGCCTGGTAAAAGATATTTACAATGGATTTCCAACCTTTCTTCTACATACCCAATCATATCTTCCAACATTTTTTCTTCCATTTTGATCAGGTGCATTTGAGCTAGCAACCTTACAACATTTTTTTTTTTTTTAAAGCAGTAAACTATCTAATTCTACACTTATTTCATCTAAGAATCCAGATTAAACTGTATGACAATTCTTTATTCACTATCTACAACATTTGAATTTGAAAGATGACAAGTCAAGATTAAATTTTTCAACTCATCACAGATTATGGCATTTATTGACACTCTACCATAATCAACTACAAAATTAAAAGTAGTTGCTTTTAGACTTGCACACTTTCATGTTCTATTCATCTTTTTTCTTTTGGGGTATATTATTTTTTCTAAGTCCTTTGATTTTTCTTTTAGGACTTATTACCCTCTTATTTTATTTTATTTTTTATTTTAATTTTTATTTTTTACAAAATATGTTAAAATAAATTGCAGAAAGCAAAGCTTGTACATATTTTCAAGACTACTATCAATCAAGTCAAAATTATGAATCCTATATCTATAGGTTACTAACAGAAAGTATTGGGTAGACAAGTTTCATGAAGCTCTATGGGAATACAGAATCACTTTGAAGAACACAACATGTTTCACTCCTTACCAATTGGTTTATGGTAAGCAAGTCTTACTCCCTATTGAATTTGAAACTCACACTTACAAATTGGTAGGTCACTTAGGGATGGACTTGGATGAGGCACAAAAATAAATAATAATGTAGTTAAATCAATTATATGAAATTAGACAACAAGCACTACAACATACTCAGATCATTCCACAACAAAGAGTAACATGGCACACAAAATTCATCAAGAAGAAGCAATTGAAAGTGGGAGACTGGGAATTATTTTTTGATTCAAAGTTCAAATACTTTCAAGCCAACCTCAGAACAAACTAGCTTGGTCCATATGAAATTGAAGACATATATGACAATGGTTCAGTCAAAATTAAAACAATTGACGAAGACAAAATTTCATTTTTGGTTAATGGGCATAGATTGAGGTTATATAATAAGCCTATAAAAAAAGATGATTTCTTACAGAAAATGGCACAACAAAGCAAGATGGAGGTGTTGGAAATTCCTACCAAAACTAATAATTAAAAAAAAAAACAAAAAACAAAAAAAATATTTAAAAAAACAAAAAATCATCAATAAAAAATAGATATATAAAAAAAATGAAAAAAAAGGGAGCTGAGTTGTGAAATCCAGAGATCTGGCACAACATAAACTCATAATTCTAATTAGAAAACAAATTCATAATGGTTTATTATAATTCACAATAATAAAGCATCATCTCTTTACTGCATTTATCAAGTTCAAAATAAAAGAGTTCAGGACAAGTCTTACAATAGCAAGGGGGAGGGAAACAAAATAATTTATGTTTTTTGTTATCCTTTCTATCTCAAAATGTGTATGTATTTATGTCATTGGAAAAGTTCTATGTATCCACAGAGGGACTTGAAGTTGAATCCAATGCACAAAGGGGCCTGAAGTTGAATCAAATGCACAGAGGGAACTGAAGTTGAATCCAATGCACAAAGGGACCTGAAACTGAATGCAATCCAACCATAGGCTCAAGAGAATCAATAGAGGGACCTGAAGTTGAATCCAATGCATAGAGGGACCTAAAGTTGAATCCAATGCACAAAGACACCTAAAGTTGAATTTAATCCATAGGCGGGACCTGAGAAAAAATCACTTTTCAAGTGTCAATCAAAGAAGCTACTTCATCTCAAAGGCAGTGAAGAATCAATCAAAGGAGCTACTTCTACAAACAAGCTACAATCAAGCCAACAAAAATTTATGTAAGGTAGAATTTTTTTTTTAATGATTTTAATTTTGAATAGAAACTTTTAATTAAAGGACTATTTAATCTTGATGTATCTTACATAAACATTCTTTAACATTTTCCATAACTTACTCCATAACCTTCATTACATTTCATACCTTTCACATCCTCCATAACCTTCATTACCTTCCATGTCTTCCATACCTTCAAACATTAAACCAGAATCGGAAAGAAAACCTTCTTTTCTTGCCTCCAAAAACAAGACAAAAGAGCAAAGAAGAAAATAATCTTTGTAAAATACATAATATGGGGGTTAGTATCAAGAAAAATGAAGGATAATAGTTTATTTTTCAAAAATTTTAAGGATTTCCTCTTCTAAGAAATAAAAGACATAGCATTGAAATAAAGAGATTATGTTTTAAGGAGGTCGTAAGCTTTTAAAGGACCCTAAAGTTGTCATTTAAAAATAACAGTCTTCTTAGAGGCACATATGAAGAACCAAATTTAAAAGAAGACAAAGGAACTGTCAATAGTAAAATGTTTCATGCATGAAATGATTACAAGAAGAATGGAGTTATCATGGTGTTCTTAGTTTAATAGAGAGCCTCCTTAAATAAAAATGAAATCACTGTTGTTTCATTATCATCAAAAGAAAATGTGAATTCCTTGTTCCTATTATCAAAAGCATGGAAAGTCAAGAAATTGAATCATAAAACTGTTATGATATTTTTTTTCTTATAGTTCAGAGAGATAAGAGTCTGTACAATTCAATTATGAAAATTGCCTACAAATGAAATGATGGATCTTCCTACAACTTAGTGATGAAATGACTGCATATAGCTTATGATGATGTTTAAAAATAGGTCATCCTACAACACTAAAATGAAATGAAACAACTCAAGGAAATGATATAAAAATACATGATGAAATAAGAAGCCTGTACAATTAAAAAATAAATCGATTTGATAGTCATATTCCAAAATCATAAAATTGTCAAGAGTCATAAGCATTTGATGTAAAATGGAATATGAAGGTTTGCCTCGTATAACCATTTGAAATTGTCGTGAGTGAAAAAATTGTGGAGTGTAGTGAAGTGCGAAGTAAACCAAAATGTCATAAGTGTAAGAGATGTAGATAATTTTGAAGTACAAGTGTTACTGGCGGTGATGTAGAGTGTAAGTGCAACCAAAGAGTGTGTCAAGCAAGAAAAAAATTGAAACAATAGAAAGCAGAAGAACAAGATTCATTGTTAGAACGACAAAACAGAATCTGGATTCAATGAAGGTAAGATATCCCAATTTTCCCACACAAAAATATTCATAGAAAATTTTCATGGTAGTAGCGTGTCAAACAGGGTTGTTTTAAACTTCATTTTTTTATTTTGTTGAATACTTGGTGGGAAATTAATGAAAATATAGAGATAACAGTCAAATAAGTGACAGAGGAGCTAGACTTAAATGAATGGAATATATTTTTACAGAATCCCTTTTCAAATTGAATTTTGTTTCTTTTAATACATCGGAGAACACATAAGATTGAAATTTGCAAATCGATTTTTATACACAGGATCAAAGACAAAAGGGTTTTCAACAGAGGGAAACACAAAATTACCTCAGCAACAAGGAATCTAGTATGTACAGAGCAACGCTTCTGAGAAGTTTTTTTTTAAATTACAGTGATGCCATTTTACTCTCACAGTGATTAAAAAAATTGCACAAAACATTATTCCAGTTTTTTTAAGAAAACAAAAACTTTGTCTAGAAATGCAAAGATCAAAATTCGAAAACAAAGAAGAGCGTAAAACTGATTCATTTTGTTTACTTTAAAAATAAAGACTTGAAGGATATTTTTTAAACTTGTGAATATATCCATAGAAAAAATATTCTTCCTAATAGAACGAGGAAGAATTGAAGCAGTTGAATTTCAACCAGAAAATGGACACAAGAGAGTATCAGAGAACTTCACAAGGCTGATTTTGTAGAACCTCGAGGAAAATACAATGGGTTTAACAACAAAGTGACAGAAGAATTTGTAAAAAACTTCCAAAAGGGAAAAATAGTCATAGGTGATTTAAGCATTTCAATAACAGAAGATTACATAGCTTGGGCCACATGATTCCCTCAAATAGGAGAGAGATATCATAGGGGACAACACCTCAAAGGAAAATATTGGAATTTCTTTTTACATTAATCTAGAAAGGGGATTGGTAACTGGAAAAAGGTAGTTATAAAGGAATGGTTTTAAGATCCTTGGAGGGAACTCATCCTTATTTTCGTGAAATACATTACATGAGATGGAAGATACAATGTGGTACATATGTACCACATCAAAATCCTTCAACATATCCCAGTAAAAGATAAGGTCAACCTTCCATATTTCTTCACAATGAATTTGTTGAAAATGATTGAAGGAGTCAGAGGGAAAAATGATAGAAAAGAGACAAGTTATTACCATATGGATTGATGAAAATGCTTGTTGAACACCATTTGAAAAACACAACAGAGGAAACTTGGGCAAGTTTCCTTGGAAGAAATAACTTCATAGAAAATCTTGAAAAATAAGACCAGTCACATGAAATATTCAAGGCTGATACATAATCACATTCCTCTAAAGAGATGGTATACACATCCTCATACCCCAGAACAAGATCAAAGAAGAAAATGGAACTAGAGAGCATTGAAAAGGAGAAACAATTTATCTCCTAATTCCCTAGAAAATCCAGAAAAAGAATGGTAGGAGAAGATCACACATTGTTGGAACCTCTTATTGAGAGCTAGGACATAGAATAACAAGAAAATTTTGAAGAACTACCTATGGATGAAGAAAAAAGGAACATCATGATCTTCTTTAGAGATTGGAAAGGGAAGCAAATAAAAAACTTAAAGAGGTTGAACAGGATAAATGGTATGAGGAATGTGAAAAATATGAATCATCCTCTTATTCTCCATATGATAAATTGAGCAATAATATCAAGAAGATTGCAGAATACACTTATGGGGAGAATTCAAAACCATATAAGGATAATGAGACAAATCAATTAGAGGAATTGAAAGAAAATGACATGTATAAAAATAAAAGGCAACAAGCTTATTGAAAAAAAAAAAAAGCTTGCAAAGAAGGAAAGAAAACTTGGGAAGAAAAATATTCTTATTTTGAACGAGGCTTACAGATGGCTAAAGGAAAAGAAGCAGTGGAAGCACAAGTATGAAAGGCAGAAAGTAAAAATTGAAATCTACAAGGTGGGAGAAAGAGAAGCAGGAGGGATAGAGTCTCTCCTATAGGCAGCTCAGACCGAGGAAACCACATCAGCATCTGGGGAAAGAAGGAGACCCAAGAGGATAAATCAAGCATGAGGACATGCTTCATGCATAGCAAGGGGGAGTGTTGGCTTCCGATTTTGGCTTCTTTTACGCTATACATTTCATCATTAATCACTTTTTCTCGCCATATTATCATCATAATCACTCATTTTTCACATAAAGGTAGCTAAATAATGTCCTTAATTATTTTTTTGTTTTAGTCAAAATTAAGCATTAAAATTAAATTATGACAGAACTGGAAAAGCTTGTAATAGCTCGTTTGAAGTAATGGTTGCAGGACAAGTGGGCTCAAACCAAATGCACATCTGGAAACTATGGGAACCAAGGATGGGTGAACACCTATTGGTTCACAATAAAAAAAATTAGATTATGTCCAGTCAACGTTGGTCAAACTAGATTAGCTGTTCAGAAATATCCCCTAATTTGAGCATGAAATATGCGGAGAATACGATTTTAAGGGATTTTTCCCAAATTTTAGAGATAGAAGTATTGAATTCGACTTTTAGGCCTTATTTAAAGATATCATAGATGTATTTGAGCACTTTTATTCAAATAGTTACAAAATACTTGTATAAATATGTGATATTTAGAGGACGAAAACATTTCTTTAACTATGTGAATTTGCAGAATTTTTGAAAATTATTGAAAGCCATTGGTTCAAAGTTATTTTTCTTCTATTATGTTTTATGGAGCATGCTTGATCTGGTTTACAAATCTTCCTGAGTTGATATTCATCTAAGGTGCGCAATGGAAGTGTGGAGGGCCCCCATTTCCGAGACTGTGTACTAGCTTCTCCTTGTTTGGTATCATTTTGATTTGTTGTACTTTTCATTTAAGTTTTATGTATCTTTATTTCAGTTTGTTGTACTTCCTTTCAATATTCAATTCCTGGCTGAATTCTTATTAACATGTTTGATAACAAAATATTATGAGTTCATCCCTCCTAAGAGAGCTTGGTGTTTCTTTAGTTCTCAATAGGCTATATTTATCCAAGGTTTCTCTTCTTATTTATATTTTGATTAAGTTATTGTTGATATGTTTTCTTAAGAGAGATTATGATTTGACTCCTTGTAAGAGGACTTGATATTTCTTTCACAATCAATAACTGAACTTGTCAAAATTTGTCATTTCATTTTTTATTAGTTTGTTGTCATTTGATTCATTAAGGAAAATTGATAATGTGGAAGTGTTAATATCTCCATTGAATGCTTTTCGAATCCTTTTCCTGTAAGAGAGAGTGAATCTTGCTTGGGAAAAATACTGAAGGATTCCAATTAGTTAGGTGTTAAACTTGTAGAAACTACCTCTAGACCATAGATGTTGGAGTGCTTCCAAGATTACAAAAAAAGGATTGATAAAAGAATTAATGATCTGATTTAAGCTCATAAATTGAACAAACAACATCCACAAACTGAACAGCTTCAACCCTTAATAGAAAAAATGGTATCCCAAGACTAAACCACCTCAACCCTCAATATCAACTAGGTCATCCAGAGACAAAACTACCTCAACCCTCAATAGAAACAAGGGTATCCCGATACTAAACTCCCTCAATCCTCAGTATCAACAACATGGGTGTAGAGAGTCCCATACATGTTTGTCCCATAACATTGTACGTCATATACACATACATAGTGTATGACACAACACATACACATATACCAGGTGTACAACACAACACATACACCTAAACCTTGCGTACAACACCACACATACACCTACACTGAGTGTACAACACCACACATTAACCTAAACCAAGTGTACAACACCACATATACACCTACACCCAGTGTAAAACACAACACATACACTTACATCCAGAGAAAAACACAACACATACAACTACACCCAGTGTACAACAAATATATATACATACACACCATACAATACAACAAATACACATGTCACGACACAATGGGTACCCAATACCTATAACACAACACCACATGTGTTAGATGATCCAAAAATAAAATATTATCATAGGTTATAAATTTGGAATATAATAATTATTGATTTAAGATATTAAATTAATAATTATTATTTGAGAATATTTAATTATTCAATGGAGACATCTAGAATTAGCATATTGTTGTAACAAGATATGACTCTCCAAATGTATCGTATCTTAGGCTTTTTGTTAGCTAGTTATTTGGAATAGCATTTAATGTAAGTGGACACTTGTTATTTAATAAGTGATCCATAATTAGTGGTAGTTAGGACATTGAGCATATAAATATCTCATTGCAAGAGTGTTTTTGTTGTTCGGATGTAAACTCTTGCATAATTCCAAATGTAATTGTTTTTTTTTATTAATAAGATTACGTGTCTGAGGACACTTCGGCCATTACGTGTCTCAAGGTTACTCTTCTCATTTGATAACACGAAACTCTTTGTGCCATTCACATATATAAGAAATCATTCCTTCGCAAGAATAATATCTGGCAATTGTGTCAGAAAATGACATACATACATACATATATACACATAAACATCAACATCAAAAAATCATGATCCCTAGCGAACCTGTCAGAAAATGGCATACATACATACATGTATACATATATAGACATCGACATAAGCCTGACCACAACATAATTATCATATATCATAAGTTCAAGGTTAGGATAACTCCCTTTATCCATGCACAACCTGCACAAAATTTAGAACAACAGTTCACAACGCAGCTAAGGCATTTGATGTTGCAAATCCACTTACTTTGCATTTCTTGTTACCTTTCTCATGATTGTCCTACCTTTATACATTTACAGCAATGGACCCAACCAATCCAACTAATTTTTATGATTATTTCCTTTAGCTGCCCTTTAATTATGCACTGAGCATCATTCGGGTCTTACATTACCTTTTGGATTTCATGTATATCTCTTGAATCTCCATTAAGTTTCCTCTTTCCCAACATATTACCAAGGACCTCAAAATATAAAAGGCAAGGACAAGAAAAAATAAATAAAAATATCATGAAAAGCAATAATGATACAACATTATAATAAAAGTGGAATGGCCATGCACCAAACATAAACAAAACTAAAAATCAAGTTGAAACAAATCACAAATGAATGAAAGCACAAAATCAACAACAAAATCTATGACTCAATCCGTGTGGCTTCTCAATGTTTCCCAGAGAAAGATCAACCTAAGCCCTCTTCAATATTTCATGGTAGTATTTTTCCATGCAATCCATTCCATTATAGTGCCATAAACACACAACTATCATTGTATAAATAAACATAAAAATATATCGGCTACTTTGCCTTACTATTCCAAGCACGCTCCCTTGTAACTAAACATGTACATATATCATCTCTCAAGGGAATCCAATTCCTTAATCAATCCAACTATAACTGGAAGCCAACTATTAGACCTGTCAAATACTTTTTCAGTAATATAACACATATTCACATAATATGAGACATATTCAAGGTTAATAAGGCCTCTTGTTTGTAAATCACTCATTCCTTTGGAATTTTGGTTTCCTAACATAGCCAAACAAATTCTACCCAATTGCTTTCTTTGTAACTTTTCTCCTTGTTGCAACTGAGTCTTATTATGTCTTTTCACATCACCCAACTATTAGTTATATAATTGTATAAAATATTACCTTATCACGCTAATGTCAAGCATGTTGCCCTACAGACATTCACACATGTCAGTCACATCCTCCAAATATCGGGACATCATGTCTATTAATTTGAAATCAGCTTTTACCAAGGCTAAAAATCATGTAATAATTAGCTAATAATGATTATTCATAATACTATAAATCGTACCTACTTGAACTCAAGTGCATATCAGTTATCTCAACACATATTACGTTAGTACAACCATCTTAAAAAAAGACCATTCCTTCATTCAATCGTATAGACACATAATCATATAATGTAGTTAATCCAACATTCAAATAAATTATAAACACACCTTGTTAGCTAAGCTAAATAGATCGCGTAATCAAATTCATACCTCAATATATATCAAGGGAGCCTATCCTATCTACACAAGTCAGTCTAGATTAGTATGGCACAATATCACAAAAATATCAACTCATACCTGAATATCATAACCATGCCACAAATTAGCACAATACATATAACATCATGATCTTACATACAATGACCATAACATCATGCATATGATCGCAGTTCATATAAAAAAAAGTTACTACCATTCGTGAGTTTCTAACACATGTTCATATGACCACGTTGATGAAATAGTATCTATCATGTATGTAACCATAACAAAAATAGCTCATAGACATGCATATAAACACAAGGCATATAACAACCATTAACTATCCTACCTACATGCGAAACATACAATACATGTATGACGATGTAATCTTACCCTGAGGTCCAATGTTGTAACCTCATTTTCATGATATGCTTCTCCTGCACTATCTCATCCAACACATCCGCATCATACATGATAACATAAACTATGAAACCGACTATATACATGAAACCATAGCCATTATCGTGCATGCACATGACTGATATGCATGCATAAAATCATATTTCTCCCATCAAGTCCAAGTGCTTGAACCTAGGAGCTCTGATACAACTTTGCGGTATCAAATATTAGCTAAAAAGAATGAAACCCACTTATTACCCAAAGAGAATGTAAATGCACTCTAATACCACTTTTTAATGCCTCCTTCCATATCTACCCACTTTAACCGGATTGCCTAGGGTAAACATGAGCTGAGGGCTACTATGATATGACTCAACCTCCTAAATAACCTTAAGTAAATGGATGCGACAAACCAAGACCTTACCGACTTCCCTCACGTGCTACAGGACCCCCAAGAGCTAAACCACCCTTCCAGGTGCCCAAACCTTAAGCTAAACATTATTTTCCACTAATTTGGACTCCTAGATGCTAGAAAAACATTGTCTGAATTCGACTGTAACCCTCCAGTCACATGCATAAGCCTACAAGGGAGTGATTGGACTATTTTTTACCCAATACTGTTCCTCTAACCATGATACCTGAGCCACTTTTTCAGGGCTAGTATCCATAACACTTCTTAGATCTTTATGAAACTTTGTAAAATGATCAATGAAATAAGGAGAATGCCTCTAACACAAAACATAATTAAGGAATTCACCTAACTAGATCTAACCATGAAAATATTTATGTCAAACACATGGTTAACATGAAATCTATAGGTCATGAATGCATATTTGAACAAAGAGATCTGAATCTTATTTCAGAAACATCAAGAAGGTCTAATTACCTCTCATATTAGCTAGTGAAATAACATCTATTAGGGCATGCATTCATTAACCATTCATTTACAAGTAAAAACATGATAATATCCATAACTTGAATATGTCATGACACCATGCACATAACAAGAATATAACCAGATAAATAAAAATGATAGAACAACCATTTAAGCCACATGACAACAAGTATAATTACTCATCAATTACAAGGGGAAAGAGCTCTTATCAATCATACGAAAAATCCCACCAAGAAAAGGACTTCTATGTACTTCCAATCATGAATGTGGGATCTCATAGGATAATCCGACACAAAAAAAAAAATGACAATTCAATGGTTAACCCACCTCCACCATGACACTACAGTGATATCAACTAAACATGTCCTGAGAACATAAAACCAAAACAAGCTTTGATGTCTCAAAATTCCTTCAGCATCCCTTGAGGAATTTTGCTATCTCCATCCACGTGTTGAGGGAATCTCGCAGAAAACCATATCCATCCCTAACCCTTGGGATTTCATTGATAACAACTCTTCCTGATCCAAAAAGCCTCTAACAATCGAAATCTCATCCAAGAATGAATCCCATCACACCATAACTATCTGAAAATTACAAGGAAATGCTAAAACCACCGTCAAACTAGAAAACATCCTTGCCAATGACGAAAAATGAACTAAATACACACATGCATATACCATTCATGCCAAAACTAGATAGGAAATCATACATGTAACATGTTACGTAAAATTATTCCCATTGAAGCCACTTGATCCAGCCCTCCCTTCATTGATCCTTGCTTTCCTTTCATTTTCTTTGCTTTGCTTGTCCTTCATTTACTTGCTTACTTTCTTTCTCCTCTTTGTGCCCTTCTCCTCTCTGAAACCAATTCCAAAACTCAACTGAAAAAAGGTTCCAAACCGATCCTCAAAATCATTATGCCTCTAATTTATTCATTTTCATTCAATTTCCTTCAATTTTCTCCTCGCATGCAACTTATCATCCTTCATCTCCCTTTTCTCCCAATTTCCATTATTTTCATAAATAAAATACTAATAATGCCTTTTCTCCTTTTCAAATCATTTTCCAATGACTTTTATAATTTCCATAAGCCATAATATGCTGAAATAACACCCACTAAGATGTTTTACCCACCATTAAACTTGGAATACATGTCACGTGACCTTGTTCTTATTTTTCCTTTATTTACTTTATTACATGAAGTTTTAACCCAGGGTTGATACACTAGTGCACAAAATATACAAAAATTTTTACAAACATAATCAACAAGCTAATTTTTTTATATAAATCAACTAATAATACACCAATCTAGGGTTACTATACCAAGGGTAATCGTCGTCATACATCGATAAGTAAAAGAATACAAGAATTAAATAGACTGGAAATCTAAATGATGTAGTGCACAACAACAACTTCTTTGTTGTATCCTAAACACAATGTGTGTCCTACACTTCCATTCTTCAACACTACCTTTGGAAATGAACCCACTCCTTTATTCCAATGAACCCAGTTATCCAATATTCCGTATATCTAATCATAATTCCATCTACAACCAAAACATAGGGTCTCCATGCTCATTATTTGTGCCTTCTTCCTTCAAGGCCACCACACTTTGAGTCTTCTTGCCCATTGTTGCTCCTCATAGAATAGGAGGGTTGTCACCTATCACTATCAAAAGTCCTTATTTAGACAATGAATATGGGCTACAAACTTCTCCTGTATGACATCCTTCTTTAGTCCTTCAAAGGTCATTAAATGACCTCATAAAATTTGCCACTCCTAGCATCTCATTAGTCCTTAAATGTAGTGAACTTAGGGCACACAAGGAACACTCTCTCGCTGCCCTCGAATAATCCACAAGTGTTTAAGAAAATTTTTCAACCTTGACTACTACATCCACTTATGATGCAGGAGCATTAGCTTGGAAAAATACCTTGTATTTTTATTGAACCTAGGGGTCTCATGTTTTTGAGAGTTTATTAATTTCATGTAAATATTAATATTATTTCGAGTGATTAATTATATTTTAATTAATTATTTGTGAGAATTTGTAAATGTTTCCAAACAACCGGAAAACATGAGAGAAATTAGATGAGAGATATCTAAGAGATAATTAGGAAACCTAAGATAGATTTAGTTGCAAGGTTTTAGGGATAAAGATCTAGACTTTAGGGGTGTTGAGATATTTGGGGATATGTTGAGATATTAAAGGGATTGAACTCAAATTAGATCATTTTGAATTTGTATAAATTCATATGCCTCAAAGGAAAAAAGAGAGCAGGTAGAATAGAATTGGGAGAGAAGTAGGAGACAGGGGTTTTCCTATACATCTATGTACAACTGAAAGGGCCATGGATTTTTAATATCTGGCCATGAATGGGAGGTTCTTTGTAATTGTTGTATTTTTTATATCAATGTAGAATTTGATTTTTGAGCCATATGCACATGGTTGAATTCGATTTTGTATGAATACATTTGGTTTTAATAATCTTTGTGATGTGACTCTGCACATAAGTTGAAAGAATTGATGTTATTAATTGTAGTAGACAAAACTCTGTAGGGAAAATCGATATTGCTTAAATAATGTCGACTTTCTGAAGCTTTGCAGACAGCGCACAATTGAAATGTAATACCCACAACGATTGCCATAAGTTTTAATGGTAATTTGAAGCATCAATCATGAATGGAAGGTCAATGATTCAATTGTAGAAATGTGAGAACGTTTTCAAGTCGAATTATAGCAAGATGGAATGCAGAAAGCGCGCAGAGACCGAGTAAACATTTGAATAGAGGACGTAGAAAAATCGATCATCTAAGGGGGAGGATTGGTTCGAATATCAATCAAGTGGAGATTGACACGACGACTTTGGCAAATCACTTTCAGGAATGGCGTAATCACTTTGATAAAAATCTAAACAAACTGTTGTATGCGTTGATATTAATAATGTGTTAACGTTTTATGGAGATGCAGGTTTGTTGCATTAAACCAATTGCTAGTGATATTGTCCATATCGTTTGTTCAGATCAGTATCCGCTGAAGTAAATGCTGCGAATTCCACTTAAGTTGGTGACATGATCAAGATTTCAATACAGAATGAAGCGATTGCAATCTTTAGCAGAAAGAGAGGAGGTACTATGTGTATCACTGTTCAACAATTAAAGAATTTGAAGGTATGCATTCATGTTCAGTCGACCTGTGAGTAAATTGGGTTTGCCGGAAGTTGAGTTCTCTGTGAGTAAATTGGGTTACAGAAGATTGGGAGGTATGAGTTTGTCATAAGAATAGAACAATGGTTTGATAGTGAAATTGGATTTTAGAATCCGTGAAATAACCAGGTTTGGTCATGACCCTGTTGAAGACATAGTGTATACAATTCGAGATGGAAGAATTGGGCGAAATCATAAGTCAAGAATGGACGATAAATGCGTTCCAAGGCACAGTTTGTTAGAGGAACCATTAAAAAGTACATTAAACGTGCAGTCAATATGATAGTTGATGCAATAAGTCTTAGGCTGCGTAAACCAGGTACAAATTTCGGTTTATATGGGTTTTATTTTCGACTTTTGAATAGAAGGAATTATATGTTGAATAAACCGTGGAGGTTAATGTATGTGGTGGCGATTGTGAATGTCAATCTTAGTTAAGTTTTAAAGGGCATATATGTATATTGGAATTGGAAACTCGAAATTTCTACCAAGTCAAATATTTGTTTAAAACATTCCATGAACATTGAATTAAAGACTATGTAGTACTTGAGTTGACTGAATATGAATTGAATTGCCATATGGTGAAAGGAGAGTGGCCATCATATGAGGTTGAAGAGAAACCTTTGCATCAATGAATGTTAATGAAGATTCGTATAGGGGATGATTGAGAGTGTGTTTGGTTTCTAAATTCCATTTTAAGTGTGAGTTTAAATGAATGGAACATTGATTATTGTGTTTATGTTTTTTGAAGAAGGAGCTTCTGCAATGATAGCGTATGTAGTTTCCCGAAATTAAGAATTTATTGGGCAATTGTTTGAGATGCATTTTTATCTGAGTGAAAGTGGAAAGATTCTGGATTTTGCAGGGTCAACCTGCATCAAATTAGCATCAAAACCAACTTAAATACATCATCATACCTTCATCTCTGACTGGTACAACTACTATGGTGTCATTCACTCATTAGGCCATCAACACAAACTTGTTGGAGCCCTCTAAAATTACTCCCATAGTCCACTAGAGGTTGTGGCGTTCATTCCCTTACCTCCTACTATTATCCACTGGCACTTTTAGTAGTTTCAAATCTAGAAAAGGCCTCATGACACCCTTATTTTCCACAAAATTCTGAGGTTATCCCTTCTGAAATTTTTCCACAGACTCAACCTGCAAAAAAAAGAGAGAAATACCCTTAAGATCCTCATACCTGCACCCACGTTAGTCTTATGATCATTCAACCTTCTTATTCTCTTATTCATACCTGAAAGAAATACCAAATAAACTAGAAATAGTCCCTATCCCTTTTTCCCTTGTTGTCGTTGAGCTCGGTTTCCTCATATGTTGTATTTATATTGAATGATGCACTTGGATATGTTTTTGAGCTCTCAAAATCACAATATATTTATATGTTTCTCAAGGGAACAATGAAATTCTCTTGTGGGATTACAATAGCTCTAGCCAAAGTGACGTCTTCTTGTGCAAAGCCACTAGAAACATAGAAAAAATAATATCTCACATTAGAGAGCTTTGGTTTGCATTATTTTTGCTACACCTTGCTCCTCTAGAGGTCTTATTAAACCCCCACATGTAAAATCACTCAGCCTCCTTTTGGTTTTGTCCCCACACCGATGAGTGAAAACCCCCAAGCTTATGTTCCATGCCCATAAAGCACTTTTGTGATGCTCCAACCTCCAAACCCAAAACCCAAGGGGTTGGAGTACCTCTCAAGCTACCAAATCTCTCAAAAAAGTATGAAAAATCATCTTGAATATCTCCCTCAAAAGTAGGTTTTAGAGAAGTTGTTATAATAGGAATAATGCAAGTTACCAAAAATAATCCTTTAATGCATTAATATAACTAAATAAACCTATGTATAAAATATATTTATTTTATATTAGAGGAAGAAAAATGAAAACATCACCCATATCTTAATCCTTTGCTGGCTTATGTTTAGAATGCTTCCTAACATTGTATGGGATGATCTAGATTATTCCCTTTAAGTAGTTTGGCTATAATATTATTTTTCTTCACCATATATGAACTATTCAAATGAAATCCCTTATTGTTGTAGTTTCACTTTTTCCTCTCCTTGTTGAATATTCCTCCCTTAGGGATCATAACCTCAATACTAGTTTCAATTCTTTCTATATTTACATGAACAATATTCGTTCCTTTTTTGTTGTCTTTCTTGTTATCATCACTCACTATAAGCACATATATTTCGAAATGATTAAGAAACCCAATGTGCATAAACCTAGCATTCCCATGTATTATGTACTCATTAAAACCATCTAAATATCACATCTTATAATTTTTACCCATGGAATGTTTAGTATTATAAAGAAGAAAGAGACATAGATAGAATATTGGGGACCTAGTTTATAAAATATTGAAAGTTCAAATTGTCCCCCCTTCCTATCTATCCTATAAGATTTTTATTATGCCATCAATCTCGAATATTGGAAAGAAGCAATTTGTAGTATCAAAATGGTTAGGATATAGAGAAGTGAACTTATTCTCTAGCTGATGCCCTCTCAATTCATATTTGTTTCCAAACAATTAATCCAAATTTTTTTACAAACCTCTACATAAAATAACAAATCATGAGTGGTATACAATCCCATAGGGCTCATCCATTTTATTGAACTCTTTTATTTCTCTATGGCTAATTTATGCTCAATTTACGCCCCATTGTGATCGTATTTAAATTCCATTGATATGCACTAATAGTTGGATATTTAGCTTCTAGTTAAATTAGTTGAAAAGAGTGATGATCATAGTAAGTAAGTTGGAATTCTCTTTCTGTTGCTCTAATATTGCCAAATATATAATAAAATATCATTCTTATTCACAAGACCGCTTATTATCTAATAACATATTGGATTTTAAGCACAATAATAACGTTGGTGTGAAAAAGGTACTAGTCCAGCTACGACAAAACAAGAAAAAGAAATAAAACAAAATTGTTGAGAAAATTCACTAACAAAACAGACAATTCAAACCAATCCTGAAACTACAATAAGAAATTGTTGAACATGAATATAACGAATAATGTCAAGAGAGAAAACCAATTCAAACTACGTTGGCATTCCACTATGCCGGCACTTAGTTTACCATTTAGCATTCCTATTATAGCTAGTAATACAAAAATGGAGTGGGGGACCGTAGAAATTAGTAAAATATCTAATGAAAGGGTTAAATAAAAGTAATTGAAGATGAAAAATATTCAGAACTGATGTAATAACCTTGGCGTGCAATAAATATACATGCATGCTCCAAAAGTAAGACTATAAATGAAGAGATAAGGTACGTAGTTGAGTGGTTAAGGTTGTTTGGTAGGATATCTTCGAATTAAAAGAGGAAATTTATATTGGATGTTAGGGATAATAAAATTAATAATAATGAAGAGGAAATCTCCATTTTATATCCCATTTAGTTTTGAGTCACTGATACATGTCAGTCATCGGTCGCCCGCTGCTCAAAGTTGACATGCTAAAATTAGAAAAATTCTAAAAGGTAGGTGTTGATCCCAAATGGTGAGGAAGATCGAGTAATGAATGAAATATTATTATATTGCGCTACAATGATGTGTGTAATAAGGTTAAGTGATTGTTGAAGGAAGGTTTTAATAAACTAGCAGTTGTTCTAAAAAGTGCAAAGAGAGACTGATAAAATTGTTAAATTGTGATAATTTCAAAGATATGTATAATTGAATTCAACATCTCAATATTATCAGCCTTTCAAAGAATAATACAAGATTATTTGAATAAAAAAATGAAAAGTACAATCTCAACCCATTAATTTATTAACTTTGTACTGTCAACATGAAAATAACACAATGAAATTGAGAATATACCTTAATTTCCTCAAATAAATAAAATTCTTAACTTAATTACTTAATTAGATAAATGGATAGTTATAAAAATGGAAGAATATAAATCTAAGCTAGTTCAATGAAATTGTTAAATGTTTCATTTTAAAATATAATTTTACTTATTTATTCATTATGAACTGAATCATTTTTATTTATATAATTTCAAAAAATAAAAAATTGACATGTTTAATTAATTATGAAATTATCCGTAATAATAACAAAATAGTGAATTTACAAATTACATTGATTCAGTTGCTTGAAACTAAATGATTGGATTGACTCAAAACCTCTAAAAATAGATATGCTAATCTTAGTTCACACATACATGATTGACACTTTCTAAATTACAACTCTAGCATGATTTCCACATCCTAAATTTAGACTATTTTTAAATTGCCTAAAACTACATACTAACTAAATGTTACTTAGAGATAATCTCCAACCCTCAAAATATTCTAAAATATTATGTAGAGATTAAATCATTAAGTCATTAATACATTAAAATCATAAATCCCAATTCCAAAATAAATATACATGCCTATATAATTAAATATCAATTTATATTAATTTAAAAAATAATTTGAATCACAAAAATATGTTTAAACAAATGATTATATAAAAAAATTAGCATGCAAAATGTATGACAACAAATCTTCTGGTCAAAACCTTTCTCAACCTCCTAACCCTGGAAAGATATAAAATGTTGATTCTCTATTTAAATTTGGAATTATTTTGAAAACAATATTGGATAGGGTTGGTTTTTGTCAAATGCACTTACAATTTAGTAGGATTGTAGAAGAATTCTCCAGCCATGTTGAATTATTAATGCGAGAATTTTGCATAGTAAAAAATGCTATATAAAAATAATAGGTTAAAATTCACTTTAAATACTATGGAAGTTGAAATATATTTCTTACAAAATTAAGGAATGTGATAATGAACATAAATAAATTCATTTGTTTTATAAATAAATTCATTATTTTACGATTATTATGAATAATTTTATAATTAATTAAACATATATGTTAACCTTATAAGTTTTTTTTAAATTATTTCTCATTTTTTCCTTCTTTAGGTATCGGGATCTTTTGGTGCCCAAAGCATTTAAGCAAACTAAGTCCCACTCACATTCATGATAATTACACATTCATGATAACTAAATATTATCTCACTTTTACACCCTAATTTTAATTTTTAATTCTAAAATATAGAAAATAGAAAATCATAAAATATTTATGAAAAAACTTAACATAAATATTTAAAAGATATTTACATTTTACCAAAAAACAAATGCAAAAACTTCAACACTATATAAACACATTTACAATTTGGAAATTATTATATTAATTTTTTCAACTTTCCTACAAATAAATTTTGCTAATTTTATATAATTCAAAATTCTCTTATTAATTAAAAAGAAACTATATAGTAATTTGATAACTATCATTAATCCAAATAAAAAAACCACTCTATAAATTTGTTTATTTTATTCATTTGAATTATGTAATAAATCTTATTATTTAATAATATTTCCACTTTAAAAAATGAGAAATATAAATCCTATATCACATTGGTGTGCATTTTCTCTTCTCAACTTATTGTCCATATTGTAGTCATTTTCCATAAAATTTAATATATGTTTTTTTTTTTTTTTCTTTCATAAAATCAAATTTTCTTTTGGTTTGTCTGATTTTTACCCAGTAGTCATATAATATAATTAGCATGTCAATTTCCTAAATTACACGCACTCGTCTATTTGGAAATGATTTTTTTTGGATTTCTCAGATGGAGCAAGTCAATTTCCTAAACTAGACTCACACATTTATTTGGCAACTCATTTTATTAAAATTAAATTTTTTGGGGTTTTGCAAGTCGATTTCCTACATTACACGCACTCATTTATTTGGTAACTCATTTTATTAAATTTAATAAACAATGAAGTGAAAAAGGAAAAAACATAGCCAAATCACAGCTAGCAATCTATCTAAACATTGTTGCAGAGCACTTTGAATTAAAAGAACACAACTTCTCTTCACAAAACGAAAACAAAAATAATAATATATAATAATATATAAATCTTCATTTTCATGTATAAATAACCAAAAACTTTGTAGATATCGACAACCAACATCATGAGAAAAATCTTAGAGTCTCAAGATGCAACAACATCATCATATATAAACAACCAAGATCATTGTGCATGAAACAACCCTTGATGGTTTATAAAGCATAGACTTTTATTACTTATAGAATTGTTTGGATTTTAAACCACAAAACAAAACTATTTCTTAATTAAAACAAAAAATAATAATATTCACACACAGAACAACATTATTGATAATAACATCAATTCATAGATACTGCAAAATCCATTGTTGTGTGATACATAGATACTTAAGTAATTCAGATAGAGTTGAAAAAGGAATATACTCATTTAAAGACATCATTTAAAGGCATATCAACAACCTTCGGAAACGCCTCACAAAATGCATTTGAATGACAAGCTAAGAACCGCAGAAAACGGTTGTCGTGAGTTGAAAGTCGTCCCGTCAAAGGAACGCATGAGGTATTAAGTGGGGCAGCTGTCTCCGTTAGGCCTCCGCGTTCACACCCTTGCACCTCCGGCGAGGTACTAATGAATCGCGGACGCACGAGGCATCTGAGGGGGCACCCAACATACCACAGTTTTCAGACAATTCCCGGAGTTGTACTTGCCTGTTGCCAACTGTGTTTTTGGAATGATTGAAAAGGATTTAGCCTAGACTGCCATATTTCTCGTCAAATTCCTTTCTAAGTTTCTTATCCTACTAACACCAGCGGCGACCAGATTTTATAAAGATCCGATCACAAGAGAATGGCAATGATGTTAATGCTGGTGAGCAGATTTCATAAAGATCCGATCAGAAGAGAATGGCAATGATGTTAATGCGTTTGGTCAAAGACTTAAGACCATGGAAACGAGGTGCTCGTGAGGTGATACACGAGGAGTGAGTTTTCTTGCAACCAAAATATTAAAATTTAGACTGTAGAACAAGCAATCAAATAACATATTTATATGGAAACTTTTTAATTTAAATTGGGCAACTTAGAAGTTTAGGGCTACTTTCTATAAAGAAAATTTTGGAAAGATTCTTTATTCTATTGCCAAAAGAATCAGTTATCAAGAAAAATTCCTACAAAATTAGGGAAATGTGTGATCTTAGTACTGTTAGACCAACTAACTAACTGCAAACCACATTGACATGTATCATTACAACAATGACTAAAAAAACAAGTGATTCAAAAGAGAAAGCCTATAGACCTAATTATTGAATGTAATGTACCTAACCTATTCCATTTTAATAAATCTTCACTTATAATAAAGCTATGATTTGAAATTATTTTAATATAGAAAAAAGATGAATTCAATTTGATTAATAAATAAAGGTAGATATTAATAATATGAGAAGAGACATAAATCATATGATAAAATCTTTAATATCATAATAATATATTTATTTATATGTTATTTGGCACAATAGTTTTAATGGACTAACGTATTTTGAAGTGAGTATGCTTAATATTATAATAATATGCTTAATATCATAATAATATATTCATCATTCACATCAAAATGTGTTTTCGATTATTTTGATTATTTATATAAAAAAATTTCATGTTCCATGCAAATATAATAAGGCTACAAGTAGCGACTACCTGTCTCTTAATGTAAATATAGAAATGTTACAATTTGAGTTTGAGTATGTTTATGAGTATTTGTTTTTAGTGCATTGTTAATTCACTTAGTAAGAAAATATGGATAACACTTTAAAATTGGAATCTATCACGTTTAAAATGCTCAATCATAGATTAACTAATTATAAATATATTATAGTTAAAAAATAAGTTTTTATTTAGGCTAATTATAATTTAATACTTAATAAATATATATATAGTAGATATTTATTTCGTTTAATCTCCCACTTCTCTTTAAATTATTTGTGCTAATAGTTTGTTTATTTATTATTTTATATTATTATGTTTATTTAATATTTTATACTATTAAATATTGAACTGCAATTGCAAAATACTCTTAGTTTATATAATTTTTATTAATGTAAATTTAGTAAATTATGATAAATAAATATAATAAATTATTTTTTAAAATAAGTTTCCACTTAAATTATTATTATCAATAATTTTTTTGTATAATATTTAGGTATGATGAAGTTCTTATAAATTTAATATGCATAATATTTATACATCTTCTATACTATAATTTTTTTTTTAAATAAAAATCTAATTTAATTTTTAGTTCTTGCTACTTAGTTTAATTTTGTATTGCTATTATGTAATTAGTATTGGTTAAATGTAATTAATATTTAACTTGTTTATTTATTTCAACTCAGCTATGTTCTAAAAAATTATTTAAAAAAATAATACATGTATTTATGAATTTTAAAAAAATGTACAATTAAGTAAAAGTAAGTTAATTATATAGTATATAAATTTTATTTTATTTTAAGAATGAGCTAAAATATAATGTAAAGTCATTTTAATACAATTCACATTTAAAAGAATATTAATTATAAAAATAATTAATATATGCATTAAATGATATTATTAACCATGGAAATTTAAGCTTCAATTATTATGGAAAAATATGAGTTGTAAATGGCTTTTGTTACTCTACCATGAGCTAATATTATATAGACAAAATTTATGCTATACTAGATTAGATGTAAGGATTGTTGTGTTTTTTCTTGGCAAAATTGCTTTGTTGATTGTAAATTTAAAACGATTTCATATATTCATATAATTACTAATTTATTTTGTAATTAGTATTGGTTAAGTGCAATTAATATTTAACTTATTTATTTATTTCAACTCAATCATGTTCTAAAAAATTATTTTAAAATTAAGAGTATTTTGCAATTGCAGCTCAATATTTAATAATATAAAATAATAAATAAACATAATAGTATAATCTAAATAATGAAATTTTAAATACCTTAATAAATTATATAAATGTAATTTTATCTTACCCAAAAAAAACATTAAAAAATTTACACTTATCTAATATATTAAAAATAATTTAAATTATCAAATATATTATAAATAATTTAAATTTAACTCTCAACATATTTATATTTGAGAAATTTAAAACATTCTCTACCAAAAATTAACTAGATAATTTGTATTGTATTAATAAAAAATATACTTTTATTTATACCAAGATACTTTAATATTAAATTGATAGTAATTACAATTAAAAAAATATTTCAAAACTATAATGACACTTTATTTCAAAAATATTTTAGAATCAAATGTACCATCTACTCACGTTTAACAAAATTAAACAAAAAAAATCATATTAATAAAAAATTCCCAATTGTACGGAGCATTTTGTAACTTTTGGCAATTGTAACGGGTAAATTAAGAAATCAATTATTTCTATATTAAATAAACAAAAATAATTGTGAAATCTGAGAGACCACAAAAATAAAGATCATATTCAAGTTTAAGTTTCAGTGACTCTCCGGCACAACTTGTTATCGTATCCTATTTGGCGTTAATTCCACGTAATTTCGTCGAATTCGGGGCGAATTTCATCATTAGCTTTAGCGTGAGAAGGGTCAAAGTATTAAACTGAAAAATAAATTAAAAAAAAACTAGTTAAAATGAAAGTCATGGCGTGATAGTCATGTTTACCTTATGCATGGTACTTTTGTACTTTTTAACACATTTTACAAAGCATTTTACAATTACATGTTGAAAGTATGGACCAATAAGAGCTGAGAAAAATTAATTTAAATAATTTAAATAAATAAACAATAAAAAATTTCAATGTTTAATTATGGAAAATTATCAAAAAATTTTGCAAATAACCAAATTAATCTCAACATAAAAAAAAACCCAATGCTTAATACCTGCTGAGGCAGGTACAATAACCCAAAAGCAATGCAACTTTTTGACCAAACCAAACTGCAGAGGAAAAAACTCAAAACCCCTAATTAAAACCATAATATTATATCTTAAAAACAGATCGCATTTAGGTTGGGAGTCCCAAAAAAAATTCGTGTAATGTACATCAAATTGTGAAGATTCACTTCAATGCTGTAATTTTATCTCTGGCAAAGAATCCTATTGTACCCATGTGAATCTAAGTGTGGTATTGCGAGTAAATGCTTCTGGGATTTTCTGTGCATTACCTACGGCAAGCCTTATTTCAGTTGCCATAGGCCCATTAATGCGCCCAGGTAGGAAATGTTCGTCCCACGATGATCTACAGCTTTAATCCGACGGCGGGCATTTCCTGCCTAGGCGCATTAATGAACCTATTGCCGTTGAAATAAAGCTCCCCCATTACCTACAACCAACCTGTAATGCCAGTACTTGCACGATAATTGAGAGAACTGTATAATATAATTCAATTCTGCTATTTCCTATCTTCACAACCTACTAACCCAAAAAAATTGGCTTGTCTCGACAGGTTTAAATCTTACCTGCTTCCTTGCATCGAGTTGGCTGCCATGGCGTGGGAGCATCAATTAATTATCATTGTCTTGGCAATTTTCTGAAAGTGCAAACTTTTGGAAAGTGAAGCCTTACAAGATTTCATGCCCCACATCACTTGCAACCAGAAATGGGTTCACTGTGACTGCCAGAGTATCATTTAAAAAGCAATGAATTGTCAACAGAACCATCCACAGCAGTCACACTCAGTCCAGTGAGAAAAACAAGACAGGACAGCACGGTTCAGGTTAGGCACAATTACAGAGACACGTATAAATGCCGTGAGCCACATGACTTGAAGCTTCTATGCATCCAGTACCTAGGAGTTCCCTTTAGTTAATTTTGGAAAGTCCAGCATACAGAAATAGTTAAAACGAAAGTCATGCCTTGACAGTCCTGTTTACCTTATGCATGGTAGTTTTGTACTTTTTAACATATTTTACAAAGCATCTTCCAATAACATGTTGAAAGTATAGACCAATAAAAACTCAGAAAAACAAATTTAACTAATTTAAATAAATAAACAATAAAAAATTTCAATATTTAACTATGAAAAATTATCAAAATTTTTTGCAAATAACCAAATTAATGTCAACATCAAAAAAAACCCAATGCGTAGTATAGGTACAACAATGTAATGCAATATAAATATTTAATGTAAAAAAAAAACAAATATAAATCACAGTAATATGCAAATATTATAATGTAATCCAATATAAATATTTAATGTAAAAAATATAAAAAACTAAATTATAGTAATATGGTAATGAATACCTAATACCTCTTTGCGAAAGATAAAGGTAAAAAATCATAACCTGACATATCGAATTCAAATTTAAAATGAAATATCTATGAATTTTTCGTTGGAAAAAAATCTAAAGAAATCATGTTTTCCCAAAAATATGAGTATATACATTTTCTTTCTTATATCCTTTTTTGAAGGTTGCAAGAAAAAACATTAAATTGTTTTAGAGAGTGCATCTGTGAAAATGGGTGTGGAGAATCCCTACTATGAAGAGCACGGAATGATGGAAAGATTTTGTCATCATTATGACATTAAAAAAAATGGAGGAGTAGTCTACTCAGGAAACGTTTTAACTCGGAAATGTGGCCCGTCGGAAAAATTTTACTGCTCGTCGCCGATTACGCATGGGAATCACCACATGACTACTCTGTCAGAGTTACATTCACTCAATGTATTCAATGCCTCATCGGCTCCCAGAATTTCAAATTTAGCATTGGCGCTCAAAATTTTAATTTATTTGTTTCAAATCCTTTTTGGAATTTGACCATTTCTCCACGTGCTCTGTTTTTGGGATTATGTAGTCTAAATCCTCCGTATTGCCCATGCAGCTTATATTCTCAGGAATCAAGTTTTTGAATTTCTGGACTTGGATACAAAGAGGAACACTCAAAGTGTATTAAACCGAGCTTTAAAGATCTGCGATCGTTATGGTGTGAAGGCAGAGACTCATGTTGTGACTGGCGAGGCCAATAAGAGGATATGCGAAGCTATGGCCAAATTGGGGGAACCTTTGCTGGTTTTCGGCAGCCATAGGCGTGGTGGTTTTATCAGGTAGTTATTTACTGTAATTTTTACTGTTGTATCAATTCACAAAATAAATTTGCAGATTCATGTATGTAATTGTGTGATTTATTATTTGCAGAGCAATCAAGAGCACATTTCCGGGTTAAAACGTTGCCTGGATAGACTACTCCCATACTAAATATGAAATGAGCTCGATTGATGATAAATACGAAATGATGTATCGGGTGGAATATTGTAACCATTAATGTCCTATTATTTGAATTTGAATCCCCGCTCAATATTCAAATTCGAAATTTGAACTTGTAAGCCCGCCTCACAGAGGTTTTATTTGGACGACATAAACCACAATCCATAGATGTCAAAACATGGTAAAAAAATATTCAAATTTGACGAAAGTACATTTCAGTCATTCCAAACGTTAGTTTTTAAAGGGAAACGATGCAATGTTGGAATTGGAGCGAGACACCAGCATAGATTCGGCAACCAACACATTTATTCCTGTAAACCATTTTGCATCATGTTTGAAGGGAGAATCGTCATTACAGTTCTATTAGATGAGTTGATATATTTTTCATGGTGTTTGCAGGTCAACAACCATCCGTTCTTGTGGGATATCGAAACAGACATCGTCATCCAGGGGCAATCTTCCATGCTGCCATGACATGTCTTGGGATTTCATGGAAAGAACCGAGACTAAGGATTTCTTTGTTACATTTGGCAAAAATTTCCCACACGTAGTGGACTCCCAATACAATTAATAATTTTTTGTTGTGATTTAATTTATAGAATCAGTTTGGGTTGCATCTGAGAAATCATTATATCCAGAACGCTAAGGATTGGGATGATGGTAGCAGGAGATTTTATGGGTGATAGCCTAGTAATAATAACCAACAGGCTGTAAAGTAGTCGATTCCAAATTTCATGGGCGGATTGGTTGCGGTGATGGGTTTGGTTCCAGTTGCCTTGCTCATGCTGGTTTGGTCTCTCAATAAACAATCTGATCAACACCAAGAGAGAAATATGAAAGGGAATCAAAATAATAGTGTTGCTATGGTCGAGAGCGAGGAGAAGAATATTGAAGAATGCATGGAACATACAATGGCGAAAGTGATGGTGATTATGGTCTGTGTTGAAAGGCCTGTTTTCCTTGCAAGCCCTGGAATGTCTATAGATTGAGACATAGAAAATACAGTTTCACAATTTCTTGCAATATTAAATTGACCACAAGGGGATTGCCTTGCAGCATATAAAGTAGCAAAGAAGTATTGAAGTATATTTAGGAGATATTGGTGGAATGTTAGGCATGCCATGTATAGTGTAAACATGCAGATATCATTGTTTGTTCTACTTTTAATAAAATAGTGTGATCACTTACATATGATATTGAAACTTATCAGAATCAGTTCATTTGGTGGTGACTAGATTACGGAAGCTACTTATTTAATAGCAGAATATTGTTTGGTCACAACTACATTTTAAAATATTGTGATTTAAGCTTGTATTTGATTTTTTTAACAAGATAGTGTGATCACTTACTTATTTTATTGAAACCTGTATGAATCCGTTCATTTGGTAGTTACAAGATTACATAAGCTACTTATTTAATAGTTGAATTTTGTTTGGTCACCCTTAGATTTTAAAATATTCTTATTTAAACTTGTGGATGTTGTTTTTTCTTTTAAATCAATATAATTTAAATTAAATAATAATTCTTATTTTAAAAAGGTAATATTTTAAAAAAATAATTTTAGGTTTTGGGTTTCTATTATGTTCTAAAATTATTTTTGTTTGGCTAACAACTAATTTTTTTGGATGTAAAGAAACAAGTTAATTGCTCAGGAACTAAAGGTATCTTAAGCTAGTGAGAGGCTTCCCCTTACTAACCATGGGCAGATAATTCAAGGGAAAGTGATTTTTCTTTTAAATAATAGTGATGAGCTAGTCTACATTTGGAAATAACACTGACTCCATGGTTAATTTAACAACTGAATTATGATAAATTTTTCTCTTGCTTAAAAAAAATAATAATACTATAATCAATTTGCAAAAACAAAATACTCATACCATTGATTCATTCTTTCATGGGCATATAGGTAATAAACCATTTATATAGTGATCACCAAGAAAACAAACGTATCAAAATTTCATGATGTACAAAATTAGTTTACACGTCCGCATTGAACATTTTGTAATGAGAATTTTTTCTAAAACATTTTTAGAACTTGGAGCACATTTTACGTGATCGCAAGTCAATCTTGGTAGTTTGCATGTTGAACCTTAGCCCAGAACGTTTTAAGGTAGAAATATGTACTCAAAAATTATTTATCTAAAACTTTACGATAGAATAGTGAGAGATTGAATTGTTTAATTTATATTCATACAATATGATTCTTAACTCAAAAGTTGATGACATTAGATTCCATGCAGAAAGTAAATATGGAATAAACAAAATAATCTTTGAAACAGAAGAAAATCTTTAAACAGAGAATTTACATTAAACCTATTAAAATTTATATTCAAAACTAAAGAATTAGATAATCAACTTTGTAAATTATCTATTAAATACTAAAATCTAAATTCGATAATATACATTCAAAATTAAATAAAATAAATAATAATATTCAAAACAAAATAAATAATGACATAACACTTGTTGACTTGGTCTAAACCTATTAAATATTAAAATCTACATTTAATCAATACACATTCTTATCGAACCACCATAAAAATAAAAAAGAAACATTGTTAGGAAAAGTTGTTAAATATGTGAACACTTCCCACACATATATTCCAAACTCCAACTCATGTAGCTTACATTTTATCCTCAACTTTCTTATCTATAATCCTGGACCACATTTTATAGCTTCAACTTAGTATTCTATAATCCTTCACCTTCGTATTCTATAATCCTTGATGAAATGGTAATACTTTCACTGAGGTTCAATATCGGCATTTTAGTGAAATGGTTGATTGTATTTCATTGCAACATTTTTGACTTATAAATAATTTTTAATTTAAATTTTTAAAACCATATAATTTAATCTTGAATTAACTCGATTAAGATATAATTTATAAATCTCATAATTCAAAGCACCGTCGTTATAGTTCTATATCTCATAAATGAATGATCATGTTATTGTTCTTTAAATTTTATAGAGCAGACTTAGAATTTCAAGTAAATGACCTTGATAAATGATTTTAATTAATGAAAATTATTATATTAATTATTTAATTAAATCATTTATTAAATATTAATGAAATTAATAAACATAAATAAATAATCATTATTATTAATAATATTGAAAAATGTAAAAGTTTTTTTTTCCATTTTTTTAAAAAGTTATAAAATTACATTATTAATAATATTTAAAAATGTCAAAGTTTTTTTTCCCAGTTTTTAAAATAATTATAAAATTACATTTTGCATGTTTTTTCAAACATTTTTTATAATCAGTTTTCAAGTGAAATATTCCAAAGCTTAAGATAAAATATTTAGTTACTAAGCTATTCTTTCTTAATTTAATCAAATATAGCACATTAAAGTAAAAAATTCACTTATCCACTCAAATGATGTGCATGTTTACCTTACTTACTTGTATAAGATGTGTATGATGTGTTTACTTGTTAAAAATAAACTAAATAGAATGATCAAAATTACTAGAAAGTAATATTTGATGAGAGATAGGAAATACCTAAATGAGGAGGATCTCTTGCTCCCACCATTAAGTCATGAAAAAAGTATAATATTCTAAAATGTTTCCATTATTATTTTCTATTGAAAATTCAGCTTTAGATAAACTATGAGCTTCCATATAGCTCTCCCTATAATGATTGAAAACACTTCCAAGCCATTTTTCTCTTCCAAGATAGTACTTAGAAACACATTGCTACATATTTGTTTATCTTTTACCCATTGGATGAAAACCTAGGAAGGACCAAATAGTTGTAAACAATTAACTCCTTTTACATTTGTAATAAAACATACAAGTTTTAATGCCATTAGTTTTGCATAATTATTCGACCTTTACTACAATTCCTCTATAAACTTAAGACAATGATTATCTACAAAGAATATGATCCATCCTCCTCCACATATAGCAAGGTACCCTTGTAATATCTCATTAATGAAAGTTGAGGGAAAGATCCAAGTTGCCAAGCTTACGATCTCTACATCAGTTTTTAGTAAAAAAAATATTGGGTCTGAAAGAAGTTAGTTTTTAGTCTCTCTTTGGCACTAGACATTTCTTATGTTTTTCTTGAACAAAGCACAAGTTGAGTCAGTTGTTTCAAACATTTTGGGTTACAACTTTCCTTCGAAAGATAAGATATATTTATTAACTCTTTAATCCTATGATTGGTGACTCTTCTAGTCACTATGGTCACTTTCTGATGCAGCGCCCTATGTCACATACTTATATTAGTGTTCATTCCAATCTCAATGTTGACTAAGTTACATTATTTTTTTTAATTCTTTTTTTTAAGGGGATTTTTAAGCCTATTTCAGCCATTCCTCAATTGTTCCTAACGTATCATGTCAACCTTCCCATTTGTCAAGTCACTTTCAACATTAACCAGAATAATTGTCTTTTTTTTTGCTACTATGGAATGTCTCAATTGAATGGCTTATAATAGGTCATCTCTTATCAATGACAATATATTATATGAGAGGTTGACCTAGAGAAACACCTTGAGAATATTAGAATAATGGGTTTCTTACTTCACATTTAGCTTATGACATTCAAAATTAGTTTTTTACTAAGATATTCCCCTATTGTTTTACATCAAGACACCTATTCACATATTAGGATTCCTATAGTACCTTGGGTTCCTTTTTCATTAGTGGTGGAATTACTGACCTCTCACAACATCATTCATTACTATTCATCTCACATATGGTCTCATCCATTCACCATTCCATATGGTGAATCTAAGAGGCATACTCAATTTTGGTCCTTACAATTTATTCATCCAAGTCCTTCCAAATAATTTCCCTTTAGTTTCCTTCTATTTGATAATGGGGCATGCTTTAATTTCCTCCTTCCAATGGATCTCTTTCCATTGAATCCAACTCATTTTCTATGTGAATGGGATATAGATTTTATTTATAGTACTTTGGTATTTACATTTATCAATGGCAGGATCCCTTGTTTTTTCTTTTAACAGGTTCGGTTATGATATTGTATATCATAAAAAAGGAGGAAGATTAATTCCTCATTACAAATTTGCCCATTTTTAGACCATAAAACAAAGCTGTCTGTAGGGCATATTGCATTCCGGTTACGTAGCTTGTACTACTACTTCTAATATTCCTATTGCTTATAGTGTCTACTGCATTAAAATTATATAATTTTACATACTGCTAAAGTAACAAAATACATTTCTTTTTCATTCTAATATTATACTAGATCCCTATCTAGTGAGAGTTGGCTGAATCTGTCTTCTGTCCCTGGAGATCAAAGTGCTGAGATTTCTCCTATTTATTCACATTTTCTTTCACTGTCTCTATGCCTAATTCCCTAATTGAATGATTTGGATCCATGCCCAGATTTTTTCGTTGTGATTTCTCTGAGATATGTGATTGTATTTTCCAGATGAACACATATGTTTTTAACCTCCAACAACTACTTTGTGGTTGATGCCCATTGCTCGCACAGGACTGTTATCTCTGATTTTTTTTGCTTTCTAGTTTGATTCACATGGTCCTTTATTTGGTCTATTACTACCCGATGTGCTCGACAGTACAGACATGACTCCACCTTGGCATCACTAGATTCCATTTATTTCTTTGCTGGAGGAGCGATGTAGCTGTTGTGGCACTAATATCTTTGATCTGATGACTACTGAATGTCGCTACGCTCAGTAGTTTGACTAGAGATCTCTAAAGCCACATAAGTTTGGAGCACTGATGATAAGTGACTAGAGTGGTGCGCAATACATTGATTTGAGATTTGTAATGGAACTGTTAAAACACAGAGCGCGACATTGGGCCGATCTGATAGCACTATAGTGCGATGACTGATAAGGAGAAGGGTGTAGGAGGTTGGATTGGAGTAGATATTCCAGGCCGCAAGGAACGAGGAAGTTGTTATGTTTGAGGAGGAGTGGCGAAGTCGTAAAGTAAAGGGAGCACAAAGCTTGCTAATAGTCAAGAGACAGGGCCAAGGACAGTGCAAAAAAAAGGCAATACAGAGGGGGCTCAGATCATGATTGTAATCAGGTAAAACAGATGTATTGAAGAGAACAACGCAGAGGATATTATATATAGAGTGAGAACCCGATAGCTAGAGATTCACGAGGAGGAGAGTAGATATGGGCAGGATCCGAAAGAGATCGATATGGATCTCATTGGTACATGGAAATATTCCATCTCCAAGCTTGACAAGGAGAGCACTTCTTTTAAGAGATTCCGTCCTGCGTTTTTGATTTATGATAGATATTCATAATCATGGGATTGGGATTTTGAGAAGATCTTTGTCAATGTTGGCTTGACCAATTGTTCTATCAACTGCCTTATTTTCCTAGTTGTCTGCACTTTTATTATTGTACCTTAACATATGATAATAAGAGATTTGCCCAAACTATTGTGCCAGTTGATTTATCCTTTCAAGTATATGGCGCAAGGCTGTGTTTTTTAAAATTTGTCCATTGACCATTGCCTATATAGTAATCGAAGAGTCTCCAAGGATTATTGGATTCTTTATTTTTCTTTCTTTTAATATTTTGACTCCAAGTATAAGCCCATAGGCTTCAGCCCTATTGTTAGACATAATGCCTAAACCCCAATCATAAAAGATGGTGTTACTCTTGTCATTGGAGAGTATTATTCCTCTGACCACTGCTTTTCCAAGATTAATTTTCAAAGCCCCATTGAAAAAGAGGCAGGGCCTATTAATAGAGTTAATCCAAATCTTGAAGTCTTGTTCTGAGAGTCTTATTTTACATTTTTGTTTTTCCTTTCTTAGCATGGGCATTGTTGCAAATTTGTGCTTGTTTTCTGCAAACCATGTTAATTTTTCATGTTTTTTCAAAAACCAATATTCACTAATTTCCATATTTTCTTAAAAATGATTTGGCCAAAATTTATGAATTATTTTTTTTTACACTAAAAATCGTCAATATTTTATAGATACAACAGAAAATCATTAGAAATTTCAATACTTTTACAAATATATCGCCTATCATTTTATAGTTTGCATATTAGGATCTAGGAAGATTCGTTAAGGGTTCTAAACTTTAATATAAATTTTCATTTTTTAAATTTTCCCTGGAAGAGAGCATATAGTATGTACATGATATTGATGTAAATGTATGATGTACATGAAATTAATCTTATGCATTTTGTTTTTACAACTAATTGATTAATGTAATTTTTGCAGCAATGTCAATTTAGAAATGCACTTGGGAGCGCCAAGAGGGGTGAGGGTGACTTATAAACCCATATTCTTGACAAATCATGATGCCATTTATTCATTATGTCATTTTTGGGCATGAGATTCCATTATTTATGTTGGGAATGAAGTTCCATTTTGCAAAAAATAAAAACGTATAACTAGACCAATTTTGAATACAAATTCATGAACTTCGACGTGTATTTATGACAACATCTTCATTGAATTTTAAATTCATGATGTCAATTTGATGTTATATTTTATAAATTCTATGGAGGTGGGTTTGAACCTTAGGATAGGTTAAATAAAAAAAAAAAAAAAAAAAAATTCCTATACCAACTTGTGACAAATGAACTCTATGATCATGTCAAATAATGTTTCACTTTTTCTGAGTGATAACACCAGTGATGCCAAGGCACGGTCATGTCTGTACTTCCGAGAACATTGGGCAGTAATAGACCAAATAAAGGACCATATGAATCAGAATAGAAACCAAACCAAATCGGAGATAGCAGTCCTTCGCCAGCAATGGGGATCAACCACAAAGGGGTTGTTGGAGGTTAAAGACATATGCATTCATCTGGAAAATACAATCACATATCCCAGAGAAATCAAATAAATCTGAGAATGGATCCAACTCCTTCAATTAGAGAAGTGGGCATCGAGACAGTGAAAACACCGTGAGTAAATAGGAGAAATCTCAGTGCTTTGATCTCTAGGGACAGCTGACAGATTCAGACAGCTCTCAATAGATAGGGATCTAGTATAATCTTAGAATGAAAACGAAATGTATTTTTTTACTTCAGAAATAGGTAAAATTATATAATTTGAATGCAGTAGACTATATAAGCAATAGGAATATTAGAAGTAGTAGTACAAGCTATGTAGCAGGAATGAAATATGCCCTGCAGATAACTTTTTTTTATGGTCTAAAAAGGAGTAGATTTGTAATAAGGAATTAATATTCCTCCTTTTTTATGATACATAATATCATAAGTGAACCTGTTAAAAGAAAAAAACAAGGGATCCTGCCATTGATAAATGTAAATACCAAAGTACTATACAAAAATATATATCCCGTTCACACAGAAAATAAGTCGGATTCAATGGTAAGAGATCCATTGGAAGGAGGGGATTAAAGCATCCCCCATTATCAAATAGAAGGAAAATAAAGGGAAATTATTTGGAAGGACTTGGATGAACAAATTGTAAGGACCAAAATCGAGTATGCCTCTTAGATTCACCATATGGAATGGTGAATGGATGAGGCCATATGTGAGATGAATAGTAATGAATGATGTTGTGAGAGGTGATTAATTCCACCACTGATGAAAAAGGAACCCAAGGTACTATAGGAATCCTAATATGTGAATAGGTGTCTTGATGTAAAACAATAGGGGAATATATTAGTAAACAACTAATTCTAAATTTCATAAGCTAAATGTGAAGTAAAAAACCCATTATTCTAATAGTCTCAAGGTGTTGCTCTAGGCCAACCTCTCACAGAATATATTTTCATTGATAAGAGATGACCTATTATAAACCATTCAATGGAGACATTCCATAGTAGCAAAAACGAAAGACAAATATTCTGGTTAATGTTGAAAGTGACCTGACAAATGGGAAGGTTGGCATGATACGTTAGGAATAATTGAGGAATGGTTGAAATAGGCTTAAAATTCCCCTTACCAAAAAAAAAAATGTGGCTTAGTCAACATTGAGCTTGGAATGAAAACTAATATATGTGACATAGGGTGTTGCATCATAAACTGACCATACTGACTAGAAGAGTCACCAATTAACTTGTTGATGAACCCTTAGCTAAGCTGAGAAGGGGGGGGGGGGGTGAATCAGTTTAGTACATTCATGGACATTTAAAACTTTTTCCTTTTAACTTATTTACACCTCAATTTCATAAGCAACTTAATATATAATGAATCAGCAAAATCAATATGTGGGCAACAAGTGATAAGCAGATTAAATACAATACAACAACACATAATCATCATGCACATAGACAACAAAAATAAGTGGAAACCCATAAGGGAGAAAATCAAATATTATTATTGTTGTGACAAAAAGGAAAGCTCCAACTCCCTCTCACAACTGATTTTCTGTAGGCTCCAACCTACAAGAGGCTACTACATCAATTTCTGCAAGCTACAACTTGCATGGAAGCTCGAACTCCCATCTATTTTCTGCAAGCTACAACCCACGGGAGCATCCTACCTCAATGAACTACAACTTGACATCTATCAAGCTACAACTTGATATGGAAGCTCCAACTACCTCACACTACAATAAAATCATATGCTGATTTACTTGGATATCAATTCCGTTTTACTCCTTCTTCATTGCTGCCTTTTCAGCCTTCATATCTACTCCATATCAACTCTGGATGTGCACAACATCTCTATCTACTCACTCTCATTATTCCACTCTCTTACCTCTGTATGCAGATTAATATAACATCATTTATAGAGATAACTTCATGGCTATTTGAATTATATATGGGAATATGAAGTGATCAGGCATGACTCTTTGCCTTCCACCCACTCATTTCCTCACTCAACATATTCACAATGTTACAACAATATATACATTTTTTTAAATATCAAATGGAGTTTTTCTTTTCCTTGGAGACTTGAATTTATATCGCAAATAATATAAAATATATCAATAAATTTACATTCATACAAAATATTTCAAATCAGCCCTTTCAGCTTCTTAGCTTTTCTATGCATTTTTCCACTTCTGCTTGTTGTCCCTTTGTCTTTTATGTTTCTAGTGTTATATTATAATTGTGCTACATAACTTCCTTTTTTCACAACTCGACCTAGCTACCTTCCTTCTCTTTCCCACAGCGTTCAGCCTTCTGCTTTTCTCAACACCAGACTCTGCCTGGAGGTCTTTCTGAGCCCAACTCGAACCATGGTACATATCTTCTTATTACCACAACGTTCAGATTTTGCATTTTTCTCTGTGTCGGGTCACTTACATGAGTCTCCTTCTGCCCACGTTCAGCCTTTTCTTATTAATCGGTTGCAATACACCATTACTCTATAGTCATGTCACTGTTCTACATGACTTTTTACTTACCCGAATCTTTTCTTCCTGCATTCAGCCTTTTCCTTTGTTACCCGAGTCGACCTCCACTTCCAGGGTTTTCTTCATAAAAATAGAGTAAACACATTAAACCAAGACTTTAAATAAATTCATATTTACCTCTGAATAATGTATCGCGTCCGCCTTTCCATCGCATTTCGGCATTCCATTAGTTTTACGTTATATTCTCCTTTTTCCTTCTGATGTGATTTCTTAACTAAAAAGGCCTTACTTTCGGATTTGAAATCCTTTGCAATTTAACTCTGGAGCTACATTGCATCCACCTCTTATCTCATGTCGCAAGATTTAGCTCATAGCAATAACAAGTTTCCTCTTATCATACGCGATATGCAATCGCATCGCATCGCAAACGAAACTTCTTATCACATCGCAACTTAAAAAAATTAACTTGCGATGCCTTAACATATAAATATAAGAATCGCTGATAGCGATGTGCAGTATGCGAATGAGTCCCACGCCGGACTTTAAATCCTCTATACTTTAAATTTGAAGTATATCACATTTCGTACTTCGACATTTTAACATGATTCTTGTGTGCTTATCCTCTTGATCTTGGGATGTGCGATATGCGGGCCAGGGCCAGGTCATCTCTACTTCATCGTGCCATGTCACTGCCGCGTCACTGCCACATCATCACTAAATCACTGCCACATCATCTCCACGTCACTGCCACGTCATCTTGCCATGTCATTTTCCACACTTCACATTTCGCAATTCCTATGTCTTATCGCATCGCAACTTTGCAAGTTCACATTTCAGCTGTTAACTGTTATACCATATCGCACGCGCTATGTGATATGCGCAAGGACCTCCGCCTGACATGTGGCTCCTCATCACATCGCAACTTCGCAACATAACTTGTGATGCCTTCTCCCGCACTTCGCATTTCGCAATTTTTGTGTCTTATCACATCGCAACTTCGCAACTTTACCTTTCTAATGTTAAATGTTATACCATCTCACATGCAATGTGCGATATGCGCATGGAACTCCGCCCGATACGTGGCTCCTCATCGCATCAGAACTTGAATAATATAACTTGTGATGTATTAACACGTAAATATAAAAGTCACCAATTGCGATGTGCACCAACCATCTTCTGTGATCTAGTCCATCCATCGCTCGCTATCATTTCTGTGACTTGATATTCACCATCCATTCCACCCGCACACTGATCTCTGTCAATAGAATCACGTCTATAATAAAACCCAATCTGCCATAGTTTGGTCACCAACTAAGCTCATAGGAACTTTGTTCACTATTCGTATTCATAAAACATAGTCTTCACATTATATGCACGGGACCCGACTCGACCCATTGAACTGCACGCACCCTCATGCATTTTTCTGAACGTAAAACAATCCGACTTGACCCGCACATTCACGACTTGATTCAATACGTTCACGACTTGACCCAAGCTTGATGCCTTTGCTGCCTTTGCTCTTTTGTTGCCTTTGTTGCGTTTACTCCTTGATAATGATTCTAATGTTGCTCCTTGCCTTTTTACTTCTCCTCTCTACTCCTTTGCCTTAATGATAATTATGGTGTTGATCCGTGCCTCTTTGCTGCTCCTCTGACTTGCTCCTTTGTACTCTAGCTGATCCTGATCTGCACCTTTGTCCTTAATGATAATTCTGGTGCTACTCCTTTATGTTCCTTTTCCATAAATGACAATATTTCCAACACATGTGCTTTGTTCAAGAAAAACATAAGAAAGGTCTAGTGCCAAAGAGAGACTAAAAACTAACTTCTTTCAGACCCAAAATTTTTTCATAATATTTTTTTTTACTAAAACTGATGTAGAGATCGTAAGCTTGGAAACTTGGATCTTTCCTTCAACTTTCATTAATGAGATATTACAAGGGTACCTTGTTAAATGTGGAGGAGGATGGATCATATTCTTCGTAGATAATCATTGTCTTAAGTTTATAGAGGAATTGTAGTAAAGGTCGAATAATTATGCAAAACTAATGGCATTAAAACTTGTATGTTTTCTTACAAATGTAAAATGAGTTAATTGTTTACAACTATTTGGTTATTCCTAGGTTTCCGTCCAATGGGTAAAAGATGAAAAAATATGCAACAATGTGTTTCTAAGTACTATATTGGAAGAGAAAAATGGCTTGGAAGTGTTTTCAATCATTATAGGGAGAGCTATATGGAAGCTCATAGTTTATCTAAAGCTGAATTTTTAATAGAAAATAATAATGAAAACATTTTCGAATATTATACTTTTTTCATGAATTAATGGTGGGAGCAAGAGATCCTCCTCATTTAGGTATTTCCTATCTCTCATCAAAGATTACTTTCTAGTAATTTTGATCATTCTATTTAGTTTATTTTTAACAAGTAAACACATCATACACATCTTATACAAGTAAGTAAGGTAAACATGCACATCATTTGAATGGATAAGTGAATTTTTTACTTTAATGTGCTATATTTGATTAAATCAAGAAAGAATAGCTTAGTAACTAAATATTTTATCTTAAGCTTTGGAATAATCCACTTGAACACTGATTATAAAAATGTTTGAAAAAAGATGCAAAATTTAATTATATAATTATTTAAAAAACTCGAGAAAAAAGCTTTGACATTTTTAAATATTATTAATAACGTAATTTTATAACTTTTTAAAAAAATGGAATTTTTTTTTTACATTTATCAATATTATTAATAATAATGATTATTTATTTATGTTTATTAATTTCATTAATATTTAATAAATGATTTAATTAAATAATTAATATAATAATTTTCATTAAAATCATTTATCAAGGTCATTTACCTGAAATTCTAAGTTTGCTCTATAAAATTTAAAGAACAATAACATGATCATTCTATAACAACGGTGCTTTGAATTATTAGATTTATAAATTATATCTTAATCGAGTTAATTCAAGATTAAATCATATGGTTTTAAAAATTTAAATTAAAAATTATTTATAAGTCAAAAATGTTGCAGTGAAATACATTCAACCATTTCACTAAAATGCCGATAGTGAACCGAAGGATTATAGAATACGAAGTTGAAGCTATAAAATGTGGTCTAGGATTATAGATAAGAAAGTTGAGGATAAAATGTAAGGTACATGAGTTGGAGTTTGGAAGATATGTGTGGGAAGTGTTCACATATATAACAACTTTTCCTAACAACGTTTCTTTTTTATCGTGGTTCCGTAAGAATGTGTATTGATTAAATGTAGATTTTAATATTTAATAGGTTTAGAAAAAGTCAACAACTATTATGTCATTATTTATTTAGTTTTGAATATCATTATTTATTTAATTTAATTTTGAATGTATATTATCAAATTTAGATTTTAGTATTTAATAGATAATTTACAAAGTTGATTATCTAATTCTTTAGTTTTGAATATAAATTTTAATAGGTTTAATGTGAATTCTCTGTTTAAATATTTTTCTCTGTTTCAAAGATTATTTTTTTTATTCCATATTTACTTTCTGCATGGAATCTAATGTCATCAGCTTCTGAGTTAAGAATCATATTGTATGAATAGCAATTAAACGATTGAATCTCTCACTATTCTATCATAAAGTTTTAGATAAGTAATTTTTGAGTACATATTTCTAACTTAAAAGGTTCTAGGCTAAGGTTCAACATGCAGACTACCAAGATTGACCTGCTATCATGTAAAATGTGCTCCAAGTTCTAAAAATGTTTTAGAAAAATTTCTCATTACAAAATGTTCAATGCGGGTGTGTAAACTAATTTTGTACATCATGAAATTTTGATACGTTTGTTTTCTTGGTGATCACTATATAAATGGTTTATTACCTATATGCTCATGAAATAACAAATTAATGGTATGAGTATTTAGTTTTTGCAAATTGATTATAGTATTATTATTTTTTTTAAGAAAGAGAAAAAGTTATCATAATTCAGTTGTTAAATTAACCATGGAGAGAGTGTTATTTTCAAATGTAGACTAGCTCATCACTATTATTTAAATGAAAAATCACTTTCCCTTGAATTATCTACCCATGTTTAGTAAGGGGAAGCCTCTCACTAGCTTAATATATCTTTAGTTCCTGAGCAATTAACTTGTTTCTTTACATCCAAAAAGATTAGTTGTTAGCCAAACAAAAATAATTTTAGAACATAATAGAAACCCAAAACCTAAAATTACTTTTTTAAAATATTACCTTTTTAAAATAAGAATTATTGTTTAATTTAAATTATATTGATTTAAAAGAAAAAACAACATCCACAAGTTTAAATAAGAATATATTAAAATCTAAGGGTGACCAAACAAAATTCAACTATTAAATAAATAGCTTATGTAATCTTGTAACTACCAAATGAAAGGATTCATATAGGTTTCAATAAAATAAGTAAGTGATCACACTATCTTGTTAAAAAAAAGCAGATACAAGCTTAAATCACAATATTTTAAAATGTAGCGGTGACCAAACAATATTCTGCTATTAAATAAGTAGCTTCCGTAATCTAGTCACCACCAAATGAACTGATTCTGATAAGTTTCAATATCATACGTAAGTGATCACATTATTTTATTAAAAGTAGAAAACAAACAATGATATCTGCATGTTTACACTATACATGGCATGCCTAACATTCCACCAATATCTCCTAAATATACTTCAATACTGCTTTGCTACTTTATATGCTGCAAGGCAATCCCCTTGTGGCCAATTTAATATTGCAAGAAATTGTGAAACTGTATTTTCCATGTCTCAATCTATAGACATTCCAAGGATTGCAAGGAAAACAAGCCTTTCAACACAAACCATAATCACCATCACTTTCGCCTTTGCATGTTCCATGCATTCTTCAATATTCTTCTCCCCACTCTCGACCATAGCAACACTATTATTTTGATTCCCTTTCATATTGCTCTCTTGGTGTTAATCAGATTTTTTATTGAGAGACCAAACCAGCATGAGCAAGGCAACTGGAACCAAACCCATCACCGCAACCAATCCACCTATGAGATGTGGAATCTACTACTTTACAGCCTGTTGGTTATTATTACTAGGCTACCACCCATAAAATCTCTTGCTGCCATCATCCCAATCCTTAGGGTTCTGGATATAATGATTTCTCAGATGTAACCCAAACTGATTCTATACATTAAATCACAAAAATATATTATTAATTGTATTGGGAGTCCACTACGTGTGGGAAATGTTTTCCAAATGTAACAAAGAAATCCTCAGTCTTGGTTCTTTCCATGAAATCCCAAGACAGGTCATGGCAGCATGGAAGATTGCCCCTGGATGACGATGCCTATTTCGATATCCCACAAGAACGGATGGTTGTTGACTTGCAAACACCATGAAAAATATATCAACTCATCTAATAGAACTGTAAAGACGATTCTCCCTTCAAACATGATGCAAAATGGTTTACAGGAATAAATGTGTTGGTTGCCGAATCTATGCTGGTGTCTCACTCCAATTCCAACATTGCATCGTTTCCCTTTAAAAACTAATGTTTGGAATGCCTGAAATGTGCTTTCGTCAAATTTGAATATTTATTTAGCTTGTTTTGACATCTATGGATTTTATGTCATCCAAATCAAACCTCTATGAGGCGGGCTTACAGGTGAAAATTTTGAATTTGAATATTGAGCGGGGATTTAAATTCAAATAATAGGACATTAATGGTTACAATATTCCACCTAATACATCATTTCGTATTTATCATCAATCGAGCTCATTTCGTATTTATTATGGGAGTAGTCTATCCAAGCAACGTTTTAACCCGGAAATGTGCCCCTGATTGCTCTGCAAATAGTAAATCACACAATTACACACATGAATCTGCAAAATTATTTTTTGAATTGATACAACAATAAAAATTACAGTAAATAACTACCTAATAAAACCACCACACCCATGGCTGCCCACAACCAGCAAAGGTGCCCCCAATTTGGCCATAGCTTCGCATATCCTCTCATTGGCCTCGCTAGTCACAGCATGGGTCTTTGCCTTCACACCATAACGATCGCAGATCTTTAAAGTTCGGTTTAATACACTTTGAGTGTTCCTCTTTGCATCGAAGTCCAGAAATTCAAAAACTTGATTCCTAAGAATATAAGCTTTTTTTTTCAGTAAGAAAAATACCCTGGTTTATATTGAGTACCAGGAACAGAATGGCTAATGCATTACATAGAAAAGATGAACTTCCATCTTGACATCAAGAGCTTGTCATGATGTAGACCTTTTCATAGTCTTGTGATATTTTTATCAGGAACATCCCAACAACATAACGGGGAAATGATACATAAAATCACATAATTAGATTTTCCGGGCTGATAGTGGGCAAAAGGAAACAGGCGTCGCTGACTGCTCTACAAGCACGAAACAAAAAGAAACCACAAGGAGCCTGTAATAACTGTATCACATTGGTATCGAAAAACAGAAAAAACAGAACTCCAAAGCTGTCACAAAAGCTTAGATGATAGGCACAGATCCTTCGGCCTGAAGACCCTGAGAATTGAAAATCTGATAATTTATCTTACCAAATTCATCCTGTAGCCCCTGTTTTGACAACTCATCCGCTGTGTTGTTCTTTTCACGATAAATATGCTTGTAAGTAATACCTGCATAAAAAGTTCTAAGAGTGTCGATTCTGCACAGCCAGTGTGACAGAGAATCCAAATTAATATTCAGTTTGTGATTCAGATGGTCAATCAAGACCTTTGAATCCCCCACAATCCAAATATAGTCTTCAGCCAGAAAAGAAGCCCACCACATTAAACCCCACAGAGCCATAATTTCTGATTTCATGTTTGTCCCGACTCCCCCATTCCAGTGCAATTTATAATGACACTCCGGAGATAAGCGCAGCCATACCCCACACCCGCAGATAGTCTCCTGAGCTGCACCATCAAAGTATCCTACCAGATATTGATACTGAAAAGGAAGGAGTCTTTTTGACATGTCTTTGGTGGCCTTATCCTTCTGTTTTATGCATACCCAGTCCCTGTGTATTTGATTTGCAATTTCATCTGGGGATATGTTGCGGCCCTCAAAAATGCTCTTATTTCTCCCACACCATAGATACCAATGTAACAGAATAGGGATAGGCCATCTACTCTTAGCGCGAAGTAGCCACCATTGCAGACATTCCTCCGTGCCTCCAAATAAAGGAACCTCTATGTTCAAACAGTCACTCAGAATTTTTAGAGTCTCCCGAGCAAATGGGCAAGAATAGAACAGATGCTCGTTGTCTTCCTCATGTGCGCAGCACAGGAGACAAAGTCCTGGCCCATACCATCCCTTCCGTTGCAAATTCCTCCAAGTCATATTTTTGTCATTTTTTACCAGCCATAGTAGAATGATCATTTTAACCGGGACATCAACCTTCCAGAAAGGCCCAAACCAGCAGTCATGAACCAGTTCCAATTTTTGTTCTATAAGAGCAGTGTATATCTCCTTAACTCTCGGGCCTTTATCATAGGTGGTTCCTTTCCATCTAAGGCAATCCCCATCACCCATCCGAGAAATACCCTGTCTTCTCATCATGTTTAAATAGGAGTCCCATAAATCTCCCAAGTTACCTTTGAGTCCCAGATTTGCCTTTTCCTTCCATTTTGGTATTTCTCCAATCCAGTCCATAATAATTTGACTTAGATAAAAGATTCCTTTTTTATTCAGAAAATGCTTCATGTCTTCCGTAATCTGTAAATTTTCCCCCATACCCATAATATTTTTGCTCCCAACAAGGATCTTATTTCCGTTGCCAAATCTCCATATCAGGTGTTGTTTTAAAACCGGCCACAATTTCCCAAAGCCCTTCCAAATAGCTGAACTTCCACTTCCAGATATCCAACCCAAAACATACAGATCCTCTAAAGAATATCCTAAGAATATAAGCTGCATGGGCAATACGAAGGATTTAGACTACATAATCCCAAAAACAGAGCAGGTAGAGAAATGGGCAAATTCCAAAAAGGATTTGAAACAAATAAATTAAAATTTTGAGCGCCAATGCTAAATTTGAAATTCTGGGAGCCGATGAGGCATTGAATACATTGAGTGAATGTCTAATACCTGACAACTCTGACAGAGTAGTCATGTGGTGATCCTCGGGCGTAATCAGCGACGGACAACAAAAGTTTTCCGACGGGCCACATTTCCGAGTTAAAACGTTGCCTGGGTAGACTACTCCAAAGATGGAAGGGAATAAAATTTCATTTAAAATATTTATGGAGAATTTTACTATATTTTGAAATATATTTGTAAATGATTAGATTTTAAAATTTAAAAAATGCAATTGTGTTTCTTTTAATATTTTTAATTAAAAATATAAAAATAAAATATAATTTTTTTTTTTTTCAAGTTGGTTATTGGTGAGAGTAAATCATAGTTATGTCTAATAATAAAGTTTAAAAAGGGCATGGAATTGAATACATGTCCTAGTTTTTAGGAGTGCTTGAACAACGGTTTATCCAAGATCATGTGGAAAAAATAAAATAATATTATTTAATATAACAAAATATTTGTAATGGTGACAAGTAAAAGGGGCAGTATTAGTGTTTCCTAGAAGACAATTGCAACTATTTTATTCATGGAGATCGTAAAATGCTTCTATAATTAGGTAAAGGCCTATGCCTTCCTTCGTGGGATTTTCTAATCTATCTCACTTAATATCCAAAAAGCGGTCAAGGTGGGGTCTCCCATATCATAACTTTGTCGTATTCACTTTTTCTCTTTTTTATTAGACCTTCGACTTGATACCATTTTCAAAATGAAGAGAGCTAATTTGAGCTCTATGAATTACATCAAAGTAGTTCATCTCATTATACATAATAATTTAGAGGTCGACATACTAAGAAGTAGTTTGACTCCATATGAAATCAAAACACTTTTTATTAATGTCCTCAAAATTCATTACTCAGTTCTATGATATGTGGATAAGTGGCAGTAGTCTTCTTTGCCGGCTAGGGGTAGTGGGTGTTATGTTCATGCTCCCTCGATCAGTTGACACACTAGGGCTTATAAATTTCTTTATGAAATATATTACAAGGTTATATCATTTTATGGTAAAATCTATGGCATGATACACTACTATAGTAACATATTTATGGAAGTATGAGGCATATTTGACATATAGGATGGGTTAAATGCTACACGAAATTGACTTGACCCCCAATGGAAGTAGTTAATAAGATTTTGGTAGAGATATTTTAACTTCCTAAGATTATATGAGCTGATATCGTAGTTGTGAATCGTTGACCTTTTTCCTTGTGTAGAGAAAATGGAGTGCAAGTTCAACATTCTTTGGTATTCCAGTATCAGATCATTATTTGGGTTCCCTTCTACTCTCCTTTCGATGATATTTGTGGTTAGGTTCTCTTACATTAGTGGCTTGATAGTGTTGTTTGCGTCACTTTTTTTTTTTTTGCACCCATGACTTTTGATCTTGTACCAATTTATTGATTCTCAACATTTATTGACATTGGTTTTGAGCTCTAGTGGCTTGGTCTATGGTAGATCCCTAGGTGTCTCTTATTTTTTCAATTCCAGAGTGGGTGGATTGTACAGACACTATGATCGAAAAGAAAAACTCTTCCCTTTAGGTACAGGAAGTTGAGGACATTAAGGATTTTATCTTGTAGTTGTAGATTCAATAAAATCAATTCATCTCTGAAATTATTTCTCCGATGGATATATTCATTGAAGAATGAATGCAAGCTTAGATGGTTGAAGAAAATACCAATAGTCTGAGAAGTCAAATTGAGGAATTAAACCAAGTCAATGCTAAGGGTACCCAATTCTCCACTACTATAGTTAATTATGTTATTGTTTATGAGATTCTCATCACTCATTTCAATATAGTTGATTCAACTATAGATCTTGAGGACTCTCAAAATGAACAAAAACTACAAGAAACGACAGTCCCTACGGGGTTTGAAATCCTTAATTGGTTTTTAAATGTAAGTTGAAAAACTATTTTTTTTAGAAGCCAATGATTAATTTACACTAAATAACTAAGTGTGGGATTAAGCCCATATAATCCAAGAGCATTCCAGATATCAAAAATAAATACAATTGATATATTTGTAATACAAAAATATTTTTCCCAATATAAAAGAGAGATTAAAAGAGGATATATAAACTTTGAATGGGCTACATGTGGCTCTACCTCACCACAAGATGTGTAATGAGAGAACGAGTGCCATCAGAGAAACTCAGGTTACCAAACACATCATTATTCACAGAGGATGCACTTGGAGCAGCCGTGACCTTTACTTGTACATTGATGTTGATACTTTTTTGAAGGAATGGTACTCAACTTTAACCAAAATTTGATGTCTTGTCGATACCTTGTCTATTGATTCAAATAAACTCTCATTTTCTTATTAAAACATAACACATAGTTCTTCACAGAGGATGCACTTGGAGTCACCGCAGCCTTCAGTTGCACATAGTTCTTCACAAAGGATGCAATTGGACTCGCCGTGACCTTCAGTTGCCGATTGATGCTGATACTTTTTTGAAGGAATGGTATTGAACTTTAACCAAACTTTGATTCCTTGTCAATATCTTGTCTATTGATTCAAAGAATCTCTCACTTTCCTATTAATAAATAACCAAAGTTTGATCTCATGTTTATTAATTCATATAAAAGGAAGGAAAATTTAACCAAAGTTGCGGTGTCGAGTGCGGGGAGCAGCTCTTTCATGTTTTCCTTCTTCCATGTGCATGTTAGCCTTCTATGTGCATGTTAGCCTTATCCATGTGCATTGTGGTGTCTTTTTGACAGAGCATCTGCCATGGTCATTGGTACATGAAGTGATTATTGATGCTTCGTGAACTGTGATGCTTCATGAACTATCTAAGCATGATTACTGAATGAAATTGGATGCTTCATGAAATATCTGAGCTTGATTGCTGAATTACTATTTATCGAACTATATCTGCATGTATGTTAGCAAAGATAAAAAATCGCATTGTAAAGGCAAGAAAATAGATAGATAACCTAGTCCATATATATTTTTAAGTGAACTAATGTCATTTCATAGTGATATACATTCCATTAGAAGTTTCTGATACATTTCTATTATCAGTTAGCCAGAGTCACACAGGTATCAGCCAACCCGTCTAGCTCAATTGGTACAGAGCGAGGCTTTTCAAGTTTAGTTACCTAGCTACAATGTTCAGGTACTTTCCACGAATGATAATACTTACTCACAGGAAGGAATTATCATATTGGATCACTTGTGCCTTTAGCTACAATGAAAAAACTCAAGTATTTATAAGGAATCATCAAATTGACTTATTCAAAGGAAAAAGGTGGGTCAATAGTATACCAATTTATATTATTCTCATGTTTATATTTCGAGGAAAAATAAATTCTACTATATTTTCAATATTAAATATTCTATATTAAATTATGCCATATCAAATATTCTTTTAAATTGCATTTTCCATGGAACTATGTGCGCAAGAAAACTCACAAATTAATATAGTGATATGAAGGAATAAATCTATTGTAAGCTCAAAGAACACTGAACAATTAAGTGAGAATAACGTGTATACGATTATTGTTCCTTAGCCATGCCTAGCCATGGAGGAAAGAGACACCATAATCTAATTATTAAACAAGAAGTATTACAGTGGAAAACCCCCAAATACCAAGGAAAATTCGAAGGAGACACTAGGGGATGGTAAGACATATTTTCAGGTTAGGGTTAAGAGATAAATCCTAATTTGATAAATGACCAAAGACTGGTAATAAAAATACTTAAATACGAAATTTAAATTTAAATGGAATCTTAACAAGGTAGTTATAAAGTCGTTGTCTAGAGAATGGGCAAATAAAAACCCTCGTCCCACCCTTTGCTATAATAATTTTGAGGTTAATATGATTGTGAGCCCAGAAAGGACAAAAAGGGAAATTTACATGTTCTTTATTGAAAATAAAGAGAATAAAATTCCTGAGACGAAATGAAATTATAATGCATAAATTTAGTATTGTGAATGTCATGAATAGGATAAAAACGTATTCCTTAGTTTCCAGGGTTAAACCATGAGGTTGCAAATGACCCACTCCTGTAAGTGAGAAATGGAAAGGTTCTGCATTGGATCCTCACCTGAACTTATAAAATTCATAAGACCGACTTTAATACCACTCCATGCCTTATTTTGAAATGGAAAAGTTTTGGGTGCAGGAGGGATGATGAAATACTAAATATAAATCATGACTAAAGGAAAAACTGAAAAGCCATAGAGTAAATTACTAGGTTTTACCAACGAAAGAGAGGTTTCACTATAGTAGAATTTCTTACCTACAAATTCCACAAAACAAATAAGTATATGAGTAATCAAACAATCACAAAGTAAAAACAATGAAAAAAATCAAGTGAAAATAGTGTGAACGAGGGCATTAGTAAGTTTACCTATGGTCGTAGAGTAGGTGCTCTTAGCTAGTCATGTCGCACATTGAATGAACATGATTAATAGCAAATTAAGGGAATAATGGCATCCATATTAACCTATTATGAGAAACACAAAGTTGAGTAGCGCTTTGCAAACTAACAATAAAAAATGAACTCGACTTGTAGCGATGAGCTGTCTCTCTGATTATTGCATGCCTTTTCTGCAGGATGAGAATGAGTTGTTGTGTAATGCCCTAGTAGCAGATTTATGAGTGGCATCGATACTTTCCTGTGTATTAATGCAATTTCTGATTATTGCATTACTTCCTATGTATTGGTGCTTTCAGATTATTTATTGATTCTTTTATATTATTTCATATATTAAGAATTCGTTCCTATGTATTGCACTTGCAGAATGAGTTCATGTGGTAGGGATAACCAAAATGAATAAGATATCTCTATTAGAGGTGGAATATATAGTGCTAAGAAGGTAGAATGAAGTAGTGGTGGGGATATCTGTTGGCCTGGAAATGAACCAGTGGAAGGTAGCGACAAGTTTTTATCAAAATGTATGGCAAGTGGCCGGGAAGGATAGTGGCATAAATATAAATTATTTTGAAAAAAGTAACCGAGGCAATCCAGACTTTGGATAGAGGCCAACAGACTATTCCAACCCAAAATTTTGGAAAAAATTAACAACCATAAATCGCAAGTTGAATTTAGAATTGATACCCCATGGGCTCCACCACGAGACATACAAATTTTGGGTAAAATTAACAATGTGAAATCAGAAGCTAATCCAGACTTTGGTGAAATTGTTTTTTGATATGGATATTCAACAACCAGGCAATAAGACTTCGAATATGGAATTTTGGACAAAAGTGATTTTTTTGAAACAACAGTTGTTAAATGCACTCGTCAACTCAAATTCATAACGATTCAAAACCCAAACGAACACTATAGTCCCTGCACTGCCATAGGCAGGGACCAATCACATCATCCCAATCAATTTTGAATAGAGGTCGAATATTCTATGATGCTAGAACACTATTTCATGTTCACACTGTTGCAAAATGTAATCCCTTCTTGTATCAATTGTGATTCTTTCTATCTAGAGGAGCTCGTTCCTATTATGTTTCCTAGATTGGTGTATGGTTGAGATATTCTCTCAGCCAAGTGATTGTGTGTCCAAGATATTTTCCCTATCTGAGACAACACTTCATGTATTTATTTGTAACATTATTTTATTAAAGGTGATATAGATTTCCTTATGGAAATTTAGCATGGTATCAGAGCCCGTATAGGCCTAGGTCTTGGCCCCTCTTCGGCTGAGGGAAATAAAAATTTTGAAGAGTGTTTTGTTTTTTTTTCCAATTTACTTTGTTTTTCCATCCTTTTTTGTTGCTGCGTGATTATAGATCAGATCCATTTATGTTGCAAAGGGTCACCTAGTGCCAGTTTTTTTGGTTGCAAAGGATACTGTCTGGTACAGTGAGCGTCGACTAAATTGTTGTGAAGACCCAGTGTCCTTTTTGTTTCTTTCCTCACTCCGGCAATAGTCTCTTTGGTCCCGATCCCATCAATGGACGGACTGAGAGTTTGACTTCTTTTTACCCCTCCATTGCCCCCTGTGCTTGTCAAATTGTCTGTCGGATGGGGGATTCGATTTCCAGTTTATTGCACAGACAATATCACTGGAAAGCAGTCACCCAACCTTGATATTGTGAACAAGGGAAGTGGCGTTACATTTCGATGTCGGGGAATTGGATGTAGAAACGAGAATTTTTTGTGTAAAATCGTTGAATTTTATGCATTTTGATGGTGAATTTGTGGGATTTAATTTTGGAACGCAGGATTGGATGGTGGATTCCTATATTCTAGTTCTAAGACGAACAATTTGACGGGGTATTTTAATTGGAATTATACTGCACTGTATAATCTGTCGTAGAAAGAGTGAAATAGTCATCATGGCGAATGACATCGCAGCCCCAGTACTTGTGTAGAAACATTTATGGGTAGTTCAAGTCTTACCCGTAGAGGCCTGGTTAGGCTGACTATTCTCATTATATGCACAATGGTTTTTGTAGGTATGTTAAGCAAACTTCTCGAAATAGAGGTGTTTTTGTACATCCTGGGACAAGATCTCCAATGCACTATGAGAGTACGAATGATCATGCTGTGGCGTTGAATTTGGAGAATACAAAAAAGTTCATGGATCATTTGACTTGTGGATCATTTGTTAATATGTGGAATTTCCTGTAGAAGATAGCATGGGGAGAAGAAGGGCACAAGCGCTGGTGTTGTGGCTATGAAAACCACAAAGTTTGTGTTACCAATTCTTTCGTGGCATATTTTATTTCTACAGAAGAAATTGCTCGAGCTATGAATTGGCAACCCAAGGATCGAAAAATATAAACAAATAATTAGAATTTTTTTTGTTCTTGAGAAAAGTAAAAATAAATTTCGATGGAAAAGGTGTTGGTTTTTCATGTCTTTTAAGTTTATTTTTTGTCTTTGGAATCTTGAATGCATTGAGCCTTATTGAGCCTAGCTAACTCAATGTAGGTAAAGTTATTTTGTTAAAATTCATGACTCTAACAAATGGAAAGTTAAGCATGGAGTTCCAAGACTTAATTGACAAAGACAAAGATTCCCATAATGTGAACAATTTCAAAATATGAGGTAGAGGAGGAGGAACATTAGTTATGATGGACAACACCGTAAATGTTTGTGTGAGTTAGTGTGGATTTATGGGATAGAGTCATTATGATAGTTCCACATACATTTAGTAAGAAAGTATGAGATGTTCTTTTAGTGATCTTCGTAAAGTATGTACCTCGTCACTCTGAGAGTTGGAGAGTGTATTGTGAGACTTGTAAAGGCATGTGTACCCCCATAAATTTTGTGGTAATCTAAAAACCACTTTGTATTTGCAGTGTCGATTTGTGGTAAGCCAGAAACCATGTGTGAGAGTGAAGTGGACAGGGATTCCTGTAGGCATTGTTTAGGGTCAGCCAACAAAACCCTTGGCATGGTTGATGGTGAGCCGAGAAAACCTTGGGCTTGGTTGAGTCGGGTCTCTAGTGAGCCTTAGTGGCTAGAGTGTCATCGTGGAAGATTTGTAGCCCATGGTGGTCAGAGTGCCTTAGTGGAAGATTTGAAGCCTTGGTGGTAGAGTTGAGGGGCCTTCGTGGTTGTGTTGAGACTTTATGGCTTAATTGAGTGCCTTGGTGTCATTGTTGAGCCTTGGTGGCTGAGTTGAGCCTTGGTGGATGAGAGTCCTTGTTGGCATGGTTGAGGGTAATCCGATAAATCCCAAAGCATGCTTATGGGTAATCCGATAAAACCCACGATGATGATATTGGAGGGGGGTTTACAGGTACATGTACATGTATAAAGTTATCATGGTTGATAGAACCATGTAAGCGAAGGACATCCTACGAGACTGGAAGTTGCAGCAGTTGGCACCCATGCATTCTGGTGGATGGTTGATCCTTCATATGGACATCGACATATCCTTTTTTTATGTTTGACCACAACTAGACTTTGCTGATTGATATTGAGACAAGTAGTCATTAAGGGGGTGCATTGAAAAATGTAATTCCTACTTGTCTCAATTGTGATTCATTCTATGTAAAGGAGTATGTTCCTATTATGTTTCCTAGAATGGTGTGATTGAGAAATTCTCTCAATCATATGATTGTGCGTCTAAAGTAGTTTCACTATCTTAAGACAACACTTCATGTATTGATTTATAATATTATTTGATTAATGGTAATAAAAATTTCGTTATGAAAATTTAGCACACACTTATAGTGTAGTTAATGTGTTGCTAAAACTTTGTTAACAAATCATGACACTAAAGCGTTCGATACCATTAGAATAATATTATATATATTAATGTGAAAAAAATCTTAATCCAATATTCTCAATTATAGTGAATTAAAAAAATTAATAAATTCAATTTATTATTTAAAAGGCTCATATATAAAAGTTTATGAAAATTATAAAAGGACAATCGCAAATGGTTATAATAGTCATTTAAACTTTTGGTTCTTCAAAACTATGGGCAATGACAAATTAAAAAAATTAAAAAATCATATTCTAATTGAATTTCTAGATGCTTATCCAATTATTGTCAAACGATTGACTTCTGCGATTCTATATTTATTCAATAACAAATGCGGGATGACCTGAACAGGGAACCAGTCTTGTTAAGATATCCGTTAAACGGGTGAGTTATTGATAAAACTAAATTATGGGCTGACCATAACCAGGGAACACGGTTATCAAGATTACTATTGGACAACTGAGTTGTTGATAAGACAAAGATGGGGGACCAAAACAAGGAAACGTTGTTATTAAGATTACCATTGAACATGTGTTTAATTTGATAATACTGTTGATGTCATGAAACTGTAAAATAGAGTTGGCAAATTCAACGACCTTCTCGATTGACCAAAATGAGGAAATACGGTTATTAAGATTACCATTGAACAAGTGAGTGGTTGATTTAAAAGGAAAAACCTTCAAAAAGAAATTTATTCAACTAAGTGATTTGGAAAAAAACTATTATTCTGAGGATAAGCAAGCCAACCAGTGTCCCACCTCTATATTACTTCGGCACGTTAGATTGCCACAAAAACTTCTGAAGGTCAAAGTTTGTGACATCATTGCGATATAAATAACACCAGTGGACTCCATTTCTCCAATGAAATGTGAGAAAGAGAAAGATGTACATCAACGTTTTATGCTATCGTTTTGCTTGCAACTTCTCACAACGAGCAGCCGCGGGCAACCTGAAAGAGGCGTGCCCACGTTTGAACAAATTGAATAGGGGAGGCGGGGGACCTGAAAGAGAAGTGCGCATGTTTGAACAATTAGAATTTGCTGCCGTGTCAAAATTCCAATTTCGAATCCAGGAAATCAATCCTGCTTGCTGCTGCTAATGAATTTCCTCTTTGATATCCATAGATATACAAGCACGCCTCGAATACGATACACTTGACAAGCATATTGGGAGTGGCATTGCACATTAGAGAAATTACGCTAAAATCTTGCATAAAAACGCAGAAGTTGGACCGTCTTTAACGTGTACGACCTTTTAATAATTGAGGACATAGAGATTCAGATATTCATGTACCAATTCATAGATAACCCGTTTTCTGTACGATGAAGGACGAGAATTTTCCTTTCAGTGTAGACAGCTTCAAGCAGCAAGGGCGCTCTTCCCGGCCCAAAATAAAAAACATTGTCTTGTTCTTCAAGACATCGAGTAGAAGAGATGGGTCGGTACGAAAACATAACGCTCGCAGATATGTGGCAACTGATAAAACTAGATGAACGCATGCGTATATTACACACAAAGGTGTATGTGTAAACACACACCAATTATATTCAGATTACTCTTTCCCATTTAACTTATTACTAAGTTAGAAGGAGAGGTTGAGAGAATTTCTCAACCATCACAAACCAATATCTCAAATATAGGATGTGAGCATTAATTCCAACATCCACTCTTAATGCTTACATTACATAAATTTATTGAAAACACAATCATTCTTTAGCTTCTCAGTATAGGCTCCAGCAAGTTGCCTCATAACCCTCTTAAAGGTGTAGTCAGCAAGTTGGATTCCCAAGTTCGGCTCCTAAACTCTCGAATCAAGAACTTCCCGAAGTCAATTACTGGACAACATCCCAAACCATCGCATAACCTCATTAGAAGACCACTTTCAAGTCTTCAAGGAATGAGGGATCCTTCCCTAGATCCACAACTGTTATACTCTCTGGACAACCATCCATATTGAGCCTTACTTCTACTCAATCTCTTAAATAGTGGCTTCAGACAAATCGCTGAACTACTAGTCATTCTACAGATGAACTCCCATCTACCGAGATACATGGGTGCCAACCGTTGTACTCGCTAGTCATATAGAAAAGTCGTCTAAATACGGAATGTATCTAGATTCAGCTATTACATCATAACCTTTTTATTGAAGTTTGAAAATTCATCCTCACTTAATTTACAAACCATTTATAATACTACTAAACCACAAAGATTTCAATGTGAGATAAAATGATGCCATGCACACCTTTCCAAGCCCATTTATCCACATCTCAGAAACACAAAGTCTGCCAATGAAAAATCCTCCAACCACTGTGTTTGTGAATGCTGCTACCATTGCAATAAATAAAAAAACACAAACAGACCACAAAAAATATCGCGTTCAACAAGCGTTGTGCGGCTCCAGGTCTGAACCATTCCGGATTCCCACAAACATGACTCATTCAAGCATTGCCGAGACTGCCCAGAATCCTCTGTTGAGAAACAGGAACAAGAAGTACCAACAGAACGGTCTTGAACTTCACCTCCAGGCCACGTTTTTCAGTAATCGAGAATTTGGCCTACGATTGTATGATGCGTGGCCTTGATCCATATGACCGCCGGTGTAAAACGCTCCATGGAAACTGCACCAAAATGGCTCCAAGAAACCCGTTTGCAGTTGGGGCTGTTGTAAGAGGCAACAGTCTGCCCTTCGTACACGAACTTGCATCCTCCCTTCAGATTGGCATCGATGTTAGAACACCCACATTCATTGTAACAAGTTTGGTTGCCCTCACAACCTGGCCCTACCCACACAGTGAAAGAACTGCCACTTGACAGCTGTGAAAAGGCTAAAACAAGGCACACCTGATAAATAAACTAACAGGAATAGTTGGCTCTGTATCTGTTTCACACAGGACACCTCCAATTGCTACGCTTCTCATAACCTCCTTTACAGCCAATGGATACCTGGAACAGATTCTACTGCATGTACACGGGTAATACAGATGCATCTTAGGACGTATGATCACAAAAATGATCATAGCACAGCACCATCATTGACATAGGACCAGTCCTTAGCCTTTGACACATAAATTATTGATTGGAATTCGTTACCCATTCTGATGTCGTCTAGCAATCCTGAGAAGAAGAAATCTTCTTCTCCTACATCTACAAATTGCTACAACGGAGGATTAGATATTGTAGAAAATACCATTCAATATCACCAGCACGACCTGCTCGGATCAACAATAAGGACTTCAGAAGCCATGCGGCTGCCAGCAGCAAGGATAGATCTACATGATAAAACTATTGAAACTAACTACCATCTCAAGAAAATCATGCACCAATACATATCTATTATTAACGGTATCTCTAATATAAAAAATTGGCCTTCTGTCTTCACGTTGTGTGGAGTTTCACTGAGATGATTTTATGCTTAACAATTAAACGCTTCTTAGTGGACACCAACAAACACAATTTCAAAAAAAATCTATTACATTTGCATAAAAAATATTTTACTATTTCTCACAATCCCAATAAGAGCCTAAAGCTCTGATACCATGATAAAACTAGCTAAAAGCATGCATATATTACACACAAAGGTGTATGTGTAAACAAACACACCAATTACATTCAGATTACTCTATTAAATAGAGTTTTCCAGATCTAACTTATTCCTAAGCTAGAAGGAGAGGTTGAGAAAATTTCTCAACCATCACAAACCAATATCTCAAATATAGGATGTGAGCATTAATTCCAACATCGAGATATGCAAGGAGAAGACTCATGGAATAGGTTATTAGATCCCATGAACCGAGTACTGAAAGCTGAGAATCTAAAATTCTCAGACGTGGTGATTTTGAAGAGTTTTGCTATGATGCGTTTGATAGTGAGATTTTCATGAATGGCTATGGTGGGGCTATGTGCAGCCCTGAAAAATTGTTTGATAGTTATGAAATGGCCGGTGATATCTAGTATTTCCGTAAGGGCTATGACGTGACTCAGTATTTGTATGCGGACACTGATATATTAGGGAGGAAAATAGAGATATCTGTCTAGATTGGCTTTATTGCAGTTTGCACACATTCTCAAGAACTAGATTTTTGTATTATTTAATATATATGGATTATGATTTTATTTCAAATTTTACAAAATATTGATTTATACATGAATATAGATTTTAGCAGTTTCTCATGCTGTAATTTTGGAAGAAAAATGTGCAGAAGTTTTAACTTGTCCATAGTCAACTCTCCACCTATCATCTATCATCTAGGACGGGAGAGGTTGATGATCTTCAAACAAGAGGTGAGGAACCTTTAAGCAGACTAAGACGACAAAAGAAAGAAAGAAAGAAGTAGATGTTGCTTGAAAATAAATAAATAAAAGGCCAAATTAACAAGAGAAATTAAATTAAAATTACAATAGCTACAAAGCATTGGTAATAAGTGAACCTTCTTATGATATATATATATATATATATATATATTGTGACTATGATTATGATTATGTAGGATTTAAGTTAAAAAATTATAATTAATATTAGATTTAGTTTTTTATAGATTAAAGATTAAATTTTAGTATAATAAATATTCACATTTCATGTGATACATCTAAAAAGATAGGTTGAGAAAAAATATCATATAACAATTAACTAGCACAACCACATTTAATTAATTAATGATCTCTGTCTTGAGAAACCACAACCCATGAGATCTAAGACGTCAAAGTCACGTGGGGATTGCACCCAGCCTTGGCCACACCAGCCCTTTAGTTGACTATATTTTTTAGCATGTCTCCTCCCCCTAACACTCGACATAACCAACCTCCATGACGTTTGATCCTGGGTTGCCTTGCAGACGAGGCCCATCGTCAATTGGTTGTGCTAGTGGGACTTGACTACTAAATAAATATTATTATTAATTAATGGTGATGATGATGATGATGATGATGATGATCATGATGGTTACTGTTTTTTAAAACTAATGCGGTCTATTAGAACTTAAGAAAGGAGAAAGAATCTAAGTTTGATTCTTCAAAATCTTTTTTCTATGGTCAAAGAGAAGGGAAATAAGTGCTCCAAGATCACTATAGGTGGGTTGGCTTAATAGGTCAAGAAGACTGGAAGTGTGGAAAATGGTAGGGAATTGAGAGTGAATGTGAGTAAGATTAGGGCATCTAAAAGGAAGTTCTTTTCATCTTCCACCTGCTTAGAATCTCAAATCTGACAGATTTTATCGTTCCAAGGGGACTTGGGAATAGGCCACTGCCCGGTCTCACTCCAAAGCTCATGGGAATTAGTTCTTATCTTAGCGATGTTCATTTTTTTCTTATTGCTGGACAAGACAGAGAGATAATTCTGATTATCAAGGGTGGGGTTGATCACTTCCTTATAGTATCTTAGATTCCTTTTACCCTTCATCTCCTGATCCTCCCACAACTTGTCTTTAAACTTGAAGGTAATAGTATTTTTTATATTATCTTTGCTTCCCATAGTTATCTCCTCCTTAATTCCGCAATGGTTGAGCCAGGACTGGGCATCCTTATGCCACCTGCGTTTGAGGCAAAGGTGAGGGTTTTGACTAAAGTTAGAAGCAATTTTAGGGAGCCTTTTTTATTCTATGTTTTCAAGCTCTTGTTATACATCATATATCTAAACATAGTTGTACTTTCAATGGGGGACAAACCAGATTCGATCAAGAGGATACGATACAGAGCATTTCCCTTGATCTTAAAGTTGTAGGTTATGAATTTCTTTTGAATCATATCAATATTCCTTCATGACTCTCTGGATATACTGCGACCCCAAAGTTCACATCTGTATATGTCAACATGGGTGACAAGGGTCTTAAAGAGGAACCTCTTCTTACTCCAAATGTAAAGATCGACCGACTTACATTTGTTTTCAAACTCATAATAAGCTTTCCAGCTCCCAATAATCCTTTTCTCAATGCTATAATTCCAGCTAAGATGATGAGGGAAGTCAATGCCCAAATACATATAACAAGAAACCTGTTCTAAGCATTGGTTATTATAAACGAAACTACCACTGGTGATATTTTTAGATTTAATGATCATGACTTTAGTCTTCTCAATATTAACTGTCATACCCATATTTGAGGATTATTCATGAAGAATCTGGAGCTACTTATCAAGGTCATCATGGATTTTTGTGAGAAAACGATATCATCGGCATAGAGGAGCAGAGTAATGAGAACACCAGTAAGCTCGGTGCCCTTGCACCCTCCAGAGTACATAGACTCCTCTAGCTTATCTATGTATATGCCAAAAAGGGTAGGGGGTAGGTGAAACCCTTTCATAACTCCGATATTGCATTTAATGTCTTTAGACCACCCCTCATTGGACTTAAGCTTAGTAGTGACGATCTCATAGAGACAGATCACAACAATCCTCAGCTCAAGAGGGACCATGATCTTTTTAAGTTTCTCCCAAATTGTATCTCGAGGAACAATGTCGAAAGATTTTCTAAAGTCCACAAAAAAGCATAAGAGATCGGCTTTACTATTGCGATATTCCTCCTCAATGATTATAAGAGTGACCAGATGGTCAATAGTTGAGTGATGTCTCCTAAAACCAACTTGTCCTTTAGCTCTTTTCCCTTGGATTTCAAGCCAAAGTCTAAGATTCTTCTCCAAAATGAGGCCATCAAGCTTGGCTAGGATATGGCTAACCATAATGATCATGTAGTTAGATGGAACACTCTTGTACCCATTTTTAAATATAGGTACAACATGGCTTTGCATCCAAAGCCAGGGGAAGCCATGCGTTACCGCCAAATTAAGAAGCTTGTGGAGATAAGGAATGATTATAGATCTTCCCATTTTAAGGATCTCAGCTTGGTAGCCTTCAATATCTTTAGCTTTCCCATTAGCAAGCTTATTAATATCAGACTCAATGTCGTCAAGAGAGAATACATCCTCCTTAATTGGAGTGATTAAAAAGGTTCCCATAATGTCCAAAGAGTCATACAACTTCTTAAGATATTTGTCCCAGTTTTCTAAGGCGATAGAATGGTTATATTTGGTTTTACAGAAAAGAACATTCTGCCAAAATGTTTTGGGCATGACTTTAGAAATGTGGATAAGATAATCCTGTCTTTTATTAATATATTATATTTTCTTCCTCTGGATGATATTTTTTATATATTGATATTCTGCATCCTAATGATTTAATTAGGAGCGTCTCTAATCGCATTCCTGGTAATTTTGAAATCTTTGTCATACCATGGATTGGAATTTCTATTAGACTTCTTAAACGAAATCTCATTATAAAATTTTCTAATGGTGTTGGAAAGGATAGTTGTGAAATGGTAATAAAGTTGATCAATGTTATTATTATAATCCATGGGGCCTAAATACCTCTTTAAGTCCTTTAAGAAGAGGTCAATTTTATTTCTATCGAAGTGAATGTGTCTTTTTCTTTCATTCGTCTACTGCATGTGGGTGGTATGCATAGCAACACAGAGGGATAGAGACAGAGGTCTATGGTCGGAGCCAGGCTTGAACCCATTAAAAAGTTTAAAGTTTGCAATATGGTTGAGGATGAGGATGTTAGAAATTCCATAATCCACGACACTGCTACCTAGTGCATGGAAACAATTCCTCTGACTCGAGAGGGGCCACTTGTTAATACCATTGCAAATAATTAGGTCCTCAAAACTCCAAAGTTTGAGGAGTTTGGTGCTGAATAAGTTCTTGATAATGTCTTCAGATTTTCTCTTGAATTTATTAGGTAAGTTACTATCTTCATCAAGCCACAAGGTATCGGGGTTAGAGTTGTTGCTTAATGTAATGGCTTGGTTAGTAGCATCTCTAGCAATAAAGTCTCCTAGTATAAGTATATTACCATAATTTCTCAGGTTGGAGATGTATTTTTCTAAAGAATTGAAAGCACAATCCTTATCCAGGTTGTTATTCTTATAGGATGTAGAGTTGATAGGAGCGAAATAGTAGATTGCAAGAATGACTGTATTGGTGGTAGAATCAGAGATTTTGATCCAAATGTATTGATTCAAGGGGTGGATTTTATGAAGTTGGATGTGAGAGGAAAAATTGTTCCTTATATAGCAAGCTATACCACCAAAACCCCTCCGAGAGGATTTCTTATTCCAACTAGACCAACGAGTGAAATCGTCGAGGTGAGGGACCCTAGATTCATCATGCTCCCATGTTTCAACTAAGATAATAAGGTCAATATCACTCAGGATCTAGCTTAACATAGGACCTTTACACCATGAAAATCCACGGCAGTTCCAGAAGAGGATCGAGAGTGATGAAAATCCCCATTTATCACTTGTTCTTGAGAATCAATCTCTAATAATAGATTTCTTGTTCCTAATGATTTCCTATTCCCTGACCTTTGTTGCATCCTTTACCTTTTGGACTTCTTTCCTAAGTTTAGATTGGTCTTCTGGAATGAGATCTTCATTTCTAAATATTCTTGTTCCGTTTAGGCTTGGGGATTTCCTGAGTATATCCAGTTTATGTTCATGACAAGTGACCTTGACATAGATGATTCTGTGTTTAATAATTCTCAAGTATCTTTCCAACCCTTATTTCTTCCATGAGATAGTTTTTTTCAATTTAAGATTTTTTTTTAATTGTTCTTTAACCATTAATAATGTGTTTTCATTGTTTTTTTCTTCTATACCCGCAAATATGTGATTTAAGGCTCGTTTATGGCACTCATGGTCGAGAACAATCAATTTATTAATTTCTTCTTTGATGGGTTTAATATCTAAGTTATTTCTGTGTTATTTAGGGTTTTGTTATTATGTAGTTGTTCTTTTAGATTTTTAATCTCCCTTTTCAAGGTGTCGTTTTCTTTGACCATTGTTTGTTTACTATGTTCTATTTCTTGAATTTTACCTTTCATTTCTTGGAGTTCAATTTCGAGTGTGGTTATCTTATTTTCTAATGATTTGGCATTGTTATTAATAATTTCCATTTGTTCTAGTTTAAAATGATTTTCTCTTTGTTCTCTTCGTCTTTCTAAAGACTCAATGTACTCATAGAGACTATCTAATGTAATTTTACTTGGTCTTCCTTTGCTAGAAGGGGGCTTAGAAATATGAGGGGAAGTATTCATATTGTAATAAAACAAAATTTAACTTAACCTAACAGTAGGAGGGAAAGTGAGAATGATTGCACCTGTAAGGCAGAGCCAATGCAACGTTGTATCCCTGGTGATAAAGATCTTTCTTCTTCTATGTATGTGTTGCTTTTTGATGACTGATCCCTTTCGGTATATTCTAGAATTACCCCAATGGATCCTCAGAATTTGGAACCTCATGCGTTCGACCTTCGCATCAATGAATTGAGCATACAAACTCTGATCAAAGCTGGAGACTTACTAGCATTAAGCCTTCTAAAAATTTTGTTGCAATGTCTTTGTTGGCCAAAGTATGGTGGAAGAACAATGTGGTTAAGCTTTTTTTTCAGTTTGAACCCCAACATAGAGCTTTTGGAGAGTAGTGCATGAAAGTGCCACAAGTGTCTAGCCACTGGGGCCGAATCGAATCAAGGAGAGTCGGTCGAGCTGGGTTAAGGGCTTGATACGCAACACTAAGGTTCAAGTCGATGGTTGCGGGTGCCACACACAGTGGATGATCAAGAGAGTAGATGATTGAATGCAGTGTCACCGAAATGCACTTCACAAAAAATGCCATCCCTTCACTTCAGAGAAAATTCCCGCATTGCACTTCGCACTTGTAGACCGAGAGACTCGTCGCAAATGTGTTGATATTCATGTGTTTCACATCGCAGATTCACTTCACCGAAAAAAACCCACATTGCACTGGGGCCAAAACAAATCAAGGAGAGCCGGTCGAGCTAGGCTGAGGGCTTGATACACACCACTAGGGTTCGGCTCTATGGTTGCGAGTGCCACATGCAGTGGCTATTATTATCAATTAACATTTTTATGAAATAATTAAATAATATTAAGTAATTTAAAATGAAACAATATTTAATAAAATTTAATATTAAAAAAATATATTAAATAATAACAAATAATTTAATTAAATAATAACAGTTAAAATTTTGTTACTAATAATATTTATGTATAATTAAATAAATATTAATATGATTTATTTAGTTATATTAAAAAATAAAAATAAAATAAATATTTAATTCATTATTTACAATAATTAATTAATTCATTTATGTGATATTATAACCTGAAGATATATAAACCTTAAGATAAAATTTAGAAACACTAAAATAATCATGATTGACCATGGTTGAGATTTATATCGAAACAATCTTTGTCACAATGTAACATTGGACCACAGTTGACCACGGTTGACCAAGCTTGATGATGGTTGTCGATGGTTGAACATGGTTGATTTTTATATTGACACAACATTTGTCACTATGTGATGTTGAACCATGGTTGACCATGGTTGAAAATGATTATAAACCCATAGAATTTATATTAAACCCAATGATTAATATTATTAACTCTATGAGTAATATTATACCGTAGGAATATGAACCCTTAGATTAATAAACCCAAGGGATTCATGTGATAAAACCAACGGAATAATAAACCTAAGGGATTAATACTAAAAACATAAGGGATTATAAACTCAAAGGAGTGATATTAAACTTAATGGATTAATATTATAGACCCAAGGTATATAAAGCCCAAGATAAATATTATAAATGCTAAAATAAACATGGTTGATCATGATTTACCATGGTTGATTTTCATATTGAGACAATCTTTGTCATAATGTGATGTTGGACCATGGTTGACCATGATAATAAATCCAAGAGATTATTATAAAAATCTACAATTAATATTATATACCATATGAATAATAATATACCCTACAAATGTGAACCCTTAGATTAATAAACCCAAGGGATTAACACTAAAACACAAAGGGATTATAAACCCAGGGGAATAATATTTAACCGAAGGGATTAATATTATACGCCCATTATATATAAATCGAAAGATAAATATTATAACCTCTAAAATAACCATGGTCGACCATGGTTTATTTTCATATTGAGACAATTTTTGTCACAATGTGACGTTTGACCATGGTTGATGATGGTTGACCATGGCTGATTTTCATGTTGATACAATATTTTTCACAACATGATGTTGAAACATGGTTGACCAGGATTATAAACCTAAGAGATTTATATTAAACCCAAAGAATAATATTATAAACCCTATGAATAATATTATACCATAGGAATATGAATCCTAAATTAATAAACCCATGGGATTAATACTAAAAACTCGAGGGATTGTAAACCCAATGGAATAATATTAAAAACAAGGAAATACTATTATAAATTGAAGGTACATAAATTCTAAGATAAATATTATAAACCCTAAATAAACATAGTTGACCATGGTTTACCATGCTTCATTTTTAAATTAAGTCAATCTTTGAGGTTAGACCATGGTTGACCATAATATTTGTCACAATGTGACGTTGGACCATGGTTTACCATGGTCATAAACCCAATGGATTTATGTTAAAACCTAAGATTAAATATTATAAACCCTATGAATAATATTATACCCTAGGAATATGAAACCTTAGATATGGTTCATTTTCTTATTAAGACAATCTTTGTCACAATGTGATATTATACCATGGTTGAACATGATTGATTATCATATTGAGACAATATTTTTCACAATTTGTTGTTGGACCATGGTTGGCCATGAATATAAACACAAGGGATTTATATTAAGCACAATGATTAATAGTATAAACCATATGAATAATATCACACCCTAGGAATATGAACCCTTATATTAATAAATCTAAGGGATTAATATTATAAACCCTTAGATTAAAAACCAAAGCGAATAATATTAAACCCAAGGGATTAATATTATAAACCCTAGGTATATCAACCATAAAATAAACAATATAAACCCTAAAATAAGAATGGTTGAGCATGTTTTACCATTATTGATTTTCATATTGAGACAATTTTTGTCACAATGTGACGTTGGACCATGGTTTACCATTGTGGATTTTCATATTCAGACAATCTTTGTCAAAATATGACACTCGACCACAGTTGACCGTGATTATAAACCCAAGGGATATATATTAAACCATAGGGTTAGTGTTATAAACCCTATGAATAATATTATACCCTAGGAATATGAACCCTTAGATTAATAAACCGAAGGAACTGATGTTACAAACACAATTGTATAATAAACCCAAGGGATTAATATTAAAAACCTATGGGATTGTAAATCCAAGGGAATTAAACATTAAATGTAGTGGATTAATATTATAAACCCAAGGTATATAAACCATAATATAAATACTATAAACCCTAAAATAAACATAGTTGACCCTAGTTGATTTTCATATTGAGACAATTTTTGTCACAATCTAATTTTGGACCATGGTTGAGCATGGTTAAGCACGATTTATTTTCCTATCGAGAAAATATATGTCACAATGACAAGTTGGACCATGGTTGATTTTCATATTCCGAAAATCTATCATAATGTGACATTTGACCATGGTTATAAACCGAATGGATTTATATTAAACCCAAGGATTAATATTATAAATATTATGAATAATATTATACCCTACGAATATGAACGCTTACATCAATAAACCCAAGGGATTAATACTAAATACCCAAGGGTTTATAAACCAAAGGGAATAATATTAAACCCAAAGTATATAAACCTTATCATAAATATTATAAAACCTAAAATAAACATACTTGATCATGGTTTGTGATGGTTGATTTTCATATTGAGACAATCTTCGTCACAATGAGACGTTGGACCAAGGTTGAACATGATTTATTTTCATATGGAGACAATATTTGTCACAAAGCGATGTTGGATCATGGTTGATTTTCATATTAATAAAATATTTGTCGCAATGCGACGTTGCACCATGGTTGACCATGATTATAAACCCAAGGGATTTATATTAAAGTTAAGCATTAAATTATAAAACCTATGAATAATAATATACCGTAGGAATGTGAGCCCTTAGATTAATAAAACCAAGGTATTGATATCATAAACCCAATGGAATAATAAACCCAAGGATTAATATTGTTAACCCTATGAATAATATTGTACCTTTTTAGACAATCTTTGTCACAATGTGAAGTTGTACCATGGTTGACCGTGGTTGATTTTCATATTGAAACAATATTTGTCACAATGTGACATTGGACCAGGGTTGAACATGATCGTAAACCCAAGGGATTTATGTTAAACCCAATGATTAATATTATCAATACTATGAATAATATTATATCCTAGGAATATCAACCCTTAGATTAATAAACCAAGGTAATGATACGTGGTTGTCCAATTTCACCATGTTTAAACATCGCTAACTATGTTTTGGCTATCATTTATCATGATTGACTATGACCATGGTTTGAATCCAGTTTATCATGATTGACTATGGTTGAATATGGTTTGACTATGACTGACCATCATTCCACCATGGTTTTCCTATGTTCAACCATAGTTGAATATGATTGAATAAAGCTAACCATGGTTTGAATATAACTTGACTATTCTTGGCCATACTTTGACTATGGTTTGTTTATAATTGTCAATTATTTTATTATGATTTGTCTATAGCTAACCATGGATTGACCATGATTCCCATTAAAATGGTGGTTTTTAATGGATAACCATGGTTAACCTTGACCATGCATTATAAGCCTCCATGGTCAACCGTGGCCATCCACTATGCTTCAATATAATTCATTGTGGTTCATCCATGAACTTTTAGACTTTAATAAGTTTTTTTCTCGTGTACCCTTAGATATTCCATTCAATCGACCAATTGTTTTATTTGGAAAGCATATTCTCTCATATTAATACATAAATTTACACCTCAAAATTTTAAAACTACCACACAAACATGTAATTATGATGGTTTCTTATTTTCACACTTCCTTATATCTAAAATAAATTTAAATTTAAGTTATTCAAAAATCGAATTAAAACATTTACATAATTCTCAATAAATCATTTATTTTATAAACAGAAATGTCCATCCCAAATAGAGTGATGCATAGACGTTGAAAAATTATTATCTTTATGTCGATAGAAGATCAAGAATACTTGAAAAATACAAAAGATACAAAAGTAAAGTGAATTTTTTTGCTTATTTTGACTTATTTCATATTCATCATATCATTTTAAAATATTTGGAAATATATAGTCAATTTTCACATAAACCTAAGACATAAATAATTCAAATACTATCAAAATACTAATATGTTTTCACATAATTAAATAGTAACTTAGTATTCACAGGGCATTTCAATTGGAAATGGTTGTGTAAATAAAGTATTATTGTGTGTAAATATGATATTTCACCCCCAAAATAAATGTTAAGAAAAATATGTAATGTTTGTAACGCACCAAATCTCGTAGTCAATCACGAATCTCTTTTAAAACAAATATTTGTTTAGGAAAATATCATATCATATTCTACAACTAGATTCATGACTTGCAAAATTTAAAAGAAGATTTTGAAAACCTAAGTTTAATACTTTTCCCATGTATAATGTATTGTATAAATAGATCGACATCAAACTTATAAACCACTTTGCAAAATATTCTAAGTGGTTGCTTCCACTCACAGACCGAAATTTGTAAACCACATCTGTTGAGAGTAATTTTAGTATCTTAAAATCTCAGTTTCTTTTTATTAAGTAATAATCTTTCTTATATCTTAAAATTTAATTGATTATTAATATTTTTTTAAATTATTATATAATTAAAGTTTAAATTTATATCTTACATATGTATCATTTTAAACTATATTAATTTATTATATTAATTATTTACTTATTATATTGCAATATTAAAAAACAATACAAACATATATATAAAATAAATAACAAAATACCCATTAAAAATTATAACACCTTAACAATAACATAATAAAAAAATATACCATTAATAACTACACACTTATAAATTAATTAATTGTAATATTAATTTAAATTAATTGTAATATTTTAATTATTATATTTAAAAATATATATTTTGAAATTTTTTGTTGTTAGCTTATATTGCATTAAAAAAAGTTAATTAAAAATACTATCACATATTGCTCAAGACGTTGTCGCAATATAAACCTGAATAATATTCAAAAGTTAAATATTGAACTAAATATTAAATCTTATTTTAATAAAGTTCGTTCCCAATTTTAGATTATCTTATGCTATTAATAAAAACCCCAAACGGTTGTATACAGGCATATGATTCTGTCGCCATGATAAACTTATAGATAAAAAAAATAGAAACAAATTAAAAAAAATAACAAAATAGGAAACATTTAGAATAAACATAATATGTTTCAAAATTTTCAAATAAAGGGCTTTTTCATATACTTCCATAAGTCTAGCCCATATACACCCTATAGCACTTCATGTGTGATTGACTCAATATATAATTATATAAGGATGACCATATTTTTATACGATTGACCTTGTTATCACAAAATCAGGTCTGATGGGCTGCTTCTCAAGTAAACATTGTGTAACTATTTCAAACCAATCTTTTGGTTGAGGCTTAGCCTCCTCAACTTGAGAGGGTTCTCTCAAAAGATTATGATTTTTGATAAATAAGTGATGGCTAACTCTAAGGTAAAACAGATAGAATATATAACTGGTTGTAAATCACATTAGCAAACATTCATTGGGCTATGGAGTCAAGGTAACTTCAACAAAAACATCACAGTCTATCTAGCATGGAAGTCAAGGCATTTGGAGTTCAAATCAGAGAGTAAAACATATAGAACAGTGAAACACAGTCAGTTTGTATATGAAAGAAGTTAGAGCATTATGAATGAATTCTAAGTATCATAAACAAACACCACTTCAGATAGAGATATTGAAGAAAGCCATTAGAATAATAATAGACAAGAACTCTTCATGAATCTTGCATTGTCTAAACAGAACTCTGTATTAAGCTGAAAAAACCATTATATACAAAACACAATCTTTGCTAATAAAAATGTCCAGCCTCTTGGATTTCAATATTATGCTCTTTTATAGAACATTTACAAAATATTATTCCTTCTTCTCCACTAGATACATCAAACTCATAGAGTTTGACCACTTTCTCTAATCATAAACATGTCATTTATTACAAATTCACAGCGATAATCCTAATGAAAAGTCATATTTCTAATAAGACTAAAACTCTTTAATACCCTCCTAACAACCTTATCTACTCTTTATTACATCTTTTGCCACCTGCACTCCCATGAAGTCGAATTTGGTGATGATCTTTAACTTGATGTAGCCATTTTGTTGATGATAATGTTATCCTAAAATTTAGGAAACATGTCTTCCTTTTTTTAGGCCCTTTGATTCCTTTATCTGTTTTGAGCACTTTGACCATTAATGAATCATTTCTACATGTCTCTTGTTGTCAAATATTTACACCATATGTCTTCAATTCTCCCACTATGCAGAATCTAAACTTTGAACAATGCTAAAAAGGTAAGAATAAACCTGCGCTACGAAAGCAGCACAGTTTCATACCGCAGTGTTTAGCTCCTTTTAAAATCTTCTTTTGATTTGTTTTCTTCGGGGAAGCTTTCATTTTCCATTAACACACTTCCACCAGCAATTTCAAAACAAAATTCACTAAAATTCAATCAAAATTTGATACGAAAATATGATAAAGACTGCTTTAGCAGTTTCGTAGTGCATTTCATCAGATTTGCACTATATATGCTATGAAACTGCTGTGTAAGCAGTTTTGTCAAAATTGTCTTCAAAATTCAAACTTTGGAGATAATTAAACTTTAAGGGTATTGATTTTATTTCAAAAACACATAAATATGACCTTGAAAACATAACCTTCATCAAAATTTACCTTCATTTTGATCAGAGATTGTATTGTGGATTTATCATTTTGTTTCATTGCCCCTTTAACCTTTCTTGAGACAGAGACCATGTCAATTGTATCTCCAGATATTCCACCTATCTTCTTAACCTTCAATTGCTAGCTCTCTATTGAGTGTTGATCACTCTTACAAACTTTGCCTCCTTAATGGCTGGGACTGTCCATGGGAAGAATTGTTCTTCACTTCTTGGTATTTCTGATTTGGAGACTATTTGACCTTCCCAAACATCTTCCATCCTCTTAAATTCCATTTTCTCAATGACATGTTTTTTGGCTCTTTTCTTCAACTTAGCAATCTCATGTTTCGCTAATCTTAACTTCTCCTCCAGGGTTTTATATTTGGTCATTTCTTCTTGTGCTATAATTACTCTATTTTCTACATGCTCTACCACAAGTGAGGAAAGATCAACTATTTTTTCAAGAACAGGTGCTGATTTATTGGTTCCTTCAACTTCGACATTAAGTTCCTTGAGCCTTTTGGAATGTCTAGTTACGAGCTTCGTAGATTGGAAAAAAAATGTTGCATCTTCACCCTTAAACTCCAACTTCTTTTCTAATTTCACCTTTTTCTGTTTTCTTTCATTTATTCCTAGGAAATTAGCTTTCACTATAGGTGATTCTTCTATGCCTATTGCATGCAGTATGTCATCCAAATTTCCTTTCAATCATAGACTGTCATTTGATCCTGAAGCTACTGTCTTTCCTTTTGATGTTGCAGCTTAATTCCTTGTAATTCTATGAACTACTTGCTTACCAGCTGTTTGTTTTTGTTTAGCTTCCTTAGTACTTTGTAATCCTTGTTTTGGAGGTGAAGGATTTTATGTAACAATCAATGGTGTTCTTCCAACCTTATCTTTCACTTGTTTCCTTGGCTTCAATTTCAAAAACCTTCTTTTCCTTATATCTGTTTGTTAACTGACTTCTGGTAATGGTGATGGATTTTCCTTTGCCTTAGGGTTTTTAACTGGGGTTAGAGCTTTCATTTCAAATCTACTTATAAAAATAAAAGAAGACCAGTCCCTTTTAATCTTCTGGAGCTCATTCAAAACCAACAGTTTAATTAAACCATGGTGAAACAAAGATGTTTCACAACCCTCGGGTTTTGCTTGCACTTTAACAACCATTTTGGTAATACTTCTATAGAGGAAAAATGGTAAATCCAATGATATCATAGCTATGAAATTTACTATGAGTTTGAAATGATAAGTGTAGACTTTATGGTACTTGCCTTCACATGGGAAATATCTTTGGATGTTGAACAGTAGTTTAGCATAGCTATCCTTAATACAGTTTCTACGAACTGCATTGCTTAGGTCCATCTCTGCATATTCTAGCTTCATAAACATCTTGCATGCCTCCATATCAAATCTACAACCCTTAAACCAAGTTTCATGTCCTCTAGGTATTTCAATCACTAGAGCTATGATTTCAGGTGTCACTGACATGTTTAACATTGCAACCTTTGTATTGGTCCCACTGAAATGTAATGCAGACTCTTTGGATACCTGAGAATGTCCACCTTGTAACTTTTCACAGAATTTTAAAGAACTTGCTTTACTGAAAGTGTCCATGGTTGTTTGATCTTCAGCTAAAACTTTTGTGCTTTCAGGTTCAGATCTCAAACGGTGTCCACTTATATGGTTATTTTTCTCCTTAGCCATGTTTGTTTTAGAAAAACTTTGTTCGCTTCCTTCAAAATTTATAAAACAACCTCTCTTGATTTAATTTGGAAGCCTCACTTGAGAAAAAGGGAACAACCTCGCTTGATTTGATTTGGAAGCCTCACTTGATTGTATATGATAATAGCCTTGGTATAAAACAACCACAGGCTTAACTCTAATACTTCAGAGTTTGAAACGGAGATGTTTCACAATTCAATATGAGCAAATGTAGACTGGAATGACTAGAACAGAAAATAGTTTTCGAAATTTGAAATCCAGATTTCCAATGAGAAACCCATGCTATGATAATAATGGATATGAATGGTTAAGTACCTCGAATATGACCTCTAACTGACTCACCATGATGTTACCCCATCATTACTTAATGGATTTCTGACAATTTCTGGGTTTTGACATGAACTGTTAAGAATCCGTGCTTTCATAGTGCACATAGTGTAATTTTCGCACTTTGCGCTATGAAAGTTGCAGTGCTTTCATAGCAAAAAACCAAAATTTTGAATTGACCCCGCTACGAAACTGCGGTTTTGTGGCTAATTGCATGACTTTCATCCGAAACTTAATGATATGATTTCTAAATGAATGATAAGCCTTTTTGATCATGGAATGAGACTTAAAAGACTTTATTTGAAATTGAAAACTGAACTTTGAGACTTCTAAATCTAAGATCTACCCTTTATCAAGACTAAGTGACTCAAGACCTATTTGAAAACTATGATCAAAAGAGTGTAAACTAACAGAGTTAAAAAAAAACAAAAAAATTAGGGTGATAATAGTGGCTCCACTTGGGATAGTGTGCCCCTATGGTACACTAAGAACAAGTAGCTCCAGTGCTGCTATCCATTTTTTGACAGAAACAGAAAAACTTTTGAATTGCCAAGCTTCCTCCTCAAGCTCTAATGGCCTTCACCTCGGGCTCAAGCTTGTTGATTTTGCTTGTCATTATTAGCAGAAAAACTTGTAAAATGAAATATATACAATGATATGAATCATCCATCAAATTTTAAGAAGAATAATGCTTCAAAAACCTGCCATTGACAGGTCCTCCAGCATATGGTTTTCCATCTATCTCCTGCAATATATAAGTATTGTTTCCATGGAAAGTAGCTACCTTGAAAGGACCTTTCCATAAGTTTTCAAATGTACCATGTTTGCCTTTCTCTTCAATTCTGGCCTCCCATTTCAGCACTTCATCTTGAATTTGAAAACTTTCTTCCTTGATATTCTTATCAAATGTCCTCTTGATTCTATTTTGAGATTGTTGATTTCTGTCATAAACCTCATTCCCTTTCTCTTGCAGGGCTATCAGCTGATTAAGTCTTCTCTAGATTGCATTTGGTTCTTCTTCTAGCCCTTGAATCAACTTCATAACAGGTACTCCTAGTGATGTAGGAAAAATAGCCTTAGCCCCATATACTAATTCATATGGTGAAGTTCCAATTGACCTTTTTGTGCATATCCTATCAGCCCATAAGGCATACTTCACCTTCAAATGCCAATTTTTCTTATTCTCCTACAATACCTTTTTAATAATCCTTACAATGCTCTTGTTAGAAGATTCAGCAAGGCCATTTCCTTGCAAATAGTATGCAATAGAATGCCCAAGAGTAATATGATATTGATGACAGAAATTGATTAGTTTCTTAGACTTGAATGCCTGTGCATTATCAGTTATAATCTTCATAGGGCAACCAAATCTAGACAATATATTATTTTCTAAGAAAGAGATAATCACAGAATCATTAGCTTGCCTAGTTGGGATTGCTTCAATCCATTTGGTGAAGTAATCAGTTGCTGTAAGAATCCAACGATGCTATCCTGAAGATGATGGATGAATCTCCCATATAAAACCTAGTCCCCACTGCAGGAATGGCGCTTCTACATAAATAGGAATCAGAGGTAAGGGTATAAATTTCTTCTTACCCTCGAAAATCTAGCATTCATGGCATGCAATAACCTTCTTGTATACATCCTTAAACATTATTGGCCAATAAAATCCTGCTCTTAGAATTTTGTTCACTGTCGCCTTCCAATAATGATGGCCTCCGCAATCCCATTTGCATTAGGGGAATTTGGAGTTCTAAAATGGGCCTCCTAACGAAAATGTACAATCAAAATTCACTTTATGAGAACCAATCACATTTTAGGGGATGAAAGCGTCCCTAATGGTTGAGGTGGCATTTCCTGAGTTAAAGGTACTTACTTGTCACATTCTCAATGGTGGATAAAAACTCATGGTTAACCATGGTAGTGATCTAAGTACTTTTAAAGTCAAAGTAAAGTACTCATAATAAATGTCATTTCACACTTTTTGAATAAAATAATATTATTGTCATTTCATATTTCTTGAAAGAAACAATGCATATCCCTATACATTTATTATATTATTTTTATATAGTATATTAATTTCATGTTATTATATAATTTAAATAATACAAATTTTAATTAGTAGCATATAATATAATTAAAAATTTAAAAATTGATATTTATATTTTATTTTAAGTTATTCAAGTACAAAGGAAAAATACATTATTTGTTCAATGATAATGAATTTTTCTTGAAAATCTCATTCTTATTTATAGTCACATCAGTACAGCTTTTTTATTAATTTTATTTTGGTACAAATTTTGAATTGAATTCAACTATGGTTACATGGATTTTGGTGCAAAAAGTGAATTGAAAATTCATAAATATTATTTTATTGGTTTAGATATTATTTTATTATTTCCTTAGAAGGCCCATTTTAGACCTCAAATTTCCCCTAATGTGAAACTCTTCAATGACTTTATCAGCCTCTTCTTCAAGCAAGAAATTTAACAAAATTCCACCAGTGTCCTTCCAAAACAGTTTCTTTCAAATATAAAATATCCTAAGGATTTTAGCTGAACAAACCTTGCTTTGGAATTTTTTAAATCAACAGGTGCTTTATGGTGCTGTAGGACAAAAACAACTTCCTTGTACCAATTTGAGGTGATATATTTTTCTTCAATAGAAACTAGTTCCTCATCTTCATTTGAATTTTTTGATATTTCTGCAATCCAATTTATATAAAGACAATCAAAGATTGGCTGTGCCATCAGCTTCGTCAAGCCTTTCCCTTTGACCAATTTTGTCGATTTAATCTCAACATCATATTCTAGCAACTTGGAAATCCATTTCCCCCTCTTACCATCAGGGTCGGCTTGAGTGAGGATGTCTTTCACAACATTATTAGGAACAAATGCCACAATAAGAGAATGTAGAATATAAATTCAGAAATCTTTAACATCCTTCACCAAAGCATAGGATTTCTTTTCTAAGATATTATACTTCAGTTCAACATTGGCTAATGTCCTACTAAGGAAAGAAATCAGCTGTCCAATACCTTGTTGTCCCTTTTGTAGTAGAACTCCAGCAATAGTATTCTCTGATGCAAAGGTAAACATCAGAAATTCCTTGGAAAATTCAGGACTAATCAATAGTAGTGCCTATGTGAGTGCTATTTTTATCTCTTAAAATGAATTTCTTGCCTCTGCTGTCCACTTAATAGCAACTCCCTTCTTCAACATCCTTGTTATGTCCTTCACAATCTCCACAAAATTAGGAATAAAACGCCTTACAAAATTAAATTTTCCAAGGAAAGATTGAATCTCCTTTCTACTTCTTGGCAAATCCACCTTCTGAATTGCATTGACCCTACTTGGATCAATCTTAATTCCATCTTTAGAAATGATATGCCCAAGTAATTTACCTGAAGTTAAATAAAAAATACTTTTTGTGGGATTTAGAGAGATACCAAACCTTCTAATTTTCAGCACAATTTTTTCCAAGTGTTTCAAATGATCTTCTTCCTTCCTTGAAAATATTGATATGTCATCATGATACACAACGACCATCTTGTCCTTTTCTTTAGAAAATGCAATGTCTATTGCCCTCTGAAAAGTAGCTCCTGCATTCATGAGACCAAATGGCATTTTCGCATACATAAAAGTAACCCATGGTGTAGTAAAGGTTTTTTTTCCTCATCATTAGGATGCACAAGGATCTAATTATAACATGAAAAACCATCAAGCATAGACATTCTCTGAGAACCGACAATAGTCTGCAAAATTTGATCCATCTTTGGGAGGGGATAATTATCTTTCAGGGAGGCTTTATTCAGATTTCTGTAATCAATGCATATTTTGATTTCCCCACTTTTCTTCCTAACCGGAACCAAATTCGCAAGCCATTTTGAAAATCTTATTGGGGCTATGATGTTGGCATCAAAGATTTTTTTAACTTCCTTCTCAATCAAAGGCATAAGAAGTGGGTTGATTCTCCTTAACTTCTTCTTGAAAGGTCTTTCATTTTCCTTTATGGGAATAGTATGTTGAAATATTGAGGGATCATATTCTTTAAAATCAGCATAATTCCAAGGAAAGACATATATAAATCTTTTCATCATTTCAACATATTTAAACTTCATATCAGCTGAAAGAAATTTTGAAATTTTGATCATTTTGGGCATATCTATAGTACCAAAGTTACAACTCTCAAGTTATTCATCCTCAGCTTGCATCTTGGGGGATTTAAAAAAATCATTCTGATCAAAAGGTTTTTCTAGAGGTATTAGTCCCTTTGGTATGGAATTATTTTTTAGTTGTAAAACTTCAGAATTCCCTTTAGATTCAGCTAACATGTTCTGTTGATCTACTTGTATATTTTCAAATTCTTATTTCAACTCAATAAAAAATTTCACCTGCTGATCATCCTCAAAAACTTGCCAATGAATAACATTATCAGGAATGGCTGGTCTATGGCGAACTTCAACTTCATACGTTTCAGTGGAGTGTAAAGGAATAATGAAAAGGCTTGCAGAGACAGCAAGAGAATCAGCAATGGATTTTTGTTCTCTAGTTTTGACTATGAATAAATAGGCTCGAAATTTTTCTAACATGTCCAAAACCAGATTTCTATATGCTCTCATCCTTGTGTCCTTTGTTTGATAAACACCTTCAATCTGTTTTATGGCTAATTATGAATCTCCAAACACATAAATGTTTTTATCCTTCATTCTTTTCAACACTTCTAGACCCAAAATCAGGGATTCATATTCAACCATGTTATTCGTGCAATCAAAGTTCAGTTTATAGGAAAAGAAATTATTTTCATCACTTGGATTTCTAATCCAGACCCCTGATCCTGCTCCTTCTTTGCCTGCTAATCCATCAAAATGCAATGACCACCAACCTTCTTCCTCTTTATTTCTGACCTACTGACCTTCTGCTTGTTGATTTTCAGACCGTTGAATTTCAGAACTCTGATTTTCTGCTTTCTTTTCTTCTTCCACTTCATTAGTCAATTCATTGAAAAGAATAGTAGAACCAAGTTCAGTATCAAGGGCATAAATTGGAATTTTTTTGGGTTTATCTTTGCTACTTACCATGTAAGACATCCTTGTCTCTCGATACAATATTCTTTGCTCTCCAAAGACTGGAATGGTAGCATAAGTAAGATCCATCTGCATTGTACCCTTAATTTTTTCTACCCATGATCTTGACAGAAACATACCAAACTTCGGTGGAATGTCAACTACAACAATGTCCATGACTACAGTCTTAGCAGGGACTTGCATCAGAACAACAACAACATCCTTGATTAAACCAATGCATTGAACTCTTTTTGAATCAAAAGAAAAAAACCTTTGTATGGTCTAGTTATTTCTAACCCCATTCTTCCCATGATTACTTTGGGCATAAGATTGTGATAATCTCTTGAATCTAACATAGTATTGTGAAATGTCATGTCGTGAATGCTAAGTCTCACATAAAAAGAAGGAACTTCCTCATTTTGTTCATCTTCTAGTCTTGGACCCAAATATATGGTTGGATGATCTTCCAATACATTCAAAATATTAGTAGCCCCAACTTGTGAATTTAGCATTTTAACGATATTGCTTCTATATTCATCTACCTTGAGAATTTCAACAAAAGGGACTGATATTTTTATCTTAGAAATTTCATTTTCAAGATTGAAAACAAAACATATTTTTTAGCTTCTTTAATAGGAAGGACAGTAGGTATATCTTTCTTACCTTCTACGAACTTATGAGCTTCCTTCTTTTCATCAGAAGCCTTTGGTGCATCCTTCGTAGGTTGTGTCTTGCTTTCAATGATAGGTACATTCCTATTTTTGAGATTATATTGTTTCTGCATCTCAAAAATGGCATGTTGATATCCCTTTAGATATTCTGATATTTCTTCTTCATGATTTTTTTGATCTGATTGATCATGTTATTCCTTATTCAAGAAAATCCCTGACATTTCTTCATCAAAACAATGAACAGACTCTTTAGGTTCTTCATGGTCATCTGCTTCATCAACCAAATTCTACTGAAAAGGAGGTCTCACTAGAGGATCGGGCTACTGATTTCTATTCTCTCATAGTCTCTGCTAATTCTGAGGTCTCCTAAACTAAGGGTTTCTAAATTGAGGTTCACGTTGTGCAGGAGGAGAAGAGGTATTACCAAGGGCTAATATATCCATCAATTTTTCCATTGTTTTTATCATTGAATCCAGTTTGTCTTGAGAGGAAGAAGATGAAGGTTTCTCTTCTTCTTTCAATTTACCCTTACCCATTTTTGACTTTTTGGCTACTATCAAATTAACCTCCACCTTCACAGTGTCATTTTTCATTTCAACAAGTGTAGGATATTCTCTTTCTCTCAGCAGTATGGAAAACTCATAGTCTAAAGCTTCTGCATACCTCATTTGAGCTAAGGCTTCTGGCAGTTTCAATCAAGAAGGAATAGAATCTAACACTTTATTAAACCTTTTTTGAAAATTTTTGGACTGTTTCATCAGTAGCTCTCTTCAAGGTATTATACTTAGTGAGGGATTGCACTGGATTAGTTATATTTTCCCATTTCCTTAAGAAAAAATCTTAAAATTCATTCCATTTATGAATTCTCGCAGGAGTAAGAGATTTATACCACTTTCTAACCTCACCAGTAAAACTTTGAGCAAATAATATTAATTTAACATCTTCATGATCAACCTCCTCTCTGTCTATAAAGTCATTAAATTAATCAACATGATCCTCTGCTGTAATGTCCTCATCACTTCCCCAGGTTTTAATTCTAGTAGCATACTTACTAGGGAGGTCATGTAAGACTGCAAGAAGGACAAGACGGGCGTATCTAGCAGGTGCAGCAGGTGGATTTGCAACCATGGTCAGAGGTACTGTGGTAATTTTACGAAACGTAGAAACAGTGGATGACATACTGCTATGAAGAGGAATATTTGGTCTTTGTAAGCCAGTAACAATTGAGCTCCAGTTGGGAAGAGGTAAACCAACTTTACTTTTCAAAAATACTTCGAAAGGATCATGCTCCTTCAATTTGTCTAAAGACTCCCTTTCCAACAAAAAATCTAAAGCAACAGCTTCACAGAATTCTTTTTTGTCTTCTTAGGTCACTAGAGCTGAAGTGTCAATTCCTCTCTTATGTAAGTCTATGATAATTTCAATTAGTTCCTTTCATTTTCTGATCTAAAAAAAACTTCATGAATCTTATCATTGTTAGGAATTTACCACAAAAATGAAACAAGAATTTACTGAGAGATAAATAAACATAACCAACAACAAAGAACATAAACATAAACACATATGTTTATCCAGGAAAACCCCAAACTCCGGGGAAAAAACCCAACCAATGAAATTTCATTAACCATTGGCCACAACCCTGGCCAATCCGGCCAAGTGAACCTTCACCGCTCACCTCCAGGCCTACTTTACAATGAAGTATTCTCAGCCTTTTATAGGCTCCATTACATGCAATACCATGGGTTGAAAAACGATGGGTGCGCAATACCATGTGCCCCAAAAACCACTACTATTTACCCTACTCAACATTGACTCTATCCCAAGTCAAGTTTACCTAACAATTCCTCCCTTAAACTTGACTTGGGGATTATTGAGTAAATCCAGCCAAACCTGCTAGCTGAGACAACCCTGCTCACTCTAGCTCTTCCCCCCTCAAATTTTTACCCAGGGTAATTGTTAATTTGACATCCCCCCTATCACCTAGGTCTAACCCAGACTTTACCAGTGATTACCTAGGGCTACACATGCCATACCAGGTCTTACAACAGTATGCCCATTTACATGTAAAAATTAACTCCATTATAATAATATTTTTTTTGTTTCATTGTTGCTATTCTTTGTATGACCATTCTCTACATTCATGATGTCCTCTCCAAAGAGGACATCATATTTGAATCTGCCCACCAACTGTAATAAAAGAAATCAATTTTTCATGAGCGTTTCCATGACCTCTCTGCATTTCTGCCCTATGATCTCTTAACTCATGCTCTGCAATTGTTAACTCTTCCTTTTTCCAATCCACTTCGCCATTTCAGTCCACATTCCACTGATTTTTCTTCTACACATGAGTAGATTATCCTAGGATTCTAATCCCTGCACCCTCATCCATATCAATATTCTTTCCACATCCAAGACTTTGTTGCTGAACCATGATTTCATTTTTTTTGGATACAAGCAACTTTCACGACCTTGCTCAATCTACATGGCCACCGATCTAACCTGCATGGAATATGACTTCATTCTACAGTCCTCTCTACTGCGCATCAGCCAATTCTCCGAGCTTGGATTCACACGGATCCTAGCCCCCTATAGATATGCGATGGTGTTCTCATCATGGAAAGCAAGGATCTGTCACACTTTCCTACCCATGACGAAGCTTCGATCAACTTCACCCTTTCAACATGACTTCCCATGGTCCTGGCACACTCACCCACATCGCATTCCAGGTCTCTTCCACTACTCCACCGTGAAGAACCATCAATATCCTTATGCGTCGACTGTGTAGAATCCGCCTTCGTTTCCTTCTTCATAACCTCAACAAATGATTGCATGATGCTGAAATATTTCTGTGCGTTCTTGGCTCAAATCTTGTAAATATCTTCTTGGATTCCAGATATGCATCTATAAAGTGACTTCCACAGGTAGATACACAACTCGTCCATGCTTGTGACCCTTTCTGTGGATTCGTTGCTTAACCTGTAGGCCATCCCGGGATATGAATCCTCTTGGATCTTGCTGCAAAACTCATCTCCATGGCACTGCCAACATTCATGCCACAAGTCCCTTCATGACTTCCTCAACCTCCATGCAGGAACTCTCTTTGATTATTGCGCGACCCAACCACCATGTCAGGGCTTGGCGTCAGTGCAGGTCCCGACCATGTCCACGTAACACCAATGTTCTTTGACCATCTACAACGTTGAGGGGTGTCTGAAACTCTCTTCCTCCATAACATACACCTGTATGGAGTTAATACCCTCCTTAGCCACAAAAAATTTCCTAGTACGCTTGTGGCCATGGACCAGAGGCACCAACGAGGCGACAACTTCAAATTTCTCTATTTCATACTTATCATGAGCATGAATCCACGAAATGATCATATCATCAAAATTTTCACGCCATTAGCCGCATATTCGTTTCTATATTTAGATCCATAAATTAAACCTTAGAGCCATCATCAAAATTTATCTCATTAGAGCGTCCAGATTAACCTTGGCCACAAAAAACATCCCTCTCAAGCTCAAACCCTGAATCTGGCTCTGATACCATTTTTTAGGAATTTACTGCAGAAATAAAACAAGAATTTACTGAGAGATAAATAGACATAACCAGCAACAAATCACATAAACATAAACACATATGTTTATTCGAGAAAACCCCAAAATCTGGAGAAAAAACCCAACCAATGAAATTTCATTAACCATTGGCCACAACCCTAGCCAATCCGGCCAAGTGAGCCTTCACCACTCACCTCCAGGCCTACATTAAAATGAAGTATTCCCAACCTTTTATAGGCTCCATTACATGCAATAACATGGGTCGAAAAACCATGGGTGCACAATACCATGTGCCCCAAAAACCACTACTATTTACCCTAGTCAACATTGACTCTATCCTGGGTCAAGTTTACCTAACAATCATCAAATCTTTTATCTTTAGGACATCTTGATGTTTCAGAGGACAAGAATTTCGAATAAGATCGAGCACCTGGTATTTCAGAAATGCCTTGATTACCTCTTGAAATAGTGTTTGGATTGTCCACGAAGGCAGGTGGATTTGGGTCAGGATTACTCCTCGTGTATCTACTTCTCGAAGCCACCTTTGAACATATAAACTTTAAATGGAGTCACCAAGGTAGATGCAGCCTCAAAAAACTTTATGAGCTCTTGCTACCTTCAGAAGTTCACCTTCAAAATCTCGAGAAAGTATAATCTTCAGGCTCTTGCCAGACGCACCAAAATTTTATCACAAAATCAGGGCTGATGGCCTTCTCATCAAGTAAAAATTGTGTAGCTATTTCAAACCAATCTTTTGGTTGAGGCTTAGCCTCCTTGACTTGAGAGGGCTCTCTCAAAAGCTTATGATTTTTGATAAATAAGTAGATGGCTAACTCTAAGTTTAAACAGATAGAAGATATAACTGGTTGTAAATAACATTAGCAAACATTCATTGGGCTATGGATTCAAGGTAACTTCAACAAAAACATCACAGTCTATCTAGCATGGAAGTCAAGGCATTTGGAGTTCAAATCAGGGAGTAAAACATATAGAACAGTGAAATACAATGAATTTGTATATGAAGGAAGTTAGAGCATTATGAATGAATTAAAAGTATCATAAAAAGACACCACTACATATAGAAATATTGAAGAAAGCCATTAGAACAATAATAGAAAAGAACTCCTCACGAATCTTGAGTTGTCTAAACAGAACTCTGTATTAAGCTGAAAAAACCATTATATTGAAAACACATTCTTTGCTAATAAAAATGTCCAACCTCTTGGATTTCGATCATATGCTCTTTTATAAAACATTTACAAAATAGGATTCCTTCTTCTCCACTAGATACATCGAGCTCATAGATTTTGACCACTTTCTCTAATCATAAAAATGTCATTTATTACAAATTGAAAGCTATAATCCTAATGAAAAGTCTTATTTGTAATAGGACTAAAACTCTATATTACCCTCCTAACAACCTTATCTATTATTTATTACATATTTTTCCACCTGCACTCCCATGAAGTCAAATTTGGATGATGATCTTTAACTTGATGTAGCCATGCTGTTGATGATAATGTTCTCCTAAAATTTAGGAAATATGTCTTCTTCTTTTTTAGGCCCTTTGATTCCTTTATCTGTTTTGAGCACTTTGACCATTAATGAATCATGTCTACATGTCTCTTGTTGCCAAATATTTACACCATATGTCTTCAATTCTCCCACTGTGCAGAATCTAAACTTCGAGCAATGCCAAAAAGGTAAGAATAAACCTGTGCTACAAAAGCAGCATAGTTTCGTAGCACAGTGTTTAGCTCCTTTTCAAATCTGCTTTTGATTTTTTTTCTTCAGGGAAGCTTTCATTTTCCATTAACACACTTTGTCCAGAAATTTCAAAACAAAAATCACCAAAATTCCCTCAAAATTTGATATGAAAATATGATAAAGACTGCTTCAGAAGTTTCGTAGCACATTTCAACAGATTTGCACTATCTGCGCTATGAAACTGTTGTGTAAGCAGTTTTGTCAAAACTATCTTCAAAATTCATACTTTGGAGATACTTAAACTTTAAGGGTATTGATTTTATTTCAAAAACACATCAATATGACCTTGAAAACATAACCTTCATCAAAATTTACCTTCAATTTGATCAGAGATTGTATTGTAGATTTATCATTTTGTTTCACTACACCTTTAACCTTTCTTGAGACAGAGACATTGTCAATTGTATCTCCATATCTTCCACCTATCTTCTTAACCTTCTATTGCTAGCTCTCAAATGAGTGTTGATCACTCTTACAAACTTTGCCTCCTTAATGGCTGGGACTGTCCATGTGAAGAACTGTTCTTCAATGCTTGGTATTTCTTATTTGGAGATTATTTGACCTTCCCAGACAACATTCATCCTCTTAAATTCCATTTTCTCAATGACATGTTTTCTGGCTCTTTTCTTCAAATTAGCAATCTCATGGTTTGCTAATCTTAACTTCTCCTCTAGGATTTTATATTTGGGCATTTCTTCTTGTGCTATAAATACTCTGTTTTCTGCATGCTCTGCCACAGGTGAGGAAAGATCAACTATTTTTTCATGAACAGTAGCTGCTTTATTGGTTTCTTCAACTTCAGCATTAATTTCCTTGAGACTTTTGGAATGTCTAGTTACAGGCTTCCTAGCTTGGAAAACAAATGATGCATCTTCACCCTTAAACTCCAACTTCTTTTCTAATTTCACCTTTTTCTGTTTTCTTTCATTTATTCCTCGGAAATTAGCTTGCACTATAGGTGATTCTTCTATGTCTATTGCATGCAGTATGTCATCCAAATTTCCTTTCAATCCTAGACTATCACTTGATCCTGAAGCTACTGTCTTTCCTTTTGATGTTGCAGCTTGACTCCATGTAATTCTCTGAACTACTTTCTTACCCGCTGTTTGTTTTTGTTTAGCTTCGTTAGTAGTTTTTAATATTTGTTTTGCAAGTGAAGGAATTTTTGTAACAATCACTGGTGTTATTTATACCTTATCTTTCACTTGTTTCCTTGGCTTCAATTTCACAAACCTTCTTGTCCTTATATCTGTTCGTTGACTGACTTTTGCTGATGGTGATGGAGTTTTCTTTCCCTTAGGGTTTTTAACTGGGGTTAGAGCTTTCATTTCAAATCCACTTATAAAAATAAAAAAAGACCAATCCTTATTAATCTTCTAGAGCTCATTCAAAACCGACAGTTTAATTAAACCATGGTGAAAGAGAGATTTTTCACAACCCTCGGATTTTTCTTGCACTTTATCAGCCATTTTGGCACTACTTCTATACAGGAAAAATGGTAAATGTAGTGATATCATAGCTGTGAGATGTAATAGGGGTTTGAAATGATAAGTGTAGAATTTATGGTACCTGCCTTCACATGTGAAATATCTTTGGATTTTGAACAGTAATTTAGCATATCTATCCTTAATATAGTTTCTGGGAACTACATTGTTTAGGTCCATCTCTACATATTCTAGCTTCATAAACATCTTTCATGCCTCGATATAGAATCTAAAACCCTTAAACCAAGTTTCTTGTCCTCTAGGAATTTCAGTCACTAGAGCTATGATTTTAGGTGTCACTGACATGTTTAACATTCCAACCTTTGAATTGGTCCCACTGAAATGTAATGCAAACTCTTTGGATACCTGAGAATGTCCACCTTGTAAATTTTCACAGAATTTTAAACAACCTTCTTTACTAAAAGCATCCATGGCTGTTTGATCTTTAGCTAAATATTTTGTGCTTTCAGGTTCAGATCTCAAACAGTGTCCACTTCTGTGGTTCTTTTTCTCCTCAACCATGTTTTTTTCAGAAAAAATTTGTTGGCTTCCTTCAAAATTTATAAAACAGTCTCTCTTGATTTAATTTGGCAGCCTCACTTGAGAAAAATGGACCAACCTCGCTTGATTTGATTTGGAAACCTCGCTTGATTGTATATGCTAATAGCCTTGGTATAGAACAACCATAGGCTTAACTCTGATACTTCAGATTTGGAAACAGAGATGTTTCATAATTCAGTATGAGCAAATGTAGACTAGAATGACTAGAACATAAAATAATTTTCGAAATTAGAAATCCCAAGTTCCAATCAGAAAACCATGCTATGATAATAATGGATATGAATGGTTAAGTACCTCGAATATGACCTCTAACTGAATCACCATGATGTTAACCCATCATTACTTAATGAATTTCTGACAATTTCTGGGTTTTGACATGACCTGTTAAGAATCCGCGCTTTCGTAGCACACATAGTGTATTTTTCGCACTTTGCGCTACGAAAGTAGCAGCGCTTTCGTAGCGCAAAATCCAAATTTTGAACTGACCGCACTACGAAACTGTGGTTTTTTGGCTAATTGCAGGAATTTCATCTGAAACTTAATGATATGATTTCTAAATGAATGATAACAATTTTTAATCATGGAATGAGACTTAAAAGACTTTATTTGAAATTGAAAATTGACCTTTGAGACTTCTAAATCTAAGATCTACCCTTTATCAAGACTAAGTGACTCAAGACCTATTTGAAAACTATGAACATAACAGTGTAAACTTATAGAGTTTTAAAAAAATATATATCTTTAGGGTGATAACAGACCCAACATCTATGTATAAGGAAATTCATATTTATTTTGATTGTAGTTTTTTTAAGTATTTGATTGTAGTTTTCATTAAATATTTAAATATTTTATGGAAAGGAAAAGAAACAAGTAAAGTAATTGATTTAGTTTAGGTTAATTTCATAATATTTTTGAAATCTACAATCTAGATCATTGTTTGGATATTGTAATACTATGCAACATGTACCATATGTTCTATACAAATATTTTTTTGTGGCCATCAATGAAACGGGACTCACTCTGTCATACCTGAGATGAGATGCCACAACAGTGTTAATGGAATGAATGCAATAATTCAAGATACAAATCTATTGCAAATACCCCCAACCATGGCCATGAATAAAAGTGGTAGAAACCCACACTTCAATTGAATTTTTGTCGCAGTGAAGGACAAGCCCAAGTTTTCAAAGCCGTAGGCGTTTCACACAAAATCAGAAAACATAGTACCTGACCTTACTGTACATTTAATTTCCTAATCACCAGGTTCACTTACCTTTTTCCCGTAGTTCGCAGTGCGTAATTTTTAAGCTTTACCTCTTAAGCCTTTTGCCAAAAGTTAAGTCTCTGCCAATGCGATTCGATGGGACCCACTATACCTTACCGCATTACTAATCTGTGCATGAACCTTTGTATTTCCCCATATTCCTTACCTTGTCGCTTTTCGCACTCCTCGTTGTTTTAGTGCCCACATACTGCACTTCACAAAACTTAGCATTTACTTTTTAAGCCTCGCATCAAACCTTGAGATGTTGCGATGTGACATCATCATTGCACATCACAAAACATAGATTTCGCACTTCGCATGTTTTATGACTTACGTTTTTAAGCGCTCGCAAGTAATTATGTTTAAGGTGCAATGTGATCACAATCTCATATCGCAAAGTTTAAAGGATAACACTTAACAATTTAAAGTTTTTACGTTGTGATGTGATAGTTCTATTGCACATTGCAATCACAAGGATTTAAGTTTTTCCCGTATGCGCGAGTTAAAAGTTATAATAGCCAAAATGTGATTTGTGATGAAGGGCGCATATGTGATGTGCTTTTGAAGCCGAAACATATAAAATTTGAAGTCCGTATTTTTGTGTTTTGAACATAGTTTCGTGTAGAAACAGAAGAATCGAGATTTCGCAGCAGAAGGACGATTCTGTGGATTTCCATCTCCTCTAGCATTGAATTGCATTAACTTATAGGCTCTGACCAATTTTTTATTAAAGGAATGTATTTACATATGTTTATAGAGTTGAATGGAAAATAAGAATTCCTCAACTGTGTTTTTGCTTTGTCTTTTTGTGTGTGTAATTACTATTTTCCTTAATATTGCTTCTCTGTTTCGTGTATGCTCTCGACATAGCATCAGAGAATACCATAATTTCCTTGGGTGTCTCAGTATGGTGTTCTATACTCCGCAACTGATGATTTTAAGCTGATTAGTTACACTGAGAGTGATTGGGCTAGAAGTGTTGATGACAGAAAGAGACATCAGGGTGTGTTTTTCATTTGGTATCGGGAACCATTTAATGGCCTTCCAAGAAGCAACCAATAGTTTCATTATCAACAATAGAAGCTGAATATGTAGTAGCAACAACAACAACATGTCAAGAAGTTTGGATGATAAGGATGCTAAGGGATTTATGTCATGAACAAGACAAGGGAACCACAATTTTCTGTGATAACAACACAGCAATTGCGTTGTCAAAGAATTTTGTTTTCCATAAGAGAACAAAGCATATTGATGCCAAATACCATTTCATAAGGGAATTAGTTAACAATGATGAAATTGTGTTGCAGCATTGCAGGTCAGAGGAACAGTTCACAGATATCCTCACAAAGTCATTGGGACATAAAACTTTTGTTTATCTTAGAAAGTGTTTAGGAATGGTCGATGATGGAAATTGTGATTAAGGGGGAGTGTTGAAAATACTCCCAACCACTACCATGAATAAAAGTGGCAACAACCCACACTTCAATTGAATTTTTTCGTAGGGGAGGACAAGCCCAGGTTTTTAAATCTGCAGGTGTTTCACGCAAAATTAGAAAACAGAGTACTCGACCATACTCTATGTTTAATGTTTTAACCACCACGTTCACTTACCTTTTTCCCACAGTTCACAGCCCGCAAGTTTTTAAGCTTTACCTCTTAAGCCTTTCTCCGAAAGTTAAGTTTCTACCGATGTGATACGTTGGGACCCATTATACCTTACTGCATTACCAATACACACACAAACCTTTGTATTTCGCCTTATTCCTTACCTTTTCGCTTTTCGCACTTCCCTCCATTTTAGTGCCTGCATACCGCACTTCACACAAATTAGCATTTACCTTTTAAGCCCCGCACCAAACCTTGCGATGTTGCGATGTGACATCATCATCGCCAATCGCAAAACTTAGATTTCACACTTCGCATGTTTTACAACTTTCCTTTTTAAGTGCCCGCAAGTTGTTTTAGTTATGTTGTGATGCGATCGCAATTGCACGTCGCAAGCTCAGTACAATAACACACATAAGCACCTACAAGTTATTATGTTTAAGATGCGATGTGATTGCAATCCCATATCGCAAATTTTAAAGGATAGCGCTTCACAAGTTCATTTTTTTATGTTCTGATGCGATAGTGCTATCACACATCGCAATCACAAGGATTTAAGTTTTTTCCGTATGCGCTAGTTAAAAGTTATAATCGCTGGAATGTGATTTGCGATGAAAGGTGTATCCACGGATGCGATGTGGTTATGAAGCCAAAACCTATAAAATTTCAAGTCCATATTTCTATGTTTTAAACACAGTTTCATGTAGAAACAGAAGAATGGGGCTTTCGCAGCAAAAGGACGGTTCTGTGGATTTCAATCCCGTCTAGCATTTAATTGCTTTAACTTACAGGCTTCAGCCAATTTTTTATTAAAGGAATGTATTTACATATGTTTATAGAGATGAATGGAAAATAAAAATTCCTCTCCTATGTTTTCGCTCTATCTCTCTGAGTGTGTAATTTTTATTTTCCGCAATATTTCTTCTCTGTTTTGTGTATGTTCTCAACATAGCATCAGAGCATACCAGAATTTCCAACAACACCCAGATACAGAATATCATTTTATAGTAATATAATATATTGTATTCATTTAGCTTTGCATCAATGGCCATTTTCAAAGGAAGGTTTGGAAAAAATACCCAAAAAATTCACTATCTACCTCCACACATTTACTGACATTTTGCATCATGGAAATATTGTCATTTCTCAAAATAAAATAAATTGTGTTTTTAGTTATCTTTGCACTAAAATATCACAAACAATCCAATTAATATAAATAGAGTTTTCAGTTTCCTTTCAACATAAAAGTGAAAAATACTATGAGAAGAAAATGTGTAACCGCATTGTTTACTTTAAATTTCAACTTCGCATGTGAAATTGAACATCAAATCCATCGTAGATAATCCCCACAGAGTGTTCAAATCATGAGATGAATACTTTACTTTCATATCAATTATGTTGGAAATTGTAAATAATACACAACAGAGGAATGTGTTCCCCTTTCCAACACAGAGAATGCACAAATGCGGAAATAACAAAATTACACACAAACAGAGAAAACACACACAGGAGAGGAATCCATTTTTGGAATTTATTCAAATATTCTCTATATTTGATTCATATCACACTAAAAAAAAATGAAATTACATTCTTTTATATGAAATTGGCTAGAGCCTGCAATTCAATGCAGAATGAACGTAAGACAACCAAATCGTCCTTCGCTCTATTTTGTGTTTATACACGACACAACATAAAAAAAAGCATAAACATGGACTTGAAATTTTATGGTTTCTGTCTCTGAAAACACATCGCATCCGAGCCTCTATTGCAAATTGCATACCGACGATTACAACATTTATCATTTGCGCATATACATGAAAAAAATAAGACTTGCGATATGCGATGTGATGTGGCACACATCGCATCAAAACATAAACACTTTAACTTGCTGGTGCTTATCTATTGAAATCATGAGCTTGCAATGTGCGCTTCGCGACCGCATCGCATTGCAAACAAAACAAAACAACTTGCAAGAGGTAAAGAGGTAAGTCATAAAACACACGAAATGCTAAGTGCGAGCGGTTGAAAAGGTAAATAGGAAAATGTGCGAAGTGCGATATCGCAGGCACACTAAAATGTAAGTCATGCGATATGTGAAAAGGTAAGTTTTGCGATGTGCGATGACGATGTCGCATTGTAACATCGCAAGGTTTCCGTGTGGGGCTTAAAATGTTAAATGCTATAAGTTGCAAAGTGCGGGTTGTAGGCACTTAAACAGTGGGTGGTGCATACGCCAAAAGGAAAGGAAATAAGCGATAACAAAGGTTTGTGATGAATTGGTAAGTGCGGTAAGGTATGGTGGGTTCCGCCGAATCGCATCAGTAGGGAAATAAGTTTCAGCGAAAAGGCTTAAGGGTAAAACAAAAAAGTTGCAGGTTTTGAAGCATGAGAAAACATGTAAATAAATGGCAGAGAAGAAATAAACATAGATTAATGGCGTGGGTACTCCGTTTGTTGATTTTGCATGAAACACATCTAGATTTAAGAACTGAGGCCTTGTCCTTCCCTGCACAAAAATTCAATTGAAGGTGTGGGTTGCTGCCACTTTATTCATGGCAGTGGTTGGGAGTATTTCCAAAACTCCCCCTTAATCACAACTATCACCATCAATCATTCCCAAACATTTTCTGAGATAAACAAAACTTTTCTATCCCAATGGCTTTCTAAGGATATCTGCAAACTATTCCTCTGACTTGCAATGCTACAAAACAATTTCACCATTGTTAAGTAATTCCCTTATGAAATGGTATTTGGCATCAATATGCTTTTTTCTTTTGTGGAAGATAGAATTATTTGACAAGGCAATTGTTGAGTTCTTATCACAAAAAATTATGGTTCCTTTGTCTTGCTCATGATATAAATCTCTCAGCATCCTTCTCCTCCAAACTGCTTGAGATGATGTTGTTGTTGCTACTACATTTTCGGCTTCTGCTGTTGATAATAAAACTATTGGTTGCTTCTTAGAAGTCCATGAAATGGCTCCCGATCCCAAATGAAAAAAATACTTTGAGTTGCTCTTTCTGTCATCAACACTTCCATACCAATCACTGTCGGTGTAACCAATCAACTTAAAATTATTAGTTTGAGAGTATAGAACACCATACTCCTTTGTTCCATTTACATACCTTGAAATTCTCTTTCCTTCTTGCCAATGTGTCTCCTTGGGTGTCTCCATGAATATGGATATAAGACTTACTGGATACATTATATCAGGCATAGTTGCATTCAAATACATTAGGCTTCCAACCATGCTTTTGTACAATGTCGGATCGACATTCTTGCTGCAATATTCCTTGCTCAACATCAACCCCATGATAGTTGGAGTTGATGATGGCTTGTTGTTCTGCATATTGAACCTTTTTAAAACTTCTTCAACATATTTTTTTGGGGAGATAAAAATCCCCTTCTCTGTTTTCTTTACTTCTATGCCCAAACAATATCTTAAAAAGCCCAAGTAAATCATTTCAAACTCACACTACGTGACTGCTTTGAACTCAACAATGAGAGAAACATGATTTCTTGTCAAAATCAAATCATCTACATACAAAACAACAATAAGGATCTTACTATCATTTTCTTTGATGTAGAGTGTGGGTTCACCATCACACTTGTCAAACCCATTGTCCATCAGGTAAGCATCAATCCTATTGTACCATGCTTGTGGTGCTTGTTTCAACCCATAAAGAGCTTTCTTCAACTTACACACCTTGTGTTATTTTCCTTCTATTTCATAGCCATGAGGTTGTTCAACATACACCTCCTCTTTCAGCACTCCATTCAAGAATGTTGACTCCACATCCATTTGATAAACTTTCCACCTTTGTTCTGCTTCTATGGACAACATTGTCCACACTGTCTCCATCCTTGCAACTGGTACAAAGGTTTCCTCAGAGTCTCTTCCTTGCTGCTACTTGTAGCCTTTGACAACTAGCCTTCTTTTGTGCCTTTCTATCTTTCCTTCGATGTTGCTCTTGGTATTATAGACCCATTTCAGTCCAATAACTTATTTTCCTTGTGTGAGGTCCACTAAATCCCATGTGTCATTATTTTCTATTGCACCTATCTCCTGATTCATTGCTTCAATCCACTTTTCTTATTTGACTTCATCTTCAAAATGGATTGGGTCATTAACATGAAAAAATAATGAAAATAAAGAACTCAAACCAACATTATTATCAACTTCTTCTTGCTCATAAATTTCATTTGAACTCGAGGGAGTTGTTGATCCTTCTTATGTGCTTGGAGAAGCACTTCCTTGGTTTCTCAATGTTGTTCTATTGCTTGCTTGTGGTGTGCTCTGTTGAGCTTGTGTAGGTGGAGGAGGAGCCACCATTGAGGAATTACTTCCTGTAATCAATTCCTCTTTGTCTTCATGTGAAATACATGTCTTCACATTTGCTTTCTTCTCTAAACTTCCATCCCAAGCTTCTTCTTCTATGAAATGAAAATCTCTGTTGATTATTAATTTCTTGGTTGATGGATTATAGAGTTTGTAAGCCTTGTATTCATCATTGTATCCAAGAAATATACATTTCTCCCCCTTGATGTCCAACTTCTTCCTTAACTGATCCGGCACATGTGCATATGACACACATCCAAACGCTCACATGTGAGTGAAAAATTTCTTTGTTCCACTCCATGCTTCTTCTGGAACTCTGTTCATAACACTTTTAGTTGGAAATCTATTTAAGATGTAAGCTGCACAATTGAAAACTTCTACCCAATACTCATTTGGAAAATTCTTTGCCTTCAAAATACTTCTCACCATGTCCATGATGGTCCTATTCTTTCTTTCTACTACACCATTTTACTGAGGTGTATACCTTGTGGTAACTGTCTTGTGAATCCCATGCTCCTTGTAGAAACGTAGGAAGTCTTTGGAGATATATTCTCCACCTCTATCAGTTCTCAACACTTTTATGTAGTGTCCACCTTGCTTCTCACCAAGAGATTTGAAGTGGTAGAACTGTTCAAACACTTCACTTTTCTGTTTTAGAAAATAGAATCACGTCTTTCTTGAGTAATCATCTATAAATGTGAACATATAATGATTTCCAGCTAATGATGGCATTTTCATTGGTCCACATAAATCTGAGTTGAAAATTTCCAAAGGTGTCATTGCCCTTAAACTCTTTCCTGCCGGAAATGATTCTTTGCGTTATTTTCCCAAGATGCAACCTTCAAATCGGTTGTATGGTTTCTCTATGAGTGGTAATCCCTTTACCATGCCTTTTCTATGAAATAAATTCAAACCTCCGAAATTGAGATGTCCAAATCTCAAATTCCATAACCAGTTCTCATATTTCACTTCTTCTTGAAATATTTATTCTGTTACATCTCCTACAACACCTCCTTCCTTCAAGTTTGATCTGATCTTGAGAGGAAGCATTCTATTGCTTGCCATGTGCACTTTTGCAATGAGCTGTTTACTTGGAGGTTTATCCATGATTGTGCACACATTGTGCCGCTTTTGCATGAGCTTACCAATGCTTAGAAGGTTACATTTCAGGCCAGGGACATAATAGACATCTAAATAATAAACATCTGGCATGAACTTCTTCTCTCCCTTCTTTGTTAGTATGTTTACTCTTCCTTTCCCCATGACAGAGACTTTGCTATCGGTCCTTGTTGTCACTTCGGATTTTACACTTTCATCTAGATAGGAAAACATTGCTATTTTTCCAATCATATGGTTACTACAACCTGAATCTAAGATCCATACATCTTCTTGTTTTTCTTGTGCTACATTACAAGTTAAAAGCACACTTCCTTGGTTTTGATTTTCTTACACTAGGTTTACTACCCATGTCATTTTTCTTCTTTCTACATTCATTTGCATAATGACCATACTTTTTTCAATAATGACATTGGACTTGATATTTATCATACCTCTATCCTTGTGCTTGATTCTGGCTTGGATTCTGATTGCTACCCCTTCCACATGTGTTTGTAGGGCTACTTCTTCCACCTCTGTGTGGGCTTCTTCCTCTTCCTCGATAGTTTGATCTTCCTCGACCTCTACCTTGACCAAAAGAAATTTGTGTCTTGAATGCATTCTCCAATCAGGAGTTTTTTTCTCTTTTTCAGCCTATGCTCATGAGACATCATTGATGCATGAAGCTCATTCACTGAAAATTGTGAGAGATCCTTTCTCTCTTCTATGGGCATTACTATGGCATCAAACCTTGATCGTAGACATCTTAAGGCTTTCTCCACTATTCTCCTTTCTTCAAGTGTCTCTCCATGAGACCTGATTTGGGTAACCAACCCAATCACATGTGTGAAGAATGAGTCTATGTTATCCGACTCTTTCATACAAAAAGCTTCAAAATCTCTTCTTAGCATTTGAGATTTTGTTGTCTTCACCTTTTCCATGCCTTGATAGGTTGCTTGGGGGGTATCCCATGCCTCCTTAGACTTTTTTTCTACTGCAATACTTGGTAAAATACTCTCATGTATTGCTTGGAAAATATAGAAGAGGGCTTTGGAGTCCTTCTTCTTATTTTTTCTCAACAAATCTCCTTTTGCTTCTGTCAAAGCATTATATACTGCTGCATCTGTTGGTTATTGGAAACCATTTTCCACCAACTCCCAAATATCTTGTGAAGAGAACATGGCCTTCATTGTAATAGCCTAATAATCATAATTCGTCCCATTGAACTGTGGTAGTTGGGGATTAGTTGGGATTGTGCCTGCTGCTGCCATCTTTACTGTGTAAAAAAAACCTTCTCACTGTTGGAGAATCAGCATCTGAAAACAATCTTTCAGCTTCTTCAGTAAAGAACACTTTATTTCACTGAGAGCCTAGACCTGCTCTGATACCATATTGGAAATTGTAAATAATATAGAGAATTCAAAAATGCGTAAATAAAAAATTTACACATAGATAGAGAAAACACACCGAGGAGAGGAAACCATTTTTGAAATTTATTCAACTCTTCTCTATATTCGATTCATCTCACACTAAAACAAAATGAAATTACATTATTTTATACAAAATTGGCCAGAGCCTGTAATTCAATGCAATTCAATGCAAAATGAACGTAAAACAACCAAATCATCCTCTGCATTGTTCTGCTATTTATACACAACACAGTGTACAAAAAACATAAACACGGACTTGAAATTTTATGGTTTCCATCTCTGAAAACACATCGCATCCGAGCATCTATCACAAATTGGATACCAATGATTACAACATTTAACATTTTCGCGTATACGGGGAAAACATAAGACTTGTGATATGCAATGTGACGTGGCACATATCGAATCGCAACATAAACACTTTAAGTTGTGGGCGCTTACCTGTTGAACTCCTGAGCTTGTGATGTGCGCTTTGTGGGCACATCGCATTGCAAAAAAAACAAAACAACTTGCGGGTGGTAAAGAGGTAAGTCATAAAACACGCGACGCACAAAATGCGGGCAATGAAAAAGGTAAATCGAAAAATGTGCGAAGTGTGATATCGCGGGCGTGCTAAAACATAACTCATGTGATATGAAAAATGGTAAGTTTTCCGATGTGCGATGATGATGTCGCATCTCAATGTTGCAAGGTTTTGGTGTGGGGTTTAAAACGTTAAACTTTATAAGTTACAAAGTGTGGGTTGTGGGAACTTAAACAATGGGTGGTGCAGTAAGCAAAAAGGTGAGGAAATATGCGATAACAAATGTTTTTGGCGAATTGGTAAGTGCAGTAAGGTATGGTGGATCCCGCTGTATCACATCGGCGGGGAAATAAGTTTCGGCGAAAAGGCTTAAGGTTAAACGAAAAAAATTGCAAGCTACGAAGCGCAGGAAAATAGGTAAGTCAGCGGGAGAGAAAAAATAAATGCAGAGTGATGGCTTAGGTACTCTGCTTTTTTATTTTGCGTGAAACACCTCCAGATTTGAAAACTATGGCTTTGTCCTTTCGTGCACAAAAATTCAATTGAAGGTGTGGGCTGCTGCCACTTTATTCATGGCGGTGGTTGGGATTATTTCCAACAAATTATTCTATGTTTTTCCACACATATTCATTCCTATATCAATGAATACAAATTGTCCAACTTTATATGCGTGCAAAATTTCACATTTTGGTGATCAATACATTGTTTATTTGCATAGATTGCATCTAAAACAAAGATATCATCATTTCATAAATTGTGTCTAAAACATTTTTGGGAAATCAAGAAAAGTCACAAATCCATATCATAATTTTACATTGATTCTTATTAGAACCTCCAAACCTAGGCCATTTCCAAAGGATTCGATGATTAGGCCTTCATAATATAAAATTAAAATAATAAGTTTAATTTAACAATGTGCTTCAATTCCTACCGAAATATGCCTCTGTCACTTTGTTACCAGTAACACAATGTTGGTAGTCGTTTTCGATGAAAACCACTCCATAAATGAAATGGTATGGGAAACCAAATTTTATACAGCCGTATTCATTTTCATTGATAAAAAATGGTTTCTAGCGAAACAAATCATTTCCCACAACGTTTTTCTAAAAACGTCTATCCGTTTTGGGTGGAACGTTTTCGTTTTGGCTAGAAAGTTTTCCTCCATTTTTTAAAAATCGAAATTTCATTTTTGAAACTAACTAATTTTTGTAATTTTCCTTTTCTAGTTGCATTTCCCACTTGTTTTCTCCCATTGCATGTGACCTAGTAGTTGGCAGTTTCCTGGAAAGTTTGACAATTTGAGTGGTGAGAGCAGGAGCAAGCTGCAAAGAAGATTCATCCTTCAGCATACACAAGTGTTTGAAGAGAAGTGCATCCTTTAGTAGACATAGGTTTCCTCTGTAAAGCTTGGGGAGAAGCTAATTCAATTTGTATATTACCAATTTCCTGGTATTTTTTCATATCAACCTTTCTATCTTACTCTGTGTTAATTTTTTTTTTTAATTATTTCTTCCTTTATCGTCATTTGGCCTCACTGTTGACATGATACTCTTGCCATTTTTAATGTCTCCTAGCTAGGATCAGTAGTACACCAACAACATCTGCCTATGGTCTATCTGTTATCAAAAGGACTTAATGCAGGCATCATTTGTTGTGCACCCGTGACTCCCACTTACATCTGTTGTATAAATTTCAATGACTACTATTTTTCTTTTATGATTGAAACTACATGCCTCCTTTGAAATTTTTCAATAATTTAATTGAAAATTTGTTTGATATTATCCATAAATTTGCTTCTCCATCCCTCAACAGAAGAGATAAAATCCTTATAACGGCAATTGTCATTCTAATTCTATCTCTATGCTTGTTTGTGCGCAGTTATCATTGACGTTCTGGAATTTTGCTTGAGCAAGGAGGGAAGCGAAATGAAAACCTTTGTCTGATTTTATCCACTTCTCATATGCTATCTATGGCCAATTTGAACAAAATTATGATTTGCAGTGGAGCTATAGTCCAGTGATGTAATATCTTATTATCCTCATAGTATTCATATTACTCATCAATGAGTAGCCAACAGATTTTCCACACGGCTCATTTTGTTTTTGTTTTGTGAATGCATTTATTCTCTGTTTATCAAAAATGTTTTCTTCTTGGACAAAGGAGAATCATGCAAAAGGAAAAAAACTAGTCAAGCTGAATAAGTGAAATTGTTGAGCAATGAGAAATACATACCAAAACCAATTAAATATTTAAATAAAAATTCCTGAAGGTAATTGGAATGTGGATAGATTGAAATTCATTGTCAATTTAAGGGTGGATTATACCTGAAAATTTTAATAATGGACTCTCCATAAAAACCAGTAACTAAATCAAAATAATATGAGATACATAAGTGGAAAAAACATAATGAAATCTTAATTTAATGTCTAAATGTGAGAAACATTAAACCCTTATTACATACAATTTTCAACAACTTTTGAAAGCGTATTGCGAGAGTTCAAATTTTTTTGTTGCTTAAATTTCAAAAATGAAATTTGGCAAGACGCTTTAAATGCGGTTGAATTCTGGTCTTGTAATCCGTATAATGGGAAGAAAAAACTCACCTTGTCAGACAGTATAACACCCACCATTAATGGAAAACCTTGCTTTGTGGTGCTTACCAAGAGATAATGGCGTCGTTTTTCAATAAATCTCTCCATAATGCTTTACAATTTGTTGATGTCTATGATTACTTAATCTGTACTAGATATATATTATAGCATGGAATAAAAGTCACCATTCATTGCAAATCTAGATAATTGGTTGATCACACTTTGTAGAAGGGCATTTTTATTTAATGACAAGTAAGTTCTCACACATTTTTCAATAAGTACTCATTATTTAAATAGAATCCATACATTTTGTAGTTTCATAATATTAAACTTCCAGAAGTGCATGTTTGCATGATTGATCAGTCAAATTGAAACAAAACCAAATGCATGAACAAATCCAAGAAAAAAACATTAGAAAATGTGACAGGTAAATTTTAGGGATCTTCATCTAAAAACGCAGAAATCTTCTTATTTATGCTAATATGACATGACACTACATGAATTCACATTAAAAAAAAAAAGACCAAAAATTAAAATGCGCTTAGGAGAGAAGCCAGCACATGGCCTCCCGGCCTGCCCTTTAAGGTGTTTTTGTTAGTGCACAAAAAAACTCCTTATAAACCCTCATGAGATAATTCATGTACAATGTACACCCAGAGGATCCTTTATAGTCAAAAGCTGTTACAAAATTTGTCCCATAGTTCAGAAACAGAGCTCCTAATACAAACCATTCAAGAGTTTGTGCTTCATCCAATCTACAAAGACATCATCATTGAATAGCTCAAAGCCATTTTGTTGTGTTTTCTTCCAACCAATCGATGCCAATCATTTCCATAATTTGGCCATCTCCGATTGTGCACTGGAAATTTACAAGTCACATTCTTACAATTATAAAATTATTACGAAATATAGAGCATATACAATATAGCTTATGTATACAGAGTCTTATATCTACTAAGCGTGTTGTGTTTACACAACAGTTCCATTTTTTTCACTTAAATATTTTAAGTGAACATGATATGATTCAAAATCTTCGAGATCTCAAATTTTGCAAATCCCTTCGAAGGAATACTTTCAGAGTTCTTCAAACTTGTCAAGTGCATAAATGAATGGTATTTCTTCCCCTCCCTTCCCATTACTCTGATTGTAGATAATTTTGTTTCTGTTTTCCAACCATATTTTTCTCTTTTTAATACTTTGAAGTTTGATTTGATGAAGAGGAAAATATATAGATTTGGGTAGGTGATTATTTAGATCTCCTAGGGAAAATGAAAAATCTACGAAATTTATAGACTTTCTAATATCTTAGGTTGAACTTGAAGTATACATGTGTGTTATGTAAACACAAAATGTGTTTTTCTACATTAATTAAAATTACTCCCTTTTATGGAAAAGAAAAGATAAATACTTTTGCCCCTCCTTTGATGTTTTTGTACTTTATTTTTGTACTTTGTTGTGTGTAACCGGTCGTTGAAAAAACTATATGCCTTTATTTTCTTTTCTTTTTTCAGTTTCTAGTGGTTTCATATACCGATACATGTGTTTTAGGTAAATGTGTTAGTGTCTTTCATGAATATTTGTTAATGAATATATTTACCTTTTCTCTTGAGAACGATAATTTCAGGGAAGAAAGAGAAAATAACTCTATTTAGAATTTAAAATATTTTATCTTAAGCATGTACCAATGTCTTTCATGAAGATGTGTTAATGAAGATATCTATCTTTTCTCTTGAGAAAGATTCAAGAAAATGATTTAGGGAATTTCCTCCTCTAAATCTCTCGTCTTCAAATAATTTCCATTCAACATTTAATGCTTATTGTCAAAGGAGTTATTATATTTAGGACTTACTAGAAACCTATTGCATCATGGAGTTTGAAAGATAAAATTAGTTCATCATTGAGGATTAACAATAATAGGTTTTTAAAGATGATGAATATTGTAATATTAATGATGAATATGAGGACGGATATTATGAAGAAAGAATATCATATTCTTTTGCCTTAGTGGAAGAACGCATGGGTCTGAAAAAACAAGTTATTAGCTAAGATTAAGATGCAAACATTATTGTGCTTGAACTCCATTAAGGAAAAATTGTTCAAGAAGTAACACAATAATCACTCTCATTGTCCATGGCAATAGAAGTGGTGGGGAGTATAGATGAATTTAGAAATGTTGGTTTATATCTTTGTTCATATGGTAATTATATTACAATTAGGGATATTCATTTTTTCAAGAAAATAAAGAGATAAAATATGATTTATATGTTGTATAGTATAAATTGTATGAGAATAAGGAACCCACATTGTTCCATGATAATTATGTTACTAATTAACAATATTCATTTTTCAAGAAAATGAAGAGTTAAGCTATGACGTTCTATAGTATAAATTGTGTGAGATTAGGGAACCACTCGTGGTTGTATGTTGTGAATAATTTCATGAAGGATATTTTGAAAATATTGTTAGACAAAACCTTGAAAATGAAATTATGTCTCAAATTTCACAAGTCAACATTCAAACTTCTCTAAAACTGTTAAAGAATGTGAATTTTAATTCAAACAATCTGGAAATGATTTTGATTAGTAATAATAATGTTATTCATGTAGTTTGTTATACTTGTGAAATTAACTCTGAAGATAAAAGTTCTGAAAACATGCTTCAAAAATATCAAGAAGGTGAAGTCCACCTTGCTACTCCACGACCTAGAAGTTAACTCCCTCATCATTGCATACAAATTCTACATTAAGTCCAAAGATACAATCATAGTAAAGAACAAATACTATTTGACATTATAGCTCAAGAAAATAGGGATCATAATTCCATTGAAGAAGATGAAGAGCTCGAATTTCTAAGGAAGCCTTGAAGGAAAATAGGTAACTATTGATTTTGAAATTAAGAAAACAACAGGAAAGGTATCTAATAATACACCTTATAATGTTTATTTGATCTTGTTAGTTTCTCATGGCCACAGAGTGGAATATGTCTTAGATAATAAGTAGTAGATTTGACATATGTAGATGTATATAATATTGATCCCTTATCATATTAATTTTTCTAATAAGTTTTAAAAGAAGAAGTTTGCAATATATTTGACATATATAGATATATATAATAATATTTATCCCTTACTATGGAGGAAGTTATAAAAGAGATAGTTTGCAAGAACATTAATGAACAAGAACATGAAAAGACCATCCCTTTCTAATGATTTCATGTGCTCCGTGACCATTTCATTAGCTCACATTGTCCAAAACAGATCGTGCCTCACCATTAAATTCAATTTATTCTCAGTAACGCATCCCTTGTGTGTGTCTGAGAGTGCTATAACACATCTCCTACAGGAGAACATGGTGTTATTCATGCTATTAACGCACTGTAGTCCTTGCTGGGCAGCGTTACTCAGCCTAAAACTTGTTATTTCACCCTTGCTGTGATTTCCCTGGCTGTTGAGTTGCTGGCTATCAGTTTGGCTTCTGTATTTTGGATCTGTGTGCTTGGTTACCTGCTATAATTATAATTTTATTGTTTGAAAATTTATCTTAGTTGCATTAACTTTTTGAAAAGAAAAAGTTTTTTTTTTTAGTTTTTCTGAGATAGATGATTTCATTCTCTAAATTTTGGGTTAAATAGTTGTTAGTGATAAGAGATATCTGAATCTTTCATAGGTTGAACTGCATTAGTGGATTTTTTATGCTACATGGATGTGTGAAAAAAATTTCTCCTTATAGAAATAAATTTTTCATCAAACTTAATATAAAAATAATTTTTTGCATGGTTTGAGTCACAATCGCATAAAATTTCATACGTCCAATCCCCCTCTAGAGACTTATAAGCAAGTACACTAAAACTAAGCGCTAATAAAATCAATCAATAAATATTTTCTGAGCTTACACCAAAATTAGTTCAGGCTAGGGTCTTGGGATACCTAGAGTGAGAGAACTACCCAAGATCGCAAAACTTGATAATAGAGTCATTAAAGAGTGAAAATCCTATTGCACTCATATTATTGGGACCACTCCACTCATAACGGAGTTAAGCACGAGACAACACTGGGGTTTGTGAGAAGTTAGTCAAACTTCAATCACATAACAGTGGGCATTCTTTGTATTGGGGTTCTCCTCGGGGATGTCGAAACTAGATCGGGGATCTAGGTGTTCTGCCCATACAGCGTGCTGTCTACAACCGTGACCCCCTGGTAGTGTCTATGATTTGAGGTATCCATAGTTGCCATAATTATAGGGAAGTACACAAGGTGATTGGGGAAGGCTGCCCTAGTACCTAACATAGACGTACCTACTCTGTCTTCGGTTTTTGGGAGGGTACTCATCTTCATGAGAGTGCTTGGCCCCATTATCTAAGGTTCGGTCAAAGCTCAAGAGTAACCGTAACTGTACATATGAACAATTCTCTCTGTATGCTATTGTAATACTGGGTTTCATCTCGAGCAAACAATAGTACTCAAACAGTGTCTTACCCCTTTGGCTGCTTGATTGATTGACTTTACAGTTTTTTTTTTTCTTTTAGGTTTTTGGTTCTACTATCACTAAGACTTAATAATATATCACATTAAATTTTTTGATAAAATTAACTTGTCATTAGGGCATCCTTCGACCCTCATCGTCTTTCTATGCAGCAGCAAGGTCTCCCTCCATTGACACAGGGGGAGGTGTCGAGTCTCAGTGACCCAGTGTCTTCTTCGGAAGAGCAGTATCCAGTGTTGACCCCTGATTTACACATTCCTCCTTACATTACGGAGTTGCCTGAGGATCCTTTTATAGAAGGAGTCATGCCTCCTTATAATCCTCCACTCACTGATCCGTTGGGGCCACTATTGATTCAGGTAGCACCAATACCAGCCATATCTTCAACTGCACCCAGATCAACTACAGAACAAGCGACCTATGGGTCATTTCTACTAGAGGCCAACTCAGTTCCACCACCATCTTCCCCGCCAGTTGCTAGTTCTTCACAACTGACTGGAAACCCTAGTAACCAGAATATACCTGGTCCTAGCAACTTGGTTACCACAATTGTGAGTGGAATTCTGAACTCTTTGGTATTCACTCCTATCATGTCTGCTTTTGGACTTTCGGCTTCCCCTTCCACTAGTGGGGCTACCTCGATTCCCTTTAGCAACCCTTTCGGTTGGAATTCCTTGTTTAGTTCTAACCCCTCGGCCGCTATGCCCGGGGGCAGGTTTACTGACCCTTACATGCTAGGGGGCACGCCTATACCCCTACATTCTATGGGAAAATCAGGTTCATCCATTGTTAATTCCATTACTCTTAGTGGTCAACCTTATAGTGTAGGGTCTATGTCAATGGTCAATTATGCGACTAGTAGTATGCCACAAGAAAACTCTATCGCGTCTATCTGAGTGACCCTTCCCCAAAACCAATTGAGGCAAGGGGGAAACTATTACCTTGGGGGAAAACACTCGTTATTATTAGACGAAATCCCTTGTATCGTGTTGGAAAAACCTTGATGGGGGTACCCCTTGGTCCTTCAAGTCACCCAACCCCACCTTAGTTAGATTTAGGGGCACCCATGTCACTGCCATTTTTGGCAACATTAGATATCCCAGATCTAGTCCCTCATGCAATACATTAAACTATGCATGTGAATAAATTTATTTCTTCAAAATATTTGTTAATTGTACTTTTCTAACTAAGCATCAATTTTTTTATTTTTATTTTTTTAATTAATTTTCAAATATAAACCGCGCAGATTCGAATTGGTTGTGGCAAAGAATTATCAATTATTTATTCCACTCATTTCCTATTACAATGGAATAAATTTCACCAACTTCACAAAGTAGACCACCCATTTCCCAACAAACATCTTCCATAGCAGCATCAAAAAAGATCCAAAGCAAAGAATATCAAGATGCAAAAAGGCCTTTGAAGCAAGGTTATGGGCAATCGTGAAATGCACCAAATCCTATAGTGGAGGAGCAAGTGGATCAACTGGTGCAAAGTGTTGGTTTTTCCCTTATTGCAAAGATAAGAAATCAGGGTTGTAGGAAGAGTTTGATGTCATTTACTTGGAATGGGGAAAAAATAACAAGCAAGTATATGTACAGATGTACCTAAAACAGAGAAAGCATCTCTAATTAAACAATTTAATGAACTTGAAAAGCTAAGACATATTGCTGAAGGTTCAATTCAAACCAACAACAATCCTAGTGGATTCGTAGTTTCTGGTCAACACTCTTATTCTCAGCATAAAGTTTCAGTTTTCAACGTTGCAAACTTATGGGATCTAAAAGGGAGGGGAAATATTGATGCATCCATTGGACGATTGTTTTTGGAAAATTGCATAGCTTTCAATTATTTTAGATCTCCTTATTGGAAGGAAATGGTGAGGGATCTACTTAACACTGACCCTGAAGGTTACATGCCTCCTAGTTATGAAAAGATGAGGACAACATTGTTATCCGAAGACAGGGCTCAGGTTGAATCCAGACTTCATGAAATTAAAGATAGTTGGAAGGAATCTGGGGTCTCCATTGTCTCAGATGGTTGGACAGATGTCAACCATCATCCCCTTATCAATATTTTTGTTTCTTTCCCGAAAGGAGATATGTTCATAAAATTCCATGATACCACAGGAAAGAAAAAAGATGTACCATACCTAATGGGCCTCTTAAAAGAGGAAATAGAGGAGGTTGGAAGAGAAAACATTGTTTAAATTATTAGAGATAGTGCCTCAAACAATGTCCTTGTTGGGGTGTTGATTGTGGATGAATACCCAACAATTTTTTGGACTCGTTCTGTGCACTACATGAGTTTTCTTCTGAAAGATATTACTAACATTGCATGGGTTGGGAAAAATATAAGTGAAGAAAATATGCTACAAAATTGTATTGTTAATCATGCAACATCCATAGCAATTTATAGGAAATATGCAAATCTTCAGCTTCTTCGATGTGCTGAGACTAGATTTGCATTTGCATTCATCATGCTTGAATGCCTTATTAAAATGCATCAATATTTGAGAGAGATGGCGGTATCAACAGATTGGAAGCGATGGAAGGGTTCTCATATTGGGGATAGCCAAAAAATTGACCACATTATTATTGGCCTTTCTTCAAAGGATTTTTGGAGGAGAGTGGAGGATGTTGTCACCCTCATCACACCTATTGTTTCCACCCTTCACATATTTGATAGTGATCAAACATGCTTAGGGGATGTGCTTGAAAGCATGGATCAAATGAGAGAGAAACTTCATGATATAATGATAGATGAAAATTTTAGGATTGACAAAGACACTAGAAATGAGGTGTGGGAACTTTTTCTAACAAGGTGGAAAATTCTTCATAGCCCTCTTCATTTAAGTTCTTTCTTAATCAATCCTAAATGGTTTCACAAGAAACCATCTACATATGTAGAAGTGATGAAAAAATGGAACATTTTTGTAAGTAGGTGATATAATCATCAGGATCGTACTGCTTTACGACTTGAGTTGGAAAAGTACCTCAGATCAGAAGACCACTTTGCAAATGAAGACTGTGCATACAATAGAGAACAACTTCGACCCTGATAGACTTTTGAATGCAATATGGTATAGGGAATCCCTTGCTTCATAGGTTGTCTATCCGTTTGATTTTAGTATGATCAATAACAAATACGTTTAATGTATTGATTTATTGTTTAAACAATTACGTCTAAAGTTCATTTTCAATTATTTTCTTTTTATGATTTTAAATGTCTATTGCTAACATAATGTTTTATTTTATTTTACAGGTTACTAGTTCATCTGCATGTGAAAGAAACTAGAGTGAATATGCCTTTATCCATCCATCAAAGAGGAATCGCCTAGGTACAGAAAAAAACACAAGATTTGGTGTTGGTACACTCAAATATAGGCTTGTTGTCTCGACAACAACTAGAGTATAAAACTGGACCCACAAGAATGTCGGATTTTGGTGGTTCACAAGATGATGGAGATGATGAGCTTCCACTTGAGGTGCTACAAGACAATGCTGAAGACATGCTTGATAATACCAAGAAGTCTACTGACCATAACAATGCTTTTGGAATTGGGTCAAGCTCAACAACTATTCTAGAAGATGAGCTTGGCAATCTAAATTATTAGGTTTATTTGTATTTTGCCTATGAATTGTTAGAAGTGGCATTAGAGATACATCTATATTAAAAAATATACATTTAATTATTTATATTTCAAATCTCTTATTCTGATAAATGTTTATTATTTTTTTTAAATTAATGATGAGCTAAATTTATGGATCTCTAGGATAATGACACCTTCCTTAAAACTAAATCACTCTTTATGAATGTTTCTTTACAGATTCACATTCACATGTAGAAACATTGAATTTTTATAATTAATGTTGTGCTTTATATTGTTGAATTTTAATCTTGTTTTTTCTCTCTAGTGGTTTTTTTATAGGCTAAACCTATAAAATCCAATTCTCGTATCGTTTTCGTTTATGGTTTCGTTTCTGTTTCCTGTTTCTGGAAACATAGAATGTATGTTATTAACGATCCTGCACATTATATAAGTTCCAAGGTGGATGTAAGTTTGTTAGGTATGTTTAGACTCTACAAATGCAAACATTGTGATGCTAATTCTGATTTCTAGATGTGAAGACAACTCAATTATTAAAAAATAATGCTGAACATTAGAAATTATGCATAGAATATTCAGAAAGTCTACATAATCACCAGTGTAAATACTCACGTTCCATGAGGTTTGAAGGATTAGGTGCAGCCAGATCTGTCATAATATGAAAACACACAATTAGCATTAGAAATTTATAAGCGAAATGACATAATCTTATAGTATAACAAAAGAAACTTCCTTTAGAATCTAGACCATTATCATCCACAGTGAGGAATTAAGAAAATCATCCCCATGGAATAGAATATAATAGACGAAGAGAATAGAAGGGTATACCAGAGTGAAAGAGTGAAAAACATTCGCATATCTGATAGGTCCATTATCTACAAATATGCCACTAGGCCTAGTTGTTGTCAAACATTAAATTATTTCACAGATGCATCGCCTCAGCCTACAGGATAGCCTCATCTTGGTAAGAAGATGAATTGAGCATTCATACGAACTAGATTTGGGTCAAAGTTTCCTCATCAGAGAGCTCTGCCCGCCACCACTGCTAATACTGAAAAATGATGACAACAAATATTTTGTATCTGCACTCATTGCTCAAACTACAGATGAATGAATGGATTGAAAGAGACAGGAAGTCATTGAACGATAATTGAAACACTTCAACCGATACAATCTCTAGAATAGAAACATTCCATCTCCAGCGATCCGCAGACCACACCAAGTGACAATCAGAATAAACTGTGGTCTGCACAACAGGGTGAAATCACACCTCTCCTTTGGAAATCAACTTACACGCATCAGCACTAGCAAAAAAGTGGCTTTTAAATATTATATTCACATCCCTTCACCTCCATCGCACCACAACCGTAGATTGTGTCTAAGACGCACACCACAACCATGGATTGTGACTAAGACGAAGCATATATGGGGGCATATTCGCCCCAGAAGCCTTAGACTAATTATGTGTATCAATATAATATATATATATATAAGAATGATAAAGAAATAAATATTATAATTGAAAATAAGAAAATATGGGAGAAAATAAATGAATTATTAAATATGATAAAATGAGGAAACCATAAGGATCCAGCTCAAAGAACTAAGGAAAAATACCTGAAAAGGGTTTGAAAAAATATAACACTAAAGAAGATAAAAAGGGAATTAAAAAAGGGAACTAATGGATTCCTTTGTCCCCCAACCCAGCACATATACCTACCCCTTCCAACCTGAGTTCTAAGTCCACTCCCAAGGTGAAAGGGCTCTTGACCTCGACGTCGATAACCAGAAATAGCTCCAATTTGTGGTCTTTCCTCCATTCCCTAACCCACGGACCTGGCCAGTCTGATTCTATTTTTACCCTAAATTCTACCTTTACCTATGTACCTTCTATCCTTCCACCCGTATGCTCTTCTCCTCCTCTAACCTTGTGTTGCACCCTTCCTCCTAACCAACATATTGTTCCCTCGGTGGACGTGTTTGTAACTTTGCTACTTTATGCACTCACCTAACATATATATATCTCGGTCTTCCAGCCCGAGTCCCAATTCAACTACCATCGTGCAAATGAATTTGACCTCAAGCTCTGGTTGTAGCTCCTATTTTCACTAACCCGAGCTCCCTCAGCACATAGGTATCACAAACGACGACTCCCTTGCTGCCTCTTCAAATTTTACATCCATTCACTTGGTGAGCCCCTTCAATCCTAATTATATAACTCTCATCCTAATTATAACACATCCTTAATTACTGGAAACCCTAATATTAATATGAACCTTATTATCAATTTTTCCTCCTCTCTGCCAAATAATTATACTCTTAATAATTCTTCCCCTCAAGCTTATTTTATTCCTTTTTCCTTTGACTCTAATAACTTTTCTATCTCTTATCATTGTATTTTAATGATTAAATTAAAATTTCCAGCCCATCCATCGATAATTATAATATTAATAGTCAAAATATAGATCAAATCATCATTTACTTTGACTCCTTATTTTCTCTCGTGACTTTTCCCAATTCGTAGTCCCAGCCCACATCTTTTGCTCCCTAATCTGTAGTCAAACTCTCCGATCTATAAATAAATTCTTCCACCCTTAGTCCACTAGAGAAAAGGTTTAATTCTGCTTTAGCCCCTTACCAGATTCTAATAATTGTTTGCTCTTTTGAGTTGGTCTCTCAAAACCTCTCCTTCCATATTCCTAAAAAATCAACAAAATTTGGCAAAATTTTAATAATAATCCCAACATTTTATCTTCAAAGTTGACAAGGGAAAAACTTCAATTATTATGAACATTGTTGATTATCAATTTGAAAGGTTTTATCTTCTCTCCTCTTCCCCCTATGAGATTCTTCCGGAAACCCTCATTAAATCTATAACCGGGAGTGTCGCTCAATCTATAAAATCCTCTTCCCTTGGACTGATCATTTAACAAAACAATTTGTTTAACAAAACAATTTGTTTAACTTGACCTTTGTCTAAATGATTGATTAGAACCTAAACCACCTATTAAAATTCATGACCCACTAAAATTTAAACCCCTCATTAAAATTTATAACACGTCGAATTTATAGTTGGTTACCTTCGAAGTTTCAAAGTTTTCTTGACTATGAAAAACCTCGAAACCTTTAAAAATGGAAATAACTTCCTTTAAATTGCAAGCCTGCAGTGATTTATGTAAAACCACAATAAATTGTCGAAATTTTGTCCCGTAATGAATTATTTAGTACCTCAAGTTTCATAGATCAATTATCTTGTTTACAAATAAGCTTGGTGGGCATTTGAAATTTATCTCAAGCCCTAATCTTATATACTTAACGTTGCCGTTTAAAAGATAAAAAAACAAATGTGCCTTCCTTCGATTCATTCTCTGTCCCTTCCTTTCATTCCTAGGGAGGGTACGGATTTTGACATAAGATTAGTTATATGTTTAATATTGTTTCATCATCTGATTGTTGGTGTACATGTACCTAGATTAGCTTTAGTTCAACTCTAGAGATTGCATGCAATGTGCACTTGTTTTTAGCTAGTTAACTCGAGTGCTTACATGCGATGTGCACGTGGCTTAGTTAGTTAACTTACTGCTTGCATGTGGTGCATGTGCACATTAGCAGAACATAAAGCACACTTAGCTTCAGTTAGATTTAACTATTCATATTTTTTCCGTGTACAACTAAGCTTAACTTAATTGCTTTACATATTGATTCTCAACCTAATATTGATGAATCAATTTAATTCTCAATTCTAATTGTTTTTATTTTTCAACTTGACAAGTTTGTGGAATTATTCTTCAACTAGATCCATATTTGTGCTCTAATAATTTTACAAGGTATCAGTGCAGAAATTATCAGAGCTCTGACACCATGTAAAATTATTAGAGCACAAATATGGATCTAGTTGAAGAATAATTGCACAAACTTCCCAAGTTGAAAAAGAAAAACAATTGGAATTAGAATGAAATTGATTCATATTTGTTCTCTAATAATTTTACATGGTATCGGAGCTACAAGGGTTTGGAGAAGTTGCATGAACAACTTTTCTGCAGGTTTGAAGAACATAGAATTGGAAATTGTTTGAATATTTGATTTGCAGATCCAAATATTAGAGAATTTTCCACAATGGAGTTCTCATCTTCAACGATCCTAACTCCATACAATTACCATGAATGAAAGCAAATGATTTTGCTTCATCTTAGGAGCAAAGGCTTGTACCAAATAGTCATGGGAATTGAGACATAACCAATCTCAGAGGATGAGAAGTCATATTGGATTAACAGATCTAACATGGCTTATGGAAGATTGTGTCTATCTGTGTCTCGTGATATTCTTTATGAGATCATAAATATTGAATCACCACATGAAATCTGGACTACATTGAAAGGATTATATGGTGATAAAAATGATCTAGAAGAACACCATTTGAAGGCAAAGAGATCGACTTATTATAGCAGTCATGAAAGTGGTGAAGACTCCAAAAATGTGGAGAAAATTTCTCAAGACAGTGTTGAACAAGAAGATTTTTCTTCTTCTATTGTTAATGGACCTGTTGCAGATGAGAATTTTATCTTATCTAATAACGAGGAAATATATTCCTCTGCTAATGATGAAGACACTACTTTCAAAATCATAGAAGAGGACTTTGATTCCTCTACTATTGACACAGATTTGACGCGGTCTCAATTTAACGATGCCCCACATTCACTCTCAGTCGCAGAGCCATGCATGCCCATGGATGCATCTAAGGAGGCATTTATAGCACCATGTATGCACATGTATGCAACCACAAAGGCATCTCGAAGGCCACACATGCACATGCATGCATCCCTAGAGATATCCATTCTCATGCATGCACATAGGGTACATGAATTTGATCGTCAAATGCATGATGAAGTTGTAGGGAATCCATATTGGCATGCAACCATGTATAAGGAAATTCAGTCCTTGATCCAAACATGGGAGTTGATACCTCTACTTCAAAAAATGAAGCTTATTCCTCCAGATCCAAGATGGGATCATCGATCTTCAGTATTTTCCATGTCTGAGAAAATTGTTGATATCTTCACCAAGAATTTCACTGAGCAGAAGTTTTGATTTCAATGAGATCATCTCGAGGTGAAGGACACGACTGCCTAGTAGTTGTCTTTTCTCTACTTTTTCATTATATTTTGAGGGGGGGTTTTCTTCCCACTAGGTTTTAAAATAATGTTTTCTTAGAAGTTGTCTTTTCTCAAGGTTTAGAGTTAGCCGTTCCCTCTCTGTTTTTGAATCTATGACCTCTTAAGAAGAAGCACATGCTCTTCACCATTAGGCTCACTCAAACTGTAATGTTATGAGCTAGCTCTTAGGAATTCGCTATTCAGAATTAGTTAATGTCAAATTTTAGTTACAAATTAAATATTCAACCTAGCTGTTATATATATATATATATATATATATATATATATATATATATATATATATATATATATATATAGATAGATAGATATATATATATATATAAATTAAAAAATATTAAACTATACTATAAGAATAGCATGATACTATAACATTAGATTAAAATAATTTAATGTTAATACAATAATATATATTAAAGTTAAATATTTTTTCATAAAATATATATATTATGGCTATAAAAATCAAAGGAGTTAGAATAATAATATGTTATAATTGAATTGGAATTTAGGTAGGATTTTAATGTACAATAATAGTAAAGGAAAAAATTTACATAAAAAAAATAATGAAATAGGGAACAAAGGGAAAGCACAAAGAGAGGGATAGAATGTAGCTTCTAGTCAATTTCCAACCATCTTCTCTATTGATGTTGATAGGATGTTTTTCAATCTCTATACCCTATCTAAGTTTCCTATGGTGGAAATGATCAACCTTTTCAGTGACTTTAGAATCCTTAATGGAGATATGGTGCTTGGATTTCTCCGCATGTTCAGAAAGATCTCAGGATCGCAAACGATTGTGTCTTATTTCTGTTGCATTTTCATAGATTCTCTAGTTAATGGAGCGACCAATTTCTCCAATGTAAAGAATACCACATGAAAAAAGGAATCAAGTATACCCTTTTTATTTTTTGGGGGTCTACATAATCTTTCACAAATCTAAAAGAATTTCTAATAGTATGAAGGGGTTTGAGTAAAGCGGAAACATTATTATTTTTACGAATATGTACAATCTTCTCAGTGGCTCCATGGATGAATGGAAGTTGAAATTTCAAAATATAATCATTACAATCAGTCTTGACTCTTTACATGCTTTTCGAAAAGCATTAATTCCCTTAGATCTACTTTAACAATTATTTTTGAAAACATTAAAAAGTTGAGATTTCTCTTTCTCACGCTGATTCTCATCTGAAATTATTAAATCGCGGGTAGCGAGAGTGCTAAAAACCACAAATGTTTACGTTGTAAAATAATAAGAATCAGCGTGAAAATATTTCTCCGTAAAATAATATGTTTCAAAATTAAACTAATAAATACATACAACTTATAAATTATGATCCAAAATTAATTTTTGATACATATATATTCTACATATTATGTACAAACTCCAATCACAACATCTCTCTCCCTAGCTAACCTAACGACTTATTTTAGAATAGATTGATAGAATCATTTTTAATATACAGAACAAAAATTAATCTGTAATATTTCGGCTACATTAGAAAATGAATAACAGAACAATTAATATATTAAGTAATATACTAATTTTTTGGTACATTATTTAGGATATTAATGCTTTCTTAATATATTAATACTTAATATTTAATTATAACATTAAAATATTTATATAATATTCATAATATTAATAATATTACTATAATACATAAGTAATATTAATAATAGTTTAATATAATATTAATAATGCATTAATATACGCAGTGTTAATATATTAGTTTATAATGTTAAGTATTTTTTATTATATATTCAGTATGGGTATTATAAGTATTATAGTAAAAAATAATTAACGTAATTTCTATGGTGAATCATAGCTATCATGGGCATTATGGTCTATCTATATGCGACATATAGTGAACCGAAGGTGGATGGTCTAAGTTAACCATGGTCAAGAAATGTTTAACCATTAAAGAACACCATCATAATAGTAATGATAGTCAAATGATGCTAAACCATAATAAACCATCATAAAAAAATGGTCATAGTCAAACCATGTTCAATCATAGTGAATCATGGTTAACAATATGCAAACAATTCTCAACCATAGTCAAACCATAATCACACCATGGTCAAGCATAGTCACACCATGGTGTACCATAGTCAATCCATGGTTAGTCACGGTTAAATCATAGAAAACCATAGTCACTCATAGTCATTTTTTGGCATCTATATATAAAGTATTATTAAGTTTCAATAAATTTTTAGTAATAAAATATTATACTTAATAAGGCTTCACATTTCATAAGATTTAATATTTATTTAATATTTAATTTTAAATAGGATTATTATTATTATTACTAAGGCTTTCAATAACGTTTAATACTTATATTTAATAAGGTTTATGATGTATTTAATATTAAATTTCCATTAGAATATGATGCGTAAAATTGACACCTCATGTGTTAAAAATTCATAAGGCATCTTGAGGAACAAAACTGAACGATATGAAATACAAAATTCTACATTGCAATGTGACATACAAAAGATCAACATCACATTATGATGAGCTGAAATTAACATCACAATTTCATGAATAATAAAACGATGTTGAAATGTGACAAACAAATAATAAGGTTACAACCTAAAGACATAGTAAAACATATAAAACCTTTTAGTCAACCTTTATAATAAATGTTTCAATAGTAAACCATGGTCAAACTCAATCAACCATATGTTCATCATAGTCAGCAATAGTCAATCTTTTTCATCTATAATTATCTTCAACCATCTTAGTCGATTATATTCAACTATAGTTATTCATGGTAAACTATAGTCAATCATAGTCGACCATGGTTGAAGATAGTCAAACCATGATCTACCATAGTCAACCCATGGTCAATTACATTCAAACCATAATAGATCATGGACAACCATATTCACTCATTGGCATCTCCAAAAAAATGTTAAGTCAATCTTTTTCATCTATAATTATCTTCAACCATCTTAGTCGATTATATTCAACTATAGTTATTCATGGTAAACTATAGTCAATCATAGTCGACCATGGTTGAAGATAGTCAAACCATGATCTACCATAGTCAACCCATGGTCAATTACATTCAAACCATAATAGATCATGGACAACCATATTCACTCATTGGCATCTCCAAAAAAATGTTAAGTTTCAGTAACATTTTAATTAAAATATATATTTGATAATGTTTCTTAATGAAATTTACATATAATAAGATTTAAGGATTATTCAATATTTAATTTAAAATGAGATAAAAAAATATTAATATTCTTTATAATATAATATTAATATTGATATTAATATTAAGGATTTTGAATAAGGTTTAATATCCATATTGAATGATTTAAAGTTTCTTTAATAATTAAATTTAGCTTTATAGTGTGACAAAGAAAACTTACATCCTTAGTCAACCTTTGTAGGTCGTACTTAACTATAATAAACCATAATTAATGAACATCAACCATAGTTAACCTTACCCATTCATAGCCAATATTTAAAAAATTTTAATAATAATAATGATGATGTCAATAATATTAAAAATAATATTATTAAGGTTGATTATATTATTATTAATATTAATATTGCTACAAAGATAAACTATAACAATAGTAGAATTAATATCAATATTGCTATGGTTTATTAATAATATTAATATTAAAGTTTATGAATAAAGTTTAATATTTATATTTAATGAGGTTTAAGGTTTATTTAATATTTGAGTTTTTCCATGTTTAATTTTTAATTTAATTTTTATAATTTTTCTCAACTATGCAATCACATTTAAATGTAGTTAAACAATTTTAACTATCGTTAACCATGGTAAACCATGGTTAACATGGTTATCCATATTCATCTATAATAAAAACATTCATAACCATGGTCAATAATGTTCACCCATAGTCAACCATAGTTGACCATATACATCCATGTGTTAACCATTCACATTGTAATATGAGAAAGAAATATCAATGTCACATTGTATGAAACAAATATCAATGTCATAATTCAATGAACAAAAATTAACATCGCAATGTCATAAACAAACATTGATGTCTCATTTGATGAATAAAAAAAATTCATTGTAATGTGAAAAGCAATAATCAAAATTGTAATGTGACAAACAAAAAATAAACATTGTAATGTGATAATTAGAAGTCAAGGCATTGTTGATTGTGGTTGACTAAGGTTTACAATAGTTAGGCATACTCATCCACTTCAATCTTAGTCAACCATAGTCCACATTAAGAAATAAAAGTCAACCATTGTTAACCTTAGTGTATCATGAGCAAGCATGGTAATTTTCGATAAACGACAATAAACATCTAGTCAACCATATCCAACCATTATCAACCTCAGTCAACCATGACCAACCATGGTAATCTTCAATAACATACAGTGACCATAATTAACAATGGTTAACAATAGTCAACCATTGTCAGTCATAGTCAGTGTGAATAACCATAGTTAGCTATGGTCTCTGTGGTTTACTATGGTTGACCATAGTCAACTATGGGAGGTTGTAGAGAACTATGGTTTGCATGCTCAACTGTCATCATTCATAGTTGCCTATGTTTTCCATGGTTGACAAGCCATGGTTAACCCTAGTCTACCATCAAATTATGTTAGGTACGATCAATCATGATCGACCATGACTAATCATGGTTATCTTTGGTAGACCAAACATGGTTAACCCTATTCAACCATAAACTTTGGTTAGCTATGGTCAGCCATAGTCAATCATGATCGACCATGACCAATCACGGTTGTCTTTGGTTGACCATAGTCAACATTAGAATACCATGGGAAACCCATTCTCAACATGGAAAACCATTTTCAACTATGGTTAGAATGGTTAAACATTCTCGACCATGGTCACCATGGATGAAAATGATCAACCATGTCGATCCATTATAAACATGGATGACCATAATTTATGATAAAAAGATATCATCAACCATGGTCAAATAAATCAAACCATGTTCACCTATAGTCAACATCAATAATCATAGTTAACATACCCAACCACAGTCAACCATGGTCAAACATCAACAATCATGGTCAACCATAGTTAATGATAATCTACCATAGTCAACTATACTTAGTTGTAGACTACCATGATCATCCATAACCAATACTCTATTGACCATAATAAGCCCTCCTCAACCATAAGCTAAAAGTATTAACTATAATCAATGATGAACTACTAATCCTTTCCATACATATTGATCATCAATTAACAGAACTACATTAGTAAATGTGATTGATATGCAATGATCAACAATATTTTCCACCTTTTATATATCAATCAACTTATAAAAATTAATGAACTTATACCAACCACATTTAGAAATATAATTCTTTTAATCATAACTAATTACATAAACTTCAATTTATGCTGCTGACATAAATAAGATAATATCATTCACTCGTACTCTTGTAAATTAAGATAAAATCATTCACTCGTTCTCTTGTAAATTAAGATAAAATCATTCACTCGTTCTCTTGTTGATTAGGTATAATTGACTAGGGGTATAGTCATTCACACACATGGTCATTAGTTATATTAAATATCGTTCACACGTGGCCTTGCTTAATATGTATATTTATGGAATTTTTTACCTCCCCATAACTATCTAGCATGATTGAATTTGTTTATTTTTTAATATTAAACTACATCAAACAATGTCCTCTCTCGAATTATAGTATTTAGCATCAAAATTTTGAAAACAAATTAATTCATTATTGAAATAATATTTTTTATTAAAAAAAATTATAATTTTTAAAATTTGAATATATATATTTAAATTATAATAATAATAATAATATAATATTAAAACATTTTAAATTAAATACATTATCTTATTTCAACTAATATACATAAAAAATTATGATGCATACAACTTTGAATGATTTAGTTTAAGAATATGTGTGATTACGTTGAAAGACAATTAAATAAAATTACATATAAATTTATTTTCTAATTTTTATGGAAATTATATATATAATTAATATGGAATCAATAAATAAAATATATAAGGTTTTTTTATAATTAATATTTAATCATAATTTTATATGTATATATATATATATTTAATTGCTGTATTTTTTATTTATGTTTTAAAATAAATATTACATTGGATCAAAGGACTCTTACAACATCTTTGGATTCAAAGTCCAGGGTGAACCAAGGGTTTTGTTTTTTCCCCTTTCTTCTATGGACATCAATCTTTCTGTGGGACTATCTATCACAATTAAAACTAAAGATGAATACTCATTTCCTTGAAAAAAATTCATGACCACTAGAGGAGTTTGGATTTGGATGTCTTCTTCGCCATAGGTCTAGTTTGATTCATGATTATGCTTTTACCTACAAACTACAGGTGCTCTTGAATATGAAGAACTCTCCTTCCCCTTTGGAAAAATATTTTCTCCCACCGAGGAATATAGTGGTAGCATTGGGGGTTTCCCTAGATCTCAATATGTTGTATTGTTCATTGTTGTCTTCTACTACTGGGATATATTGTGATTTTGATCTCTATAATTCTTGGCATGTGTTGTTTTCTTTGGATCTCACTAGCCACATTTTCTTCTCTTCACCTGTTGTGATTCAAAAGTCCATTTTGGAAAGGGATATGTGCGCTGAAGGTTTCTAGGTCGTTTGCAGGTTTTACACATGAACCCAATATTTGCATATTCTAGAGGTTGGGAATACTCATTGCCTCCCCACATGAGGAAAATTTGTTTGGAAAACCTTTGCTAATGTCCACTTCCACACATATGTGCATGACGCTTAAGAAGCCCTTTGACAATCATTCATTTTCAACCTTGATAAAGCACCTTATCAAATCTCTGATATCCTCTAGGATCTCTGGCATGGTTCATTGGAGGTGCAAGCTTTGGAGCCTAACCCAAACGGGTACATGAAAGGACTTCATAGTAAGTGTATTAAAACTCTGAAACCATAGCTCGATTGAAAGACTCGTGGTTCCCAAAAACCAGGGAGTCTGGTCTAAACCCATTTTCTAAACTTCAACGTCTTTATAGAAAACTACAAAGAACCCTTTGAAACAGGATAATAAATCAATATTTTGGGACTAGCTTTGATGAACCCGGTCTCACAGAGTTGAAGATGAGGGAAAATATCCATTGAAATGCCATATAATCACCCAACTTTTGAAATATTCCATCCTTTTCTTATTTATATTTTCATTTCATTCTAGCATAGGAGTGTTTTTCAAATGCTTTACAAGGTAGTTCTAAAGCAAGAGCTCTTTGTGTGACTTATGATTGATATCCGTCTTGAGGGCATCTTTAAAATACATGGGCATTGAAGTAGAGGAATTCCCACCGCCTGTGGCATGTCCTTTTAGACTTGCAACCATAAATATAGAGAAGTCCTTATTTATCCATAATATCTAAGACTTTTGTCCATCACCAATTGTCTCCCCTCGTGTAAGAACCTCATTTCTCTTGCGATGGTCGCTGCCATCTTTTATATGTTGCTTGCATGCCATTCTACTACATCTAATTTACTCACTCATTGACCATAATGCATAGACATTTTCCTGACAACGAATTGAAAAAGATTGGAAATTTTTGAAGATTACCATTCTTAAGCGAATCCCATCTGATAGCTAGGCCCCGTGGAGAAAATATGTCGATCCCTAAAAACCTCAAATTCTAAGGTATTACATCAAACAATTTTTGTGCTTTAACATATCCCTATTAGAATTGTCTCTTAGACATTTTTTTCAGAAAAAAAAAAGGTTGGTGTATATTATTTACCAACACATATGTCTACTAACCATTTGCAAGTTAAAATCATAAAAAAATACATTGTTCATTCCTTCTAGTATCCCTCCCTAAGCACTGACTTCCATGAGTCCAACAGGTATAAAAAAATTAAATTAAATTTTTCGTAATGAAACATATCATGTGGCATTCTCAACATTTAAGCCCATATTTCTAAAACCAGTGTTGAACCAAATGGCATAAATAGTATGTGAAATGTAGACCCAACAACCTTCCGTTATCTAAACATGGCAAAAAAGTGCACCATATGTTCAGTGAAACAGGACCGTGCCTCTCACCGATGTACCTCCAACATCATGTAGCAAATAGTGCATCAGTCCATATGTTCCCTGCATCCCCTTTTTGGACTGATGATTTTCTTCCCCATTCTTTTCACGATATACATGATGAAAGGTTATGCAGTTGAAAGATCCCCATAGCTCATATATTTTTTCCATCAAGTGAGACAACTATAGCAAGGAAAAAACAATATTGTGCTTCATATGGTCAATAATAACCTTTGAACCGCCGTATACAGATAGGGTTTCAATGTTTAGCTATTTTACGAACCACAACAATCCCCACAAAGCGAGCAGCACTGCCCAGGTGTTTGTTCCATGCCCTCCACTCCAAACAATCTTGTAATGACAGTTTGGGTCCATCTTCACCCAAACACCACACCAAAAAATATTTTTTGTGCCACATAATCAAAGAACCAATAGGGTGTGTGATAGGATGTGGTCTCATTCTATGAGACAAATCCTGAGGCGGAGGGCAATGAACACGCATACCACCTTAGCATTGAATAATTTTTTAGGCAAATTTTACATGATATGTACACCCCCGTGGAAGATCCTCATATTGCGGGTGTTCCACACCATCTACTGGAACAACAATGGGATGGAAAAAAAATGAGACCCCTTCTCCACCCACCAATAAATGCAGTCAACCACCAATATGAGTACCCTGTGCTGTAATCATAGAGCATCCAATGTGTACCTCCATATCTGTCTAGAAAAGTTACAATCGTAAAATAAATATGCATTGGCTTCCCCATATTACATACACATACTACATATACCATGTCCACAGTGACCACGTTTAATCAAATTCACCCATGCAAGGTTTTTTTTCCACCAAACAAGCCATAGGAAGATAATAATTTTTATACGGACATTATTCTTCCACATTTTATAAAACCAACTGTATTTTTTTTGCCCTGGGATTGTTTGTAAAACCTGTCTATAAGTATCCCTAGTATATATCGCGTTGCTTAGTAGAATTCCACCCCAGGGTAACTAATCCCCCCTGACCGAGTGATGAAATCCAACAGTTCTCAGACTCCTTATATAAAAGTCCTATTCCCTTGCACAATCACCCCTTAATTCTAGATCTCTTGCCTCCATCGAAAATGGATATCCCTCATACCATTACTTAATAGTCTAACCCACATAAAATATACCACGAGAATGTAAACCAGATATGATACTTTTGGTTATTTTTCAGCATCAACCATACCACACATGTCTCCCATACAAATGAGGATTTTCTCCCCATTTCTGAAGAACCAACACAGTCTCTTTTGGTAGAGATTCCAAATTTTCCTGAAGCTTTGCCATATTTGTGATCCCCTCGTGGTACTAGCTATGCCCTGTATGTAGCACTCCTCCACAATTTGTTCTTTCAAATATTTGTACTTAATAATATCCATCCATGTTTTGTGTATGTTAATCCCCTCCAAAGAGATTGGAGAAGAAAAACCTTACCAAATATGTCCACATCCAATAGAACCCATCTCCCATATCCTTCGGCATTGTAATGATGTCCCAAGAAGTAAGGTGGTATTTCCCTCCATCCCCCATACCCACCCAGATGAAATTGGCCATAATGGATCTGATCCGAGAAATAATGGCCATTGGAAAGGAGTATTGGTGTGCCCATTACACAGTAAGTTGTTGAAGGACAAACTATGCCAATATAAACTTCCTTCCATTGGTCAACCACCATAATGTCCAAATTTTTAGTTTTTCTGGAATTTAACAATAATCTAGATCCAGTGGACCACACGGTAGAAATTCGGCTTCAAATGGAAACCCACATATCTAAAACCATATTTTAAAGGAGAGTGGTTGAAATTGAAGGCATCACTTACTTGTTTGATGATAAGCTGGTCTCCCACTGAATGAAGTACAATGGACTTACCCCCATTTGCATACATACCAGATGTGCGTCGAAAATGCTCAATAATATGTCTAAGACACATCCATTGTGAACCGAGAAACATACCAAAAATTAATATTTCGTCAGCAAAAAAACTATGTGTGGCCTCATTGTCGTGCATAATTTTTTTCTCCTTGAAATTATCCTCTTGTACAGCAGCATTAATTTTTCCAACATCCTTTGCTTGGGAACAATATTTAATAGACTATACTTGCTCTAAGGCCACCCAAGCTAGAAATTTAACACTTCTTGACATAAATATCTCCCCTTCATCTAAGAACACTACATCCATCCTCATTGAAAAATATGGCACCTGCTACCGACTAGTGTGTTCTTTCGAAATGGAAATAAATATTCATGAGTAATAAATGGCCAAAAAATTGAACTGAATGATTGGTACTTAGGAAGGTTTCTATGCATGCACTTTAGAGACATATTGTGTGTGGGCTTGAATAAGTTCTAGGTTAAATATGAACCCACAATCAATACATGAAAGTTTGTTTGTAGAGAAAATCCGGAAATGGTTCTAGAGCTTAGGATTTTTGAGGTTCTCTCCATAGCCTTCATTGTACAACCACATAATTTTACTTGAGATTCTTGTTATTTTTAATGCTGTGGTATCTTCAATCACACTTTTTTATAAAATAATATGCATATTTATATAAGGAAATTATATAATTTGTATATAAATATACGATCACTATTCACGACTGTTGGATTTATGTTTTCCAATTTGAAGTCTTAAGGTTAAAATTTCTTGTATCTGCTAAATAATGTCTTCATCAAAGACATACATCAAAATTGGTACAGAAAATAAATATACAAAAAGGAATTGAAAATGGATATTTTTCACTATCACATTAATGAATAAACACAAGACCAACCGAAATGAAATTTTGACCACAATTTTTAGAAATTTAAATAAGAATTTAAAATTATAATGGAGATATCATTTAAAAAATATGTCATATTCAGTGAAAATTATATAGGTGAAGAACTTAATATAACAAGTTAAAATCATAGTAAATAGACTATAAACATGTATCAATAAAATAAAAGTTAATCAAGGTATGTAAAATCATTATGTCATATGTAAATCTTTTTAAATAATACTTTTAATCATATTTATTTCTTAGGTTAGAAGAAGTTTGATCCAGGTGGATGTTGGTGGCCACCCTCCTATTCCACTTGGGGCCCCACCATTTCTTCTTTCAGTTTTTCAAATTCCTCAATTGTAGCACATTTTACTATTTTTATCAGTTTTTTGGGTCCTAAACTTCTGAAGCCATTCTGAGGCCTGTTATGTAGGAAAATACTCTTTGTGGACAGAGACGATCACTCTAGCCCTAGGATGGGTCTAGTAACAAAGGGAACAATCTAACACCTACTTTTCTAGACTGTAAATGGACATAGATCATATGGAGATGACCTACCTCGACCTGATGCTGCTCCTCGCTCATCCTTTGCTCTTCTTAGTCAGATCATCGTTTTCGATAGCGCTTAGTTACCTGCACAAGATATCAAACAACACAAAACGTGAAAGGAAAACATGTATTTTACATAAACAATATATCTAGTTGATCAAGGAATACTAGAAATAATATCATGCATCATGGACAAGAGTGGAAAGTAAGAATTAGTCTCATAATATTATTATAAGAGGGGGAGTTAAATCTTGCACCTTGATTTTGAAGCTCTCCTTCAACAGGTCCAGACCCAGGCAAATCTCCAAAGCACTTGTTTCAACTTGGTATGAAAAGGCCAAAGGTCTCAACTCTCCTTCAATGCCTATAGCAATAACTCTCTCTCTAATATTATTCTATCTCTGTTCTAACTAGCAGAGGTATGGGAGGGTGCTCATTTTATAGTGAAGGGAGAGGGAACATGGATGCACTTAAGGTGGGGAAATGGTTTATCTCTTTGGGTGGTTCCTCTTTTGTAGGAAGAATAAGCCGAAAGGGATAAGTTCATCCCTATATCCATGAAAAAACAACCATCTATCCACCCATGAAGCTTCTAGATCATGAAGCTTCATTTTCACTTTTAAAAACCTTCCAAAAGTGGATTGATGATGGTATGATCTCCATTCCAGCACTGTTTAGCACTGCCCCAGGCTTAATATGAGGCATCGACGCGAGTGAGATAAATAAGGGTCGCGCCACTCCAAATAAACATGTTTTCAAGGAGCTACTCTAGGAATGATTAACAGAGACTTTGTTCTGTAAAGTGTAAGGGATGTAATCATTGTATTAAAAATCGGCCGGGTTAAACTCGAAATTGGTTAAACTGGCCGGTCAGACCCTTGGCCAGTCAAAACCTATCCAAAAACCTAGTTTGTACTCTTATTTCGCCATTTTTTCCTATCAAACCGTTGCTAACCAGCTGGTTAGAGACGGAACTGGTCGGTTTATCCATAAACCTACTGGTTCTGTCCTTAACCAGTCAGTCAGCTGCCAAGGCTGCAAAAGTGTCTCACACAAGGTATATTTTTTTGGTTTAGGGTTGTTTTGGAGGGAAGAGGAGGGTTTTTCGCTCCAAAAACACCCTCTCCAATCCTTTATAAGTAGGGGCAGCCTCTCATTTGTCTCACACCATCTCATTTGGAGATTTTGTGAGGTTGATTGAGTGCTTGGAGAGTGTTGAGTTTTCGCTAGAGTAGTGGAACAACATAGAGTTTGAGGCTTTCTTCTTGAGCTAAGTAGTAGCCATCATGCCTCCAAAAGGAAATGATACTACATGGGCCCATTGTGATATGATTGATGGAAAAATGATTTCAAAATATTGCCAAAAATATATTGCGGGACGAGGTATTTACAGGTTCAAGCAACACTTGGCTGGTATAGGAGGCCATGTAAAGCCATCTAGAGCACCAAATGAGGTAATAGGGCATATTAGGGCAGAATTCCTTCAGAAGTTTGAGACTCAATTCACTAAACCAATATAGAATTTTGTGACTGGAGTAGTTGCAAAGTTTGCCAGTCAAGAGTTGGGAGACTCAAGTTCAACCAACTGAGTTTGAACTTTGATCATGATTAGAAGTTTCAAGTGATAATGTTGATCATTAGTTAGAATATAATAATATCATATATGTATATTTGTAGTATATTGTACTATGTAGGCCAATGGCCGCAATGCTCATAGCTTGTAGCATTGATTTTGGATTTTATGGGTCATTTGGAGCCTCATTTCTTATGTATTTTTTCGATGATATGTATTACACTCGGTTCCATTTGATATATTCACCTTTACATGGTATATTAATGAGAAAAATTTTAATATTTTGTCTCTATTGGCTTGGAATCATGGTTTCAAATTTTAAAAATAGTTTTTTTTAACTAAAAAATAATTATTTAATGTATTTAAAAACCGGTTCGTTTAGACCTGACCAGTACCTGTTAGACTAGTTCCAGTCTAGTTATCAATTCATCAGGTCCACCGGTCCGGTCACTGGTTCCGATTTTTAATACTATGGATGCAATGGCATATTTTCATGATGGAAAAGAGACACAAGGATCACTGTTAAGGTCCTTCAGGATTCGGGAACAGGGAGTACAAGGACAGTGACAAAATGTTGTGTAACAAGGCCCTAAACGACGTATTCTATTTCGGTTGCCAAAAAAAAAAAAACATCGTTTAGGGCTTCAAAATGGCTCTAGAAGTTCAAGACCCTAAAAACTACTAAAAATATTAAATTGTGCTACAATTAAGGAAACTGAAAAACTGAAAGAGGCAATGGTGGGGCCCTAAGTGGAATATGAGAGTGGCCACCAATATCCACCTAGATCAATGTGAAACCTTATTATTGCATCCAAGTAAGTAATACCACATGTATTCCATATTCACAAGTATAAAATAAATATTAGATATACATCACAAAAACATAAACACATTTGAAATATAAATTTCTAGCATAGTATAACAAAAATAAATGTGACTTGTTTATAAAATCATAAAAAAATGTAATTTCATAACTCGTACATAAAATAAAGTCTTAATTTTATTACATTATGCAAAAAATCATAAGCTCATTGGTACTATCATCTTATACGTGATGAACTATTAGCCATACAGACAAAATAATACGTCTACTGTATTAATTTTTAAACTTGTTCTCTATAGGTTTTTATCAATTTTTTTTTTTAATATGCTTTTATCTTTAAATTTTGTTTAAAAAGCCCCTACTCACATGGGGCTTCATAAAATGATCTCTCATCCGGATTTAAGCATATTTTGATACATTATGGATTTTTCATGCAGAGTATTTTTCTATTTAGATGAAGCATATCAATAAATTCATCTAGCTCTTTTTTAAAATGTGTTATATATGTATGTGTTTAAGATTCTATCTTTAATTTGTATGATTTAACTTGTTGCAATTCTATTATATGCGTTTCTAGAATCCCATAGTTGAATTTCATATCTTAATATCAATATGTTCAGTATTTTAACTGGATTTCCTAGACACCCTTATTTTCTTAATCTATGGTTCTTTCGAGTGGACAATTTTAATTGTCAGAATGAGGATTTCTAGTATTTTACAACAATGGGGAAGTCAATATCACAAGGAAATATACATTATTTTTTAATGTTCTATTTATTATTGTTAAATTATTTATTTCAATTTATAACTTAAAATAATAATAAGTTAATGCTTTCTTCTTTTCTCTATAAATATTAGGGTTTCTTCTACATAAATATCTATTCTTAGCTTCCTGAGAAGGGGCCCTTACCCTTGCTTAGATAGATTATTTTGGGATTTGAAAATGTGTCCATATCTACTCATATTCCCCATCAATATCCTCATCTTCGAAATCCCTTCATAAAGTATCTAGCTGAAATAGGGTTCTGATTTTGTAGTGAACCCTCCACGAGAGGCAACAAGGCAGGCTAGAAATTCAAAGCAATCCATGCCAAAAGTAGGGAAAGATCCAAAATATGAAGTTTAATCAAGTAATATCAGAGAATATATCAAATATATAGAGAGTCACACTTTCAAATACAAATTTATTAGATTGTGGCTTTTTGAAAATGAGTTGATTTGGTAGATCTGAAATAAATGGAACCCATAGTGTGAAATATAATTGGAGTTAGGGGCCAAGTTATTTTTTATAGTCATTTTCTCCATCCTGTTGAACCCTTGGTTAAATTGAGAGGGGGTGAATCAGTTTAATGCAGTCATGGTCCTATAAAACTTTCTTTTACACTTATTTACATCTTAATTTCATGATCAACTTAATATACAATGGAACAAAAATCTTAATAAGTAAGCAGCATGTATTAAGAAGATTAAATACAGAATATCAACATATAATCATCATGCACATAGACAAAAGCTATAAGTGGAAACCCATAAGGGAGAAAACCACATCTTATTATTGTTGTGATGCAAAGGCAAGCTCCAACTCCATCTCACCACTGATTTTATGTAGGCTCCAACCTACATGAGGCTACTACCTCAATTCTACAAGCTACAACTTTCAAGGAAGCTCCAACTCCCATCTATTTTCTGCAGGCTACAACCTACAGGAGGCTCCTACCTCAGCCATCTACAACTGGACATCTATCAAGCTACAACTTGATATGGAAGCACCAACTTCCTCACTGTACAATAAAATCATATGCTGATTTACGTGGATATCAACTCTCTTTTCCTCCTTCTTTACTGATGTCCTTCCAGCCTTCAAATTTTCTTTATATCATCTCTGGATCTTCACAACTCCTCTCTCTTCTCCTTCTTCTTCTTAGACTCTCTGGCCTCTTTCTCCATTCTCTCTCTCTCTCCCCTTATGCATATGTTGGTAACATTATTTATAAAGATCACCTCATAACTGTTTGCATTCCACAGGGAATTTGAAATGAACAGGTATGACTCTTTGCCTTCCTCCTTCTCATTTTCTTGTCTAGCACATTCATAATGATATAACATAATGTATATATTTGTGTATTACAACAAATTTTTTCTTTTCCTATGGAGACTTGCCTTTGCATCACATACAATAAAAATAATTAAATCATTTACATTTATAGATACAATAATACATTTCACTCAACCCATTCAGCTCTTGGTTTGCCATACATTTGTCTTTTCTACTGCTATCACTGTCTTTTTAGTTTCTACTATTATAGTCTAGCTCTGTTGCATAACTACTCATTTTGTCCGACTTGACCCATTCTATTGCATTTCGAACGGTGTCATCATATCTCCTTTTGCCCGACCATGCCTCTTTTTCTCGCGCCCACAACGTTCAACCTTCACTGCCCTTCTAAACATCTGGTTCTGACTTTTTCTCTATGTCGGGTCCTTACCTGAGCCTTTCTACCCGCCTTCATACTTTCCTTTTTGTTTCACGTTATAATCCTCCTTTTGCTCTTCGAAACGGTTTACAAAGGAAAATCCACATACTCTCGAAATTGAAATGCTTTAGGCTTCGGCTTTGATCTTTATCGCGTCCACTCTCTTTATCGCACTTCGCATCACAACTTATATAACTTGCGAATTCTTATCACATAAGAATCTCCGATTGTGATATGTGATATGCGACGGGCCCCACTCGACTTTATCGCTACTTCGCATCGCAACTAACATGACTTCTAAGGTTGTGCGATATCTCTCTTGCTCTGATTGCGATATGCGACGCATCGCATCGCATCCCTCACATCGCATTGCCTCGCCACTTTACAGTATGCGATGGAATTTTCATCACCGATGTGCGATATAGCGTTGTGTCGCCACATGCCCCTTCGTATCGCCACATTTCATTGCAACATTGCATCCATCCAGTGGCTATCGCATTCTCTTGCGATGTTCGATATGCGATCGAGTCCCACTTGATTTTGATATAATCTCTACCGTCTATCTCCTTTAATATTATCTGTTGATCGCGCCAGTCCACCACTATTCTTTTGGACTTTAGGAAAGCGGGTCCTAGTTCTCAGCACTGCGGAGGCACTCCTTGATATAGAATCATCGTCGGGCTTGTGCTAACGCAATGAATGGCAACCGTCGATCTGTGGTCAATGCCCAATGGTCAGGTCAACTGCGGAGGCACCCCCTTAGGTTAATCATCAGACTGTTTTTGCCCCCACGGTATCGTTGATCCCAGATCAACGTTAACCATGCTCATATGATGTGCAAGAGGTTTGACCTTTGTTGTTGCCTTCACTGGTCCCACACCTTTTATCATTCTGCTCTATAATCATATAAACTTTAATATATAAAACATTTGCAAAGGTTTATCTTTCCGTATACCAATGCCGCATCTCTGATTAAGAGACTGTCGTCGATCCTATTCGCAATCTGACAATCTTCATCATATTGCAAATATCAAATTTTATTACCCGACTTAATATGAGTCATAAATACAATATAACTTTCCCTTCCATACTTTGGTTTAAACGAATTTATGAGATTACTTTGGTTAAAACCCAAAGAACCAAAATAATATTATATTCGGGTCCCACAGCATATCCAACTTACCCTTCTGCTTTTCATCAAATCCAACGATTGATAATTCATCGCACTCCACAACTAATTTATGCGTATATCCAATAGATATCGCATTCCAAGATGCATAACATTTAACGTGATTTTTTAACACCATCGGGTCCACACCTTTGTCAACCCATGCACAACTTCGGGTGCAAACACCATCAGATCTCAATTGTTTATGATCAAACGGCTATCACATTCAATTAACCCTGATGACTTATCGCTCAAAAGTCACGCAAAACAGGCAGTTTCGTGCCCGTGACATGTCACAGTCTTATTTGAACGCGTTCAATTTCAATAAAACCACTTACCATTCGAAGGCCGCATGAAAACCATCTGTTGTTTTCCGAAAACGCCCTCACTGTTCACTATGATGCTACTCACGGTTCCACTGTGCCGTTGACTCCTAATTCCACATCTAATTTCTTTCGTTACACCTCCTTTGTATACTTGTTCAAACAAGCCATTTCACTGCAATATGACTTCTCCTTTACTCCATCGTTCTACTTTCACAATATCAACTAGTCTTCAATCCCTCTCTGGCATTCATTCCACGCATGGTTTAACCTCTATATTCAATTTTTGTGGTTCTTATCCATCATTTTCCATTAGAGTAAAAACCCCAAATGGGCAGCCACAACTCATTGATACATTAAACCCTATGTGACATCTCTGTAACAATTCCATCTGAATCTGATCTGCTCCCTTGTCTTGGTGCTACTCCTTGTTTCGGGAAATAACTCCCTAGAGGTCGTTGGGTCAAAAACCTCCACAGATCAGGGCATGATATTCAATAAGGACTCACACAACCAAACTTCTATACTAAAAACTAGATATTATAGATTGTAGAGCTCACCCGTAAATCCTACGTTTGATGTAGATCCTGCGGGGTCCAAACCCCCAGTAACCCTTCTTCCTCTTCAACCTGGAAATCAAGAAGAGACATGCACGGAAATCTAGTTGTATAGCATATATCTTTCCTAAATGTCAGTGTAATCCATGTGAAACATCATATAAACAATAATAAATGCTTAATTAACAATCTTTTCACATATGCAAGCAGATATTAACACGTGAATTCGAGAACAAGATGGTTCTTCTTCATTATGAACAGCATGTACAATGATAGAAAGGTGGAGAGATCACCTGAATCCTTCCACGATCTTCGAACAAACCGTCGTCCAGATCCATCCGGCCCTTGCCTCACTAGGATTCTTTTAAGACTTGTGCACACGATATGACATATAAGCTGATGAACATCTCCAGGAAACAAGGGTTTCCTGTAAAAATATGGGAAGTGCAGGAGGCACGAGAAACCAGACTTGAATGGGGCTCCAACAGATTATAATGTCTATAATTTTCTCTCTCTCCCTTAGGCCATGCATATGAGGGGCTTTTATACTCCCTCAAAGTAGTTTCAATCTGTTTGAAACAGTTGGCCATGGGCTGGGGTGGTTGAATTACGGGAATAACCATCAACCCAGCCTCGAAAATAGGGATATATATATATATTTTTAATGATTTTAATGGCATACATGGAAAAATATCTCTGGACTCGCGTATACACGTGAAAAAGTCTAGGCATATCCGTGTATGGGATTTTAAACACTTTTTTTTATGAACTTTTATTCAAGTCTGTGGGAATGGGTGCCTAAGGCCAAAGAGACAATCATGAATCACATGAGGGTGAAAAATGATGCTATAACACTCCTTTGTGCTCCTTTTCCATCAATGACAATATTTCCAATAGTATCCCCCTTTGCCATTGATAGCAATACTCCAATGCTTCCTCCAGGACTTCCTCTACTTCCTTTTTAGAAGACCCTTTCTTCTTTTGCTTGCTTTTCCTCCCCCTTTGACATCAATGGCAAAGGGTTTAACTTTTCCTAGTGTGGGTTCTGTCTTTTCATAATACTCTGATCTTGAGGACCTGTTCCATGCAATTCTCTAGCTCTTTTGTGACAGTTTTTATTGACTTCTCTCCCCCTGGAATGATGCTTTCTTATCTGATATTGACTATCACTTGACTTTTGTTCTGATCCCGTTTCTTGTATGCAACCTTTTTTTTTTTATTTCTGACCATGTTAGAGAGTCACATCTACAGACACTACCCCTAGTTTGTCTCTTAGATATTCAAATGGTTCTCTACCAAGAGGTTTTGTGAATATGTCTGTTGTTCATTCCTTGGTTGGTACATATTCCAACTTTACTAATTTATGTGCTACTTGTTCTCTGAGGAAGTGGTACTTTATTGGGATGTGGTTTGTTTTTGAATGAAGTACAGGATTTTTTGATATACCTATTGCACTTGTATTGTCACATTTGATAGAAATGGGTTCATCAATGCTTACCTTCATGTCTTGGAGAGTTTGTTTCATCCACATTACTTGTGTGCAACATGTTGTTGCTACTATGTATTCTGCTTCTACTATAGATAGAGAGATAGAAGTTTGCTTCTTGCTTAGCCATGCCACCAGACTTTTTCCCAAATAAAATGCACCTCCACTTGTGTTTTTCCTGTCATCCACACAGCTGGTCCAATCTACATCTATGTATGCTATCAATGTGAAGCTTTTTCCTTTTGGATACCATAGGCCATAATGTGAAGTTCCTTGAAGATATCTAAATATTCTCTTGATTTCAGGTAAATGATTTTTTTTTGGTGCTACTTGATATCTTCCCACAAGTCCTACTACCAACATAATGTCTAGTCTAGAAGCAGTTAGGTATAGTAGACTTCCTATCATGGATCTGTAAATTTTTTGATCTACATCTGTTGATCCATCATTAGCACATTGTTTGCATCCAGTGATCATGGGAGTTGACACAGGTTTGCAGTCTTCCATTTGAAACCTTCTCAACATTTCTCTTAAGTATTTTTCTTGCGAAATGAATATTCCTATGTTATTTTGTTGAATTTGAAGTCCTAAATAGAAGGTGAGCTCTCCAATCATTGACATCTCAAACTCTGATTTCATTTTGCTAACTCATCTTTGTTGCTTCCAAACATGATGTCATCTACATACAATACTACAATTAAGAATTCATTTTCATTAGCATTTATGTACAAATTGCTATCTACTCCTCCTTTCTTGAATCCTTGTTCTTGTAAGTATTTTTCCAGCCTTGAATACCATGCACGAGGAGCTTGTTTCAGACCATATAAGGCTTTCTTTAATTTGCACCCATAGTCATGTTTATCTGTTAATGAGAATCCTTTAGGTTGTTCCATGTAGACTTCTTCCTCTAGATCTCCATTCAGGAAGGCAAACTTCACATCCATTTGATATACCTTGAAATCATGATAGCATGCAAAGGCCAAAAACATTCTGATTGCTTCCATTCTGGCTACAGGGGCAAAGGTTTCATCATAATGAAGACCTTAAATTTGTGAATATCCCTTGCATACAAGTATGGCTTTATTTCTGATTACCTGCCCTTGATCATTCATCTTATTCTTGAATATCCATTTTGTGCCAATGACATTTTTCGCAGTGGGTCTTGGAATTAATTCCCAGGTATTGTTCTTCTCAATTTGCTTTAGTTCTTCATTCATAGAATTTATCTAGTTTTTGTATTTGCTGGCTTCTTCAAGCTTCTTAGGCTCTGTTTGAGATAGCATGGCTAGGTATACTTCTTCTATCTGTTCAGCAAGTTGTCTTCTTGTCTGGACTCCCACAATCTTGTCCCCAATGATTTGATCTTCTGTATGGTTCTTTTGAGTGCGTTTTGAGGGACCTTCTGAGTTTAATTCAATATCTTTTGTTGTCTTGCTATGTTCATCATTGTCTTGGTTCTCAGCTTCATGATCGTCTTGAGGATTGGTGTAGCTTGTGATTCTTGTTCTGTTTTGTAGATCTTCATCAAATCTTACATCAATGCTTTCCACAATTTTGTGGAGTCTTTTGTTGTAGCACCTGTAACCCTTACTCTTGGTTGCATATCCTAGAAATATTCCTTCATCAGCTCTTGCATCAAACTTCCCCAGTTTTTCATCATTATTTTTTATGAAACAATTTCTTCCAAAGACTCTAAAGTGCTTGTTTGATGTTGGTTTACCATGCCATAATTCGTAAGGAGTCTTATCACAATTTGGTCTTAGATGAGCTTTGTTGAGAATGTGAACAGCTGTGTGTACTGCTTCTACCCAGCAGGTTTGGGGAATGTTACTTTTTTGCACCATAGCTCTGGCAATCTATTGTACTAAACTGTTTTTCCTCTCTAACACTCCATTCTGTTGAGGTGTACCTGCAATTGTAAATTGTTGTTTTATCCCATGCTCATTGCATAGGTCTGCTAAATCATAGTTGGTGAATTCACCTCCTCTGTCTGATCTGATGCACTTTAGCTTGCATCCTGTTTTATTTTCTTCCAATGCCTTGAATATCTTGAATTTATCAAGTGCTTTAGATTTATATTTGAGAAATGCTACCCATGTCATTCTGGAAAAATCATCTATTATCAGCATGAAATAAGATTCTCTACTTGGTGCTTTAGTTCTTGAAGGTCCACACAGGTCCATGTGTACAAGCTTAATAGGTCGACTTGTAGATAGTATCTCTTTCGTATTGAAATATATGTGAGTCTGCTTGCCCAGTTGGCAGGATTTACATATGGTATTTGAAGGCTTTTTTATTTCTGGCATATCTCTGACTGCATTCTTCTTGCTCAGACTGATGATGTGGTCAAAGTTTACGTGTCCCAGTCTTCTATGCCATAATCATGATTCATCAAGTTTTCTTATGTCGCATGCTTCATTCTCTTCTTCCACTATATAGACATTACTTTTTGTTCTAACACCTTTGATCAAGGTCTTTCCTATGGTTCTTGATCTTACCTCACAATCTTGGGCTCTAAAAAGGACCTCATAGCCTTTATCACACATTTGACTGATGCTTAGCAGATTGGCTTTCAGCCCATCCAAAAATAGTACATCTTGAGCCTTTCCTCTTCCATTATTCAGAATGAATGAGCCTTTTCCTTTGATTTTCCCTGCTTTATCATTTCCAAATGTTACATTTCCATATTTCTTTTCATCAAAGGTTACAAACTTGCTTCGATCTCCAGTCTTTTGATTTGAGCATCCACTATCCATATACCATTGGCTTTTCTGATCTTGAGATATTAGAGCTAGGTCACACTTATTCAACTTCTTTTTCCATTGTAGGCAGTTATTTGTTTGGCACCTTTTCTGGGAAGATGGACCACATTGTTTGAGAGGACATTTGGAAGACATGTGTCTGATTTGATGGCATACAAAGCATTCGATTATATTTTTAAATGGATTATGTGTACGAGTGAACTCTCCATTGTTCATAAATCTCCTTGGGGTTTTAAGCATCAGTCTTTGTCCATACGTTCTTCACTCCATGGCTTTATGGCCGAACCCCTTACAATAGAAACAATACCCATAGAAATGATTAGTGTACCTGGTGTATTTTTTTCCTCTCCATTTTTTTGCTTGAGGTAGTCTTTTCAATTTCTACATCTTTTGCTGGTTGAAATTGATTATCTTTGTCTGACAGTATGCAACAATGTGTCCCAGTTTGTGACAAGGAAAACAAGTGACATTTCTCATAGGAGGAAAGAATTTCCTTTGAGATATTTCGAACTTGTTCAATTGATATTCGAGAACAATTGAGCTTTTTGCAATTGCTTGCTTCTTCCTCTCATTCTTTGTCTCTTGATGTTGCTGCTTGTTTCTGTTTGTTTCATCACACATCAAGTTCTTGCTGGATTCTACTTCTGTGGTTCCTTTTTGAAATGTTTCATTATCCTTTACAACTTTTACAAAAATGATATTCTTGTTATCTTCTACCTTGGACTTACTGGTTTCTCCTTTATATCCTATCCCAGCCTTTATGAGAGGAGACCTTTGAGCATTTAGAATCATGTCCAACAGTTCAGTGCTTGTCATTCGAGGAGTGTTCATTGACAATTGCCTTTGGGTGTTTTCTATTTTCTTTCTCAGCCATACCACTTCTTCTTCCAATTTCTCTTGCTCCTGACGTTTATCTTTAATTTGCTTTAGCAGAATGTCTTCCACCTTCTTAGCTTCTTCAAGTTCTACTTTCAATTGAATGAGGTCCTCTGAATTTGGTACCTCTTTTACACATTTGAGGAGAATGTCTTTCTGTTTTCTGCACTTTAGTTTAAGTATGTATATTTCCTCCAGGGCACTTCTTAGCTCCCCCTCAAGATCTACCTCACCTTCTTCCTCATCTTCTAGAAGGAATCCTTCAGACTCTTCCTTGGCCATCAACACAAATTCAGAGGTTCCTTCTTCATTTGAGGATTCATCTGAGTTTTCAGATGCATTGCTATATTGCTGAGCATAAAATGATTTTCTATTGAATCTCTTCCCTTTCTACCAGTTATTTGTTTTGGTTTTCTTTGTCTGTTAAGTCTGATTCTTTATTTTCTTAAGAGGACACTTAGATGCATAGTGCCCAACTCTTCCATAGTTAAAGCATTTAAATGGAAGTTTACCTTTATACTTGCCTAAGCCTCTATCCAATCTTCTCACAAATTTGGCGTCTTCTTCATCAGAGCAGGAGCATGTATCTTCTTTTTCTTCTTTGCTCTTATCTATCTTGAAGGCTGCCTCCCTCACATTTGACTTCCTTTGTGGAAGTCTCATCTCATAGGCTGTTAACTTTCCAAGTAATTGGTTCATGGTCAATGTTTCCCAATAAGCTCTTTCTTCTATGGCAGAAACCTGGGGGTTAAACCTAGATGGTAAATATCTCAATATATTTTGTACAATTACACATTCTCTAATGGTTTCTCCTAGAGCTTTCATGTTATTCACAATTTCTGCAACCCTTAAGAAGAAGCTGGCAACATCTTCTTCTTCATTCATTTTTATATTTTCAAACTAGGCTCTATAGACTTGTAGCTTGGCAGCCTTCATCTTCTTATCTCCCTCATGGATACTTTCTAATCTATCCCATAGTTCTTTAGCAGTCTTGTTCTGCATTACTTTGATAAATTCTGCCTCACATAGACCACTTAACAGAGCATTCATGGTTTTGGCATTAGCTATAAAATCTTGTTTGGCTTCTGTTAGCCATCTATAGATTTTTCATATACTATGATGGCTAAAACAAATCTATTAGTCTTCAAGAAACAAATTTGGAGCAAATGAATTCTTGAAGCCTTGTTGTGTTCTTTATCCTTAGGAAACCCATCTCACTGATGTCTTCACAAAAACCCCACTGTTATAAAAGAAACTGTTCTTCAGACCCATTTTTCATCATTTTTCTTTTTGATAAATCCCTCTGCAAAAATCCCCAGCTTTCCTCGTTTTACCCTCTACTTCCTCAAAATTCCCTTTTAAACCTTGAAAATATCCTTTATTTGGTTTTAAAACACCCTTTTCACTCTACCGGAACCTTCAAAAACCCTCAAAAAACCTCATTTTCGGCCTATAAACCAACCTTTTTCATAAGCGAACCTTTAAACCAACCTTCAGCCTCAGCTAAAAGCCCATTTCACGCTATCAGACTATCGATTTGCCCCTTTTCCTTTGTTTCTTCATATTTTCCTCCATGCGATGGTTTCCCCGCCGAGGAGATCTGGGTCGTCAATCTCACAGATCTAACAGCCATCACTCCATCTGTGATTCCCCATTTCCCCTTCTCAAGCCTCCTTTCCCCCGATGATGCGCTCTCCTGATTTAATCATAACCGTTGATCTCATTTCCAATCTGATGGTCCCCGCTTCCTTGGTGCATCGCCCATCGCACCCCTCCATCGCATCGATGCATCGCTCGTCGGCAATTCCAGTTCCCTTGCCCCCTGACCCCCTACACCACCGATATGCAAAGTCTTGATGTAATCTCAACCGTTCATCCTCCCCCAGATCGGATGGCCTGCGCTTTTCCCCATGAGCCATCAGCCATCGCAACATTCTAATCCTTCCTTCCCAGACTCTTACCTCCGCCGATTTCCGATCCACCGAGGAAATCTCCACCGTCCAATCTTGATACGAATCCAATGGCTCAGGATCACTGGGGGGGCACCTGGCCTGCAGATTTGTCTGCACCTCAAGTGCCCCCACAATACATTTTTTTCTTTCATTTTCCCTTATAACCCCGTTGGTCCCACCCGACCATGCTGGGGACTTTCATTGTGTTTCCTCGTGATCTCCACCATTGATATATCTTCTTCCCAGATCCAACGACCCAAAATCGTTTTCACTCCCTCCCAGTTCCACCCTTTTTTCCTTTATATATTCACCCATACATGGATTATAACCCTTTATCACTATAAACCAATGACGCACATTGTTTACCCAACCTCAAGCCTCTCCACTACGCGAAAAATTACCCTACATCACCCTGGCCCCACCATATGTTTCCTCTGCACATCTTTTCTATTTTTCACGCTCGCTTACAGCCATAGTTCTGGCCCCCCAGATCGGACGGACTAAAACCATTTTCGCGTTCATTTCAGAAATAAACGTGATCACCCATTTTGAACGTGAAAGGGCTGGTTTTCAGGAGCATACGTGTCTGCCATTAACATGTATCATGTTCCCCCCGCTCATTACCACTTACCGCTCTGACCCCGTGCGAATACCACCTCCAGTATTCCCCAAAACTACTTCTCTAGTTCGTCGCACTAGACTCAGTTTTGACCCTGGTTTTTGTGGTTTTGTGCCATGAAACCCTTCCTCCCTGCATTCACCTTGCCTCCTCACTACTCCATAACCCCTCGCCGAGCCTTCTGAAGCAGTTAAACCCAAAAAACGCAGGATTTTATAACTAGTTAGTTTGTGTTGCAGGTTTAATGATGGTTAAGTTATAAAGCTGTCCCACAACAAAAATCCAGTTACAGGGCCGAGAGTGACGATCCTCTGTGGCCTAACTAAATGCAGAAAAGGGACAAAGGAAGGTGATTGCCATGTTTTAGTCGATAAATCTTGATATCGGCTTTCAATCAAACCCTCGGGCGTAGCCACTTGTACACAAAGGAAAACAAAGAAGATCAGTGAAAGTTAAAGGTTAAAGCATAAATACGAAGATCAAAGGCTTAACCAACAAGTTAAGGATAAAGACAAAAACACAATTTAAAGCTAAATATCAGTGTTTAAAGAGATAAAGTCAAAGACAAATCAGAGAGAAATGACTTCAGAATGCCAGATCATCGAATTATTTATTTCTCCAAAGGACCAAAGGAAACCTATAGTCTACCTTTCCTCTCAAAGACACCGTACCGTGACAGCCATCCTGATGGCAAAAACTCTTTAAAATCGTCAGAACAATTATTGCACAGTCATGAGGCTACAAAACTCGAAATATGACAGTCACTTGTTTCAGAAGTCAAACAAAGTACTTCAGCCATAGTTATCTTCAAAGAACACATTTTAGAGTTATTTCCAGCCTACCAGATATGCCTCAAAGATATAAAAACTACTAAAGTGGTACAAACAGTTAATGCTATGATTATTAAGCAGAATGGGCATTCAGATACCTCTCCCACTCTGTGTTAATTCATATTTATGATCTTTCCTGCAACACTCTTCCTTTTTCACCTATATGTATCCACAGAAAACTCATTGTAATGGTTGGGAAATTGTTAATTGTTAGAACTGCTATTGAGTAAGAGTTTCTGAGTAGTTTGTAATATAGTAGGCTGGGAAGAAAAGCATTGGACTGTAAAAGCTTTTGGACTTATGTAACTAGTTTTTCACATCAAAGGACAAGCAGATTCACTGGATCCCAATCTAAATCATTGGTAATGTTTTTCTTAATGTAATTGTTATTTTCCTTATGTTTCCATACTCTCCATTTTCTCTGATAAAGAACAACAAATATAGAGTAGTATTTACTGCAAAGTACCCTAGCTCTCACTGATAATCTTTATCTTTATGTTTTATTCTAAAAGTGTCTTTTGGAATGATTTCAATAGAGTATAACCAGTCAATGAATGTTGATGAGCCCATATCTTGCTGAGTAGAACTTGAGATTTTGTTCTTGAATGATATTTTCACTGCATGCTAAGTATAGTCATAATCAAGGAAGTTTATGGTTAGCCCTGTCCCTTGTTTAGTATTAAACAGTTGTTTTGAAGATTTCCCTTGATAGTATGGCAAAATCAGGCTAGTTTAAAAGCCCTTACCTGATCTTAGGTTACTTTTTATGTTTATCTTAAATGTTATCCCTTGAGTGCATGTCAAAAGCAGGATAGGTTAAAATTCCTTACCTCATCTTAGACTGCCCTTTGTTTTCTTACATGTTTTCTTCTTTCACCTCACTCCTTAATGTTTCATACCACAAACTCAACTTAAAAATATCTTCTAATATAGATGACTTTCCCTTTGAAAACCCTTGAATAATTTTTTTGCAAGTAAACCCTTTTATGACTCCATAGCCCAGTGGTTTAGCACTGTTTTTTTACCTATATTCCCATGCTGAAGTATCCTTCCACTCATTTCCTTCTTCACTTCATATGAACTTCTCAGTTAATGATCCCCAAACAAAAAACAAACAGACCCCTTGCACCTCATAACTATCCTAATATCATATTATAAGCCTTAAAGACACACCCTTTGAAAACACTTATAGAGAGATCCCTCTCTAAATCCAGGAGGGCTAGATCCTAGGATTCCAAAGTGGTTTCCTTGTCATTTAGTATGCCAATCTACTAAATCACAGGACCCCAACATAATGGCGACTCCGCTAGGGACTTTTGAGTAAATTGCATCTTAGACATCCTTAAGAGCTCAGAAGACCCACAACAGCCTTAAATTGGTAGTTAATTACTGATGGTGGATAGCAACTCATCTTAAAACATTTGAAATAATCCACCTGGTGACTCCGCAACTCCTAAAAGACCAAAAGACTTTACTGGTGATTAGTAGGCCTGTTGATTACCCCTGGTTTTCACAAAGACTCCACTGGGGCAGCGTACACTACCATTAGAGCATCGTTCACACCCATGAATAGGAAACTTTGAGGATTAAGTTTTCCTTGTTAAAGACTATTTTGCCTCTAAAGATTGTCATATCTAGCTATCTCTTCATTTTTGTCGGTCTAAAATGAACATAGTGGCCTCTCCACATCCCTACATAGAAAAGACCAAATCACTCCACTAATAGAAGACTCTGAACATTTGCAAAAATGAATTCAAGTTTCATAGCAGAGCTTCGTTATGAAATATCAAATTTTCTGGCAGAACTTGAACGTGACCTTCCAAAGGTTGTCCTTCTCAGCTCAAAATTCAATTCTAAACCTGAGCTTAAGAAAATTTTCCTAGACTTGGTGGTTGAAAGGTATGAAACCAAGATTGAAATGTTGAATTCACAAGAACAATGATACCAATTCAGGGACCCTAGAGAATTTTTGGAAAGTATCCCTCCCCCAAAGCAAGAAGAAATTTCACTGCCTTTTGATTTGCAGGTAGAAGAAGACCGTGCTTTCAAGAGCCACACTGAAGATGCAGTGAACCAAGCTGTCAAGGATGCAGATAGCCTACTAGTCATGGAAGGCCTAAAAGAAGAAAGTTTATATCATGTTTTTGCTGATCCTATGGCAGAGTATATGGAGGCCCTGATTGGCTCAAGCTCCTAGGAATGGATCCTTTGCAAGAGCCAAACACATAAAAAGTTGTCACCTTCTGTGATAGCCTTGATTTTGAAGATCCACATTCAAAGTACCCTATGGTTATCTCTGACAAGTAGTCAGATTTTCTACCCTTTTTTTTTACTGCTAAACTAGTTGCACTGGCACTATTGTATCATATAAATCAATAGAGAATTCCAAGATAGATTAGGGTAGGTAGGAATGTCAATAAAGCTCAGCCTATGAGCCTTTAGTTAGTTTTTTATTTTCTGCTTTGAGTTTGAGAAAATAAGAAATACAAAAACAACAAAAAAAGGAAAAGAGGGCAGATTGAAAGAAGAAAGGTACAACCCCATACCAAAAAAAGAAAGAAAAATCTGAAAGTGTGCAAGCCTAAATGCCACTACTTGAAAGAACACTGCTATTTCGTCATATAGCCTAATCATGACTAGATAGATTTCAATTTACTGCTGATAGGTTAGTGAAGAAGATTTTTCCAAACTGCTTAATCTTGGATTATCAGTAAATTATATTAGGATAGAAAAAGAATGGTTCAAACATGCTCAAAATCTGAACCAAGGATCAAAAGAAATAATGGCTCTAATCAGGTCAAAACCTGAGCCAAAGATACAAAAATACTATTTCTAACATGTTGAAAACTTGAACCAGGCAAAGAAGAAGAAGACAGCTCAAAAGAGATCAAAAGCAGAGATGAAAGAAAGAATGGAGGATGCTTGTAATTTTTCAGATCTTAAACCTTCCAAGTTTAGTTTTACTTTTCTGCAAGTAAAGTTCTATGAGAAGCTTGTTTTTATGCCATAGTCTTATATCAAATTAGACAATTTAATCCTGGTTTGGCCGTGTTTTCAAATTTTGTTTTAGAATATAGAGAATGAGATCTATGAGACAGTTTAATCCTGACAGATAGCAGATTAGGTAGAGACGTTATGATTTCAACTGTTTAATATGAACTCATGGAAGTTATAATGGTAGATTTAGATTAGTTTTCCTATTTTCAAAATAATAAAATGTTGATGTCAAAGGTTTGCAAGTCCAAGTGCACCTTATGAAGAAAAATGTTAGGAAAGTAGGCTATGTAGGTAGTTGTTTGGGAAAAATTTATTGGTTATAATGCAATATTGATCATCTTTTCAAGCAGAATGATCAAAGAAGAAAGAGGATTGTCAAAGTGTGAGACATTGATCTACATTCCAGAGATAAAATTTCTGAGGTTCTTGACACCTCCAAGGAGCTGCCATCCCCAAGTTGGAGCCACTGTTAGCCATCTATAAATTTTTCATATACTATGATGGCTAAAACAGGTCTATTAGTCTTCAGAAAACAAATTTGGAGTAAATCTGTGAATTCTTGAAGCCTTGCTATGTTCTTTATCCTCAAGAAACCCATCTCACTGATGTCTTCACAAAAACCCTACTGTTATAAAAGAAACTATTCTTCAGACCCATTTTTCATCATTTTTCCTTTTGATAAATCCCTCTGCAAAAATCCCCCCTTTCACGTTTTACCCTATACTTCCTCAAAATCCCCTTTTAAACATTTAAAATCTCCTTTATTTGGTTTAAAAACACCCTTTTAACTCTACCAGAACCTTCAAAAACCCTCAAAAAACCTCGTTTTTGGCCTATAAACCAACCTTTTTCATAAGCAGACCTTTAAGCCCCCGCAGGCTTAGGTTTTCGGCCCTTTTCCTCCATAAGACCGGGACCCGTGATCTTCTGCCTCAGCCTTAAGCCCCTTTCATGCTATCGGACTATCGCTCCGCCCCTTTTCCTTTATTTCTTCATATTTTCCTTCGCGTGATGGGTTCCCGCTAATGAGATCTGGGCCGTGGATCTCGCAGATCTAATGGCCATCGCTCCATCAACGATTCCCCATCTCCCCTTATCAAGCCTCCTTTCCCCCGACGATGCACTCTCCTGATTTAATCCTAACCATTGATCTCATTTCCGATCTGATGGTCCCCGCTTCCTCGGTGCATTGCCCGTCGCACCCCTCCATCACATCGGCGCATCGCTCGTCAGCAATTCCAGTTCCCTTGCCCCCTGATCCCCTGCACCACCGATATGCAAAGTCCCGATGTAATCTCAACCGTTCATCCTCCCCCAGATCGGATGACCTGCGCTTTTCCCCATCGGCCATTGGCCATCACAACATTCTAATCCCTCCTTCTCGGAGTCTTACCTCTGTCGATTGTCGATCCACGAAGGAAATCTCCACCGTCCAATCTTGATCCCGATCCAACAGCTCAGGATCACTACGGAGGCACCTGACTTGCGGATTTGTCTGCACCTCAAGTGCCCCCGCAATATGCTTTTTTCTTTCATTTTCCCTTATAACCCCACTGGTCCCATCCAACCACGCTGGGGACTTTCATTGTGTTTACTCGTCATCTCCACTGTTGATCTATCTTCTTCCCAGATCTGACAACCCAAAAGCGTTTTCACTGCCTCCCACTTCCACCTTTTTTTCCCTTTATATATTCGCACATACATGGATTATAACCCTTTATCACTATAAACCAACTACGCACATTGTGTACCCAACCTCAAGCCTCCCCGCTACGCGAAAAATTACCCTACGTCACCCCGGCCCCATCATATGTTTCCTCCGCACATCTTTTCTATTTTTCGCGCTCACTTATAGTCGTAGATCTGGCCTCCCCCAGATCGGACGGTCTAAAACCATTTTCGCGTTCATTTCACAAATAAACTTGATCGCCCATTTTGAATGCCAAATGGGTGGTTTTCAGGAGCATATGTGTCAGCCATTAACATGTATCACGTTTCCCCCTCTCATTACCACTTACGGCTCTGACCCCACGCGAATACCACCTCCGGTATTCCCCAAAACCGCTTCTCCATTTCGTCGCACCAGACTTAGTTTTGACCCTGGTTTTCATGATTTTGCGCCATGAAACCCTTCCCTGTTGCATTCACCTTGCCTCCTCACTGCTCCATAACCCCTCGCTGAGCCTTCTGAAGCAGTTAAACCCAAAAAACGTAGGATTTTATAACTATTTTGTTTGTGTTGCAGGTTTAATGGTGTTTAAGTTATAAAGCCGCCCCACAACAGAAATCCAGTTACAGGGCCAAGGGTGATGATCCTCTGTCGCCTAACTAAATGCAGAAAAGGGACAAAGGAAGGTGATTTCCACGTTTTAGTCGATAAATCATGATATCGGCTTTCAATCAAAGCCTCAGGCATAGCCACCTGTACAAAAAGGAAAACAAAGAAGATCAGTGAAAGTTAAAGGTTAAAGCATAAATCCAAAGATCAAAGCCTTAACCAAAAAGTTAAGGATAAAAACAAAAACATAATTTAAAGCTAAATATCAGTGTTTAAAGAGATAAATTCAAAGACAAATCAGCGATAAATGACTTCAAAATGCCATATCATCGAAGTATTTATTTCTCCAAAGGACCAAAGGACACCTATAGTCTACCTTTCCTCTCAAAGACACTGTGACAGCCATCCTAATGGCAGAAACTCTTTAAAACCATCATAACAGTTATTGCATAGTCATGGGGCTACAAAACCTAAAATATGACAGTCACTTGTTTCAGAATTCAAACAAAGTACTTCAGCCACATTTATCTTCAAAGAACACATTTCAGAGTTATTGTCAGCCTTCCAGATATGCCTCAAATACAAAAAACTACTAAAGTGGTACAAACAATTAATGCTATGATTATTAAGCAGAATGGGCATTCATATACCTCTCCCACTGTGTCTTAATTCATATTTATGATCTTTCTTGCAACACTCTTCCTTTTTCACCTATATGTATCCACAGAAAACTCATTGTAATGGTTGGGAAATTTTTAATTGTTCGAACTGTTATTGAGTAAGAGTTTCTGAGTAGTTTGTAATATAGTAGGCTGGGAAGAAAAGCATTTGATTGTAAAGCTATTGGACTCAAAGTATGTAACTAGTTTTGCACATCAATAGACAAGAAGATTCACTGGATCCTGATCTAAATCATTGGTGATTTTTTTCTTACTGTAATTTTTATTTTCCTTATGTTTCCATACTGTCCATTTTCTTTGATAAAGAACAGCAAATATAGAGTAGGATTTACAGCAAAGTACCCTAGCTCTCACTGATAATCTTTATCTTTATGTTTTCTTCTAAAAGTGTGTTTGGGAATGATTTCAATAGAGTATAACCATTCAATGAATGTTGGTGAGCCCATATCTTGCTGAGTATAACTTGAGATGTTGTTCTTGGATGATATTTTCACTGCATGCTAAGTAGAGTCATAATCAAGGAAGTTTATGGTTAGCCCTGTCCCTTGTTTAGTATTAAGCAGTTGTTTTGAATATTTCCCTTGAGAGTATGCCAAAAGCAGGCTAGGTTAAAAGTCCTTACCTGATCTTAGGTTACTTTTTACGTTTATCTTAAATTTTATCCCTTGAGTGCATGTCAAAAGCATGATAGGTTAAAAGTCCTTACCTGATCTTACACTACCCTTTTCTTTCTTACATGTTTTCTTCTTTCACCTCACTCCTTAATGTTTCATACCAGAAACTCAACTTAAAAAGATCTTCGGATATAGATGACTTGCCCTTTAAAAACCCTTGAATAGTTTTTGTGCAAGTAAAATCTTTTATGACTCCATAGCCCAATGGTTTAGCACTATTTTTTGACCTATCTTCCCATGCTGAAATATCCTTCCACTCATTTCCTCCTTCACTTCATATTACCTTCTTAGTTAATTATCCCCAACCAATAAACAAGAAAACCCCTTGCACCTCATAACTAGCCTAATATCATATTATAAGCCTTAAAGACATACCCTTTGAAAACACTTATAGAGAGATCCCTCTTTGAATCCAGGAGGGCTAGATCCTAGGATTCCAAAGTGGTTCTCATGTTGCTTTGTCATTTAATATGCCAATATTCTAAATCACAGGACCCCAACAACTTCTTTCTCTGTGTCAAACTCCTTTGGGGCATATCCCAAATCCACAACGGCCCAAACTTCTATTCCTAGGGACATTACATATATCCTCATTCTTATTTTCCAGAAGGCATAGTTTGTGCCAGTAAAAAAAGGGGCTTTATTTGTTGAGTATCCTTCTATACTAGTCATCTTGGGGACCAAGGATCTCCTTCCAGTTGTTAAGATGATACAAAAGGAACCTGCACTGATACCAATTGTTGAACCCTTGGTTAAACTGAGAGGGGGGGTGAATCAGTTTAATGCAGTCATGGTCTTGTAAAACTTTCTTTTACACTTATTTACATCTTCATTTCATGATCAAATTAATATACAATGGAACAACAATATTAATAAGTGAGCAGCAGGTATTAAGCAGATTAAATACAAAATATTAACGTATAATCATCATGCACATAGACAACAGATATAAGTGGAAACCCATAAGGGAGAAAACCACATCTTATTATTGTTGTGATGTAAAGGCAAGCTCCAAATCCCTCTCACCACTAATTTTATGTAGGCTCCAACCTACAGGAGGCTACTACCTCAATTTTGCAAGCTAAAACTTGCAAGGAAGCTCCAACTCCCATCTCTTTTTGCAGGCTACAACCTACAGGAGGCTCCTACCTCAGCCAGCTACAACTGGACATCTATCAAGCTACAACTCGATATGGAAGCACCAACTTCCTCACTGTACAATAAAATCATATGCTGATTTACCTGGATATCAGCTCTGTTTTCCTCCTTCTTTACTGCTCTCCTTCCAACCTTCAAATTTTCTTCATATCATCTCTAGATATTCACAACTCCTCTCTCTGCTCCTTCTTCTTCTTACACTATCTGACCTCTTTCTCCATTCTCTCTCTCTCTCTCCTTATGCATATGCTGATAAAATTATTTATAGAGATCACCTCATAACTTTTTTCATTCCACAGGGAATTTGAAATGAATAGGTATGACTCTTTGCCTTCCTCCTTCTCATTTTCTTGTCCAACACATTCAGAATGATATAAGAGAATGTATATATTTGTGTATTATAGTGGAGTTCTGCTTTGCCTACGGAGACTTACTTTTGCATCACATACAATAAAAATAATTAAATCATTTGCATTTACAGATACAATAATACATTTCACTCAGCCCATTCAGCTCTTGGTTCGCCATACATTTGTCTTTTCTGCTACTGTCATTGTCTTTTCAGTTTCTGCTATTATAGTCTAGCTCTTCTACATAGCTGCTCATTTTTTCCGACGTGACCCATTCTATTGCATTTCTAATAGTGTCATCATATCTCCTTTTGCTCAACCATGCCTCCTTTTCTCGTGCCCACAGTGTTCAATCTTCACCACTCTTCTAAACATCCGGTTCTACCTTTTTCTCTGTGTCAGGTCCTTACCCCAGCCTTTCTACTCACGTTCATACTTTCCTTTTTGTTTTACATTATAATCCTCCTTTTTCTCTTCGAAATGTTTTACAAAGGAAAATCCACATACTCCCAGACTTGAAATGATTTAGGCTTCGACTTTGATCTTTATCTCGTCCACTTTTTTTCTCGCACTTCGCATTGCAACTTCTATAACTTGTGAATTATTATCACATAAGCATCACCAATTGCGATATGCGACGGGTCCCACTTGCCTTTATTTCTACTTCGCATCGAAACTAACATGACTTCTAAGGTTGTGCGATATCTCTTCTGCTCCGATTGCGATATGCGACGCATTGCATCGCATCGCCTCGCCACTTCGCGGTATGTGATGGAATTTGCATCAACGATGTGTGATATAGCATTGTGCCGCCACGTGCCCCTTCGCATCACCACATCACATCGCAACTTTGCATCCATCCAACGGCTATCGCATTCACTTGCGATGTCTGATATGCGATAGGGTCCCACTTGATTCTGATATAATCTATGTCGTCTATCTCCTTTAATCTTATCCGTTGATCGCGTCGGTCCACCACTGTTCTTTTGGACTTTAGAAAAGCACGTCCTAGTTCTCAGCACTAGGGAGGCACTCCTTGGTACAGAATCATCATCGGGCTTGTGCTACCGCAGTGAATGACAATCGTCGATCTGTGGTCAGTGCCCAATGGGAGGGTCAACTGCGGAGGCACCCCCTTGGGTTAATCATCGGACTGTTTGTGCCCCCGCGGTATTGTTGATCCTAGATGAATGTTAACCGCACTCATACGATGTGCATGAGGTTTGGCATTTGCTGCTGCCTTCACTGGTCCCACACCTTCTATCATTCCACTCTATAATCATATAACCTTTAATATATAAAACATTTGTAAAATTTTATATTTCCGCTGGTCTTGCATGTATACTAATTTCGCATCTCCGATTAAAATATTGCCATCGATCCTATTCGCAATCCGATGGTCTTCATCATATTGAAAATATCAAATTTTATTACCTAGCTTAACATGAGTCATAAATACAATATAACTTGCCCTTGCATACTTTGGTTTAAACAAATTTATGAGATTAACTTGGTTACAACCCAAAGCAGCAAACTAATATTATATTCGAGTCCCACAGCATATCCAACTTACCCTTCTGCTTTTCATCAAATCCAACAGTTGATAATTCATCACACTCCACAACTGATTTATGCATATATCCAATGGATATCGCATTCCAAGATTCATAACATTTAACGTGCATTTTTAACACCATCAGGTCCACACCTTTGTAAACCCCTGCGCAACTTCGGGTGCGAACACCGTCAGATCTCAATTGTTGATGATCGAACAGCTATCGCGTTAAATTAACCTCGGCGACTTATCACTCAAAAGTCACGCGAATCTAGCGGTTTCGCAACCGTGACGTATCACAGTCTTATTTGATCATGTTCAATTTCAATAAAACCACTTACCATTCGAGGGCTGCGCGAAAACCATCTGTTGTTTTCCGAAACCACCTTCATTGTTCATTGTGATGCTACTCACGATTTCGATGCACCGTTGACTCCTAATTCCACATATAATTTCTTTTGTTACACCTCCTCCGTATACTTGTTCAAACAAACTATTTCACTGCACTATGACTTCTCCTTTACTCCATCGCTTTGCTTTCACGATATCAACCAATCTTAAAGCCCTCTCTAACATTCATTCCACACATGGTTTAACCTCTGTATTCAATTTATGTGGTTCTTATCCATCGTTTTCCATTACAGTAAAAATCCCGAATGGGCATCTGCAACTCACTGATACATTAAACCCTGTGTGACATCTCTGTAACAATTCCATCTGAATCTGATCTGCTCCCTTGTCTTGGTGCTGCTCCTTTGTGCTCCTTTGCCATCAATGACAATATTTCCAACACATCCTTGATGACATATTGTGGGTTTTTGAAGGAGGACCTTATTTTTTCAACAATGGAGCGTTTTTCATGCAATTCTAGAAGGAGAAATATAATCCAGAGGAAGGATATCCTTATAGCCTCGATGTGGATCCATCCCTTTTTTCTTCCAAAGGAATATGTGGAGGAGGAAACCCTTAAAGATATCAATAATTCCATCGATTTTTTTTTCAAAATATCAAAGGCTATGAAGAAAGAGAGGTGCACTTCATATGAATGTATCTATTTTCACTTGAATATCTCCTAGCCTCTTCTAATCTCCATTAATATTCATTATAATGATAGTGTTTGAAAGAATTTTCTAGATTATGAACAAGTCCTCATTGGATGCAAACATTGTCATGAGTATGAGCATATTTCTGAGGAATGTTAGATGAATGCCAAGGAATATTTTGAAGAAAATCCTTCCCAAATAAGGCCAATTTATATGTTAATATTCCCCCAAAGAAGAGAAAATTTGAGTCCCTAGGGTACCTTAAATCCTAACCATATTCTAAGATATGAGAATAGGTTCTACTCTCTTTCCTCCTTGTAGGATGCTCTACGCCAAGTCAAAATTCAATCAATCATGCAATCAACATAATATGAATCCCATAATCTTACAGACGATGTGGAAAATCATCTTGAAGAGCCCTAAAAAAATCCATTGCCATAGGAATTGATTAGCTCTCCTTCAAAAGAGGCTGAAACAAATTCCCTACTAGAAGATATGGATCTAGATGACCGATGAATGATTTCCTTGCAATAGAATGGCATGGAAAATATGTGAAGGACATGGTAGATCATGAGGCTAGGATTTTGTATAATGCATATCTTCGAAGAAATAAATTTAACTCGAGTTCCTCATAGTCCAATCTTTGGGTTCAAACGATCGATTTCAAGGTGGTCTCCACTAATAAAAACGAATCCAAAAAGTGAACTTGAAAGTGTAGTAAGGCACAAATCTATGAATACAATGAACAATTAGTTAACTCGAGAAAAGTCATTCAATTATCTGAGGCATTTCCCCCCTTGAAATCTTGAATTATCAAAGAGTTTTTTATGAAGTTCTTTAGTGAAATCATTTTATGAATGTTAATTATTGGTTAGTAACATGTTATCTGAAGTATTTCTTGAATTTTAGTCCTTTTTTGGAAATTCAAACTATATATAACAAATTTTAATAAATAAAAGAATCTATTTACCCAAAAATTATAACGTGGCATCACTATTTGAAAACAACTCCCCTAGCTTCCACTGTGTCCATGTTTGAGTCATTGGATCAAATGTTAGACTATTTAAATGTTTTAGACCATTAGATCCACAAGTAAATAGTTTTATATATAAATTTTATAATGTTAGGTTTTTATTTTTAATAAGTTACATTGAATTTAGCTTTTGGTGACTTTTAAGTTAAAATGTTGTTATTAAAATTTTGTTAGATTTTAACCTCAATTTTTTAATAAAATTTAAATTAATAACTTAATAAAACTAGATTTCACATAAATTAGTTCAATGAATAATTTTGTTTTTGTAAAACATATAAATAGTAAATGTTTTGGTACATAAGCATTAAATTTTTATTTTCAGTAAAATTTATATCATAAAATTAAATTCCACACAAACCAATTAATATATATTACATCGATAAAAAACAATATAAAAAAGGAAAATAATTATTTAGATATTTAAATATTACATTTTTGTGTTACCATGTTGTTCAACAAAGTATGATATAAATGTTATAATGTCATGTTTAACATTTTTACTATGTCAAATTACATAGAATTAAAAATAAAAGTAAATTAAATAAAAGATTGACATAATGTAATGAACATTTTAACTAGGTCAAAATGCAATAAAAAATAAAAATAATAAAATAAAATAATAATAAACTATAAATACAGCCCATTGTATTGACCCATGGTATTCATGTGGAATGTAGTTTATTTAAAGGGGGAATTAAGATTTCCTAAATCAATCTTAACTCTGGATCTACCAAGAGCCAAGAGGGATCAAATGTATTGATATTCAAACTTCTTACCTCTTTGAAAACAACTCCCCTAGCTTCCACCGTGTCCATCTTTGAGCCATTGGATCAAATTTAGATGATTGAAATGTTTTAGGCCATTAATCCACAAGTAAATAGTTATATATATGTTTTTTATAATGTTATTTTTTCCGTTTTTAATAAGTTAGATTGAATTTAGGTTTTTGGTGACTTTTAAGCTAAAATGTTGTTATTAAAAATTTGTTAGATTTTAACCTCAATTTTTTTAATAAAATTTAAATTAATAATTTAATAAAACCATATTTTACATAAATTAGTTCAATGAATAATTTTTTTTTAAATACATAAACATTAAATGTTTTGGTACATAAGCATTAAATTTTTATTTTCAATAAAATTTATATCATAAAATTAAACTCCACACAAACCAATTAATTTATATTACATGGATAAAAAAATATAAAAAAAAGGAAAATAACAATTTATATATTTAAATATTGCATTTTTGTGTTACTATGCTCTCCAACAAAGTATGATAGAAATGTTGCCACGTCATGTTTAACATTTTGACTATGTCAAATTACACAAAATTAAAAATAAAAGTAAATTAAATAAAAAGATTGGCATAATGTAATGAACATTTTAACTAGGTCAAAATACAATAAAAAATAAAAATAATAAAATAAAATATAAATACAACTCATGGTATTGACCCATGGTATTCATGTGGAATGTAGTTTATTTAAAGGGGGGAATTAAGATAGCCTACATCAATAACTTTGGATCTACCAAGAGGCGAGAGGAATCAAATGTCTTGATATGCAAAACATCTTCCCTCTTTGAAAACAACTCCACTAGGTGCCAATGTGCCCATGTTTGAGCAGTTGGATCAAATGTTAGACTATTGAAATGTTTTAGGCCATTAGATCCACAAGTAAATAGTTCTATCTATGTTTTTTATAATGTTAGTTATTTTTTTATTTTTAATAAGTTAGATTGAATTTAGGTTTTGGTGACTTTTAAGTTAAAATGTTGTTATTAAAAAATTGTTAGATTTTAATCTCAATTTTTTTAATAAAATTTAAATTAATAAATTAATAAAACTAGATTTTACATAAATTAGTTTAATGAATAATTTTTTTTTGTAAAATACGTAAACATTAATTTTTTGGGTACATAAGCATTAAATTTTTATTTTCAAATAAATTTACATCATAAAATTAAACTCCACACAAACCAATTAATTTATATTACATGGATTAAAAAAAATATAAAAAAAGGAAAATAACTATTTATAGAGCTAAATATTACATTTTTGTGTTACTATGCTCTCCAACAAAGTATGATAGAAATGAATTTGGAAAATCTCATGAAGCTTATCTCCAGTTCCATTCATTTAGATGTGAAGTATATGGAAGAAGAAAAGTAGGCCAATTGACACTTATCAAGAATATATGATTCTTTAGAAGGAAATGATGTTGACAAGGCTAAGAAGGACCAAATAGCATAATTAAAAACAGAAGATGACTCGTCATAAAATGGGTTAGTCGAGGAGTTTTTAAGCCATATGAGCTACATTTTCCCACTGATTCAAGCAAGGGCTAAAAAAGAGAAAAACAATAGTGATATAGAGACAATTTATTTAGAAACAAGAGAAAGCTAGAATTATAGCTTGGAGATAGAGTTATAGGTAGCTCACTCAACATAATTCTCCACCGCTTATTCTGGAAGAGTTGAAGCTGAGAAAGTTCCTACTACGTCATCAGTTAAAGAAGGCCCACATGAGAAAATCAAAAGAGATTCCTCAATGTTATTTCCATTTGACATTCAGTCACTCTTCTCTTTTTTGTCTAGTAGTCTTTTTACCTGTGCCCTTAAATTCAATGGCTCAAAAATTACTTGACAAAAGACACTTACCTATTGCAATAAGTTGAAAAATAAAATTATTTCTAAAGGGTCACTTGGGAGGAATCTGTTATTTAGAAGATCTCGAAAATAATTTCCTTTCAAAACCAAAATGTACAATCACTAGGGAAGGGGGTTATTACATGTAAAATTTGTTCCGATTCTTGTCACTACAAAATTTAATTGTTTCCTTTTATTTGATAGGAAAATAAATTATCTTTAAAAGGCACTAAAGTATTAAATTATGATCCTTAAAGAAGTTGCTAGATTCCATAGTTATGAGTTGATTTTTTCTTCTTAATTTTCGGTCTTGATGATGTTTGTGAAAATTTCGAAAGAAGTGGAATATTGGTCGTTGACAGAAGAATTATGGAAATATGATTGTAGATCATTTATTAATATAAATTAACTAAAGTGAGATTAATTAATCATCCCCAAGGGTTAAAAAATCCCAAATGTCTCTTATCCATAAAATTCACTATTAAGATAACTCTATGCTCTATGTTCAAATGATAGGTGAAGGTGGATTTACCATACTTAAGCTTCTTAGTAGTCTCTTATGAAGTACAACTTGTCGTAGTGATAAGTTTTTATTCCATTAAATAATTCTAGTTTTAAATTTTGTGGAAGGGTGAAGTTTCCACAACCTAGTCATAAAAACCAAGTGCATCCTTCATGGAGAAAAAAAAATAAACATGCAGAATGAGGTCTTGAGTACTTTTGCCAAAATGTCCCATCCATTATAAAAAAACATGTCTTACATGCAATTAATAACAAAGAAGTTGTTCCACATCAATTAACCAAGATTAATATTTTGATTTGAAGTCTAGTAAACATAATTCTCCACCCCTTATTCTGGAGGATCAGTTGGAGTTGAGAAAGTTACGACTACCTTTTCTTTCTTATATGCTATCCTTATGACATTTCATTTGCAACACGTGGTGCAATTGCTAGTTATTTCTAATTTAATATTGATACAATTATTTCTATATTATTACTACTTTTATCTAACTATAATAATTAAGACACTTACATATTTATATTATATTATACTAAATTAAATTACAAAAATAACTAGATATTTTTTTTAATAAATCAATCACATAAATGAATAAATATAAAAATAAAAATAAATAAAATAAAAGAATTAACTTCAAATATTATCCTTTCTTTTTCTATATCTTGAAACTTAAAACATAAAATTGAATTTATCATCGCATAATCATTAAAAACATTTACTTCAAATAATTGGAAATTTAACATTCTTCATAAAATTCCCATGTTCCCATGTATCACAAGCCTAAAGTTCCTTTGGCCCTTAACGTGCAGCTCTTAGTTGAGCGGTATTATTTCAAAATAAGGACTAATGTTTCAATATAAGAGTTTGGATTATAGAGTGGAGGTTGTTTTTTTATTTTGATTTTGAGTGACCAATTTATTTATTTATGATTTCTGGGTAATCATTTGTGTCAGATTTAACTTAACTGAAGGGATTTATTCGTTATCGATAATAATTTTAGATAGATTTACTTTAAGGGATCTATTTATCGGTTTATATGGTTAAGCATAATTTGAAGGGTAATAATTCAGGTAGATCAACTTATCGATTTATCTGGTCAGATCTAACTTGAACAGTGTCGAGGAAATTTGACCCATAATTTTCCATTTAGAAAATTCCTTAACAATAAGAACTCAACTAACCTAAATATTCCTTATAACTATATAAAATAAATGTTTTGTTATTTATTTTTCGTTCTTTTAAAAACAAAAAAAATACACAACTCTCTCAATTTTTAAAAATATACAACCCTCTCAATTGAGAGGTATTCCAAAAAAAAAAAAAAACAAAGCTTTCAAATATAGAATGTTGTCAAACATAAATATTTCGAATATAAAGAGAATGTTGTTATTACTCATCTTCATACTTGTGGAAAGCAAAGATCCGTCTATATGGTTTAGATAATTCACACAATTATATGGAAATGTCCATTTAAGCTCGTTGAAAATTAATCTCTTACTACTTATATAATTACATTGATACGGAAACAAAAATGATATTTATATGTCAAATTCAAACTCTTCTATGTAGTTAAAATTTACTTTAATTTTTAAAAAATAATAAATTATAGGAAAGGTATATATAAAATAGTATAAACAACTAAGTACGAGATAGTAGATATTAATTTTTGTTTATTTTAAAGATAGTTAAATTAAAGTAAAAATACAAATTTCAAGTTCTTAGTAAGATTTAGGATCTAATTAATTTAGGTTTTACTAATTGGTAAATTGAGATATTTTGTTGATCGAAAATTTGCATTATGGTATTGGGGAATCCAATCCTACTCCACCATAATAAGAATGTCTTATTTTAGTGATAATTTTTTTGTTGAGAAAGTTGTCTACAAGGTTTTACATTTTATAAATATATATATTTTAAAAGGTAGTTATAGATATATTTTAAAGGGTAGTTATTCTTGCTAGATATATTTATCAAAGATAAATTGAATATATACCTAAAAAACTCTAATATTATAAATGAAGTCGGTTTATTTACATAGTTGTTTGTTTTTTGAGTTAATAACCATTTTAATTTATTATTAATTTTTTTTATGTATTTATTAAATTGTATACTTTTTTATTATAATTTAATTTAATTTTTTTTGTTAAAATTCTTTTCATTTTCATAGGCCTGGACCAAATTTTGTAATAAAAATAAATATCTAGATAATTTACTTAAGTGGTTTTGATTTTTAAAATAATTACATAATAATTAAATGAATCTATATTAATGTTTTTTAAGTGTCCAACTAATTTTAATATATATTGAATAAAAATCATTTTAATATATATTGAATAAAAAATTATGATTTGTAATCAATTTTTACTTAATTATTAATGAATTTATCCCATATTGTTTCTTTATGAAAAACATTTATTACAAATGTAATTTAAGAATTACAAATAATTAAGTTACATTTTAATTGATTGATGGTTAGATTTCACAAAAAATGCAAATTGATATATGAAATTCAGAAATTAATTTCTTACCAAAGAGAAAATACTTGCATAAATTATGGTGGTAGTTTCTATTAAAAAGTATTCACATTTACATTATAATACCATACCTACAACATGTATAATAATATTTTACTCTTGTAGGAAATTATATAATGATTGCTCAAGAAAAATGTGACTATCAAATTACCTTATCATGACAAAAATTCATATCTAATTATATATTATTGAACTAGCACAAAAATAATGTTGTGATAGTTTTTACACCTAGACAATTAAAAAAAAAATAGTAGGAAGTCCCATGTCCACTGGGTCTTGGATAAAAGATGATCGGATCCTTTGTTAAGGCACTCCTTGATGTGAATTAGTTGGTTAAATTCCCAACCTAGATTAAGGTGATATATTGGACATGATGAAGATATAGTCTTTCCAAGCTTAAAAAAAAAAAAGCGAAATAAAGATCATTGCCAAGATTAATTAAATTATTATTTTCTATTTGTTAAAAATACTGGGTATGAGAAGATTTTTTTTTTAATCTTTTAATCTCCATAGTTTTTTTTTTTTAATATTTTATTTTTCATTTATAATTAAAAATCAAATAAATTGTGATTTATATTAATTTATAATTTCATAAATAAATAAATAAACTAATTATACATGTTAATATAGAAGAAATATGTCCAAATAGAAGTAGAATGAAGAAAAAAATAAAAATATTTAATAGAAGTATACAAAGTACATGTACATTAATTATGCCGTAAGGCATTATTATTTGAAAACAACTTTTCTGATGTGCATCATGTCATAATGTGAAACCCTTAGATTATATGTTAGACGATTAAAACATTTTCAACCATTGATGGAAAAGTTAGTTTACAATGTAGTTATGAAAAGACAAAATGTGGAAGGTAGGGCATCGGGCGACCTTGACATTCTCGGATTTCAGAGAGGCGTAAGTGTTACAGGGTTTCTGTGCTGTCTGTTGATAACAGGGGTGTCGTGGCAAAACCAACCGATAAGGGCCATGGATTTCCTCTTTTAAGCCTTTCAACTGCAGAGTTTGGTAAATCGTCTGTTTCAGCAGAGTTTGATTTTACTTTCTCTGCACGTATTTGTATTTCAAATTTCTTTGCTTGTCTATTTCAGTTCAAGCATATTGTCGTTTTTGTTCAAGGATAAAATGAAGCCTTCTTTTGTGGTTTCATATAGGGAGCTTCAACAACATTGTCATCTCGGAGTAAAAAGAAGAAACCCAGTTCAAATATTAAGAAGGAATCTTCATGAGCTTCTCCAACGGTTTTTCTAGCTGTTGGGGCATATGTCGTTCAATGTGTGAAATTATTTAAATGGAGATTCATTCCAAGCAAGGAACAATATGAAGCTATTTGGCATTAGGCTTTTGCAGATCCTTGGGTGTGTAACATAGCATCTTCCTGGCACCCAAATGCTTCCTATAATGATCCAGCAGAACTCTCACAGGATATTACTCATCTCTGGATAATTGACAAGCCAAATATACCTCGCCTTCCCATGGGATGGGAGCGGTTGCTCTCCCTCAGAGGAGATAGCACCTGCAGGTTTGCAGAAGTGTACTATATTGCCCCATCTAGAAAAAAATTATTGTACAAATTCTTTTCAATGTGTATTCTATATAGTGTTGAATATTTTTATCTGCAGCTATATGTGTCGTTTCTTAGTTAACAACTAGAATTGACCTATCTTAACCCCACTCTCAATTTATCAAGAATTGAGAGGGATATAAAAACATCAAATTCAAACTTGTTTTTTAAACGATCTGGTGAAGATTGATTTAGGCAGATTCTTTTCCTCTGTTTTCTGTTTTTTAAGCAGTAAACATGGGACACCTAATTTTTATTGTGTTGTAAATGTTACATGGATATTTTAAAGCAATTAAAATGGTTAGCTCAGTGCAATGATATAAACACAATGACATCAAGCAAGACTCTAATTTCTGTCAAATGACTACAACTATTTTCCTTTCTTTCCGAGCAGGAATGCTTCCATTGGAAAGATCTTGAAAGGTTCCCTTCCAATTTTTCCTCTTTTAAAAAATACATTTGTTGATCTGCTTGTAAAATGTTATTTTAGTGTTATCTGACATGAAACAAATAATGTAACTTTGTTTATGTTCTGCACAGAAGGACAGTGAAATCAATAAAAATTTTACAGATGCATAATTTCTATTTGATCAAGAAAAAACGGTGCAAAAGAATAAATTTTTATCTAATCAATAGTTTTGGATCTATGGCATTTCTGACCTGGATATGCAAAATCGTTAGATTTTCATACAACTCCCAGAACATCTAACTATGTTGTGACTGGGAAAGTTGTAAACCGTAATTATTTATGTCGAAGATAGTGTTTCACCAACCATTCTCTTGTCTGCTGCAGGCCTTGTTTACTCCCAGTTGTCTGATATTATATATGGGTTTTTGAATTTTGAAAATGTATTTTCCCCGCAATTTTTGGTGGATGGAGACTATTTATAACTTGCCCCTTACATTTTTTGCCCAACTATGATCACCCTTTTCTACGAGTATTGATTTGTCTCAAGAATCACAAAAAATTCAAGGGTCTCAAAAAAGCTATATTGTGCAATGTCCATCGTCATTGCATTTCACGTACAGGGTAGCTATCATAGTTGTGGTTTTCAATAGGGACGATAGCTAAGGGAAAATGAAATATGAAGTATTTACCTTATATATTCATTCAAGGGTTTCATGATCTCTTTGCTGTAGGCTTGCACCATACCTATGTAAAATCATGTTTCTCATCACTTAGCAGTAACCAAGAATAGAGTTGCCATTTTTAAGTAGACAGGAAAATTATTTCAGCAGCAGCCAAGAATGGAGTTGCCATTTTTAAGGAGACAGGAAAATTATTTCAAACAGACAATTATCTGTGACATGTCCCAGAGAAAAGAAACATCGTTCCTAGAGAAAAAAAACATCATTCTGCATGAGTGTAACTTACTGAACTACCTACTTTAATACGAAATTCTGAATTTTAAATTACTTGACATAGAAATGAATAGGGTCTTATATTTTGGATAAATCACTTTGTTAATAGATGTGACATTGATCACTATTAAGGTTGCGTTTTGAAACACAGAGTCATGCAGTGCAATGAGTGAAATCGGGAATTTGGAGAGATGATTAACTTCGCCAATTTTGCTGCAATACTACTGACAAGATACTTATCTCATTATTCAGTACATACCATATAAAAATATTTTTCCAGTGGGCCTTGGACAAAGCTTTACTGTATGAATTCCTAAGCCTCATCGTTGTCTTTATTTCTGCAATGCTATTGACAGAATAACCATCTCACAGTTCAGTTCTACCATAAAAGAGTTTTTGCTTTTCCAGTAGGCCATGGACAATTTTTCTAGATGAATTAACAAGTCTCATGATTATATGCAAATGTATCATTCTAGTCAACCATTTTTTGCTTTTCCAGTAGGCCGTGGACAATTTTTCTGGATGAATTAACAGGTCTCATCATTATATGCAATTGTATCATTCTAGTCAACCAGTTTTTTCTTTTCCAATAGGCCATGGAAAGTTTTTCTCGATCAATGAACAGGTCTCATTATTATATGCAAATGTATCATTCTAGTCAACCAAGTGCTGCAATGCTACTGAAAAAATACTCATCTCATTGCTTAGTGCATACCATATATGAGTTCTTCCACTATTCCCTGGTAAAGGTAACTGGATGAACTCACAAACCTCTATCATTATATCAAAATGCTCTTCTTTGTATGGATGAATTGCCAAGCCTCTTAATTTCCCATAGATTGAACGTTTTTATCCCAACAGTACATACCATATAAGAGTTATTTTTAATAGATTGAATGTATGTAGCTCTACAGTGCATGGACCTACCAGATGAGTATTTCATATTTGGTGAATTGTTGTTGGTGATTAGGATACTGGTTCAAGGGCAACAACTTCCTCTACGTTTTAGCACATTTCTCAGTATGAGTCAATCACACAAGATAAGAAAGCATTCACCACCATTTTCTCACTTGTCATTCTGTACCCGGATAATTGTTATGCCATAAACACTATAAAATCTATGTCCATACACAAAGTTGGCTAAAGTCAAGTGCTTCGTAAAGGTGTATATATCCTATTTTTAGGCTTGGACTTTCTAACAAAGAGTTTATATACTTTATACTGTCTCTAACAACGCACTTATTACTGTCAACTGTTTCTAAACTATGAATTGCTTCTAAGAACAAGCTTTATTGGATTGTATACTATTTCCTTCCAGTTAAGTATAAAAATATGTACAGTACATTTTCTACCTTTTTGTTTTTTTTTTTTCATTGTGAAACATTTCCATTATTTTAAATGTGACATTTGTGAGCCTTTATTGTCGGATAAAACAAAAATAAAATTGAATTTGGGGTTTCGTACAAGAGAAGGATCTGTTTGTCTTACCTTCAGAGAAATCCGTAAAGCTTATTGGTTCTCCCTTAGTTCCATAAAGATGATTGGTTCTCCCATAGTTGTGGACAGGTCTTGAAATTCGAACTTTCATGGGAGACAAAACCTATGCATCATAATTGGCTGAACAACATTCCAGATGGGAGGATCTTCCTTCTGCATAGCCCACCAGTGAGTAGGAGTACCCTTTAACACTACATCCATATCAGGAAATCATTTTTCTTATGTCACTTTGTATTCCATGGCATCCAAAAAGGATTCTACTGCATCTATCCCATCTTAGATATTATTAACCTAATGTTTGGGGTCCTTCCAGTTTTACATGGCTTCTTCAAAATCACTGTAAATAAATCGATGCTTCTCTAGCTCACTGATCCATATACAGTCATGGTATTTTGTTAAGTCGTCCTTGTAGCCAGGACCAATTTAGTTAGAGTCTTAGAGTAAATAGTGCTTCAAATAAATCTTCAGAATGCTTAATTAGTGTCTTCTTGAATGCTTTCAACTCTCAACTCAATAGATGCTCCAAAAAAAGATATCTTCAATGAGGTATGTATAAAAATTCTCTTCAAGCCACTTCTCTAAGTCACCAAGTGGTATTTAACAGTTCTATGGCAATACTTCAAATGCTCCAGGGAATATATTTAAAAATATTAAAAAAGGGTCTTAGATATGCTTCTAATGCTATGTTATAGCTTCAATATCATGGGTCAAGATCATGGTTCCTGGCGTTGATTTGGGGGTAGATTTCGCTACGATTGGGTGTTTTCAGTTAATGTTTTCTTCCCCATCATGTTTGGTAGGTGTGTGATTTATTCATAATCATTTAAGTACTTATTTACCTAGCTGCATTTGATTAATAATGGTTCAATACTATCCATGCTCCCTATTTATGGATATGCACCCCTCGAAGGCATAGACCTGCAGAGTCCAGGAGGCCTCCATCGAGCTGCATAGAGTTAGTGAGTAGGAGAGACAGAGTAGGAGAATAGGAGGCCGACAGATTGAAGATCTAGCCTATTGGTTTCAGTACTATTTGTGCATTTGTTGATTTAATTTGATGTGAATATATGTATGTGTTCTGATGAAGGACAATCGAATTCCTGTGGAAAATATGAAAACATGTGATTGGATTATGTGTATATAGACTATTTGAGTTCTCGGTGGAGCATGAGCTAATGGCTCAAGACTTATGAGCATTGGTGGATTTCACATCTGTGTGAGAATGGATTTATACTTCATAGGTAACTGCATATGAACAGTCTGGCGAAGTACTCTATAATTAGTTGTGTGAATAGAATGTTGAATTTTGGGTAATGGCATCCCTGCGCGCCTCTGGTAGAGCAATGGAAATACTGTGCTTGAACCTCCATGAATGGTATACCATGCTCCTTATTTATGGATATGAACCCCTCGAAGGCATAGACCTGTAGAGTCCAGGAGGCCTCCATCGAGCTGCATCGAGTTAGTGAGCATGAGAGACAAAGTAGGAGAGTAGGAGGCCAACAGATTGAAGATCTGGCCTGTTGGTTTCAGTACTATTTGTGCATTTGTTGATTTAATTCGGTGTGAATATATGTATGTGTTCTAATGAAGGATAATCGAATTCCCATGGCAAATATGAAACTCTGTGATTGGATTATGTGTATATAGACTGTTTGAGTTCTTGGTGGAGCACGAGCTAATGGCTCAGGACTTATGAGCATTGGTGGATTTCGTATCTATGTGAGAATGGCTTTACACTTCATAGGTATAGTAACAGTCTAGTGAAGTACTCTATAATTAGATGTGTGAATAGAATGTTGAATTTGGGGTAATGGCGTTCCTGCGCGCCTCTGGTAGAGCAATGGAAATACTGTGCTCGAACCTCTGTGAATTAGGTATACGTAAGACCTTGTGATAAGTGTTATGAATGTGTATGTAACTGAATGAACCGAGGACTCGTGTATTGAGTTGCATAATCGATATTGATCTTCTCGAACCCATAATACATGAATCGTGGAGTATGTAAGGCATTGTATCTCTGTGCAAATGGTTGTATCCTGAGTTAATTTGGTATGGTCACGCAAAGAAAGAAGAACGAGGGCAGAGTTTAATCGCAGTAAGGTGTTAAAGAGTAAGACGGAACCCTCAGGGAAAAGAACGGAACCTTGAAGAATAGTGGAACAGTGCGGGAACAATGTAAGTTGTTTTGGAGGCGAAAGGCGGTTTTCACGTGATTAAAAAGTGGTAAGGAGTTTTTGGAAAAAAGACGTGATGTGTGTTATGGGTTGACACGTGGCTTTTGGCGGTATTTGGAAACCACCCTCATCGCATGAATTTTGAGAATTAGCCTCCATGCAACTAATCTACACGATTACCATCGGATATATGCAATATGGTGTTTTGGAACGCAACGTGAGCTAAGCCGTCGGATCCATCTGACACTTAATGCAAAGGAATAAGCTGTGGGCCCGAGTCTCAATATTGTTTATCATTGGGTTGATTAAAGCCAAGGTCGACAAGTATGGAATGGTCATGTGTATTTTCCTTCAGGACAGTGGGAGCGTTTGAACACAATTCCGTCTATAATTGAATTGTGTGGGCTAGACGCTATTATATAGCATTTGGGTTTATCCAAGGTCGGATTGTTAGACAAGGGGAACATTTGTATGGTATAATTATGTGACGGGTTGGTAAAGCACTAAGCGAATACACATTTATATTGTGTGGCCCGAATATTATTGGGTGTTGGCATTAATAAAGGGCTGAGCCTAAACCATATTCGTTCTACTATGAACCATTATATATTGGGTGAATGATAAAATTTGAATCTCATCCCGAGGGTTTTATAACAAGGTTGCATCTTTTGGAGTAGACTTTGGAATTGGTTTTTGAGATAAGTTTCAAGAAATTTTGGAGTTGCATATACGACCATCTTTGGAGTTGTGTTGAGACCATATTTGGAGCATTGCTGAGAACTCTTGGAGCAACCCTTTATCAGTAGACTTGAAGAACTATTTATGTAGTAGACTTTGGAAGAATTATTTAAAGGCTTTGGTACAAAACTTCTTACCATTTTCTGTACCCTTGTTTTGTAATTTTCTGTTGGGATGCATTTGCTGTGTTTCAACAGATTTCACTTTGTCTCTGCATATGCAAAATCCATTATTTTATGGGTAGAGTTCAAGCATAGGGACATGGTGTAGTTTTAAATGGTGTGGTGATAAGAGTCAAGGGAAGCCTCATTTTACTCCTCAAAATGCATTTGCATCTAATTTGACTTTGCGAACTTGGTGTTTAACCCAGCCTTTAGAAAACAGAAAAAACATGATCCTTGCTCCAAGAAAACCTTTTAATAGTTTATACACAGTAATATTGTGAGGAAACAAAAACTGATTCCCATACCAAATAAATAATTTTATTATTGAAAATAATAGTGAGGACTCTGAACCTATTGTTGTGATTTTATCTCGTGCCTTCGATATTTTCATGTCCTCAAAACAAGCTTCAAGTCTGCAACTAGGTGTCTTCAATATTTTCTTCAACTTTTTTAAGTTTTACAGTTTAAACCAAGTTTGCATTTCATCATGTCGAGTTTCAACAATATAATTATGTCTTCTTTTCAGTATAAAATGACACATAAAATTAATTACAATTCATCTCCTCCTAGCATTTTCCTTACAACATTTCCTTTGCAACATTAAGTGCAATTGCTAGTATATAAGTATTTGAAAATTTCATCACTAAATGTATTTTAAAAGAAATCATACTACACAAAATATTGTGTTGACTAAAAAGACCTAAAAGAAATCATGATTCGCAAAATATTAACTATTGTGTTAACTAAAAGGAACTATTGCAATTTGAATGAAGCAACTTTTTCATCTAATGTATTACCCTTGCACTCTATCAAAGTCGTAAAAATATGTTTACATTATTCAACCGAGATTAATATGCATTACACATTTTCACCCTAACGTTTGATGAACTTGAGAATTTTTGGCCTCCGCCCATATTCCAGGCATCCAATATTCCACCTCATGAGGAGCTTTGATGTTTCCACCTTGATGGGAACTTGGTGTTAGTAGGATGGGGAATTTTACAATTAATTTTATACTTTATTCAAGATACAACTAGTTTATGCAAAATGTTGAACATTTTGATATGTTTTTATTAATTAATTTTAATAACTCTTTAATCTTGAGTTTCAATTTATTATCATTATTTTTACATTTAGCAATATAATATTTTTTTGGTTAGTTTATTAATATTATTGATATGTGGAAAATGAATTACTTCACATCATAATATATTAATATTCCCAATATCAGGTTGCATAATACCTAACATTATATTTTTGGACATAAGCTTGAGAATTAGACATTTGGTTGTCTTTCTTTTCTTTCCTCTGCCGAAAGTCTATTTAACCTAAACTATTTTCCAAGACAACCACTTCATTTTATTGAGATGTTTCTATTTTTTAGTGTTTTGGCATATTTGTGGACTCTTTGTCACTATATAAATGGTCTGATTTGTGGGTATATTTTTTTCTTTTTTTTGCAGATATCAAAATTATGGATTAATTTGATGCCGCATTAGGTGATGATTGAGCTTCCTTCCATAATGGTTGAGATGGAATATCATGAGTCTGAGTTGGGTCTGCAAGTATAATACTGGCATAAGAAGTCTTCATATTCTAGGAATTACCCAACACTTGAGCTATAATGGACTTAGAACCATTGGGTCATTTTATATCTTGTCATCCATGATTTTTCTTCTTTTCTTGAGGATGTGCATAGGTGCCTTGAGAAGAAGGATAAACATTGTGTAGGTGTCTGGGTTATTGGAAATATCTCTAATAAATTGTCTTATTTTCATAATCCAACGGTTAGGAAAAAACGTTATTTTCCCATTTAATGAGGATTTTATCCAAAAAAAAAACGTTTATTGAGGTTTAATTCAATACAAATGCTAATGAATGTGTGAAATCCTTTCAAAATACAGTCTGAATTAATTTTGATCAAGCAGACCTAACAAATTTCCTAAATTTTATAAGAAAATTTGATGTATCCAATGAATGGGAAAAATGGGAACCTCTCCCATACTGGAGTTGCTAGATTTGGAAAAGTTAGAGGATTAAAATACATAAACTAGGATTGAAGGGAAAGACCGGCTTCACACCAAAACCAAGGTCCATGATAAAAGACCTTATTTCAGTCCTTTATCTTCTGAAAAATAATCATAAAAAAATAGTTTTGAGCATAAATGTATCACAACAGCTAGAGACCAATTCTGGTCAACCCACTCCTCGAGCGCTGATGAAGAAGACCAAAAACAATTGAAACTACATTAAGCACTTTATGTTCATAATTTTCAGCTATAAATCTGGTTGCAATATTTTTCACCTCAAGAGAGGTTGTTTCAGCTAACTGTTCCACTACAAACGCTGATCGAGAAAGATATTTAGGGTTCGGTGAAGGAGGTTGTGGTTTTAGAGAATTTTTAAATGATCTTGGTGGGGCTGAGGTGGATGCACCTCCCCTTTATTCAGTGAGGAGATTTTGATCCTGAAGTCATCATCTTTCATGAATGAGCCGAAAACATTGATGATGACCAACAAAAAAATCACTATAAACCCTACATTTCTAAACCCTTCAATAATAACCAATCTTAAAACCCTAACTAAGCACATTTAAATATTTAATTTTCATTTTTTTATATTAATTGATTAAAAATTTAATTTATATAAAAAAGAAATTGATGCGATCAATCAAATTGCATTTCCTTAAAGAGTGAGAATCATCCTCGTCGCCCATTATATAATTAATTCATATTAAAAACTAAATTATATAAAAAAAACCAAATTATTATTATATACTTAGTTTTTCCCTATTATAAATTTCAATATTTATAATAGAATTTGATATGCATACAATTTTAACAAAGGTTGGATACAGGTTATTATAATTTTAGAAAGATAAAAGCCATTAGCCCATTTACAAAAAAATACTATCATAGATACATGTATGTTGAAGGTCCATTTTAAAAATATATATAAAAAAATGAGCATGATATTGAATCAAAAGGATGAGATGAACCACTTTAATTATAGTTATAAATGTGTTTATTTTTTAATTAGAATTTCGAAATTAATTTATGAGTTATTATAATTTCCGAAACGGAAAAAATATTAATCGAATTTATTATAAAAATAAACCTACAGAAGATACATCTATGTTGTGGTTTCATTTTAAAAATATATAAAAGGTATATGAACATGATACTAAATCGAGACTAATGAGAGGAACTACTTTAATTATACTCATAAATGTAATGCGTTTATTTTTTTAATGGGGATTTTAAAAATATCTTAGGATTGTTTTGATCGAGTTTTGATAAATTATTATTTTGATAAACCATAATATTGGTTAATAATAATATTGTTATTTTTTTATTATTAAAATTTCATTATAAAATAAATATGTTTTTTAAAAATATTTTAATTCATTTGTAATATATATATGATGATGGTGGTGGTTATTGTCTACGCAGTATATCAGACTTAAAGAAAGGAGAAATAATATAAATTTCATTCTTCAAAATTTTGTTTCTATGGTCAACAAGAAGGGAAATAAGTGCTCGAAGATCGCTGTAGGTGGGGGCTGGCTTACCATGTCAAGAAATCTGGAAGTGTGGCAGATGGTAGGGAATTGAGAGCGAATGTGAGTAACGGTAGGGAAGTCTAAAAGGAAGTGATTTTCATCTTCCACTTTCTTAGAATCTCAAATCTGAATTCTATCATTCCAAGGGATCTTCGGAATAGACCACCGCCCGATCTCACTCCGAAGCTCATGGGAATTAGTTCTTATCTTAGCGATGTTCATTTTTTCTTATTGTTGGACAACATAGAAAGATAATTCTTATTATCAAGAGTGTGGTTGATCACTTCGTTGTAGTATCTTAGCTTCCTTTTACTCTCGAGCTCCTGATCCTACCACAGCTTGTCCTTAAACTTGGAGGTAATAGTATTTTTGATATTATATTTTCTTCCCATACTAAACTCCACCTTAATTCCCCAATAGTTGAGCGAAGACTGGTCATCCTTATGCCACCCACGCTTGATGCGAAGGTGAGGGTTTTGACTACAATTAGAAGCAATATGAGGGAGCCTTTTTGGTTCCATGTTGTCAAGCTTCTTCTTATACATCAGATATCTAAACATAGATGTACTTTCAATGGGGGACAAACCAGATTCGATCAAGAGGATAGGATAGGGAGTATTTCCCTTGATCTTAAGGTTGTAGGTTATGAATTGGTTTAGAATCATCTCAATCTTCCTCCAGGACTCTGAATATATTGCAACGCCAAACTTCACATTCGTATAAGACAACAACGGTGAAAAGAGTCTCAAAGAGGAACCTCTTTTTACTCCTATCGACTTACAATTCTTTTCAAGCTCATAATAAGCTTTCCAGCCCCCAATAATCTTTTTCTGAATGCTATAATTCCATTTGAGATGATGAGGGAAGTCAATGCCCAAATAACTATAACAAGAAACCTCCTCTAAACACTGATTATTATACACGAAACTACCATGGGTGATTTTTTTGGATTTAATGATCATGACTATAGTTTTTTCGGTATTAACTACCGTATCCATCTTGAAGTAGTACTCGTGAAGAGTTGACTGTGTGTATATATATATATATTAATTCATTTTATAATAATATATATAAGTTATATATTAATTTATTTTATAATAATAATAAAATTATAATATTACCAACTTTTTATTTTTTATTTTTTAATTTAGTAATATAAGGTGTATAATGAAAGCCTTTTCAATACTCAATACATGGTGGCTCTGGATTAAATAATGAACCCTAGCTTACATTTTGTAGCTCCCCTCTCCATCGACGTCGTTAGGCCATTTCCAGGCCTCGGAGATCAGGGCATCCAAAGGAATGTGGATGTGCCATCGCTCCAAGATGTTTCAGCAAACATTCACACAAGGGCCCATTTGATGGTTCACGGCTCGCTTACCAGTTTTGGCTACCATAAGAGAGGCGTGATCGCTGGATACGAACTAGACACTAATCCTCCTCATCAACAGTCCCTAGGAGGACATGAAATCTGGGAAATGAAGGCCTCTGGCATCGTGATTCTCAAGAAGGATACCTCGCGCCTCCACACCAGGAATCAGATCGGGTCGCAGATACCGAAGATCAGGCAAGAATCATCAATTTGGCTTCCACTTTGCATCTTCACAGCCGGGGTTTCTTAGATCTACTCTCTGCTTCCTTTCAAATCTAGATCTAACTTCTCACGAGCAGATCCATGTTGCTCTGGGTCCGCTCAATGGATAGAATCCAGAATCTCTTGTAAGCCCTTCAACACAGGTTGGGGATTCCCTGAGCTCTTTAGAGACTTTTGTATGGAGGTAGACAACTTGATGCCCCATTACCCCTCTCATTTTACAACATTGAAATAGATGCTACTTTAGTTTTATCCCTTCATTTGAGAGGAGGAGCCGCAGGAAATTCCTTATTCGCTCCATCTTTCTCCTACAAGGATTTTGTCCATGTACAGCCCAAGAAATCTGCCCAATCCCTTGAGGCCTCCAAGCCTTTTTGGTTGATAAAATAGAGGATGTCCCCTCCATAGAGATTTCTCATCAAGATCTAGCACATCAACTTCATAAATTTGCAGAAACTGCCATCATCTGTAGATTCAATGGAATTTGGCCTCGCACAAAGGAACTCTTCGATTTGATCTATGCCAACTGGACCCACAACTGCAAGGTCAAATTCTGCTCAAAGGGTTTCTTCATAGTATTGTTTGATCACATCAAGGATTATCAAAAGGCCCTAATAGAAGGTTCGTGGTTTTAGGGAGCAACTGGCCTATTCCTCACCACCTAGTTCCCAGATTTCAACCCAACAATAGCAGTCATCACCAAGACTCCTGTCTGGCTCAAGCATCCCAATTTACCTACCCATTTATGGCACCTTTCAGTCTTCTGAGGAATAGAAAACACCCTGGGTCGCTATCTGACAACAGCTCACTTTCAGGAGTACAAAGGACTATTCACATATGATAGAATATGTGTGGAAATAGACATAAGTAAAGGTCTGCCTAATCAAATTAATCTCAATATAGGCGACATTGTATGGACACAGATTCTAGATTATGAGAATACTGCCTTCCACTGCCGCCATTGTCACCAAACAGGGCACCTTTAGAATTCTTGCCCCACATTCCTTGCCAAAAAAAAGGAAAAAAATTTAAAATCCAAATCCAAAAGATGGATACCATGTAAGCCGCCTCCCGTGGATGACTCTGAGTCCTCAAGTTCAGATGATGAGGAGATTGATGCATAAATGGAACATGCACAACAGATGAATGATTCTTCCTCTGCCGTACCTGGGGCTCCTCCAGACACGACAATCTCTCAAAAACACACTCATGAGTCATCCTCTTCCGATACAGATAAGGAGACTCCTCCCACAGTCAACACCAGTCTACAAGTGGTTCTTGCCCACCTACACCAACCTGGATGCATAAAAGTCATCAAAAAGAAAGGGAAAAAACTTCGCATGCAGGCTTCTGCCTATTCTGGGTAGAACCCAGTTTTTATTTTCTTGTTCTCTTGTCACACTTCATAGCTCTTTCGCTTGTTTCACTTACTCTCTTCGGGACCACGGTGGACAATTCATCATTTCCGGTTGGCTCGTTTCTTGCCCCTCTTGATTGTAATCTCACCTTCTACAATATGATCACTTTTAATAAAATTAGTCTTATTCAGAAGAAAGAAAGAAAGAAAAAAGTGTATAATAAATTATTTATTTGATATTGATGGTTATATATTTCTTAATTATATAATTTATATAATTGCATCAATAATAATAATTATATGTATATTTAATTTTCATTTTTTTCAAATTTTCTTTCATTTACCCGGTCTAACATATCTCCCTTTCCTATTTACTTTTAAGTGTGAGGACTTTTAGTCACCTTGTGAAGATACTCTTTAATGTATAGTACTTTGTTCATGTCTCTAAACATCGTCTGAGAGAAAAATCCTGGAGTTAAAATAGAAATTAATGAACCGGAACGGGCGAAAATAACCTTGAAAGTTCAGAGTATAGTGCCACATGATGACGTAAATTGTACTGAACAAAAGGATCAACATCCATGGTGTGTAGCAAGCTTGTATTAAAATTATATAGTTAGGATTTTAATGTTATCCTGAAATGAGATGATTAACAAATTAGCGATAATGTTCCAATCGACATTCTTAAGAAGTCTGTTAGATAAGCGTTAGGTCTCTTACAAAAGATATCAGAACAACAGAGGAGGCGTTTAGTTTTCACGGTGTCAACTGTCCGGATCACTTGATTCGCTCCCAACGAGGTCATGGTGATAACAAAGGACAGAAAATTAAAACAAAATAGCAGCAAAAGTTATGATTCAGTCACTCGTCACTCTTGAGAAGGATGTATTTTACCTTGTGTCTTACGGCCCCAACTCCCAAATGTGTGAATCAGACCAGTAATTTTATGCCATAATGTGTGAATTCATGAAGCTTCGTGACGTTTTTTTCTCCACATACAGTGCTCCTTGTTGGAGATACGGGAAATTCTGTGCGGTGACTAATTTCTGACTCCGACTTGTACGGTGAGGAATTCCTCTTGGTCACCCAGAAAGATTGATCTTGATCGATAATTTTATTATATGGTACTTAATATTTGTCCAAATCAATATCTTTTCATCAACGACTCCGATTAAAAATGTAATAAATATATTACCTACTTTTCATCAATGACTAAGATTAAAAATGTAATAAATAAATTACCTATTTGTACCCTTGTCTACTTAATATTCCTTTAACCATAATATTTACAACACTTACATAATTTTCTATTTCATTTCTATATGCAGCAAGACCTAAAAACTATATATATATATATATATGAATTTAAAATAATTTTTGATTATAAAATATTGTTTTGTATTTTATTATTTCTAAAATATATTAATTATTAAAATATTTTAATATAATTTTCTAAAATTAACTAAATTAATATTATTTAATTACGGCTAAGTGGGACACCAAATTGGTGTATGAGACCTTTTTATCTAATTTTAGGTCATATCCCAAGCCAAGTTGGACACCAAATTGGTGTATGAGACTTTTTTATCGAATTTTAATGTCACATCCCAAGCCGGACACTAAATTGGTGTATGAGACACCCTTGATTGTGAGATAAGGGACCCACCTCCGCCAAGCGATTTAACTGCTAAGTCTAGCAAGACATACATACTCTACCCACCTTTGGAAACATATGCTCTTAACCAGTAGGCCCACTGAACCTATATAAAGATGAAAACAATAATTTTTAGATATTAATATAAAATAAATTAAATAATAATGGAACCATGACTCTTATGAGGAAACATATGCTCTTAACTAGTAGGCCCACTGAAGCTATATAAAGATGAAAACAATAATTTTTAGATATTAATATAAATTAAATTAAATAATAATGAAACCATAACACTTACTATGCATCATTCGTAATATTAATATTTTTTATTATTATCAATTGGTTTTTATAATAGGGAAGAAAAAAAGTAATATTTACGTGTATTTAATGTTAACCGACCTAGATTCACTTTAAACCTGAATGTATCATAGGCCAATACATAAAAAATATCTTGTGGTGCAAATCTCTTTTTTGAGTGTAAAACTTGAGGAAAGGTTTGCACCTAAAGAGATTTGATCACTCTCGACAGTTGATAGATCCGGGGTTAAGATGAATCTAGATTGGTTTCATCTTGTGCAACCATGGATAATTTGTTGAACATGATCATTTTAATTATGCTAAATATGTCAAAGATTAATATAGTAATTTTAATTTTAAACTTGATCACTTACATTAGTTTGTTGAGATGATAGAGACAAACGATAACTAGAATGATCATAAATGATGAAATAAAGTTTTTGGCTGCAAAGTGGCAATGTAACAATGTCAAATGATAGAAAATGTGAATAATAAGAATGCGGTCAATTAAAGATAGTCTTCGTTGTAATCAATCTTAATATGTTTTCTTCTACACTTATTATTATCACACTTGTTAGTTTTCCCATCTTTTATTCAAATCATATATTATTCAAATATTTAACTCAAGCTATTTTAGTCAACGTCATACCTTGTCTCTCTTGTTCTCTAATATTAATAGTAGCTTTCTCCAATTCAATCAATGTGACTTATGGAGTGTTAAATCCCAAGTAAGTTTGAATGATAGTTTCTTTCTATTACCTTGTTTGAATGAAAAATGATTAACAATGTTAAATGATATAAAGTGGGAATAATAAGAATCTATTCAATTACAAATAGTTTACAATTTCAATAAAAAAACATTTTAGCTAGGTGAATATCTTATTTAAGATGAAAATTCAAGTATTTTATTTATGGTTGAATTATTGTAACTCGAAATCAATGTGCATTGTCAATATTATTTTTTGTTTAAACTGAAATCATTGCACACTATTAATATAATTACTTTCAAATTAATGTATATGACAAATCTAGTTACATCAAATCATAAATCAACATCTACACTAGACTCAATGCATATACTGCAAACAATCAAATAGAATTAGAAATAGACATCTACATTGAAATCATCTATTTCATTGAATAACATTGTATATCACCCCATATCTTTCCACCATCTGTGTGTGTGTGTGTCTCTTTCTCCGACTCTCTCTCCCTCTCTCTATCTCTCTCTCTCTCTGTCTCCCCCCATCATCTATATCTATATCTCCCTCCATTTCTCTTTCTTTATCTCTATCTCAACCAACCAAGCAAACACACACTCTCCATATCTATCAATCTCTCAATCCCTGTCTCTCTTCTTCCCTCTCTCCTACCTCCATCTATATACTTTTCTCTCTCTATCTATCCTTCTTTATCTCTCTATCTCACCCCTCAAATACATGAATAATCTATCTATCTCCATATATCTCTCTCTTCCACTTCTCTCTCTCTCTCTCTCTCTCTCTCTCTCTCTCTCTCTCTCCCTATATCTTTCAACCTTTATCTCTCTATGTCTTTCTTCCTCTCTCCTTTCTCCTCGTCCAAATCCATCTCTTTCTTTCAACCTTTATCTCTCTATGTCTTTCTTCCTCTCTCCTTTCTCCTCGTCCAAATCCATCTCTTTCTCCCTCCCTATCTTCTTCTGTCTCTAAAGTCCCCTCTCACTTCCTATTTCTCTCTCCCTTTCTCTCACACCACCATATGTCTCACCTCCATCACTCTCTCTCTCCACCTTCCATCATTTCCACTATCTCCCCCCCTCTTTCTTTCTCTCTCCCCCATCGATATCGGTGTCTCCCTCTCTTTCTCTCCTCTCCTTCTATCTCTCTTCACTCCTTTCCTCTCTCCCTCACTCTCTACATCTCTCCCATTTCACTCCCTCTCTCTCTCCACCACTATCTCTCTACATTTGTATTCTTCCTCCGTCCCCCACCCCCGGCCGGCTCTTTCTCTCTCTCTCTCCATCCATGGGATTGAGAATTGACATGTTTTGTGTAATAATACTTATAATGAAGATTATTATTATTATAATATATTGGAATAATAATAATCAATAATATTGGCTATTATAGCAATAATAATATATAAATAAATAATCTTTTAAAGAAACAATAGTATGTCAAATTTATATTATAGATACACCAATTTATTCTTCTCATCAAATTGATAGTTGATAGTTTTGTGCGTTACATTTTACTTTTCATATTTTACGTTTTAAATTACTTTACATTTTTCATTTTGCATTTTACATTACATTTTACATTTATATATGTTTTAATTTGAATATTAATAAAAAATATGAAGTTGAAATTTAATTCTATTTTTTTTTTATTATACATATAATTTCTCTAATACATTTCACATTATATATTAAATTTTCCACTTTCTATTTTAATTTGAATATTAATGGAAACATATGATGACATCACTTTTTTATTATTCTCTTTTTTTTTCCTATATATACTTTTCCCAATATTAAAGAAATGTTGACATACTTTATTATATTACGCCTGCAACTCTCCCCTATATTGGGTTGTAGACAATATTTCCACGTTACTCTCCCCTATATTGGGTTGGGTTGTAGAATGTTTTTGGCTCTCATATGCAAATTCTAGAGGTTTTTTGCATAGCCATCTATGCTTGGCTCTACGACAAGTGACTCTACCCCATTCATCAGTCAAATATTTGTGAGTTTATAATGAGCTTGTACCTACTAGTATTCATGATCAATTTCATCATATTTGGCATCTTTTTCATATTTGGATGAAGTGTTTTTTTTTTCTTTTTCCACAGCAAACTATTTGTTGGGTGTATCATGGCAAGCTAGGAATTTAGGGCATTGCTAGCTAAATGTAGTGCAAAATCCAAAATACATAGTTAAATCTAATAATACAAGAGAATATATCATATATATGCAAGATCACACATTGATCCATAAATTTATTGGATTATGGCCAAGCTCTTAAAAGGTTTTGATTGGATGGATTGAAAATCAATGGAACCCTAGGGACAAATATAATAGGCGTTAGGTGCCACGGAATTTTTAAACTCATTTTCTCCATTTTAGAAAACAAGTCGAGTGTTTTTCAAGGAGGGTTGTATTTTTGAACAATGCTGGGCTCTTCATGTGATTCTATAAGGAGAAATTTAATCCCAACAAGCATGATTTCCTTGCAGCCACAATGTGGGTCTATCTATTTTCTCTTCCCAGGGAATATTTGGAGGAGGAAAACCTTAAAGGCATTAAAAAATCCATCGGAAAATTTGTAAATGTATCATAGGTTGCAAAGAAAGGGAGGTACACTTCATATCCATAGATATATGTTTACATAAATACCTCTCACCTTCTTCCCACCTCAGATATATATTTTTACAATATTGTTTGCAAGAAGTCTCTATATTATGAACCAATCCCCTTTAAATACATAAATTGTCATGAATACAAGAATATTATTAGAAAATTTCCGATGAATACAAAGTAATTATTTGAATAAAATAGATTTAGTTGGTTTGGGAAAGGTTCCCCAAATAAAAATAAATTTGAGTCCCGAGGGTAGCTTTAATAGTAAAATAAAATGTTTTTGTAATTATAGTTCATGTATAATTATTATCAAAACATATATATATATATATATATATATATATATATATATATATATATATATATATTATTCTAAATATTTTGTAAAAGATTATAGAATAATAATCCTGATGTGGAAATTCAACGTTAGATTAAAAAATATTACAGTTTAATCTTAACACTATAATATAAATATAAACTATCATGATAAAAAATATGAAATGATATCTTAATACAAATAAACAATCTGATATATTTTTAAAGTGAAATATTATGTTAATGGATAGAAGAAATTGCAAACAATAATATTTTTTTTCCAAGATGGGAATTTTTTTTTTTGGGTAAATATATAACTTTATATTTCATTTCAAAAAAATAATGTACATGATAAGCAATGGCCTAAGCATAGCCAAACTGTGGTGAAGACGATTTCATTCCTCCCAACGGCCAGTACCATAAAATATCCATAGATAAACACACTAACGAATACAAACAAACAATATCACATCTCGAGAGCATACAAACAAACAATATCACCTCTCCATCAGGACATCCAGTTTCCAGTTCAAAACAAGACATGTCACCAAAGAAACCTAGTTATTGGAAACCAGCATAAAGAAACCTAGTTATTGGAAACAAACATAAAACAATCATGTGACACAACCCAAACAAAATTTTTGAGCCAAATACTGCTTCATCAGGATGCATGCATAGAAAAGGGCGATGCAAATACAATGTCAAGGCTCTTCCATAGAGAAGAGTTGTGCAATGTTTTTTCGGATTTATTTTAGTTACAAATTTTTAATCCATATAATTTAAATATCTTGGAAATTTGTTTATTAAGTGTATTTATGTATATAAAAATATAATTAAAATAACAAAAAAATATAATGTTAAATTTATTTATGTGTATTAAGATATAATTTAAATAAACAAAATCATAATCTCATAAAAATTGTGTTAATAAAATATAGGAAAAAAAGAAATAAATAAAATTATTATTAATTTTGAAAAGAACTAATGAAAATGGTAACTATTTTATTAACATAACATAACTAAAAAATGCGACCATTCTATTTTTTATTTTTCATTTTAATCATTTGATCAAGTAGAAATACATTTATAATTGAATGTTAATAGTTTATATTTTTACTTATTAAAATTTAATAATAAATAACATATTTCTTATTATAATTTAAAATATTAATTTGTAAACCCATGCTAAAATTGATATCTTATTTCAACTTTAATGTCAGTTGTCCTGGTTTCACCAACAAATTTGGTGGTTAGAAAATATGCACACTAAACACAGATAGAATATAATCTATACATAATCGATTATGGATGTATCAGTCTCAATCTCATGATTTGATGTCCAACTGAAACTAGCTATTATGTGAACGTTACCCATCTTTCAAGCGCATAATATTTACACAAAAGTCTTCTCACATTGGCCTTGTTTGGCTTCGCAATGAAGTGGAGATATTTTATGGTCTTTGTCGATATTTCAACCATAACTGGAAGGCTTATTTCATAAAAGTAGATAAGTTATATTTTCATCTGAACAAATTTGTAATGTCAAGACGAATGCGTTTCACAGATTTTGAAAAGGTGGATTAGTTTTAAGTAAATATTTCTTGAATTTACTTTGTAAATTTTGTTATCCTTAACATAAATAATCCATGTAAATGATATATTTTTGTTGCCTATGATACATTTTCACTCAAAAAACAAATTTGGTTGGAAAAAAGTGGAAACCTTCAATTATTTTTGGTTCGCCTGATTTAGAAGTTTTAAAGTGAATATTTTAGAGTAATGATATTGAATTTATTTATTCAATAAATTTTGCATAGTATTTATTTAAAATTTCGAGTGCATTTCTCTTGGTTTTGTTTTACAATATAATATTGATATTGTATATTTTTTTTTTTGTCACTTTTTAAACCATAATTTTATGGTTTATTTTTTTAGAAAAAACACTGGTTTATATTTATGTACCAACATATTTGACATTTGTAAAATGATTCAAAAATACATTATAGTTATGAAAAAAGTTGTTCCTTCCTGTTACATTTTGCCATTTAATTTAGAAAGAAGTTTTGTTGTCTCCGTTCATAAAGAGCTGTGAATCCAAACATAGCGAGTATTCAAAAAAAAAAAAAAAAATCATTTCACTTTCCCTTTTTCTGTTCATATTGGCTGAAATCAAATTTTCATCCTTCAAAACATCGTTTCAAAGTTCCATACATGTTCTATTGTCCCAGGGGAAAGTGATCAGGGAGAGTGCTCGGGATAGCTTCTGTTGAGGGTTTGGTCTCCTGCTGATAGATATAATACCTGTACTTATACAAAAATTCCCCCCTCAGCGTGTTTCAAAATCCTTCTCAAAACCTGCAAAGAAAACCATTTTATTAGAGAAATCTAACAGTAGCTTTTGCTCCTTGTCTATTGGCTTCATTTAGCTCATAGTGCATCTCACCAAATCTCACGGTCAACCCCATCATAGATAATATTTATGCCTCTTTTTTTCTATGTAGGCATGTGAGAAAGAGATGGTGGTGAACTTGTCTCACAACATCTTTATCCTTTCCATCCATCCCTCTATGTAACTAGGATTTAGCTGAGTACCTTTGTTTCGATGTTCTATAAAGACCTGCGAGTCCCCATATATATAAAGAGATTCAATGTAGAGATGTTGAGCAAACCACATCAAGCCCCAAAGAGCCAAAGTCTCAGCTCGCATATTGGTGCGATGGCCACCGGTCCAATGGATTTTATAATGGCACAAAGGGGAAAGCATCAACCATGCACCACAGCCGCAAATGTTGTTTTGAGCTGCCCCATCAAAAAACCCAACTGGGTAGTGGATTTCATGTGGGCGGTTTCTCTGGGAAATATCATTTGGGATCTTCTGCTTCACCTTCATATTCCCCCAGTGCTACATTATCTCGTTGCTAACCAAGACCGGGTTGCTACCTTTCCCATCAAATAGCCACCTGTTTCTGCTAATCCACATGTACCAATGGTATATGATGGGAACCTTCCTAAAGGATTTCCCATGCCCTCCCCACCAGATATAACAATCCTCAACACTTATGAATGTGGAGAGGTCCAAATGCAAGTATTTGAAAATCATTTGTAAGACATTCCTTGCAAAAAGACAGTCATAAAAAATATGTTTATTATCTTCGATTGCATTCATGCAGTGAATACATCTCCCAGGTCCATATATGCCTCTTTTCTTGTAAATTTTTCCACATTAGATTATGGTTTTTCCAAACCAACCAGTAAAACATAACCAGCTTCGATTGCAGTTTAAGTTTCCAAAGACCCTGAAACCAACTGACCTGCAGAGTTCCTTCCTTCTTCTTCATCAAAGCTTTGTAAGTTTAACTTATCACAATTTGACCTTTATGTAACCTTCCTCTCCAATTAACCCTATCCCCTCTTCTTGAATTGGTCATACCCATTCCTCTTAAGCTTTCACAATATAAATTCCATTCTTCTTTTAAAGAATTAGAGATCCCCAATTTGTCAGTGGGGAGCCATTGAGGTGACTCATCTTACCAAATAAAAAGCTGACATAAAATAAATTGACCTTTCTGATGCAGGAGAGAGATCATCTCCCGACTAACTTCGATGCCGCCATTGCTATCACCAAGGTCAAGGTCACCAAATAGAATTTGGCCACCATTTCCAAAACTCCACCTTAGGTTTTTCTTTAATATAGGCCATATTTTGATGAATTTGTTCCAAATATGTGATCCCTTCTTCTCCTGATTGCATTCCTCTAAATACAAGTCCTCCATAAATTTTCCTTTTAAATATTTGAAATCCATAATATCATTCCACACCCCTAGTGTGATAATGCTTCTCCAGAGATACTTCATCATCAGAGCCTTGCTGAAAGTAAATAGATCCATAATCCCCCAGCCACCTATTTATTTTGGCATTACTATCATATCCCAATTTTCTAGGTAATATGAGCCTTTCTCCAATCCATCGTTCCAAATAAAATCCTCCATGATGCTTCGTATGTTTTTAATTATCCTTTCCAAAATATTATACAAGTGAGCCTAGTAAACAGAGAGGTTTTGTAGTATTTCCTATGATAGGATGAGCCTCTCTCGTTAGCCACTTACTTGCCCAAGCGTTAATTATTTTCTTGTATCTCTCCAGTGGCTAAGGCCATTCAGAAATTAGATATTTGGATGCCTTCAGGTGGAAGCCCATGTATATAACGCCTCCTTCCAATTGTGCGATATGGAAGTCGAAAATATTTCCAATATACTCCATCATTTCAGTGTTACCCTCCGAGTGGTAAATGCATGATTTTCCGTTATTTTCCTCCATGCCTGATGCCATACAAAAAATCCTGAAGATTTTATATAAAACCATCCATGCACTTTTGATCAGAAGGCTAAAAACTAGTACATCGTCAACGAAAAAATTATGGAATATTTCCCTCTACCTAGTAATTTGAATGCCTCTAAAGTCACCTAGATCCACACCCTTCTTAATGTTCGGGCTAAGAGCATACATTACGAGGATGAAGAGCAGGGGAGAAAAGGCACATCCCTGTCTGAGGCCCCTTCCTAGGAAAAAAAAGTCTGATGCTGATCCATTTATAATGGTAGCCAACAAAGAGGAAATTACACAGCCCATTATCCATTCAATTGCCCCATTTTCCATTCCAAACTTCTGAAGTATAAGTCTTAAAAAATCCCAATAAATTCTATCATATGCTTTACACAAGTCAACTTTCATCACGCCGGAATTTTTTTTTTTAAGATTTTATTGAATGCATTATCTATTGAGTTATAGCAACCACATCGTGGATGCTCCTACCTGGAAAAAATCTCAATTTCTATATGTAATTTTAAGACCTCTTTTATCCTTTCTAATAAAATTTTAGAAACAATCTTATATAAAGTGTTGTACAAGGATGCCGGGCGATAATCTTCCAAGGTCCTGGATTCTTTCTTTTTAGGAATTAGGGACAAAAAAGTAGAGTTTAAGCCACCTACAAAATTTCCTATTTTCTTGATTTCCTCAACCATCATCGTGATATCATTAATGAAGATGTCCAGAAAATGAATGAAAAAATCCAGGGTCCAACCATGTGGTCCCAGACTTTTGTCAGGAAGAAAATATTTTAAAACCAATTCAACTTCTTCTTTCTTCATCGGCCTTAGAAAAAATCATTCTCTGCATCTCCAAACATTCTCGGAAAGAGTTCCAGTGCTTTACATTGTTCAGTAAAAACATTCACCTCCCTACCTTTAAAAATATTTTCATAAAAAGCCACAACTTCAGATTGAATATCCCTCATGGAATGAACAGTAATTCCATTTTCCTGGATCTGCCATATTGTGTTTACTTTCTTGCTTCCATTTGCACAATTGTGAAAGAAGATGGTATTATTGTCTCCTTCCTTAAGCCAAATTTCCCAGCTTTTCAATCTCCAGTATTGTTCTTGAAAAATGAGAATTCTCCACCTCTCCGACTCTATGAGTTTTAGAAAAGTCCAGATGTTAGGAGATGAGTCTCCCTCTTCGATATTAATAGGAAGTTTTGTATTCTCAGCAAATAGTAACTTCAAATCCTTAACCATACGATCTTTCTGCTCCTTTTCCCATTTCTTCACTTTAAATTTTAAATTTCACAATGCACTTGATAAGAATTCCATAAGGGAGGTACCTTCCTCTCTGAAAGCTTCTTTCAAATGATATCTGACCAATGTGTTAAATGATTCATTCTCTAACCAGGCCCGGTTAAATTTAAAAGGAAATCCCCCTTTAACGTTATCAAACTTCCATTCGACAGATATCGGTAGATGATCTGAGATCATCAAATCCTCTGCCCGAACCTTAAGATCCCCCATTTGTGTTAGAAGAGAAGATTGCACCAGAATTCTATCGATTATTTTCCCTATGAAATCATCACCTGAACGCCCATTACACCAAGTTGGACCTTCTCTTTCTAGGGATAAATCCACCTTCTTGGATCTTTTTATCAACGAGTTCATAAAATTCTCCATAGGATCCCTTCTTCCACGTAAACCCCACGTCTCATTCTCTGAGAGGGTGCAGTTGAAATCTCCCACTAAGATGGAACCTTCCAGATGAGGAAATCCCGCGACCTCCATCCTATTCCAGAACCTTAGTCTGTCTCGGTAGGGAGCATACAAGTTAACAAGGTGAATCCTTCTATTGAAACCCAAAAAAATCCCATCATGATGATGCCCCAAAAGAATGAAAATGCCTTTAGCGAAACCAAGCGTGGATCCCACATTACAGCCAATCCCCCAGATCGACCCATCGCTTCAGTGGTGACCAAGTGCAAATCTAGACACAAGGAGCAACAAAAGATTCTGGTCTTATCAGCCGAAGTCATTGATTCTTGTATGAAAATCAAGTTTGGTTTAAGAGTAAAAATGAAATTATGAAGAGATGAAAACTTTTCCCTTCCCCCCACCCCCCAATGATTGAGAGAGCACAGGATCATGGATGAACATCAGGTGAGTGGGTTAATGCTCTAAGGACCCGATCGAGGGCAAGGGTGACAAGGACATCACGAAAATTTCCAGGGGAGGGGGGGGGAGGGACATGTCCAAAGCCTTTGCAGATTTTTTCCTTCCCTTAGGCCTTCCTTTCCCTTTTCGAATAGTTACATTTGAGATAGAAGAAGGACTAATGGTTAAGACAGGGGATGAATGGAGGCTAGTGTTAATCAACAATGGGACCATCTGCGCATTCAGGTTTTGAAGGATGAGTTCCAAACCACTTCCGATCGAGTTAACGGGTGATAGAGGAGCATTCCCATTCGAGTCAGTTGGTCGAGACAGGGACAGAGATTCGGATTCAAAAAGCCCCATCATGGAAGGCGGACCAGGGGAAAGAGATGGGAGGAGCTCGGGTTCGAACAAATTTCTATTGGATTTCTCAGAATTTTTGAAACAAATTCCTCTTGTTATTAGAAATTTGTTCGAACAAGAGTAATTTTTTTCACAAATTTTGAAAAAGCTAATTAAAATTGAGTACTATTTCTTAAATTGCTATTTATTTAAATGAATTTTGTAAATTATGTCATTTTTTTAATATAAATGAGTAGCTTCTTTACATGAAGTATAGTATATAATTTTTGTGGCATATAATACATTTTCAGTTGCAGAACAAATTTGGTTGAAAAAATATGAGAAATATTCAATTATTATTTTATTTATTTTTGTTACTTCGTGAGTTTGAAGTTTTAAAGATAATATTTGGATTAACTAATTAAATTTATTTATTTTATTTTGGATATTATTTATGCAAAACGAGTAGTGCATTTTCCTTGATTTTGTTTTACACTAAATACCTTGAAAGTGGAATAACTTGCGTATCGATATGACATAGGAAATTCATTTGCAACAGCAAGCAGATATACTACGTGAATTCGATTACGTTACATTTGAAAATGTCGCATCAGGATAAAAATTCTCACCCTACTATTTTTCTTGAAATTAGATGAATTTTCCACCACAAATTTGAATGATACGTAATTTTCCAATACGTATCATTCAAATTTTCTTCCCAGCCGTGCGACCTTCCCTGCAAAACCATCCATCCGATAACAACGTTGATCGGCATCACACTCCCATGCGACATTTTACTATATGGTACTTACTATTGGTCAATATCTTTTCATCGATGATTAAGATTAAAAATGTAATAAATAAATTAACTATTTCCATGGTGGTCTACGTAGCATCCTTTACCCAAACTATTTACAACACTTTCATAAAATTAGATAATAATAATATTAATTTTATATTTCATTTCTGTATATTAAATAATAATAATAATAATTTTCTATTCGATTTCTATATTGTAAGAATTATATAGGAAATACTAATTTTTATTATATTATTTTTAAAATATATTAATTATTAAAATACATTTAATTAATTTAATATAAATTTTCAAACTAAATAAATATAAAAATAATAATTTTATATATTACTATAAAATAAATTAAACAATAATGGTATGGTTACACTTACCATTTATCTTTGGTTATATATATATATATATATATACTTACTTTTAATTTTTTTAATATTATTAATTTATTTATTAATCGGCTTATATTCACCTTACATTCAAACCTATCATGGGCCAGGAGAGATCCTCTTGTAGTGTAAGTCTGGAAGGATTGCTCATCCTTTTTGACACTTGATAGATCTAAGTTTAAGATAATATAGATTTGTTTTAGCCTTGCACAACCATGGAAAATATTTTTAACATCAATTTATTCTAATCGTGTTAAAGATTAATCTTTTCATTTTTATTTTAAACTTGCATTAGTTTGTTGAGATGATAAAGAGAAACAATAACTAGAATGTAGATGAGTGTCTTTCGGATTAATCACATAATAAGGATTTGCACGATTTTTTTGAACCAGCTGATGTGGTTCATCCTTAGGACAAGGTGGGGAAACAAATCGATCCTAATGAATAAATATTAGAGATGCATCACTATCCAGAAATAGTCGTTAAAGACTAGTCATTAAAAACTAGCCGTTAAGACTAGCTGTTAAGAACTAGCCGTTAGAAAGTTAGTTAGGAATTAAAATACAATAAATAGATTAATTAAATAAATTAAAGATTTTATCAAAAATAATAAATTAATTAATTAAATTAAATATTTTACTGAAAATAATAAATAAATTAATTAAATTAATGATTTTATTAAAAAGGGTTAAGAAGTTTTTATATAATAATTAAAAGTAACAAAGATTAGGGAGGGTAAAATTTTAATGATAAATTAATAATAAATTTTTAAAAATGGGTTAATATATAAAGAAATAGGGGCGTTAGAAATTATAATTTAATAAATAAATAAAGATAAAAGTAAAGTAAAAAGGGGACTTTATATATTAATAAGTTTAAATAATAATAATTTATTTATTTAGTTACTTAGAAATTGAATATATATAAAAATAAAATAAAAGTATAAATATATCAATAAATATAAAAATAAACTTAATTATCTAGGAGAGAGGGATAAATTAAAAAGGGGTAATTTATAAAGAAAAAGGGAGGGGTAAATTATTATAAAAAGATAAAATGAGGAGCATAAATAATTCAAAAAAAAAATGGGAATGAAATAAATTAATTTAATAAAAACATAAATTAAATAATTAAATAATTAGAAAATTGAAAATACATAAATAATTTTTTTAACCAAATAAGAAAAATTATCTAACAAGAGCTTGGATCCAGCTCTTACCTAATTTCCAACGATCATCCCGGTTGAGATTTTTGGCATGTCGTTCGATTTCGATCGCATCCCTCAATTTCCTATGGTGGAAGTGATCTACTTTGGCAACGACTTTGGAATATTCAATAAAAACATGGTGACATGATCTTTTCACATGCTCAGCAAGAGCTAAGGTACGGGACTAATTGTGCCTAATATCTGCAGCATGCTCCTGGATTCTCTGCCTAATGGATCAACATGTTTCTCCAATATAAGGAGTTCCACATGAACAAGGAATCATATAAACCCCTTTCATTTCCTTAGGGTCGATAGGTTCCTTAACAGACCCAAGAGAATTTCTAATAGTGCAGAGAGACTTAAAAGAGGCAGAGACATTATTTCTTCTAAGGACATGGGAAATTTTGTTCGTTGTCCCCTCGATAAATGGGAGATGGACCTTAGAGATGGGATCCACCCGAGTAGATTTCCCACTAAATCCTTTATAAGCCTTTCGAAAGGCTTTAAGACCTTGAGATCTACTACAACCTTTTATTTCAAAAACGTCAAGAAGATGGAACTTCTATGATTCTAAGGACCTGTCATCAGAGATTCTAAGAGCATGAGTCCCAACAATGCACAGGACACCAAATTTCTGAGCTAGAAAATGATGAGAAATCGTATGGACATACTCTTCTGTGTGGGATTTCTTGCAAAAAACTTAGTGAGAGATGGAACCATTTGCATTTCTTGAGATAAAGATGTTGAGGAAAGGGAGACAACCATCAACTTCTACTTCCATCGTGAATTTGATGGAATCAAAAAGTGAGTTCAAGTGTCCAACGAACAGATCTAATTTCTCCCAACCGTGAGGCCAGATGACACAAGTATCATCCATGAACCTATTCAATTCCTAGGGCAGAATTTATCAGAGGCAACAACCTTCGATCCAAAGTCCTCCATAAATAAGTTAGAAACAATGGGGGAAACATGGGATCCCATTGTAACACCACAGGTTTGCTCATAAAACTCACCTTGAAAACTAGAGAAGGTCAAGGTGAGGTAGAGGCTAACCAATTTAGAGGCGTCTTTGTCAGAAATCCTTTTAATGATGCCAACGGCTTCCTGGATGGGGATTTTGGTGAATAAGGACACAACATCAAAGCTAACTAAAAGCAAGAAAACCCACACGAAACAATACCTCCATGTGGGTTCTCATCATTTTCCGGCTCAGAAATTTGGTGTCCTATGCACTCTTGCGACTCATGTGCTTAGAATCTCTGATGACAAGTCCTTGGAATGAGAGAAGTCCCATCTTCTTTAGGCTTTTGAAAATAATGGTTATAGTAGATCTCAAGGTCTTAAAGCCTTTAGAAAGGCTTATAAAGGATTGAGTGGGAAATCTACTCGAGTGGATCCCATCTCTAAGGTCCATCTCCCATTTATCCAGGGGACAACAAACAAAATTTCCCATCTCCTTAGAAGAAATAATTTCTCTGCCTCTTTCAAGCCTCTCTACACTATTAGAAATTATCTTGGGTCTGTTAAAGACCCTATCGACCCTAAGGACATGAAAGGGGTTTATATGATTCCTTGTTTATGTGGAACTCCTTGTATTGGAGAAACAGGTTGATCCATTGGGCAGAGATTCTAGGAGCATGTTGTAGATATTAGGCACGATCGGTTTCGTACCTCAGCTCTTGCTGAGCATGTGGAAATATCATGTCACCATGTTTGTATTGAAGATTTCAAAGTCGTTTCCAAAGTAGATCACTTCCACCATAGGAAATTGAGGGAGACAATCAAAATTGAACGACATGCCAAGAATCTCAACCAGGATGATGGTTGGAAATTAAGTAAGAGTTGGATCCCAGCTCTTGTTAGGTAATTTTGATTATTTGGTTCAAAAGTTTATTTATGTATTTTCAATTTTCTAATTATTTAATTATTTAATTTATATTTTTATTAAATTAATTTATTCCATTTCCCTTTTGGTTTTATTTATTATTTATGCTCCTCATTTTGTCTTTTTATAATAATTTACCCCTCCCTTTTTCTCTAAAAATTACCACCTTTTTAATTTATCCCTCTCTACTAGGTAATTAAGTTTATTTTTTTATTTATTGGTATATTTATACCTTTATTTTATTTTTATATATATTCAATTTCGAACTAATTAAATATATAAATTATTATTATTTAATCTTATTAATCTATAAACTAATTGAGTCCCCTTTTTACTTAACTTTTATCTTTATTTATTTATTAAATTATAATTCCTAACCCTCCCTATCTCTTTATATATTAACCCATTTTAAAAAAATTATTATTAATTTATCATTAAAATTTTACCCTCCCTAATCTTTGTTACTTTTTATTATTATATAAAACCCTCTTAACCCCTTTTTAATAAAATCATTAATTTAATTAATTAATTTATTACTTTTAATAAAATATTTAATTTAATTAATTAATTTATTATTTTTAATAAAATATTTAATTTAATTAACTAATTAATTTATTGTATTTTAGTTCCTAACTAACTTTCTAACAGCGAGTTCTTAACAGCTAGTCCTAACGGCTAGTTTTTAACGAGTAGTACTTAACAGCTATTTCCGAATAATGATGCATCTCTACTATTTATTCATTAGGTTCGATTTGCTTCCCTACCTTGTCTCGAGGGTGAGCCAGAGTAGCTGGTTCGAAACGTTGACCAAATCCTTACTATGTGATTAATCTGAAAGACACTCATCTACATTATGGATCACAAAAGCCTTACATGTAACAACAACTAGAATAATGAAATAAAAATTTTGAATGCAAATTGATAATGTAGAAATGTTGAATGATAGAAAATTTGAATTATAAGAAAGTAGTTGATTACAAATAGTGTTCATTGTAATCAATATCAAACTATTTTTTTCCACACTTATTATTGTCACAAGTGTCAGATTTTCCATTTTTTGATATGGATCATGTGGAAACAATGGTTGAAATCAGGACCATTCAAATCTTAACGCTAGCTATTATAGTTAACACCATAGCTTATCTCTCTTGCTCTCCAATATCCATAGTAACTTTCTCCAATCTTAATCATTGTGACTTAAGGAGTGTTAAACCTCAAGTAAGTTGCAATGGTAGTCATTTTCTATTACTACGTTAGAATGCAAAATGAATAGCAATGTTGAATGATGGGAAATGGGAATAATAAGAATGTATTCAATTACATATAGTTTATAGTTTCAAGAAGCAAATATTTAAGCTAGGTGAATATTTTATTTAACATGACAATTCAAGTATTTTATTTATGGTTGAATTACTATAACATGAAACCAATGCATGTCATCGATATTTATTTTGTGCTTAAACTAAATGAAATGAACACAGTTTATATAATTACTTTGATTAATTTAGGTCATAAATTAAGTTTTGTGAGATCATAAATCAACATCGACAATAAAATCAATGCATCTATGAAAATCATTCAAATAGAATTAGAAATAAACATCTACACTTAAATCAATACATCTAATGAAAGCATTCAAATATGATTAGAAATCAGCATCTACATTGAAATCAATGCATCTAGTGCATGTAATAAAAAAGGATTAGAAATCAACATCGACACTAAAATAAATGCGTCTAGTGCAAGCAATCAAATAGGACTAGAAATCAACATCTACACTGAAATAATTGCATTAATTTTCAGTGAATAATGTTATATATCCTCTCTCTCTCTCTCTCTATATATATATATATATATATATTAATATTTAACTTACTAGCAACATTATTTATATGTACTATTCTAATTTAAGTTTGCATATATTCTTAGTAGTGAGACACAATAGTTTGCAACTTTGACTTGTATAAGTAAATATTATGGGTAAAATGGTTTTCCCTTTCCAACAATACCGTTAGAATGGTTTTTCCTTTTATCATTGTACTAAGATGGCGTTTCTCTTTTCATTGCATGAGGTTGATATATATATATATATATATATAGCTTGAGTGGTCATAATGGTTAAGAACATGTGTTTCCTTCTAAGAGGTCACAAGTTCAAAACGAGATAGAGATAGAGTATGTATTCCATCTTAAACTTAACAATCGTCCCACAAACAAAGAAGTCTCATACACCAATTTGGTATTGAGTTGACCATAATCTTAAAATTATATATATATATATATATGTTCCTCATTAAATAAAATAACCATATTAACCCATATTATACACGCAAATAACTCTATACCATAGTATCAAAGATAATAAATAATTATTTTGGTCTTTGTATCCTTTTGGTTATTTTATGGTCCTTTTTTACTTGGACTCTTAAGTTGTGGGCTCACATAGGATGATGGAACTCGTTCATGATTTATTTTTGGTATACTCTAAACACATATCTTATGGTTTCTACTTTTGGATTTAATCTTTATATTTAGTTGATGTCTCAAAATATATTAAAATGGGTCCTCGTGGTAGTATAAAGTATTTCTTTATTCCCCACTTTCCTTAACTAATTTTCTAATCTTTATATTTAGTTGATGTCTCGAAATATATTAAATGGGTCCTCATGGTAGTATAAAATATTTATTTGTTCCCCACTTTCTTTAACTAATTTTTTATTTAGCATAATTCGCACCACCATGATCCGGCTCAGCCCGGTTAATTCTTAAAAAAATTCCACCGTATAGGTGTATCATATATGATCCGGCTCAGCCCGGTTAATTCTTAAAAAAATTCCACCGTATAGGTGTATCATATATTCTAATAGGGCCACACTACCTTCCTTATAATATTAATAATTGATAATACATACCCGTTCATATTCCAACCCATTACTTACCTTCCCTAATAATGTTAACTTCGAAATGGTCGGAATTTTTTTTACAAACTATACTATGATTGATTTATGGCTAGAGTGTGGGATATAAGAGTGTGGTTGGCCCACTGCTCTACTCTTGGCATTAAAATTCAGAGGCCATGCATGCTAGATCCATGTGACTCCTTGTAATTGCGCCGAGAGGCACATCTACAGCCCAGTATGACCCCGATGTCAGGTGGGTCACGTCCTTAATGTCGGCTGA